>OY987300.1:4888333-6110416 GCA_963920635.1 Pseudeuparius sepicola
ATTATTTTTTCTTCGATTCCAAATTCTAATACCTTTGTTTTTTTTTTATTATACGTATAAACAATAGTGGGTACATGCAATTAAATGTATTCTTACCGCTTCTTATCAGCTAGAAATTCCTTGGCAATACAATTTTGGGGAACTATAAAACAACGAAATTTTGAGGTTAAGATACCGGTAACAGCTGATCAACAACTAATGGTGGGAGGGGGAGTCTAACCTGTTGCTATTACTTATTGCGGCTCCATCTATTAGTAGAAATTGTTATAAAGTGAAAAAATCCACATTAGAGGAAATAAGTGTCTATAAATAACATTTACAACATTGGTGCAAAGTTACCCTGACAGGTGCAAAGTAACCCCGTTTTACGGTACCTATCATCTAAAGTAATTGAAAATAAAATAAAACTATTTAGTCTATTAATTTTAAAAACGAACTAAAAGATGCTTTCTTGCTGAAGAAAATCATAGTAAACCTTTCTTTTGTGCGTTTTTGGCATTTTGGCGTAAGCAAGCTAGGCCATCTGAGAAATGATTTTAACTAAAATTATGAACAAAAAAAACACAAGGGGTTACTGGGACCACTGTCCCAAATATGAGGGGTGTAGACATCTTTTTTTTTTTGGTTCATACGTCTACGGAATTTTTGAAATCTGAGAATATTGGAATGAAAATAATAAAATACACGTGAAAATTTTTTGATATAACTAGGCAACTAGTTAGCTTCTTTGCTTCACCAATTAAGTAGGGGGGGGGGGGCAACTTAAAAAGTTTGACGTATTGCATACAAAATATTTTATGATTAAAGGATTGGGATAACAATTGCCGAGAGGCAGTACATCTACGATACCACCCTCGAGAATTTTTTAAAATATGAGAGGTCTCCCTGGGTGCGCCACTGCTTGGGTTCTCATAGTGGAAGATGTAGAAGAGAACCGTAATTGTGTACTTTTGAAGCTGTTTTAACTTTTGAGGCAAGCAGCTTAGCTTCGTTGCCATATTTGTTTTATCGTCGTTTCTTCAGGGTGGTCGGGATCCGGGATCTTTGAAATATGAGAATACATAAGTACCTACGGGGAGTTAAAATTATTATAAAATCAATTTGAAGATTTTTAAATTTTATAGGCAACGAGCTTCATCTTTCCCTCTTTGCAGCTTTGGTAGGTACAAACTTCTACGAAATCTTTGAAATTTGAAAATGTTTGGATTAGAATGAAATAACGATCTGTTTTTGCTGCTTTTACACCTCCACTTACAAGTTTACACATTTTGGGAGTCCTTGAAATTTGGTAATATTTTATGAAAATTGCATATTCACGAGATTTTAGTGCATCTAGAATCTAATGTTTACCTTGTCTCTTTCAAAAAATATACCATTCCAGTGACGTATCAATTGGGATTTGATTGGCAACAAAATGTATTCAGCGGTGTTGTGGCATCATACGCCATGTAATGGTTCAAACTATTCATTGACAAATGCCACTTCATGCGACGATGCCACTTATTAAAAACGTTTCACTAGTCAAGCTTCTAGTTTTCAGCAATTATGTATATCCAAACATTTTACTGCTTATATCTTCATTTAGAGATCGACTTAGAGGCGAGTAGGCCCATTGCCTCAAAATTTGTAATTTGGTTCACACACACCGTTGAGAATATACTTAATAAAATCAAACCGATAAAATCTCTTGTAGATTTTTTAAATTTTCAGACAAGTGTGTAGCATCGATGTTGTTTACTGGATTTCCACAACTTTGAGATCTTTGTAAGATTTTTCTATTGAAAAAATCCTATCGAGACTGTAAAATCTACTTTATATTCTACTAAAAGAAGGTGTACCTCTATGACACTATTCTTTTTATTTTTAATTACGTATTCTGTCCACATATTATGGTTCTTGTGTTTAAATAATAGATAAATACAATGAAAATATAACCACAAGCATTTTGAATTCTGAACGCCGGCCTCTAAATAATTATTATAGTAGGAAAGGGAAAGGCATATAATAAATATAAGAGGAAGAATAAAATATAAAATTATTTTTCTTCTAGGAAGTTTGGTGGCATCGTCATGGAAAAACACTATGGAGGAAATGGATAACACCGCAAAGATGATTCGCCAAAACGCAGACACCATGGAAAGCAAAGTTATTGAAGCTCTCACGAATCTGTATGCCGAAAAACGGAAGATCAGGAAGCAATATCAAGAGGAACATGCCAGGATATTGCAACAATTCACTCATGTGAGTTTTAATCATAAGGACTCGATATTAGTTGTACATTTTTAGATATTGTTTTAAATTCGTATTTTCCTTTTGTAAAGCGCACACGACTTGTTGGTAGTTTTCAGTATAAAATTTGGTCGAGAAACCGATAGTTATACCAAAGTCTAGAGAATAGTATTCTCTAGACTTTTGGTTATACATTCTCACGTCTCGTTTATTCTGGAAATCGGGCTGACACAATTTTAGTTCCAGATCCTGGATATTCATGAATGCATATTCATTAAGGAATTTTAAAAATAGACTTCACAGCTTGGATTTCATTACTGGCTTAATTTTCGAGGGCTATAAATTATGATTTTTCGACGAAAACAAAAGACCGGTCGCGTTCATTAAAAGATTTCGAGCGAGCTAATATTTAGTTTGCACAGAAGGTTCCTAAATAATAAGATCATCTTTATTTATGTTGCAGTTTTAAAAATACAATTTACCAGCAGTTTAAAATATCTTCTGACAATCGGACCACCCTGTAGCGCGGAAGGTTCTGCCGTTATTTATTTCGAATATTTCTATAATTAAACATACCTACACCGTGATGGCTTAGGCTATTTGCAGATATTATAACTAGATTTGTTTTGGTATGAAAAATGTGAAAAGTAGGCTAGGAACATGCAGCATTATCATTACTCATTTTGCATTACTCAGCAACTACTAAGAATAAGAGGAAGTATTTCCTAAACGCGACCAATTTTTTCTCTGGGTGGTCAAATATACCATGGGATGTGGTTCACCCCCAATTTTTCTTTTATTTTTTAAGATAAAAATGTGAAATTTGGGTTGTAAGTATTTCATGTAGGTAATAGTTATTTATGTACCAAGGCACTGAAGTTCAACTTTTTATGACTCATGTGGAATTTAGTTGCCGAGGCTTCTCGCCGAGGCAAATAAACCACATGAGTCTTAAAAAGAACTTCAGTGCCGAGGTACTTACATAATATTGTATTTTTTTGAAATCGAAAAAAATGTGTTATTAGGCAAAAAATAACCATAAGGAATCACCCGTCCATGAACCGACTGCGCGCGGCGTTGCTTGACTTTGACGATCGCTCTACCTAGGTCAAGTATGACGGGACAAGGCCCTTTCCAAGATAAACAGAAATCAGTACCTACAATACAAGCAAAAAATTATAAGGCACCTTTATGCGTTTAAGTTTAGGAATGGTTGATAATACCGCAATTCTAATTTTAAATTCCCAATTATGATGAAGTAGGTACCTACACAAACGCCGATGCCACTTTGGTGCATGGCCTCAAAAATTAATTTAAATTACAAAATTACTTATTATCCTCAAACGTTTTAGTTTTGGCGGTCAGGGAAGTGCCACACGCTGCACAGAGGGGGTTGCCGACAGCGAAAGTGACGTTAGATTTCGTATTTTTTTAAGTTGTATAGCATAAAATCTAATAACATTTTACCTGGCAAAAATTTAGTACAAACATCTATGTCTTCATTTTAATCATAAGATCTTAAAAGAATATGCACTGGAATTATTATTTTTCCCAAGGTTTTCATAACCTATAAAACAAAACGCTGCTTTTAAGATCTTATGATTAAAATGAAGACAGAGATGTTTGTACTAAATTTTTGCCAGGTAAAATGTTATTAGATTTTATGCTATACAACTTAAAAAAAATACGAAATCTAACGTCATTTTCGCTGTCGACAACCCCCTCTTAAGCATAATAACTCGAAAAAGTTTCTAAATCCCACATACTGACACCTATCACTGTGTCAGATATGAAAATATTGTGTCAAAACTTTTGTTCCAACGGTCTAAGTAGATATTTCGAGTAGAATATTTTCTTCAATATTTTCTCAGTATATGACCGATGTTAAATATACTTAAATGTCTCGTCTGCACAACAATTTCTAAGTTTCCAACTGAAAAATGGTACCTCCCAAAGGAGACTTTTCTCTACAAAATGTATCGTTTACAACTTATAAGTAATTAATGGCTACGCCACAACTTTACTGAAAACGGAGAACATGAAATTGAAAATGCCACTTTCTAACTAAACTGTTGGTTCGTGTTTGGGTTCCAGCGGTCCGCTTCATGTAAATACAGCACACGTGTATGTATACGCGTATCGTGTCGTTATTTTTTAAACTGTCCAACCGGTCTCCGTTGCTGTCTGCGTTTACGTTATACATGTCGAGTTTATAAACAAGAAATGGACTGTATATAGATGCGATTACAATGTTTCCTTATTAGTTGCCAGGAAAACCCAACGTGGGGTCGTCTATTTAGACTTATAGTTATGTATTGTGCCACTTCCTATTGTAACACTTTCATTATGTATGAGGATACAAGGGTGTATGAGGGAATGGAAAATATAATTTTGAACAAAAAAGTTGAGTATAAATGTGGCTCCGATGATGCCAAATCGGTTTAAACCGCGCATGTATGTGTGTGGTGCACCAGGACCAGGCGACTGTCAGCTGAGCGACCATTGAGGAGATGCGCGGTCTCTTTTCGGAGTCAATGAACCTGGTGAAGGTACCCGGTACCCGGAGGTACCTCGCCTAGAGCGGCGGTACTGCTACAACTCGGCGGCGAGCTGGTACTCGGATAACAACAAAAAACATATGGGCGATCGTCGACATCCAAACACTGCGTCCATAGATGAGTTATTAAGTTACAAAAATAAATTACGTGTTAAGACACGAGTTTGATATTGATAGCTCCTAGATAGTTCAGTCAAACGGTAGTTTAAAGTGGAAAGTTTTGGTGTAATTGTTTTTAGTGGCTTTATTTATGTTTTTTGGGATGCTGAACATGGATCTGAAGTTGTCCAACAAAAATTTTCGCGGAAATATGATAAATCATCAATAAAACCACTAAAAATAATGTTTTTAGTGGTTTTCACCTAGGTATAACTGGCAACGGAAAAAGAGATTCTGGAGCAAAATAAAGAGAAGAAAATTATCTACAATTTAACTCTCTTAACATTTTTTTGTAAGTTGTATGGTTTCCACGCAAAAGAGTATTGAAACATGGAGGAACTTCAGTAATTTTTTTTAAACAGCAAAAAAAACACCATTAATTTATAATTTTTATTTCATGTAGGTAAATATTATTGTATAGGCTAATAAAAGACGTGCATTTCTGTACAATTTTTATGTATTTATGTATACGAGCCGTCTTAGACACGGCTTCCATGCAGTGATGTGTATGGCCAATATTTCAATTCGAACTTTGCAATATATTGAGAATATTTTGGAAATATTCGGTTCTGGAAAAACGAATATTCGTTTATTTTATATTTCCCGGTAATTTTGTGAGAAAGTTCGTAATTTTCAGCCCGAAAACTCATATCGAATATACAGGGTGTCCCATAACTTGTCCGCTAGAAGGCAACAGGTGGTACTAGACGTCAAAATATACCGTGTGAGCCAAAAATGCCTTAGTAAAATTTTGCTCGTTTAAAAGATACAGGGTGTTGAAAATTAAACTTGATTTTCGAAAAATTGCAATAATTTCGAAGATGAGAAATCCGAATTAATTTATTATTAATTAGGGAAAATTCAACAAGCGACCGATAATATTAAAAATGCTGAAAATACCTTCCCGAATGTGAGGCGTCATTTAATAAAGAGCATAAGAAAGTGACTTGAGGTAAACGGGGGACATTTTCAATACCTGTTGAAGTAAATTTCAAAAAACATTTTGTATTTTGAATAAATTGCGTTATATTTTCGAGATTTGGATTTTTTCGGTGTTTCTACATTCAGAGACGAATATCTCGCAAACGGCTTGCCATATCGATATTGACCAAGAGTGTGTTTTTTACATCGTCAAAACCCTCCCAGCTTCACAGGGTAAAATATTATGCAGAATTTAATTCATCACGAAGTTCGCACCAAGCGCCCTCTATTCAAAGTAGTACCGAATTCGGATTTCTCACTTTTGAAAACCCCAGGGTGTCAATTTTGACTAAGATATCTTCAACGGTTTTAGAATTGTTGAAATTTTTCGAAAAACAAGTTTTATTTTCAACGAGCCACATTTTACCAAGGCATTTTTGGCTCACACGGTATATTTTGACGTCTGGTACCACCTGTTGCCCTCTGGTGGATGAGTTATGGGACATCCTGTATATTCGCCATGTTTATTGGAATGTTTCTGTCTTCAAAAACTACTTATTTCCCTATTTCTATAATTTCAACACTCTTTTGCGTGGAAACCATACGAATAGGACGCGACGTACAAAAAAAAAGTTAAGACAGTCAAATTGTAGATAATTTTCTCCTGTTTATTTTACTATAGGGCCACTTTTTGCGTAAATAGCTAGCTTTGCAAGTTATAAGCTGTAAATCACTAAATAACATTATTTTTAGTGCTTCTTTAATGATTTCTAATATTTGCCGCGAAAATTTTTGTCGGACAACTTCAGATTCGTGTTCAGCACTTCAAAGAACTAAAAACAATTACACCAGAACTTTCCACTTCGCACCCTCCTTGTGTACCATTTGACGTTGTGGAAAAGGAAGCAAATAATATGTCAATATAGTGTAATAAATTAAAAGTAAAAAAATATTTTTAAAAAAAGCTTTTATTTAAATGCGCTAAAAAGAATAAAATAATCTTTTCTTTTAAAACTTTTACTATCAACTTATAATGTCATTCCACAATTTATATGATATAAAAGCTTGTCGCGAGATTTAAGTAGTGGTATTTACTTAGTTTGAAAACTTAAATCTCGCGACAAGCTTTTATATCATATAAATTGTGGAATGACGTTATAAGTTGATAGTAAAAGTTTTAAAAGAAAAGATTATTTTATTCTTTTTAGCGCATTTAAATAAAAGCTTTTTTTAAAAATATTTTTTTACTTTTAATTTATTTTGTAATTTTTAGTTTGGCCAGGTGTCTGAGTCTATTCATCTCAGTTAACGCATCATTGTTGCAAGGTCGTTTGCCGGTTAGTTTAGAACAGTCTAGCTCTTCAATGAGGAGACCTTCTAATGACCATCTTGGGTGTTCCGCCATGTTGGATTTAGAATGACGTCACACATATAATCATGCATTGTCATCCAAATTAAACGTGTGTACAAAATTTCAGCTCGATCGGTTGAAATTTAACTAGTCCGCCATCTTGAGTGTTCCGCCATGTTGGATTTAGAATGACGTCACACATATAATCATGCATTGTCATCCAAATTAAACGTGTGTACAAAATTTCAGCTCGATCGGTTGAAATTTAACTAGTCCGCCATCTTGGGTGTTCCGCCATGTTGGATTTAGAATGACGTCACACATATAATCATGCATTGTCATCCAAATTAAACGTGTGTACAAAATTTCAGCTCGATCGGTTGAAATTTAACTAGTCCGCCATCTTGGGTGATCCGCCATGTTGGATTTAGAATGACGTCACACATATAATCATGCATTGTCATCCAAATTAAACGTGTGTACAAAATTTCAGCTCGATCGGTTGAAATTTAACTAGTCCGCCATCTTGGGTGATCCGCCATGTTGGATTTAGAATGACGTCACACATATAATCATGCATTGTCATCCAAATTAAACGTGTGTACAAAATTTCAGCTCGATCGGTTGAAATTTAACTAGTCCGCCATCTTGGGTGATCCGCCATGTTGGATTTAGAATGACGTCACACATATAATCATGCATTGTCATCCAAATTAAACGTGTGTACAAAATTTCAGCTCGATCGGTTGAAGATATCTGCTTCAAAATTGAGTTGCAAGATTCCACCCGAACAAATTACATACATACATACATACATTGCAAGTTAAATAAAAGCTTTTAAAAAGGCCTGGAAATATGTGCCAGCAATTAAATTTATATTGACCAATTATTTGTTGTAGTATATCTTAAATGGTCCCATATAGCTTCCTCATATCCTTCGAGCATGGCGACGAAGCAGAAAAACACAGGAACCACGCATATTCGGAATCAAGGCCATTGGAATTTCGGCCGTAGGCCCAGACCGTCTGGTCACAAAATCGAGGTCAAAAAAATCTCTATTACTTTCGAAACGCAGGCGAATCTACGCCCAGTTTAATGTGTATCTCTAATAACTGTACTAACCTATTCGAAGATCTCCGTAAAAATATCGAATGTCATTGTGAGAAATTCAATCCGATAATTTGCCGACGGGCGTTTGAGGACAAATCGTTTTGATTAGTTCTCACGTATTTTGCGTCTGTCATCTCATACAGGGTGAGAAACAATTAATGTTTTCTTGCTTTTAAAGTACACAAAAAAACTAAGAATGCCGCAAAGATTTAGAATGATAGCTGTTACTAGGTACTAGAAGAAACATTTATTAGGACCAAGACCAAGGACCAAATTGTTTGGTAATCTCAAGTGTTTTATAATCCAAGTCATAAATTATAGATATTATTTTCCAAGAAAAAATGTGAATATGTGAAATATTTTACAAATGCACCTTTATGTTAAAGATTATACCGCTGTAATATTAAGGTAGAACTCTCCTGAATATTTCACATTATACCAGTGGCGGCTCGTCCATAGGGGTCCTGGGGCTAGAGCCCCCCCCCCTCCCGAGGGGGAAATCACTGAGGAATTTTAGTGTACACGCGCTTGGAATTGTTGGCATTTTTGTATTTTTTTTAATTTTTTGGCATTTTCTTGGATTTTTTTGGCATTTTCTTGGAACTTTTGACATTTTTAGGAATTTATTTGTGTATCTCCATATGTTCTTGATATTTTGAGCAGTCCAGCATACTGCATACATATATGCGCATTACAACTTAATAATAGTAGTTTGTCAATTTTTCTTCCGCCAAAAGTTATTACAAAATTTGAAAATATGTGACAATTTTGTCCATAATAAAAAGTGTATAATCGGAAAATAGGTTTCTAAAGGTCCCCCTCATAATATTTGAGGGCAAATATCAATGAAGTTTCAGTGGTATTAAAAAATATCTCTCTTTTCCTGCGAAATTTAACACCCTGTACTTTCCTTAGGGAGCCAATGAACACATTAAGTGTATACCAGAAAGTGGCATTATTTTTAAAAGTTCTATTGTTTCCCAAATTTTGTCAATTTAAAACTGAAACAACCTGTATTTTTTCAGTAAATTGTGACTGGTTTCACCTCGGGTTTTGGTTTGGCCAATTTGATAATTTATTTGACGCCTGTTGAAAGTTTGACAAAAAAAAAACAAATACTTACGTGGCATTCAACACTATTGTATGTAACTTTATATTCCCGCATTGGATTATCAAAAAATCGTATAGAGGGTGAACTTTTCTTAAGGAGCCCAAAAAATTAAATGTGTTAATACGGGTTTGGAATTTTTGAAACACGTGTAGTGCCCCCTGCTTAAAGAAAAATACTATTTCATTTTATTATTCGAATTCTTTATCATTTTTGATATTTTTCATTCATACGATTTATTTAGAACCATTTTATTATTTAATTCCCGTTTCATGGTGTTTCAAATAAAAATGTAATTTTCCCGGAATTTTTGGTATTTTCTAGGAATTTCCTGCCATTTTTCTGGAATTTTTTGGAATTTTTTCTTGGATTTTTGGTATTTTTTTTAATTTTTTTGGTATTTTTTAATCTAAATCTGACATTTCTGGCACTTTTTGGAATTTTAGTGTAGAAAATGGGAAATATAATTTAGTTCCGCGACTGCTGAGAAATAAAAACTTTTTGGAGACCAACTATAGATTTGCAATTATCTCAACCGGATAAAGTTGAATGTCGCAATTTTACGCGGCACTTTTATAGAATAATATGTACGACAAGAACAAGCGGATATGTGAACGCGACAAATTAAATGCATTGTTTTCCGTTATTAACTTCTTAAAAAAAGGGGATTATTGTTTTAGGCGGTTTTTAGATTAAATATGCAAAAATACGTAATTTCTACTTTAATTTTACATTCTGGAGAAGAAAAATGCTGGAAGAGCATAAGTTAGAATCCTTGAAAACTGTTAAATAAAGTTGCATCTTTCTGTGCACAACAGTCTTGATCTGGCGATCTTCTTGTCCTTGACTTTTGCCGGTGTTCCATCGCGAAATTCGCCAGCTTCTTCAAACAGGTAGATTTCTATTTATAAATTCTAACGCTGCCTGGTCGTCCCAAACCAAAAACTCGACAAAAGGCGGGCAAAACGATTTCGAAACTTCCAGCGGCATATTGTTTAAACTTTGGGGACTACATTTTCCCCATAAATCACTAATAATAACTTTATTGGAATCGGAGCTAGTAAATTTTATAGCAAACTGTTTTGAATAAGCTCCTAAATTTAGATATGGAGTAGGATGGAGTCAGGAGTTTTGTTTGCTCTAGTGCATATGTGTGTGCATATGTGTGAATTAAACAAGGCAAGTTTGCGTATACCCAGAAAAAGTTTATGTCAAAACTAGCTTCATTTTTTGAAGATCAGCGATTCCCGATGTTTGTGGAAATAAAACTAAATCATAAAAACAAACATAAAATAAAGTGCTCGGAAACGGTACGTTTTTCGAAAAAAGTCGAGAAAAGTTTTCCTCTTAGACTTGATTGAGAAATTTAGCGAAGGCAAAAAAAAGATTACTTTTCCAGTGGCGTACAATTTTTAAATTACAAAATATGATGGTTGACCCCCCCCCCCCCTCTCCAGCGTTGGAGAGGGGGAATAATTATTTTTAATTTATAGCATTTAATGTGGGTCCTCCTGTAACTGTCTTCCTTTAGGAAAAATAAAAGAAAACTTGAAAAAAAAAGAACTTTGATACCCTGTCTTGTATAGCGAGAACTGTTAGGACTTCGATACATACGATACATATTTATAGTAAGAGCAGAATGTAAAGGCGAAGTCGGCCATAAAATCGAGAGAGATGGGCTATGATGTTCCTACCTGCTCTCCCTTATTTTTTGGAGCGAGGGGTTCGGCTTAAAGAACCGAAAGACCCACTTTTTATTGCTCTGTCCTTATCTGATACATTATGTTAATAAAGATAATATATTCAAATGGGAGTACGCCTATAAAACAGGGCAGTAATTAAATATTTGGTTTATTTTGGTGATAGACTTCCTGTAATAACAATGCCGCGTGAAGTATTCAGTTTCAGTGCCCAAAGTAGAAAATTAATATTAAATGTGGTGAAATATTTCCAAGAAATTAAAATTAAAATTAACAAAAAAAGAAGAAATAATTAACTGGATCGAAATAAAAAAAAATATTTTCCTGAAAATTCCCTTAAATGTGAGTTGCTCCAGATCATTAAAAATTATAAATCCAAGTTGCCTTATGCGTCTGACAATATAATTAATAAAATGGGACATCAAGTGTTGAGGCTTCCCCCATATCATTGTATATTTGATGCTATAGAATTGATATGGGCCCAATGCAAAACTATTTTTTAATAAGAAAATTGTATCTGAGGCAATGCATGATGATAACACGCTAATGTCTAATTGGAAAGAAGCTCTTCAGGAAGTTACTAAAGAAAACTGGTCCAGTTGTAGAAAACCCTTGTTTAACAAGGATAAAACACACCGAGAATGTTATTAAGGATTATTGGGGAAAAGAAAAGATATTAGACGTTGACATAGACCCAATTATTATTAATTTAAATGACGATTCATATTCGGATGATAGTATTTTATATTCTGACTAAAATTCAGAACGAATTAAATGTATATTATTATTATTTATTTATTATGTATATACTGACTTCTGACTATGTAAAGTTTATTTTATGTTGATATTTAATTTGTAACTAAAAATATAAATATATATATTTTTTGCCTAACCATTATAATAATTATTTAAATACCTAAGACCTACTTTGAAATTCAGGATCATTATCTTTTAATTGCCAGTCTAAATTACGGAATTAATCTTCAAAAATTACAAATGAAATTACAACAGGTACCTAAGTACAAATTTTTAATCCGTCCGTTCACATCAGGTAGTAAAGCAATAATTTATTCTAGGCCGACCCTGCCTGCCTTAAACAATCAACTAGTAATACAAGACAAGTACTAGGTTTTCTATCTCTCTTGCTTTCATGAAAGCTGCTTAGCGAAGATTAAGACATACGTCGAATACAAATTGGAGGAGGAGACATTGGTGTAATTGTGCGAGTGCAAGTAAAGCAATAGATATAGCGCTCTCTCTTTGATGATTTATTGCCGACTTCGCCTTTACATTCTGCCCTTACTATATATGAACAAATCTACTTATATGTTGATGCTTATTGTTTGGAAAATAAAACATAAAACCGTTGCGGTACTTCATAATAGTAGAAAATATTACAAGTAATGAAATAATGACGATGTGCATTCGTCCTTAAAATATGGATGCAACTTCCTGTACTACCTATATTCAAGATATCAATAATTAATAAGTTTAATAATGAAAACACTGATTGATTTGACAAAATTATAAACAATCTAATCTTACTTATAAAGATTTTTCCCGATAAGATGCGACCTTCCAGAAACGGGACGACGCTTCATTTAAAGTCTTCATCTTTTCACAGTGTACACAACAACATATATACCACCTACACATCATTTCCAGAAGTCAGCATGACGTCACATAAGTCAATTGGTTCAATTGGAATATAAGTTTTACACACTTCAAGCGAAATAAGATCAGAACCAAACGAACGTTTCAGATCTGGGAACACCTCGTTTATTTCAACGCGTTTAATTTGCTAATTTACACGAATTAAAATAACTTGTTGATACTAAATACTGAAAATGCTATTGTAAACCCGGTTTATTGCGAAAATGCGGTAGCCCCTCATGTTTTACAACATATTTATCTACGGAGTAATGTTGCCACTTCATTAATGGGCATTTGCTATTATTTTTTATCAGGCTCATTGCCATTTGAGAGAAAGGTTCCGCTATGTAATGGTCTGGGTAACGTATTCCATACCCTACCTGCTTACTCGTTTTGTCGAGTTTACCTCATACACGTTTTGTTATCTAAAACGTAATTGTAGCCACAATATGACACATGAACGACTTGCCGATGTCAACCATAAAAATAAACTAAACAAATATTTTTTCATTGTTTGTAGTTTTGGTTTTGGAGAAGTAGAAGGTAGCATACATTTCTTGACATATGATAGTATGGGAGCCGGCCGCATGATTCAACTATCACAAGATTATGGAATAAGATGTTATGTAAAATGTAGACAGTATATTTATTTACTTGAAGCGAGTAGGTCGCCTCAATTAATATGGGCCCGATCATTGTTATTTCAAGAAGTTGTTGTAAATTTTTAGGCAAGTCTACCCTCATATGATTATAGAACGAAATAGGAAAGAAGGCCCATGAAAGCAACAATAAAAAAGGGTCCCTTGGTCCTTTAGAAATCCGATAGGCGTATTTCCGAAAATCCTCCGTTGTTAAATACGGCGCGAAAGACGGGGGCAAGTCTGGACCTCGGGGACGCGAGTTGTGTGCGAAGTCCCGCTATACAGCCAGTGCCATATACTTACCGTTTGATACACAGGAAAAAAAATTTTCAAAAGCGTTTTCGGGTGATCTGACGGTACGGCGAGATGGCCGGAGAACGGGTCAACATATTTAAAGAAACTTTTTCCGGTAAATTATTTCCCGTTTTCCAGTTATTAAGGATTTTCGGCGAAAAAAACGACCAACGCAGGTGGGGCGCATCTTTTTTACGTGATTGGTCGGCATTTCCCGTCACCTAAAAGCCAAAGTCCGAAAACTTTTTCGCCGAGCTACAGCTAAGTTATTTCGGCTCGGGGCTCTGGGGTCGGAATTTTTAAAGCTTCCCTCAAGTCTTCAATTTCGCTAATTCTACAGCCGTCCCGTTTCTCGAAACTGGAAAATCGGGAGTCGGGAAATTTGGTTAAATATCGGATTTTGGAGGTTTCTTTCAGTACTGGAGGAAAGTACAAGACCCAATTAAGAAATTTACCACCTCCTTCGATTTTTAGAACGGCACTTTTCGAATTTTTCAAAACACTTTTGCGAAAAAGTAGTAAATATGTTGGTGGGACGTGTTGAACCTATTAAAAAATTAGAAAATAGCCACAACTTCTTTAAATAACAATGATCGGGCCCACACGGTGATAGATGTCAGTATGTGGTATTTAGATACTTTTTCGAGTTATTATGCTTAGCTATGCGGCTTGTGGCACTTCCCTGACCCCCAAAACTGAAATGTTTGAGGATAATAAACCATCGGTAAGTAATTTTGTAATTTAAATTAACTTGTGAGGCCATGCACCAAAGTGGCATAGGCGTTTGTGTAGGTACCTACTTCTTCATAATTGGAAATTTGAATATTTTTTGGTTTAGTTTAGTTGGGAAAAGGGCCAAAACGCTATTAAAACACTATTTCTTCGCCAACGTTTCGATTAATGTATAATCTTCATCAGGGCTCTAAAATACAATACAATCTAGTACCTATATAAAATGAATATAAACTAAAAATAAGAATTTAAGAAGGTTTTCTGGCACATGTTATAAATTTATAAATAAAAAGAAGACTTACCAGAAGTAAGATTGATGATTTTAAATTGTAAGTATATTAACGTTTTAACTGTCTAGTTTTTACTGCCTAGTTTGTTTCTGTTATGTAAATATTTATAATAATTTATAATAATATATTTGTATATTCAAAGTCAGTGTCAAAAATATTAGGTATAGGTAAAGGTATAATTAATAACATGATGTTAAATGAGAAATGGGTATTTATTTGTTCAGAATGTTGAAATAAGCTGCATTAAGATTTTCTATATCTACCCTTTGGTTGACACTATTATTTCGTTTTATTGTAATCATTTCTTGTAGTAGTCTTTTATTTAAATTGGTTTGGGTACCTAAAGCTTTAGTTTCATCAAAATTAAATGTATGGTTAAATTCACGACAGTGTTCAACAAGGGGAGTAGGATTAATAATGTTGAGTTTCTTGCAGTCTCTTTTATGTTCTGCTACTCTAGTTTTTAAATATCTTTTTGTTTGGCCTATGTAGCATTTAGGACAGTCTTTGCAAGGTATTTTATAAATAACATTAGATTTTAATTCTAGGGGAGTATTAGATTTAATTTTAGTGAAAAAGTTTTTTTTGAATTGTGTTGTTATAACTAAATGATATAAATTTGTTTTCAGAACGTAAGCAGTGGTCTAGTTTTTCAGAAAGTCGTGAAACATATGGTATTTTAATAAAAAAAACGTTTATTGGAAATATCACTAATCTTATTATTACTAGGAGTTTGATCTTTAAAAAGTATTTTGTTAATTAGAGATATAGGGTAATTATTTTTTATTAAAAATGATTTAATTATTGTTAAATTTTTTTGATGAAATTCTGGAGAAGAAATTTTTAAGGCTACAGTTTTTAGATTGAGGATAATATTAACTTTTTGTTTAAAGGAATGGTTAGAATGAAAATTAATAAATCTTTCTGAAAAAGTTGGTTTATGATACCAATCTACAATAATTTTGTTAGAAAGACCATTTTGTGATCTAATTATTTTAGTATCTAAAAAGGATATACTGTTATGTTGTTCTAACTCTGTTATAAACTGTAACTTGGGATGAAAAGAATTAAATGTATTAAGAAGATCTAAATCTCTATTTTTTTGGAATACTAGTAATTATATCATCTACATATCGACAAAAGAATGGTAATGGAAATTTTAACTGGTTTATACACGTTTCTTGTAATTCTGACATAACTAAATCAGCACAAATGGGAGACATGCAATTACCCATACCAAATCCATAAATTTGTTTATAAAAGGTGTCATTAAATTTGAAATAACTAGAATCAACACAAAAAGTAAATAATTTTAAAAATTTTTTAAGTGATATATTTGTTTGTGCAGACATTTTATTCCAACGTTTTTTTATAATTGTTATGACAAGATCTATAGGAATATTTGTAAAAAGAGAAATTACATCAAGAGAAACAAATATGTAATTGTTTGGTAAATTTACATTTTTAATAAATTCAGAAAATTCAAATGAGTTCCTAACACACCTTTCATCTTTGACAAAAGCATAACTTAAAATTTCTGATATCCATTTGGATAAATTATAAATAGGAGAACCAATAAAGCTGACAATGGGTCTCAGTGGAACATGATTCTTATGAACTTTTGGTAAAAAATACATCTTAGGAAATACACCATTAAAGGATTTTAACTTTTGAGCAAAGTTTTTATTGATATATTTTTTATTTAATAATTCATCATTTATGAGTTTATTATTTTTATTTTGAATTTTTATAGTAGGATCTAAAGTTATCTTTTGATAAACATTAGTATCATTTAACATATGGTTTGCTTTAATCATGTAGTCATTTTTGTTAAGTACTACTGTGATATTATATTGAAATTTAAAATTGGAATTGCTGTTATTATCAAGGATTCCTAAACTTAAAGATATAAACGTGCCTTATAATGTTTGTTTGACGTCATTGGTTCAGACGGTTGGTGCACTTTACATGACGGTCTCTTCCGAGAATTCGGTCCGCTGAATAATGGGCTCTCTGGGTAGGAAATTCACTCGTTTTTTTATTGGTCAGTGGCCAGTGGTTTATGGACGGAGGGGCACTCCGTCGGTTGTAAAATTTGATGGGCTAATATGCCTTTAAAACCTGTAAATCAGTTTTGGAATGGGGTTTTCGAGTTGACGGCTTTTTGTTCGACGCATACCAAAAATTTCTCGATGGTGCCGTACAGTGGCGTATTCAGGGGGGGGGGCAAAGGGGCAATTGCCCCCCCCCCCCTCCCAGAGCTGTCGAGATAAACGAGATTTGTAATATCAAAATTAATAATAATAGGTACCAAAAATTATATACTTCTGCCTGGCCTAATCTGAAAATGCAGTGAACATCAAACATCTACAATTTGTTATTTGTTTCATCTTGTCTTCTCGAAATTAAAACCTGTGCAGTAGATTTGAGAACGCGCCGCCGTATATTATGCACACACTCCGTCGGTCGCAGCGGTTAAAATTAGGCAAAACAACCTATAGTCTACCTTACGAGAGAATACGAGCCTCAAGAATCTTTACTGGGCTTACTAGGCGTTGCCGGATCGCAAAAAACCTGTACAATTCTGCTGCACTAGCGTAATGGCTTTGGTTTATTATATTTCCTAAGGAGAATTATATTTCGAAGTTTGGCAACATTAGAATCTTTTTACTCGCATTCTTGAGGCTCGTATTCTCTTGTAAGGTGGACTATACTAAACATATTTTGCACAATTACAGTGTGCACCGCCACGCCAGAAAGAATATTTTCAAAATTGAAAATTTTAAAAATTTATATTAGCGAAAACCCACTGAATGGGTTAACACTCCTTTATGTATAATTGTGTACCCTGAAATACCCATATCTCCAGAGGAGACATTTGATGAGCTCAAGACCAGAAAAAGAATACTTGATTTTGTGATATAGATTTTACTGGTTCGAAGAAGAATTATTTTTATGTTATACAGGGTGTCCGGTAGTAATTTAAAAAATTAAAAAGAAAAATGGAAAATGTGACGAAAAGTTCATATGAACATTGGTCCGGAGATGTTTGGTTTTCGAGAAGCAGGGTGTTGAAATTGAAATTTTATTTTCGATTTTTGTAAGTAACTTTTTGAGACGACAAAATTTTCTTAAAAAAAAAACAACAACAACAAGTTAATTAAACTGTCAAAAAATAAATGTGCTTGTTTATTTAAATTTTATTTTGAATTTAATTGCATACGAGTGTCGATATGTACCTGCATCGATGCAGAAATTTGAAAATTTCTCGAAAACGGCCACCTTTGGCGTTATTCACCTAGTATATACCTTTTTTGCTTAGAAAACGTGTGGGAAGAGGAAACATTCATAAAATGTCGTGAAAGATTACTGTCAAAAAAGTTAGGGCAAATTAAATTAAATAACTATAGGGTATAGGATTGCACCAAAAATAATACCAAATTATGACTTCTCTTCCTAAAAAAAACCCGGCTATTGCAAGTTACTTAAAAAAATCGAAAATAAAATTTCAATTTCAACAGCCTGCATCTCGAAAACCAAACATCTGCGGACCCATGTTCATATTATACAGTGTGTCCCATTTTGATACTGGACACCTCAGAACTATATGAAGGACAAGGACTATCTCATAGGCGGTGGTATTTGGATGGGGTAATTATTTCATGGCCTGCTATGATTTTTTAAAGTAGCTAATTTTCAAGAAACCCTATTAGGGATTTTTTTACGACAAAATGTTATTAAGAAAACTTGTTCAGAATGAAAAACTGAGTACATTCGCAAAATTTCAAATGGCTACGCCTACTATGAGTTTTAGATTTATCTCCCACTAGGGCCTAACTACAACACACTCGTGGTATTATCGTAAGTAACATCATAAGGGCATCTAATTTTTCCGAAAAAAAATCGAAAAAACACGTTGCTAAGTAATATTTTAACAAGAAGCATGAGTGCTGGTGGCAACAAAAATCCGAGTCGAAGACGAGGATTTTTGCACCTGCACGAATGCATTTTGTTAAAAAAATATTACTTAGCATTGTGTTTTTTGGATTTTTTTCACAGGAAAAATTAGATGCCCGAATCGTATTTGACAAGATTATTTCATGAGTAACAGATTATTCTGCATACACATAGCTTACAAACAACAGCTGTCAAGTTTTGCAGCGGGTAAACTCGAAAAAACTGCTGACAGTTTTTCCATCTAGAAACCATTTGTAATTCAAAACTGCGCGTTTGTGATTGGTGGAAATTAAGACGAGGGAAATAGTCGCAGAAATCGTCACCTGATTGGTTAACATTTCAAAACTCATGTCATTTGATTGGTTCATTTTCAATTTTAATGATATCGCTTGCAAAAACAATGTCCCTAAAATGTACTTCCTTCTTCTTCCCGAATATAAAATTACCAGAACATTGTTTTTGCAAGGGATACATCAACGAAGGCCTGGAAAGGACACTCGCCATTTTTTTTCTAGATCCGCTCCTAAAATTTCCACTTATAAGTCGAAACTTTAAAGAATCATCATCAGTAGGTATGGTATTAGTGAAGTCACTTGGAACAGCATAAAAAAGCTTGGGCGACTTTTGCTTTGTAAAACAACACCGAGTCTTAGGCGGCACGCGACCCTTAATAATGTTATAACCTTTTTTCTTAAATGACCTAAAAAAGAATTAAGTAAGCTTTGAAATAAGTAATTCAAACCAAAGCAAACCAATAATGTTGTTTCACACAAAACAACCACCCAAAATCCATAAAATAAAGCGCAATCCTTATTTCCGTGCACGGCACTGGTTATACTGGCCTAACTGGCCTACGTCGACACTTGCTCAGTGGATCCCCCAAACGTCGACTAATCAAATCACTACGCTCGCTTTCTTATTGGCTGCCTCCTTGACTAGGTCGACGTCGACCGCATAAAAACCTTTGAATTTTAGACGGGTGATTTCTGCTAATCTGCTGATAAGTCTGGTATTTTTACCAGTAGCAGAGCGTGGTAAATGCTATGAAATAGATCGCGCCCCGTATATCACTGTGTTCCAAGAGGGTTCAATTATATTTGACCAGGGTAGGTCGAGAACAGGCGCCTCGGCAATAAAATGCGAGACAAAACACTTTTTTACCCATATTAAATCGACCCTGGTATTAGTAGTAAAAAGAGATGAAGCAGAGAAGATAAATATTGTAGTAGTAAAAACAAGTGACTGCATGGTCGCCTAATATAATATCACCAATACTTGCCTGGGTGACACTGTTCGATGGCTGGCCACTTGTGCAGCGAAATGCGGTGGATAGCCGTGCCATAATTTCACAGATCTTAGGATATACTTGCGTAAATAGTTATAATCGATATGGCTTTTTAGAGACTTTTTGACAATATTATATGGTGCAAAACCTTAAAAGTAAAATATTATGTTGCTTGTAGAATATGTATATTTTTGAAAACTGCCTGACGCTTATGTCCTATATTCTTTTTGAGACGCCAATTATTAGAGTTTTTTTATGCTGTTTCAAGTGACTTTAGAAATACTATACCTAATTATTCAAAAGTAATTCTGAGATTAATGATGAGATAAGCATCGACTTGGCGATATCAAACATAATACAATTCTAATAATAGTTGCCTTGCCACAAATTTATAGGTAAATTGTTGTTTTTTTTTTCGGGTCCATTACAAATTAGAATCGAATAATTCTATTTTTGTTGGGCTATTGCCAAACAAGAAAAATAGAATAGTGTAAATCGCTCCTGCTGTCACAGTTATTATCCGAACATTTTTTCTATAAAATCGACAGTTGAAATAAATAAGTAGACATTTTCCTTTCCGATGACTTTTCTTTGTCCGCACGGATGTAACCTTGTCAGATCTTAAGTACCCTAACTGTTTAGTACGTTACGGTTGACTCGACGGTACCTAGGTACCAATAAAATTGTAAACAAAGACTCGAAGAACTGTTTACCCGACGAACCGCAAATTTAGTTGGTATTCATATCCTTAGATTCAGATAATAAATTTGAGCTTTACCACTGCATCCTCTGCTGTTGGCACAGAATAACCTTCTGTGCTCTTGGCTACAAACAAAACTTTTTTACTTAGACATAGACAGGCCAAACAACAAATCCCAAATTACCATAACAATAGTAGGAGGGTACCTCAGTACCTCCACATCGAGGCAAGCGGAGCATCATAGAACAACTGTCAACGATTTCTTCGACTGTCTTTATTCCAAGGCACACTTGGCTTGCCGCGTGACGTCAGCTTGCGTAAGAATACCTGTTTTTATCGATTTTTTATGTATCAGGAAGATGGTTCAACACCCGCGGAATGTCGCGATCGCGACGACCGTCTACGTTTGACATTGTGCTTCAGGTTTTGTAAATTTAAATGATCAGGGTCCGTGCCTCAAGGGAAGTACCGGGTACTAATAAATAAAATATGATCCGTAACCGTACTGACATGGTTTACACGGCATTTAGTTCGTGCCGTTGCTCAATAAATTGCTTGATGAAAGTGCACCTTCGGTCTGTACGATATGCCAAATATAGGTTATGGATTGTTTAGCATTTATGCGATAAATTGCACGTAAACGACGGTATTTTCGGATATTCCGATATTAATAGCAAAAGTTCTAATAATTCATGTATTTTACTATTATCATTTCTCTATCAAGTGGGTACTTATTATTGACTATTACTTGTATGTTTTGTTTCAGTTGTCAGACGAAGTCAACAGGAAGAAGACCGAATACCAAAAATACCTTGAACTCTACAAGCTCATGAGGTGCAAATTCGAAGAACATTATGTAAAATGTAAAGTATAAGAACGATAATAAAATTATCATTAATTTAAAGTAAAATTAGCTATACAGGATGTCCCAGGTTTTTTTTATCAGGACGTTCATATATTTTTTTCATATTTTTTTGTATCTCTAATACATATCGAGTTACAGTGCTCTTGTAAACATTTTTTTACAAAAAAATGACCTTAATGAAAGTTTTCGAAGATGGACTTCTGGTCAACTTTTTCTTATAAAAAATTTTTGTGTCTCTAATACTAATGATTTACAGTGCATTATACAGTGACCGGCAGAATGTTGGACACAAGTGGAAAACTTTGTTATTATTAATTTCTCAGAAAATTTTATTCTTGATAAAAGTTGGTGGGTCATTTCAAACTCAAAACACACATATCAAAATTTAAATATATCTTTTTGGATACGAGGTAGATTCAAAAATGTCAAAATAGCTCAAAAGTAAAGTACCCTTATTTTTTAAAATACCTACGGTAAAAAGTTATTTAAAAAAGTAGTTTGGAACCAAAAGTGGAATGTCAGATTTAAAGTCACAGCCACCTGAACCACCTAGTCCAAAAAAAGGAATTTAACTTTTTTTTTATTTTTTCGACCACCCTGTGTATTACAAAAAACAAAATACCGTCAGCGCAACCTATCATCTATTTTTTTAAATACGGTAATAAGTTATTTAAAAAAGTTGTTTGGAACCAAAAGTGGATGCCAGATTTAAAGTCACAGCCCCCTAGTCAAAGAAAAAAGAAATTAAACTTTTTTGTATTTTTTCGACCACCCTGTGTATTACAAAAAAAAAAAAACAAAATACGCGCAACCTATCATCGGATAACACATGAATTTGCTACTAAACTTCAATTTTAATTTTAAAAAAGTTGTTTGGAACCAAAAGTGGATGCCAGATTTAAAGTCACAGCCCCCTAGTCAAAGAAAAAAGAAATTAAACTTTTTTGTATTTTTTCGACCACCCTGTGTATTACAAAAAAAAACAAAATACGCGCAACCTATCATCGGATAACACATGAATTTGCTACTAAACTTTAATTTTGTTCGATTAGCAGCTATAAATTTAAATTAATCGAAATCAGAGTTTAAAAATATTAAATTGTTGTGTCCAACTTTCTGCCGGTCACTGTATGACAAAAATTAATTAAAAAATATAATGCCCTGCAAATCATTAAGTATTGGAGGCAAAAAAAAATTAAGAAGAAAAAGTTTTTTCCCTGCAGCGTGCGGAATTTTTATCTAATGCGCTGTAATTCGTTATTTATTAGAGATATAAAAAAATTATGAGGAAAAGTTGTTCATACTTTGACCACCCATATTGTTTAGTAAACCACCCTATAGCTCAACTCGTATCGGGAGTTCGAGTGTGGCCTATATTCTTTTACTCAATGGTTTGGATTTTTTTTGCGACCCCTATAAGCCGAGCACATCTTTATTGGACTAACAACTTTTGTTGGGGCAGTTTTCATTCAAAGACAAGCACCAACTTTTGTCAAGAATAAAATTTTCGGACTAATAAATAAAAAAGTTTTCCGTATGTTACCAACTTTTTGGGGCACTATAAAACTATAAACATGGGTCCTAAGGTTCTTTGTTTCCGAGATAGAGGGAGTCAAAAATTGAAATAATCTAAGTATGCTTTCATTTTATTTTTTCTTTACTTTCACGCGAGAAATAATGACAGTAATAACAAAACTTGAATAAAACAATCCATGGAAACTAGGATTGTTCGTTGCCCAAAGCCAAACTACATTATTTTAGTGAAATAAATCACAAAAATCAAGTTTGCAACCAAACGGTGACAGGTACGAAAAATGTCAAGAGACACTTTTTGTTTACAATTGAATGCTCTATCCTAAAATTTTGAATGACAATTTTATAGTTCACCACAAAATAGCCATAATATTATATCTGTATAACATCATGATGATGATAGGACATGCATGTCCTATACCTAGTGTCATGCTAGACACCAATTTTTTTCTCTTTTTTTTTCTTTTATTGTTTATCACTTTCCGTGCGATTTTTTATAATGTATCTATCCGCCATTATGTATTACGTCTGATCAAGTTCGCGGCCTTCATCCAAATCACAAAAATAAAACTTGGCAGTGTTTTTCTGTAGGTGAAACCCAAAAATCCCGAGGCCCGGTAGTATTTACCGGACCGTTCAGCTGTCGCGATTTTCAACGTTTTTCCGCTAAAAATTAGTAAGTGTAGCCACAAATTAGAACCAAAGTGTGGCGTTCCCGTACTTCACAACTTGCAGGGACACGTTTTCAAGTGAAATAGACGAATGACGCGGTGATGCAAAAATAGGAGCAAATGTAAGGACTTTATCTGCTATTTTTGGAAATTTGTCCATGGCTAAGAAAATACAATATACATAAAAGTGTGTTCGCTATTTACAAATATTGTAACCAAAATCTATAGAGCTAATTCTACGGAAACATGTGTCAATCATAAAACCGCTGTTGAAATAAGGGCGAGTATTTAATCTGTGACAGTCAAGTCTCTACCGAGGCAGTGACGTTAAACTAATAAATGAGACAGCGTTCTGCGAGTTTAAATGAATGGAGGAATGGTATAAATAAAGCAATAATTTTGTTTCACACAAAACATCACCACACAAAAAATCTATACACAAAACCAAAATCCGCAAAATAAAGCGCAAATCACATCAACACCTGCTCCGTGGATCCCCGAAACGCCGACCGATCAAATCGCTACGCTCGCTTTCTTATTGGCTGCCTCCTTGACTAGATCGACGTCGACCGCATAAAAACCTTTGAATTTTATACGGGTGATTTCTGCTGATAGGTCTGGTATTTTTACCAGCAGCATAGAAGAATTTACAATTCTTCTATGCCAGCAGCAGAGCGTGGTAAATGCTATGAAATAGATCGCGCCCCGTATATCACTGTGTTCCAAGTGAGTTCATTTATACTTTACTTCTCGCTTACAGAAAATATTATTTGATCTTTTTTATTTCACAAGTTGCCATTGAAAGTAGCTGCTATCGTTCATGTTCAAAAATTAGTTTTCTAAATTTGAGGTCAAGAAAATTCGGTGATTTTTGTTTTTAAAGTACAAAATAATGAAATTTTCTCTATACAATTTTCTATTTAGATGATTCCACTTCAAAATACAGGGTGTCAAAGTTAAATTTTACAGCACGATTTTTATCTTCTGATTCTTAAGATATTCAGTTGAAATTTGAATTTCTTTTTTGGGTAATTTTAGTAAAACATTTGAAACACTTCGACACAAAATTCTTTTTTTTTCAGCATTTATTTTCCCTATTTTTTAATTCTTTAAAATTTTGACTTAGCATGCCCAATTTGAACTCTACATAACATCAAAATTTAACGAGTTAAATGGGAATTTTAGGTTATTATCAGTGGCCTACTGGGTGATATAATTGAACAGATATTTATAGAATAAAATAAAACTGAATCACCGTCTACTTATGAAATGTAGAACCGACCCATTTATGAAGACTTTTTCACTCCATAAATTGAAATATAAAAATGCAACCTTTAGACAATTGTGTTAATTGGCAAACATGTTGCTGAGAACTGAAAATTATGTCCCTATGCCAATTTTCAAAATAATTGGCCTACTTTGATTTTTGTCCACTTTATTTCCTATAAGGAGGTTAACTATCCTTTTCGTTTAATATCGAAAAATTTCATTAGAAAAAGTTATTCAGAATAAAAAGTTATGCGAGAATGCGAAATTTGGACTCAATCGGCCTGCTATGATTAGTTTGAAATAATGTCTTTAAGAAAAAGAAAATCAAAGTAGGCCAATTATTTTGAAAATTGACACAGGGTCATAGCTTTCAATTCTAAGCAACTTTTTCTAATGAAATATTTTTCCATATTTTAAACGACAAGGATAGTTCACCAACCTATAGGAAATAAAATGGACGAAAATTATAGTAGGCCAATTATATTGGAAATTGGCACAGGGACATAATTTTCAATTCTCAGCAACTTTTTCCAATGAAATTTTTCGATATCTTGTCGAGAAAGGGCACTTAACCTACACAGAAAATAAATAAATCGTTCCTGTCAAGGCCTACTTTATTTTTGAAAATTAAAAATATTGTGAAAATTATTTTCTAGGCAAGCAGGCCTGGACCCCAAATGGCCAAATTTGAACTCGAAAATTTTTTGCCTTTTACACCTCTCGTTTCACTTATCCTGGGACACACTGTAGTTTCACGCCGCTTTCAATATTTCCTAACCTAGTAGATTTGTACCTGGGGTGCGAAATTTTGCTCAAAAAGTGTAACTCAGGGGTAATATAACAAGTAGTGTGCCAATTATTGATAATACTTTTCGTTAATTTTACGAATTATAATCCCACAGCTAAAAGGTATTATCCTGATTATTAGGCATACCACGAGTTGTATTTAGGAAGATAATTTAACAACTGCAAATAATTTAATTATTCAGTGTTTGGGCGTAACTTGACAACTAAACTTATTAAATAAATTAACTACAAAAACCATAAATATTTTGCTTTTTCGAAAATTGTGATTTAAAAAATAAAAAAAGTATCCACAGCCGGGATTTGAACCCGGGACCTCTCGCACCCAAAGCAAGAATCATGCCACTAGACCACTGTGCTTCCATATAAAATTTACTTAACTAGCCGCATTTAAATTTAATTACAATTCTTAAAAGTTGAAGTTTATTTGATAATAGATATTTAACGATCAATTTGTTAACTGAAATAATTGTATCTTCTAGTCCTATCAAATTTGGTACTGTTAAGAAGTTAACACGTTACCTATCATTTTTAGCTACCACAATATTGGTTTAGCATAACTAGGGTGTAACTAAGAGAGTAGTATTTCAGTGAGAATGCTAATAAAACACCACTCCAGCTGCGCAGTCGTGGTAGTAATAAAAATTAACGAAAGGTATTATCGATAATAGGCACACCACTTGTTATATTACCCTAGTCTTATTATTACTGAAATCATCACCTGATTGGTTAATATCTCACAAATTATGTCATTTCATTGGTTCATATTGTCAGGCATTGAATTCTCAATATTATATTTTTTTGTTTTAGCTGGGAGAGGAGGCAGGAAACTAGATGACGTTAGAGACAAATACCAAAAAGCTTGTAGAAAATTGCACTTGACCCACAACGAATATGTTCTATTATTATGTGAAGCCGTAGAATTTGAAAAAGACTTCCGAACTGTTCTTTTGCCTGGACTCTTGGAACACCAGCAGTCTTTGCAGGAGGCTTTCATACTTACCTGGTAAATATGTATTTTATTTTTTTTTTGTACAAAATTGAAAATAGCAATATAAACTCCTGGACAAAATTAACGCAACATCATAAATGTGCCACTTATTTGATGATATTTTTTTTCTTAATTTATGATCCAATTTGAATGATTTTTTTTGCATTGTAGGTTGGTTCCTTGACAATATCATAGTTTTCGCTGTTTATGATAAAAAGTTCATTTTCGATTTATACCGGGTGTAACAAAAATGTTATGTTTTTTTCCGAAAATTCGTATCACCCTGTGGAGTATACTAGCAACCGAAACATATAGCAGTTGACATTAGACGGTAGGACCATCTTTCTTCAACATTTTTTTTTTTGGCTTACTTCATTATCTCTGTTATTAAAGGAGATACACTGTTTTATATCGTAACATGTTTTTATAGACTTTATTATTCAACACATTGTTGAATGTTTTCAAGTAGGCTATGGAACTTTTCTGACATTTCAAGCGATGTGTCAACAGATGTTGTGTTTTAAAGTTACAAAGGTCAAATAAAATTCGCCATACCGATAAAAACTGTTCAGAAACTGCTTATTAAACTTTCGTTTCAGTTGCCCGACTATTCTGTCGTTTAAACCAGCCTCATTTAAACGTCTTCTGATTGTTCGAGACTATATTGTAAGATGGCGAGCAGTTCTAAGCTCACTTTTTAGCCTAGTACTAGTGATATTCCTGTTTCTTAGAGCTGTTTGCCTAATAAAACGCTCATCCCTTGGACCGGTACACCGGTTTCGCCCTTGGCCTGACCTTCGAGAGTAAGATCCTGTCTCGTTAAATCGTTCAACCATACGACTTATAGTTGAACGATGTCTTCCTATCACATTAGCAAAATGACACATCGAATAGCCTTCATCCACCAAAGTTAAAGCTCTTACTGCTTCTTCTGCCGATAAATTTTTTGGTCGATTCATTTCTCAATTTTAAAATACTCGTCGGGCATATGAAACGAACGTTTAATAAGCAGTTTCCGAACAGTTTTTATCGGTATGGCCAATTTTATTTGACCTTTGTAACTTTAAAACACAACATCTGTTGACACATTGCTTGAAATGTCAGAAAAGTTCCATAGCCTACTTGAAAACATTCAACAATGACTGTGTTGAATAATAAAGTCTATAAAAACATGTTACGATATAAAACAGTGTATAACAGAGATAATGAAGTAAACCAAAAAAGAAAATGTTGAAGAAAGATGGACCTACCGTCTAATGTCAACTGCTATATGTTTCGGTTGCTAGTATACTCCACAGGGTGATACGAATTTTCGGAAAAAAACATAACATTTTTGTTACACCCGGTATAAATCGAAAATGAACTTTTTATCATAAACAGCGAAAACTATGACATTGTCAAGGAACCAACCTACAATGCAAAAAAAATCATTCAAATCGGATCATAATTTCAGAAAAAAAATAGCATCAAATAAGTGGCAAATTTATGATGTTGCGTTAATTTTGTCCAGGAGTTTATTTATTTTTCAAAAACATTTGGAATAAATCGTAGAATTCTTTCAGGAAAGAAATTCTCCATGATGTGGCCAATAATTCTGACTTGACCTCGGAAAAATTTCGAGAGATACAAAAACGAATAGACGCCAACATTGACTCGATCAAACCCGCAGAAGAATATAAAGAATTTACCGAAAAATACAAGTATGTCTCATAGTTTTTCTAATGACTTAAACTTTTAATAACGTTATTTCTTTTAGAACTAGTCCGACTGAACCTATAAAATTCACGTTTGACGAAAGTCTAGTTGAAGACTCGGCGGGGAAACTTAAACCGAATCAACTAACAGTCGATAACTTGACAGTTGAATGGTTGAGGAACAAACTTACAGAATTAGAGAGCAGTATTAAGGAAAACCAAGAGAAGAATAGATCGTTGATAAGTGACGGGCTTTCAAACGGGAAAGGCAATAGTGAAACTAATAACAGGTAAGTTCAAGAAAATGGCCTCCTAAGATAATTCGATGCTGTCTTTTCTAAAGTTAGCTGTATACTACCCAACACCTTTTTTTATAGATTGTCCGGTATAAGCCTCGAAACCTCCAAAAAAGAAATAAACGAGTTAAAATGTCAGGAACGAAAAATGTTGAAACAAACCGAAATGATCAGAAGCGCCCTTAGTGATCTCGGTTGCGAAGAAGCCCCCTCCGCTCTCGACATCTCGATCGAAAACCAGACGGTTTTCAACACCACCACCACCACCACCGAACAGGTAATACAAATTCAACCTAACCATATTTTTGGTGGCGGCATACTTACCTATCTATAGGGCGATGACACCTCGCTCAGCACCCAAAAAATGCTCGTCAAAATGATACCGAAAATGCTGAGGAAACCTTTCAGACGAAAATCGGTACCCTCGTCACCGGTGGCGCCCCCTAGGACTAAAGGCAGGAGAGATTCTGCGTCCAGGAGCGAAGGAGGGGATCCAGTATGTCAAAAATGCTTGTTGCTTGTCGATTGTTTTTTGCATAGGTTGCTATGACCGGCCGTGGCCAGCTCTGTTATCTTGCCTGCTTGACGACTCTTCTTTTGTTTCCTAGTCTAAGATTTATGACACTGCACCTTCTGATTGTTTTACGTCACAGTCGCTATGATTGACCGGCACAACATGATATTCATTTTGTATTTCATGATAGGTTGCCATGACGACGAACAAATCGCTGGTGGAAGAAGAGTGGTTCCACGGGGTTTTGCCCCGAGAAGAAGTCGTCAGGCTTTTGACGATGGACGGCGACTTTTTGGTGCGAGAGACGACAAGAAACGACGAATGTCAAACGGTGCTCTCTGTGTGTTGGGGAGGACACAAGCATTTCATCGTTCAAACGACGCAAGAGGTAAAAATATCCGCGTTTACACTCTGATGATTTATTTTGGATTTTTTAGGGTCATTTCAGGTTTGAGGGACCGGCGTTTCCAAGTATTCGGGAGCTCATTTTGTACCAATTTAATAGTGGCTTGCCGGTTACTCAACGGTCGGGAGCTATTTTGTACAAACCGATACCGAGAGAACGATGGGAATTAAATAACGATGATGTAGTGCTTCTAGACAAAGTTGGCAGGGTAAAACCACGACATAACCTCGAATTCTTAAATCATATCGCGTGTTTTTAGGGAAATTTTGGAGATGTCTACAGGGCGCAACTGAAAAATAGCAATGAAATTGTAGCGGTCAAAACTTGTCGAGTGACGTTACCCGAAGAACACAAAAAGAAATTTTTACAAGAAGGAAGAATTTTGAAACAATACGACCATCCAAATATTGTGAAACTTATCGGAATATGCGTGCAAAAGCAACCGATTATGATTGTCATGGAGTTAGTTCCAGGTATATAAAAAAACACTCTCAACAAAACATAGGTTATATTTTTGGTTTCAGGAGGGTCGTTATTGACATTTTTAAGGAAGAAATCTACAAATTTGACAGAAGGGCAACTTATGAAGATGTGTTTGGACGCGGCAGCCGGCATGCGGTATTTGGAATCGAAAAATTGTATTCATCGCGATTTGGCGGCTCGTAACTGTCTCGTAGGTAAGTCATAACCCCACTTATTTGGCAACAACGACACATTGCTTTGTTTTCCATAGCCTACTTTTATAGGCAAAATGTATTTCGTTATTTTTTGTCAAGCTGACACATGTTCAGTTGTTACTGGTCCATGACCTACTTGATTCCAACTTTTTTTTTTGTTTTTAGGCTACAATAACATTGTGAAAATATCAGATTTTGGCATGTCAAGGGAGGAGGAAGAATACATAGTCTCTGACGGTATGAAGCAAATTCCTATAAAGTGGACTGCACCCGAAGCATTAAATTTTGGTAAGTTAATAGAAATAAAAAATAAATAAATAAAATAATGCCGATTTTGTATTTTTTAGGGAAATATACTTCGCTGTGTGATGTTTGGAGTTTTGGAATATTGTGTTGGGAAATATTTTCACGAGGTGGCACACCTTACACTGGAATGAGCAATTCGAAGGCTCGCGAAAATATCGATAACGGTAAAATTTTGTTTTTAATTTTCAACTTTAGCTAATAATTTTTTATTTGTAGGTTACAGAATGCCAGCATCTGAAAACACCACCGATGAAATGTACAGACTCATGCTGCGATGTTGGGAATATAAACCAGAAAATCGCCCGAATTTCGAGCAAATCTACACCGTAGTAAACACGTTGTGTGAAGCGTATAGAATATCGTTTTGCTAACGTTTTTAAAAGATATAATTGCGGCAATATTTCTGTGATTTTTCCCGTCTCATATAATACGTTGATCTTCAAGGTTTTCGCACAAAATTGTGCCATACGCACATGTAAATCGTAAGGAATGTGCCATTTTTGGCCGAGGTTGTATTAATATTTCGAAGAAAAACACTACACCCGGAATTAGATGAAATAAAATTATTTAAGTTTATAGCGGTAGGCCATGACTTATGATAACAAACAATATTCATATCGCGAATTATACCTACTTGATTTAATGCACCGATATAATGTGTAAAATCAAGAGTGCCATTGTTTCTGCTTTGAATGTAAACAAACCAAAACAGTTACATTTTTATTTTGACAGATGACAGACTACATCTAGACTATTTTAAATTCTCTGGAGTGTTCTAAATATTATTTGTATATTTTTGGAGTATTTATCTATCGTCCTGTGCCAAAAAAATTGTGCACAAACTTAACTAAATATTTTATTATATATCTAACATTTTTAATATTTCTAAGTTTTATCTGTATTTTTTAAAATAAGCTCTGTATGTCGTGTGTATGCATCGAGTGCCCTATACATATACTGTGATTATGAAATAATTAAAAACTATTTTATTGTACAGATATTTTATTATTGTGAACGATGATTTTTTAAATTATTTTTTCTGAATAAAAACAAATTTTTAAAAACAATTTTTTATTTTATAAATACAATTTTATCAATTCGTCACTTACTGCCGATGGGGTCAGAATCCCTATATCGGTAAAAAGTAGGGTTATGTAAGATGGCGGTGTGTAATCTACTAATGGGTGAATTTTTTTCAAATTTTCCTTTTCCCGCAATTCTGTTGTGTATTTATATTCCGCTGGCAAATCTTTTTGATTCAATGGATACAACCTCGAAAATTTGAAACTTTCCGTTAAAACATAAAACGGTTTTTTCATTTCTTTTGCACACACTGCCATAGTATAACTTCCAACCTTAAAAAAAATTTGACATTTAAGTCTATTTTTGTTACACAGCCTACTAGACTAATTTGTTCACACAAGACACCTTTTTTTTAACAAAGCACTCAACTTCATTTGTTATTTCCGACAGTCACAGCCTACTCTACTGTCAACTTAATAGGTAACCTTCAATGTTCAATTGTTATTTTCTCTTACCTTGTTAACGATACCACCACTTTCAACTACCCCCTCAGCGCCTACCATGATAAAACTTATTTGTTCCATAATATATCCAATAGCGGAATCCAAAATTAATGTGCAAGGTATTCCTTCTGCTTCCAGTTCTTTACACATTTGTTTTCTATGAATTAAAACTTATATTAATTATTGGTACATAAAAATGAATAAATTATACCTACCCGCTGCGATCAGGAGCTGATACAGTTACAAAAACTTCAAAACGCTTTTTCTGTCTGTGTGCTTCTCGCAATGTTTGCAAAACTACCCTTGACCTAGAATGAGTTAAAACTTTCTAAAGACAAAAAATCACTACAAAGTCCGGACTTATTAAAAACTTACCGAACCATCTTCTATAAATTTCCAAGCCAATTTCATTATTTTGTCTCTGCTCGCATCAAGTCTATCCAAAAATATGTTGCCTCTATGCAACATAATATTTTTGCACTCCTCAAAACTCTGAAATATATCTTCATTTGCAAATTATGAGAGTATTATATTGTGTTATTATTTTACCCCTGTATTATCTAAAGTGGCAAAAGTAATAAACCGAAGAAATAATTCGCAACCTGAAGTGATAGCAGCTACAGGAAAATTCGTATTTTTCATTATGTGAATGCCTTCTTTAAGGTTCGTTTCTAGCTCCTGAACGGTTTCGGCTACAAATACAAATGAATTAATTCCCGATAGTCCGAAAAAGGTAATTATTACATTTAGATTGTTTTATGACTTCCATCAGTGTTTTTATGGCTGCAACCCCCACAGAAACATCCTTATTCGAATCTACAATCTTGGAAAAATATTCTTTCACCCCTGAAAACATATGCACAAATAATCCTATATATTTAATACATTTCCAAGTTTAAAATTAATTCTAGATTTTTATTTGTCGATACTAACTTTCTCCTTCCATTTCCGGTGTTCGATTTTCCTATTTCTTTTGTATTTTCAAAATTATGGTCATTACAAAACTTTCTCCACTTAGCACACTTTTTAACTTAACCCTAACCTATAAAAATGTGGCTGTCAACAGAAACAGCTGAAACACTGTCATAAATCAAAACGGACCATAGGCAGGGCATAAGAGGAAGACAAACATAAATAAAAAAATGGAATATTGGCGAAATAATTTGAATTTAAAGGAGAATAATACTTAGGTATAGTACCTTGCAGAATAATCACCTTTTTTCATTTTGTCTGCACATATTAAAATTTTATGATAAAATTACTTTCAAAAGGTTTATTATGCCACGCTCCCAAAGCGTTATTGAGTTGTATAATTCCTACGTCACAACTCCCGTCCTTGTCTGACTCGTGAATATACGACCGATAAAACATCGTATATTCACGAGTAAGACAAGGACGAGAGTTGTGACGTAGCGCCGAACATTCGCTCAACAAACGTAGGCTAGCCATACCATTGATTAAGGTATACGAATTCCTTATTCAATGGCCATACTAAATATAAAGTTTAAAGTTTATGTACCGTCTCTTAAGGATCCAAGGATCCCCATTCTCAAAGGACTCATAACAGAAGATGCTGCTGTTATATTTAAACTGGTATATCCTCATTTTAAATTAACTGAACTGTGTTTTAAAATTAAAAATTGTATGCAAAAGCGTGTAATTTTGACATCGCTTTTTAACTAATATTCAGGGTGTCCAGGTTTTTTGATCAGGACTTTGACATTTTATAGAAAAAACAATTATAAGGTGGGTTGCTCGCTCATATAAACATAAGCCTTAAAGTTCTTCTGAGATACAGGGCGTTGTATTCTCTTGTTGGGATTGAATTATGGCAATATCTCCCAAACTAATCAAGCTGCTGAACTTAAATTTGGCACTGCAGTGTTTTTAGGGCTGGAGAATAAGCAGAAAATGTCAATTTCTACGAATCTCACAGAGGGAGCCACTTGCGCTATTTTTGAGTGGCGATAAACATTTTTGAGGTTATCTTTTTGTTCTTGCACGTCATTTTAGTGCATCTTTTTATTCTGCAATAAAAATCTACTCTTGTTTCATAACGAGAAAATCAACAGTTTGAGTTGCAATTAACCAAAGGTACCCCAAAACACCTGTTGATTCCAACAAATTTTCACCTACCGCTTTTAAATCTTGCAAATTTCAGTTCAGTGGCTTGATTATTTTGGGAGATATTGCCATAATTCAATCTCAAACGTGACCTATTCTCTTATTGGTCTGGCCCGGTCTGGCCGTCATAAAATGTCAAGTGTTTACGCGGCGAGCAGAATGCAGGGCCGGCTCTTCCCTCAGTCGAGTTTCCTGTATATTTTAGATCGAATCGCGAGCCGTATATTCTGTAAATTTATTTTGCTACTTAATTTACGGAAATTTATAAAGGTCCACGAAAGGTAAAAACACAATTTTTAGAACTCTTAAAAGAATTAGTTCAGAATTACAAGCCACTGGGAATCTCATATTAGTCAGACCCTGGTAATTGATCGCAATGCGGTCATGTGACTTTGTTTATATCTACTGCCGCTGTAACTTGGATAGACTTTAGACTTTGATATCTCATTCAAACCGCTATTTTTAGGTATGATAATTACAATTGACGAGCCGCTTATGGTGGAAATCTAGGGACATCTTGTTGCTGCGTTGGTAGCATGCAATCAGCTGTCGAAAATTAAATGTCACTAAAAATTGATTAATCGTCAAAGACGGAAGAGAAAATTATCCCCGTTTCCAGTAGATTTTTCGCGAAGAATAGAAAATTAATGGAAAGTAAGGTACGCGTTACAATCCCTGGTACTGCGAAAAGTACCCAAAACAACAATTTGCTGTTATCTTCCGGAATTCCGTCCGTTGACGATGTTTTAGGTGAGTTTTCTAGGTTATGATTTTTTCTTTGTTCTTATTAGCAACAAATTTCGTAACGTTTTTTCGACAGGAGGTGGTCTTCCGGTCGGCACCGTGACCCTTATAGGTTCGTATTGATTCAAGCTCGAGAAATATGTTTCTAAGCATGTTTTTTTTTAGAGGAAGACTTCCATGGATTATACTCGAAGATTCTCCTCAAATATTTTCTTGCCGAAGGGATAGTTTGTAAACATTCCACACTAGTAGCTAGTCAAGATGTGAATCCAGCTCATATAGTACGTAACGCAAAAATCTCGAGTTTATTTTAATTGAAAAATTGTGTTTTCAGGTTAAGGAATTGCCAGCTGTGATCGAGCGTGATTCAGAAGCGGACGACAGGGTTTCAAGTGCGCCTAGCGACAAAATGAAGATAGCGTTCCGATATCAGAACCTGTCGGTCGACGACGGACCAAAAACGAGACATATCGGTCACTTTTACGACCTATCGAAGACCATGTCGTTTGGCGACATAGAAAATTCCGACATTTACTATTGGACGGGGCAGAGGATAGAGAACGGCTCGAACTCGTTCTCGAACCCGGCCTACAACGATCTGTTGAAGTCAATTAAGAATAAGATTAAGGAGGGGAAGTTTTTCCTGAAGGACAATCCGGAGAAGAGGAACATCTTGCGGATAGGGATACACTCATTGGGGTCCCCGATGTGGCTGCCGAGGAGGAGGAGCATACATTCCATGGATACGAGCCGAGATTTGGACATGTTCATTTTTTGTTTGAGGGCGCTGGTGCGATCGGCTTTCGCGGTGGCCGTCATCACGGTACCTTCGTATCTGTATCACGAGGTGAGTTTGAATCTTATCCGCTCAACATTTTGAGCAGATATCTTGAAAATTCTGTTATAAAAATATTTTGAGATAATTTTGCAATATTGTGTAACTATGCTGTTAATATTAGGTACAGTTTGTTCAGCGAATGTTCGGCCCTACGTCACAACTCCCGTCCTTGTCTTACTCGTGAATATACAATGGATATCGGTCGTATATTCACGAGTCAGACAAGGACGGGAGTTGTGACGTAGGGCCGAACATTCGCTGAACAAACTGTATATTATTATGCAATATTGTATCATTCTTTAGTTTTTAAAATTATTAAACTTATAATGGAATATTTTAAAATAGGATACCTACCCAATGTGTCCACAAACTTGTGGAATTCAATTTTTTAATCCATAAACTTGTGATGGGGAAAAAACGGGTTTTTATTTTTTGCTTGAAAAAACCCGTTTTTTTCCCGGTTTTTTCCGGGTAGGGTTTTTATATGGCAAATTTCTGGTTTCTTTCATTTTAAAATTACTTCTTGAAAGACGAATATTTTGATACCGAATAACCCTACATTTATAATTTATTATTTTCAAATATTTATTGTTTTGTTTTTTTTTTCAAGGGTTTTTCCCTTGTAAAAACCCGCTTTGGGATTTTATTGGGAATTTACGAATTTTATAAATAGGAAAATAGGTACCTACTTGTTTTATATGTGTCCTCAATTTGACCACATTGGGAAAATATTGTTTACTGCAATATTTACATTCCACTACTTTTTTATTTTTAAATTTTTTATTATCATGACCCTTTGCTTTTATTTTTTATTACCTATTCTAAACTGTGTTCATTTTTCGGAACAATGTCTTGGCATCTTTATAATACTTTATTTAGTATAGGTAACCTGTCCTTTTGGTAATGCAACTGAGAAATAATTTGTGGTTGTGGAAATATTTTCTACAAACTGAAACCTGAAACTGACTTAACCTATAATTTACATTCGCGATTCCCTCTATACTATTTATTATGTTATGTCTTTAAAGAAAAACACCGCTATGGCCAAGAGCACTGGACAAATGTCGGTTCACGGTATTGCTCCTAAATTGCTTTACCCGTGTGATTCACTAATTGTCCTACACTCACTGGGATTACTATGGTTTTCTAGGGTTTTCCGTAGTACTTGAGCGAATGCTATCCTAGTTCTATCGAGAAAAGAGTCGGCCCTAGCCGCAAATGGCAACGAAGACAAAATAATAGTAATTGCCCCCCTCCCCCCGCACAAGCATGTGGTTGCTTCTGGGGTACTCCTAGTTTGGAGTATTGTGAGGGTGAGAATTATTATTATTATTATGTATGTACGTATGTACTGTCAAAATTCATGTCGTGTGTCAATTCTGTCAAAAGTAAGAAAAATAATATATTGAAAAACCCAAGGGAATTATCGAAAAAACCCGACCCGGTTTAAACCCTCATTTTCGAAAAAACCCTCAGGGAAAAAAACTCTCAAAAAAAACCAAAGGACTTAATGAAAAATTCAACCCTGTTTAAACCCTACTTTGGGAAAAACCCCCTAAAGGAATAAACCCCCGGCACTTCTCTACCATAAACTGAAAATAAAATTATTCGCTGATTTTACGGGTAATAAATTGTTTGCACATTCCTTTGAGGACCTGTAGGAGGAGTTTATTTTGCCATCGATTTAACTGTATAGTCAAATTATTTTAAGAAGTTCTTACCGGGACTGTCAATTGGTAATTTCGCCATCCTAAGTTGCCATCATTGCAGCAAAAAATGCAACCGGATCATAAGTCCAGGTCAGTAACGAGCCCATTTGCACAATGAATAACTACTAATAACACGAACAAGAACAACACAGATAACGGTAAAACTCACGAAACGTACAAAACCCGAGAATATTTTCACTACCCAAAGTTTGAACCCTTTTGAACGATCCGGAAAACCTTCACGGTCACTTCACAACAGAGAAATAAAATTTGCCTGAGTACGCACCATAGACTCAGCCGCAAATAGCTGATTTGAATGGCGGAATATATGCAAATTGCATATATATGCATTTTTGCATATTTTATTAAATTTCGCAAAACATTGCATATTTTTGGAAAAACTATATTTTTGTGCATATTTTTTGCATGTTTTTCCTGTACTTATTTATAGATATAACCAAGATTATGAGAGCCCAGCTAACCAACTTGTTTTTATTAAAGTTAATTTTAGTTTTATACCAGATATAATTCTTTAATTAGAAAGTAGAAATTTAGGTTTAAGCGAATCGATTGATTTTGTTTAAACATTTTCCGCTAAATGTAGAAAGGTTCCCGGTGATGTAGGTATTAAAGTTAGAAAATAATTAGATGCTACTGTAGAAAAGAATGAAGGGTTCAAATCTTTCATGGCAGTAAAAAGTATTTTTGATGGTAAATCATCCAACGAAATTGCACCTTGGCCTTATACCTTACTACCCAAATTAAAATATTGTCCTATTATATCGGTAGATGTTGAGGGAAGCTTTTCTATATATAAACAGATTTTTACCGACAGAAGTCAAAGATGTTTATTGGAAAATTTTGAAAAGTATTTAATCATAAATTCCTACTATATCTACAATTTCAAATTAAAATGTTTTTATAATTTTGCTTTAACATTGGTATTTTACGAGGTATTTTATGTACTTGTTTTCCTTTCATTTTTCTTAAAATAAACCTTTTCTTTAAAATCAGTTTTGGTGTTTCTTTAAGCTATTTTTACATGTAAAATTAATGCATATTATTGCATATTTGGCCAAATAAATGCATATTATTGCATATTTTAAATAAAAATGATGCATATATATGCGCATATTTCGATTGAAATTAAATGCATAAATTCCGCCCTTTCCTGATTATACTAAAATACCAAAATGAAAGTGTTTCCATGACGTTTGAAATTATTATTAAAATGAGTTGTAGTCATAGTTATTTTTATTTGTAGCGGCATAATCGTGATTGCAATAGGGTTTTTATTTTATTATGTTCTTTTTTTTCGTATGTCTTGGGTAACTTTTCACATCATAAATCAATGAGTGACGTCATTAACTGGTTAGAGACACATATACCGATGTTATACCCTTGGTTAACAGAAAATTCCTAGGGATTTTGTGGAGAATGTCATCTGACAAAATCGGGACTTTTTACAGTAATCGGGCAGTAGCGTGCCGTGGGTAAAAGGGCGGAGGGGGCGAGCTATTTTAAGGGCGCCAAAGAAAAGTCGTAATTTTTTTTTTGTTTTAACAAAGTAAACAAAATATATAATATATTTTATGAGTTAGGTAAAGCTATAAAGAAAAAAATAACACAGCCTATTTACAGATTTAAATTTGTCTTATCATAATCGATTAATTTCGCTGTTTCTGATTCAATTAGGTGATCAGCGCCGGTTTTAGCTTGACTACTGCCGGGGTTTAAAAAAACGCGTTATATTTCCTCTCAATTTTTTACTTTTGCCCAAAAAACTAAACTTTTTTGTTGGGAAGTAGTCGGAAATTTAAAAAAAATAATAAATTATAAATTGAATCTTTGTGGTATAAAATTGCGCCGCAGGCGAAAATTTTTCAAATATTCAAGGTCAAACAGTTTAAATTAACGAAAATAAATTCCAAGCAAAACATATTCTTGTTAACTGGTTTTTATTTTTTTGTCCACTATGACTCATAACATTTGTAGCCAAGAAGTCCTACTCAATCTTCTTTTATAGAGAAACTGTGACCAATAGAAATTTCGAAATTTGTTTTAGTGTGAGCCCATAAAAAGCATTGCTTTTTAAACCGGCTATACAAAAGAAAGCAGAGGTGTTTGGTTACTAAAATGCGCCCTAGGCGAAAATTTTTAGTAATATAAAGCACAGATAGCTTGACAGATAGCTTAAAAGAGGTATAGGAAATTACAAAATCATAACAGTATAATGTATTTTTCGTGTTTTCTCAATGTAGGGTGCTTGAACACCCAAACCATATTACAGCCCTGGGCTAGTATGGGAAAAGCCAGGTCTCGTGGAATCGGTAGTTAGCTACTTGACAATAATAAGTATATTTTTCAATAAATGTATCTATGTTACATATTATTACATGACAATTTTCCAATTGATATTCAATCAATGAATCAATGTTCAATCAATGTTATTCTGCGTTTAAGATATTTTCACTTAGAAATTTTTATTTTCGTCCAAAAATCCAGGGGGGAGTAAAATCTTCAACGTACAGATGATTAAGATGATGAATAGGAGAACGTTTCAGAGAATGTTTGCAGACTACGATCAAAATGAAGGTGTCGCGTCGTGAGTGACAGCAACAAAATGTGATTTATTTTTAGTTATTAGACCAACTATACCGCCTCCTATTAGTGCCCTAGCACCCACTAAAACCGGTGCTGGTAATGATAAGTTATTTGTCCTTTCCTGAGTCATTGAACACCTTTGGAAATTCAAAATTTTGTTTAACCTGCTAACTGCTAAACGACCTTTCTGCTCCAGGGCAGTTGCAAAGTATGGTGGAAAATATTTTTAACAAAACAGTGAGAGCAGGGGAGCCAACGGTGAGTGATGAACTTGTGAGGTGGAGGTAACGACGACTCGAAGAGCGAGGAAAGACTGAAAGGGGAAAGTCAAGAGCGGCGGCGCAGCAAAGTAGTGAACAAAGCGGCGTTGCCAACCGTTCCTTTAAAGGAAATATTTGCCGGGGATAACGCAAAAATAATACAAATAATAGACCATAATATTGTCGTGATTGTACGTTCAATTTTGCAATTGCACTAGAGCACAAAGGGCGCCCTACGGCACGCTACTGTAATCGGGGTATATATATTTTCTCGCCTAACCTCTCGTTCTTTTCAGCTGTCGTTTGAGCGTTGCATACACTCCAGCGACATATCAATGCGGCTGCAATCTTTCAGCGGGACCGAACTCGAAAACAACCAAAGCCTGTCCGAATACCACGGATTCTTCTTTCTGACCAAGTTGGCGGCGATAAATTCTCTAGCGTCTAAACATCCCGGTTCGGTCGAGTACGTCTTCAAGCTGCGCAGGAAAAAGTTGACGATAGAGACGCTGCATTTGCCGCCGGGTGAGTTTACGAGGTTGGCGGATCGGCCGGAAAGTGAGGTTATGTTTGTAGATGTGGACGAGAAGGAGGGGACAAGCGGCGGCGTGGCGACAATGGGGTGCGGAGGCGGCGGCGCGAGCCCGTTGGACTTTTAGATTTATCCGCCGGTTATTTAAATTATGATTATTTATTATGGAAAGTATTATATTTTCAATGGATGATTGACTAAATACATGTTTTTTATATGAAAACGTTTCTTTTTATTTAGGGCGAATTTTTCTTTTTTTTTAAGTTTTTGTAATGGAATTGATTCTCGTGAAAATGAAAATTAAATATACAGGGTGATTCAATGTATTGTGTTTTTTTTTCCAGTTTGACATCTTACTTTAGAGATTAAAAATAAAATAACCTTACTAAAGTGTTTCTTTTGCATATTAATTTGTTCCTGTACTTGGCTTGAGACTTTGAAATTTTCTATTTAACTTTATTGTTTTTGGATCCGCTTCACCATTTTTTATCTTTATATTTCTAATCGGAACATCTTTCATAATGTCATTAATTTAAAAAAGTAAGGGATTGGGGCAAAATGTCCAGCCAAAGCAATATAGACCTGTCAAAACTTCTTTTATTGAGACTTTTTTTTTCACAGCAAATATTAGTGACACCATCTAGTAGCACCACTAAATTTTGCTAAAAATTGACTTAAGACCGCTTTTTAGTATGCTGACAGATATCGGTCGGTACATTCAAAAGTTATGGCCGAAAATAGTTTTTAAAACAACCACCTTATTTTTCAAAAACTTGTAGGACAAAAAGAGCCAATGCATTAATTACTCTCCAGAAAGTCGATGCAAAAATTATTTCGATCGCCCCTTCAGAAAAATGCAACTCCCAGACCAATTTTTATCAGTTTCCTAAGGTGGCCATGAAATCACCAAAACAAAACACCAGGTAAAAGTTGGCTATGGAATCCTTCAGTAGTGATGGGTCAACCGGTTAATAAATATGTTATAATTGTACTTTAACCGGTTAATTAAACGGGTTAATTAACTTACCTCCTTAACCACTTGGTTAAATAAGGTTTTACTGAATATATGAATTATTGTTCTTGCAAAGACGAACAATTTTAATAGGTATATTATTAGTAATTTTTCAAAATAAAACATTTTTGTTAGCAAACATATGTCATGGTATTTTCAGCTTTGGAATTATAATTTGTAAAATTAACGAAAGGTATTATTGATAATAGGTACACCACGCCAGGCCAGGGATCGGGGATAATCAACGATATACAGTGTGGTCATTATGCATTGCACAACGAAAATACAAATATTCCCGAAAGTTGGTGCATGTTCGATGATCATATTAGGCACACTTAGAATGGTTGCAAGTCAAACAGCATACAGAGTAGGTAAAAAATATAAAAATTGTACAAGAGTAATAAGTACCCTTATTTCAGAAAATTCAGCAAATTGTTATTAAGAAAAGTTGTCTAGAATTAAAAGTTATAAAAGTTGTCTAGAATTAAAAGTTATGCCTAGATACCAAAACATGGCCTCCTAAAAAAAAGATATATATTTTTTGAAAAACGTTAATAATTTAACAAAAAAAATTTGTTTTAATATTCACCCTAAACAATATCGTAAATCAATCAAAATTATATCAATTTCCCATAACTTTGTTCAAATATTTGTAGAATTAACTTAGATTTTTAATTTTTTATGGAATCGCAAACTTCATGTTTGTTGCAACGATATTAAACAAAACTTTAAAATTTCGCAAAAATTCTGAACAAGGTAAAACATTAGTAATGATAATGTGTATATAAAAAAACTCTCATTTAAGGTGCAAAATTTACATTTTAAATGTTTATTAAGAAACTGTGGAAATTAATTGACGAAAAAATTTTTTTCTTAGGAGGCTATGTTTTGGTATTTAGGCATGGTTATTAATTCTAAACAACGTTTCTTAGTAACCTTTTGCTGAATTTTTTGAATTAAGGGTACTTTACTCTTGTGAAATTTTTATATTTTTTTACCTACCCTGTATGCTGTTTAACTTGCAACCATTCTAAGTGCACCTAACATGATTATTGAACATGCATCAATTTTCGGCAATATCTGTTATTTTAGTTGTGCAATTAATAGAAAAATGTCCCATATACACTGTGTCCCGGATAAGAATGAACAGCATGGGGATATTGCAAACGGTGAGAGATAGAGCAACGGTTAAATGGGGAAAAAGTTGCGCAATTTCGAGGTCAATAAAATGGCACAAGCAGATTTCTAATATCTTTTTTCGTTTTTGAGTTATTTTGAAAAAAGTAAAATTTTGCGTTTACGATTTTATTTTTTTCTGAAGTTGTAATCACAGATAGAAAAAAAAGAAAAACACTTTCTTGTGGCACTTTTTAACGGGCTTTAAGATGGCGTTTTTAGATTTGTTCTACAACGTTTCGTTTTTGAGAAACCATCTTCAACTTTATTTTTTTAAATACGGACCTGGATTTTTTTTTTGCAGATTTTGAAAGCACTTTTCATTGAAAATACCATGATGTATGACACGAAATATTTTTAAATTGTTTTGAGACAATTATTCTGAAAATTCCCTTTTTTCCATTCATTTTTCTCTAATGCGGCCCTGTATTTAATAATAAGAAGTCTAAGTATTAATCAGTATTGTCAACAATTTAACTTACAACTTATCTTTCGATTATTGGAGAACCAAAAAAAGGACGGCAAAGACTAATAACAGTCACATGCGATAATAAAAAATAAATAAAAAAACCCCCACCTACGAGTAGAAGGCTTTGAAACAACGAAACCAACCCCTTGTCATTTGTCATAACTCCCACTGTATCATTTAGTTAACAATTTGTATCATTAGAAATGGAGGGTGCTTTTTCAAATGGGGACAAATTAATAAATAATAGTGTAGAGGCCGAACGAATGTATTGTTGCAATTAATAAATAGCAAAAGTTATTGATTTCGTTGGCTTAAAGCTTTCTTCTGACAATTAGAAAAAGCTAAGAATTTACTCCAAAACACAATGCGACACTGTTTGCTGTACAACAACAGAGGAAAACACTTACCAGACAGGGCCGTATTTAAAAATATTAAGTTTTCGAAGTAAAAATAAACTGTAAATAAATTGTTGTCAATACTGATTAATAATTAGACTTCTTATTATTAAATACAGGGCCGCAATAGAAAAAAATGAATGAAAAAAAAAAGGAATAATCAGTATAACTGTCTCAAAACATTTTAAAAATATTTCTTGCCATACGTCATGGTATTTGCAATGAAAAGTGCTTTCAAAATCTGCAAAAAAATCCAGGTCCGTATTTAAAAAAATAAAGTTGAAGATGGTTTCTCAAAAATGAAACGTTGTAGAACAAATCTAAAAACGCCATCTTAAAGCCCGTTAAAAAGTGCCATAAGAAAGTGTTTTTCTTTTTTTCTATCTGTCATAACAACTTCAGAAATAAATAAAATCGAAAACGCAAAATTTTACTTTTTTCAAAATAACTCAAAAACGAAAAAATATATTAGAAATCTGTTTGTGCCATTTTATTGACCTCGAAATTGCGCAACTTTTTCCCCATTTAACCGTTGCTCTATCTCTCACCGTTTGCAATATCCCCATACTGTTGATTCTTACTAATACTGATTAATTAAAAAAAAAATAGAAAATTACTTTCCACTTTGCTTATTTTGTACCTTTACTCCAAGCATAAAATAACCAAATAACGCATATATTGTGAAAAGTGTGAAATAAGAAAAAATCATAAATGAAATGAGAAGTTGTAACAGTAAAAATTTGAATTTTTTAACATAACCTAATTTTTCTTTTAATGGGTTAATTTTGAACTTTTTTTAATCAGTGGTTAATTATATAGCCCGACCCATCACACATGGCCTACTATTCACCCGGTGTCTTGTTTCAGCGATTTCATGGCCTTCTTAGGTTAGGAAATTGATAAAAATTGATTTTAAGCCAAGTCGTCGACTGAATATTTCAGTCAAAATAACTGATTAATTTGAACTGAGAATGTGACAATATTCCCGTGTGGAAAAGTTTCAGTTTCTGGCGAATTCGCAGGTTTTAAGAAATATGGAATAAAAATATGGGAGTCATTTCGAAGGTCTAAAAAGTGGACTCACCCAGTAAAATTTGGTAGATATCAGTGACTATAATATTTGTATAGTCACTGTAGATATTGATAGGTAAATAAAAGGACAAACTAGGAGCACTGAATGCTTTATTGAAATTAACAAGATATTCATTATGTACAAATATGAGAACTCAAAATATACAGGATTAGGAAATAAGAATAAGATTTTTTTTTGATAACAGTGGCAGTGCGATTTTCTTTTACATGATAATAAATATGTAGGTACTCTAAAGTTTTGTCTTCTAAATTTTTTTCAAGCTCAAAACATTATTCATTAGAATCATTTATTATTATAATATGGTACGGTCAGATATTTTTTAAAATAATATCGCAACATTATTTTTTTCATCTAAAACCATATCACGTAGTTAACAGATTGAGAAAACAGACGTATAATTTTTAAAACAGTGTTTAGAATGTAGCTCTATAATTATTTGTCTTTAACTATTACACATATATAATCTTTTACACTTAGATATTTTTTCTTCATTAACATTTATTATTTCCTCTAACTACTTCTCTTTGGTTTAAGATATATTTCAATTACTGTAAATATACAAAGCTTTTTTCTCAATTATTGATGTTTCGGTGGGAGGTGTAATGTTTAAAAACTTTTACATTTTACGTGCAAAAGTGCAAAATAGAACTTTGTATATTTATTAGGAAGCAATCCAGTGCCCTGGATATTTAAAAGTTTATTTCTTCGATAAAAGGTAGCTCAGCAACTTTATTATAGGCATCCTTTTTAGGCCCGAAGATTTTTAAATTAATTGAAATAGGACGATTTCTAAAATTATTCAGTTACCAAGTTACCGTATCCCTAGAGTATCTCGTGTCATAAAAAGGTAACTACTGTCAAAAAAATAAAACGAATCTCTTAAAAGAACTTACACTAAGGTCTAGTCGAAAAATTAGGCAAAACCATTTAAGACACATTCACACGGACTTAGACAGTATTTTGTATAATATATACAAATTACACAAAGAAAAATTATATTTTTAAACATCACACTTTACATTATTTTTCTTAGATTTTTGTAGGTACAAGCATTTTTTTTTTTCAAACTGTGAATATAAAGATGTACCTAAAGCTTACTTATATTTTGATTAAATATTTCCAAAAAGAATTTTTGTTATCATGTCAGAATGTTCCCCTAAAAAATTGCTTGAACCTCCTGTAAACTTATATAGTTACTAATAAATACAGTTTTTTAAACCTTAATTTTTAACAAAGCATATACTTGGAATGTATAAGGTCACTCTAAATATAAAAACACGTTTTTATTAAGAAAGTTTTTAATAGTCAGTCATCTAAAGATAATCTCAGATTTTTTTGAAAAGCGACGAGTTTTGAGATATCTAAAGTCGTCCAGTATTCATTATTATTAATGTCCAATACGATTGTTTTTCGAAACAAAAACAACTTAAACTATAATACCCATTATTTTATAGCTACCACATAGCTTTACTTATTCCAAATATATTTACACAAATTAAAAATGTTCGTTTGTGATGCAAAATCTCGAGAAAGTCATCTAGAACCCTGTAGGTTGATTTTACAACCTCTTTATTAATAGAACTTTTTTTGCATCGCATAGAGAATTTACTTAAATAAAAATAGAACACCCGCAAAAATCATTATTAAGGGGGACAAGATGACCTTAACGGCACCGTTCACAGTGATGTCACCCTCCAATAAAAATGGAAAGTCTATGATGTGGATGATGCCATTGGTGCACTCCACGTTTGGCCTGTACACCGGTATGGCGATGCCTTTCCAATAGATGGTGAAAGCTGGTAAAAAAGAAGGAAATCAATCAATTTCTATTCATTCGTGTTAGTTCCTATAGGTATCAATTTAACAATATAATAAATTGCCCTTAACGATAATGATCAAAGAAGAATTTCGAAAGATAAAAACAAACTTGGTTTTTGTTATAGTGCGTCCCCAAATAGGTAAAACGACTCCTGTTGTTTGTAAAGACAAACAATTATTTTAGTTGAAATTGGAGCTTACGAGGTTTTGAAACTAATTTGTGGTTTGGTGAAAGAGAAAAACAGGGGTGTCCAACTTTAAAACTGTACAAATCCCTAAAATCTTCATTTTTGGAGATAATCGCATAAACTTTTTTTTGTTTGAAAGGCCTTCAAAAACCGCTTCTTTTGACGTTCCTGCCATTTTCAAAATGCAAAGCCAAGGCAGGCTGCGATTTTTTATACCCCCGATTTTCACGAAAACCATTTAGCTATTTTTTTTATTTAAAATCTCGCCCCACAGCGTTAATCAGAACACGCCAAGAACCACCATATACCTACCAAATTTGAACAAAAAATATACAGGGAGTTCCATTCTGTAGGGTGTCAAAGTTGAGCAAAATAGGAAATTTAAAGACATCTGGCGAGTCAAATGTGCAATGGAATCCCTTCAAAACCGTTGAATGGTCAACAGGACCACCCAAAATGTTGGTGTGAAAAGATTTACTACAAAAACATACAGGGTATTTTTCTCTGAGCCATCTCAAAATTCTGAATTTTTATTTAACTTTATACAGGACAGGAGTGCTCTGGAATCATTGAAAAAATATTAATAAACAGAAAAGTAATTTATTTATTTACAAAATGCCAACCAACAAATAAAAATAATTTAAATTATTGGACCTTTCTCAACAAAGTCACTGTCTAAGATGATAGATTTTCTATGCGTTTCCTGTTGTGGCACACCAGCCACCTTAACTGATATGGACTAACTGACTGGCAGGCTTCTGTATTTTTTAGATTTAGTTCGTTTATAGGGTGTGGAGTGGTTTTGATATACACGATTTTTTACCCGTATAAAGTTCCAAAAATTCACTAATTTGAGATGGTACAGATAAGAACACTCTGCATATTTTGTATTGGACCTTTACACACCAACACCTTGAGTGGTCCTGTTGACTATTCAACTGTTTTGAGGGGATTCTATGGCATACTTGACTTGGCAGATGCCTTTAAAATTCCTAATTTGCTCAACTTTGACCCCCTGCAGAATGGAACTCCCTGTATATCTTTCATTCAAATTTGGTATATAAGGGTTTTGGGTTGTTCTAATTAACGCTGTGGGGTCAGATTTTAAATAAAAAAATCGCTAAATGCTTTTCGTGAAAATCGTGGGTTTAAAAAATCGCAGCTGGCCCTAGATTTGCATTTTGAAATGGCAGGAAGGTCAAAAGAAGCGGTTTTTGAAGGCCTTTCAAACAAAAAAAAAGTTTAGGCGATTATCTCCAAAAATTAAGATTTTACGGATTTCTACAGTTTTAATGTTGGACACCCTGTATAATAAGAATATGAAAGACACCCTGCACACCCTTTTGGGAGGTTTTTCCTACTTCCCGATTTTCTAGAAAAATTGAATGCCGGAAACCGCACCTCGATTATGTTGATTAGTTTAGAAGATACAGGGTGTTTCTCGTATTTTCTTCAAAATCCCATAACTTTTTCATTTGTGATGTTTTTCCAATTTTCTAAAAATAACTTAGGCCACTTTTTTTATCTGTAATTTACTGATGTAAACGTCAAGTTTCTGCATGTTGCCATTTCGAATAAGTTATAACAAGATGGTAAATTAAAATGTAAGCAAAATAACGGGTATTTCAGCTTACTATTGAATTGAATATATAAATAAGTTATTATTTCGCGTGAATGTCAATGCCCAAATATGGAATAAATGTTTTCATATTTGTTGATATATTACTGAAAATTTTTCAGATTTTTTCCATAAGAAAATCAAAAGTTGGTTATAAAATCACGAAGAACTAGTGTGCATGGAAATTTTACGAAAGTTCGTGTTCGATTTATGTAAACATACCTCATACCAAGTTTCATTGTGTTCCTATATTTATTGTAGAAGGTATTAAATAAAAAAGAAAACGGCCAATTTGAGTTTTTTTCAGGATATTTCAGGAACCACTACCTTCGATTTCTTTGAACGGATTAAAGAGCCTCGAAATGCGCAAATTTTTCCTAATTTAAGCTACTTTCTACCTCTCCAAATTTAGAAGTTACAAATGGTGTAAAAGTAAACACCCTATATAGAAGAAATCTCATAACGGAAACCCATATACATTTAGCAACTTAAACATTTTTGTACATTTTTTTGCGTAGAATTCAATCCTGAATATCCCATTTTTCTGTAGTTTACCGTTTTCAATTTAAGAACATTTTAATTAAGATTTTCTATTAAACTTTTTTGTTATAACTTGGAAATTGAAACATTCAGAAATTCGCCGTCTACTTCAGTAGATACCGAATTTTGAAGAAAATGCGATATTTTGAGAAACACCCTATATCTCCCAAACTAATCAATCACCTTAGCTACTTTTTGTCCATCTAGCTCTTTGGGAAATAGGAGAAACCCCCCTCCCCCAAAAGTTTCTAAGTTGGGACACTCCGTACATCTTTCACCGATATTCTAAATTACATCATAACAAAAGCGAGAGAGGAAATAATAAGAAAGTATAGTCTAAACAAAGTGCAACTAAACGTGGGACAGAAAAAAAATATAAATGAATCAAGATATGGCGACATAAGCTTTCATTATTTTATTTTATGTGAATCTTGTGCACTCCCATTATTTTTCTTATCGTTACTCACTTGAATTATCGATTTCAGAATCATCGGTATCTGAATCTAAACAAAAAATAAATAACGAATTTTTCGAAGAAAACAAAAATAAAAAAAGCGTCTCTTTTTTATAAAATATGAAGAAAAAATACCTACTGTTGTCATTGCGTTCTTCCACATAAATTCTCAATCTGTCCCTCACCGAGGGCAGCTCCACTTCTCTGCTGACGGTCTTGTCGTATCTCAATGAAGAATCGTTGGAAATCTGCTTGATTCGCTGCATGGTGAATGCCATGTCGGAAATTACAAGATGGCGTTCCAAAATGGCGGTTGCCTGTGCAAAGAATGCATATTTCATTCTCTAACTCAAAATAAAAAATAAATTATGTAATTTATTTCTTCAGTTTTTAAAATTCGAGAATGAAACATTTGGGAACTCCCTGTACATATGTACAACTGAAGCGATGGAAGCACCGCTTCCCCTGATCCCGTGAATTTAAATTCAATTTTTTTATATTGTGTTAAATTTTTTCGTCATTTAAAGATTATATCAGCGCATCTTGACCTAGAGCCGGGCCTGTGCGTTTCCCGTTCCCAACGAACACGCTTCGCGCGTTTTCGCCAGCGTTCGGCAACATTCGGTGGACGCGGCTTTCGAAGCCGCTTATTCCAGGGTTGCCAAATACCACTACATTCCCTAATAAATTCGTTAAAAACTATGGAAATATATATAAATCCCAAGAAGTTTTTAGTTCAAAATTTTCAGAACAATAGTATAAATGTAAGAAGGATCTGTTAAAGTAGATAGTAAACGAAAATATGGGGAACAAAGTAAAGTAACTAAATCAATCTAAGGATTTCCAAACACGAAGAGTTGGCAAATAGGTATGAATTGTCCTTAAGTTTTGATATAATTTTGTGCTCAAAATAATGATTACAAATTACTCTAATAATAATAATAACAATTAGTCTATAAACAAGAGAAACCTAGTCAGTGGTCAGTTAAAACACCAATTTCATTATATGCATTTTATTTATTTGAAAGTTCCTTTAACCGAGGAAGGTTTTTCTTGGATTCCGGCTAGGTATATTCAAACAATAGTCCATAAAACGGAGCACTTTTAATTAAATTGGGGCAAAAAGTGGAGGCACTCTAGTTCCACTAGTCGTAAAAATGCTATTAAACATTTCAGCTCCGCGAAAGTTCGGTCGCTTTGCCAAATATTAGGGAATTTCTGCTCCCATACAAACTAGGCTATTGTTGTTCGCGCAATTGAAAATCCAGCGGTAAAAGGAGGAGATTTTTTTGGTAATAAACAGTAATTTTTATTGCAAAAAGTATCTGTAGGTACGTGAGCTCTTTGTTTTGTTTTTTTGAAAACACATTTTTTCCTATCGCCATAAAATAACCTATTACCTACGATTAGATTCTTCTATGCAGTGGCGTAGCCAGCATTTAGGGGCACCAAATAGGAAAGATTTCGGACTATGATGGTGCATGTTTTGGGTACACTATTGCGCTTGAAGAGAGTCGTGACGTTACAGCCCGTGCCTGTCAAATATGACATTTAAAATAAAAATTAGGAAAATGGGGTTTTACCTTCTAAATCGCAAAAAGTTAATACAAAATGTATTCGTATTGTTTATTGTGCGTCTATGTCAATTTTTGGAAGGATATTCGTTTTTTTTCTTAATTGATATTTCAGGAATTGAAACTGACACCATCAAATTGAATACAAAACTGTACCTTATCAGTTTTCTTCTCTCAATTTCAAAATATAGATGTGTTTTGTATAAAAATTTTATAACACTGGCCCAGGGCATGAACTTAGCTTAAAATTAAAGAGTCTGTACCAATATTGTGTTGCTACACAAAAACTATTTTAAAAAATCTTAGTTTTCCCCTGTTTTGCGTTGAAATATATTTTTATTTTTATGGTTTAGTAAGAAAGCAACCAGTAAATAAGTGTCTTAAGTTATTTTTAGGGAAAAATATCGTGTACCAATTTGAAGAGATATAATGAAGAAAAAACAAATATCGTGATATCTTTCTGAAAATTGGCATGTAACAATTTTTTTCGATATTTCCATAGGCAAACCCCATTTTTTCCAATTTTGAGTTTTAAATGTCAAATTTTACAGGCATGGTCTGTGACTTCAATATAATACAAATTTTTCCCATTTGGAGCAAACTATAAATAGCACTGTATATTATTACGAGTATTAGAAAATAATGCTTATACAAAAAAGTCATGTTATTCTTTGGTTTAAAATAAAAAAAAAACAAAAAAAAAAACTTTTTAATATAACACGTTTTGAAATAACGACTAAAAAAACGTGAGGCGCATGCAATACCTAGATAATAATAATTATTATTCATGCATGCACACTTAAGTCACTAAAATTGTACCTATTGCACTGCCAATAAGGTTTTCAATGGCAGCTACTTTTCTACACTCTCACTTTTATAATATTTTATACTTTTTAGTTCGTTTTAGAAGCGTGTTATAAAAGCTACGCCACTGACCCTGTATTAAACAAACAAAAGGGCCCAAGATAGTTTGTGAAACTAATAACAACAAATAACCAAAAGTAAACCACTTACATGATACGCATAGTCTTCCATGAACAACTTCTTGATGGCCGATGGCATTTTGCGATCAGCATCCCTCCACGCCTTATTTCTAGGCACAAAATAAGTAAACTTATGTTCTGTACTATTCAGTCTACTATTGAAACCTTGCATATTGCCCAGCAGGTAAGACTCACTAAAAAAAAAACAATACTGTTAAAAACACGCCAAAAAAATGTCAACACCCTGAGATACCTCAACTCTGCATCGGTCCTCAATTTCGCCAACACCGTCGAGTATGGCACTCCCAACACCCTGTCTATGATGTGGATGATCCCGTTCTTGGCAGCGATATCCTGCTGTATCACTGTAGCGTTGACTCCGCCACCTTCAACCGAGAGCGTGTTATTTGGTCCTACGTTAAAGTAGAGGTTCTTGAATTTGTCGGCGGTTGGAGCCTGGTACACCTAGGGAGAAGAAAATTGCCGTTATATTGGAATCACCACTTGGTTAAAAGAGTTATAGTTCAACGCACGAAAGAAAACGTTTGTAAAGAATGCGGGCAGCGTTGCGAGATTTCCTATACGAGTAGTCGTTATTTACTGGCGAATACAAGTTTTAGCGTATTGAAGCCGAATTTCCGAACTCTGTAATACCGAAAAAATAAAGCTCGCATCGCGCGACCACTTACTCATTTTTATTTATCATTTATTTTTAACGCGGTGTAATAAAACACCTAATATATTTTTTTCAACATCGTCGCCTCTACCATCGCCTTTGAAATACGGCAACAAAGCACTTCAGCCAGCGAATCGGCCGACAAAACCAGTTAGCCAACGCGTTTTGTGCCTGTTTCTATAGTACGTAAAGTTAACTGCCTATTTGGGCTACTACACAGCGCTCACTTTTTCGGCCGCCGGCAAGCTTGGCAGAGAGCTCAGTGGCGTTTCATATGTTTGGGAGTTAACGTGCGCAAAATGAGTAAACAGGGAATAACGTTGTATTCTCAATCACGAGAAATAATTGCCAATGTTATAAGGGTTTGCCTTCCTCCATAGTCTAAGGCATCACACCGTTAAGAATAATATATACAATTATATGAAAATTAAGTCAGTGAGTTACACAAAATTGAGCTATGCCCGTGAACTGTCACTAATTCTATAATATTTACGAGTTCTCCCCCCTTTACCACGATACGCTTGTATCGTGGTAAAAACTTGAGGGTTGTGTAATGGAATTCTGACCAAGAGACTTATTTGATGTCCTTCTTACATTATTACAAAACTTTGAAAACAAATAATGTCAATCGCTAACAAAGCTCACAGTAGGTACCTTTTGAATCCAGCATTAGTATGGATATTATTCCCTGATAAATTCATGCATAATTTGATGATTCCTGGTGGAGCAGCCACCTGTTTTGCATTACAAAAGGTTACGTCGTGCGTCAACACAGATACGACGGCCGACTCCCCCGCCCTGATTTATATATTATGAAATCCACGTCGGACTGGGGGCTTTAGCGGATGCGACAGCCAAAATAAAGGCAAACGAAAAGAACAGCGCGAAATTAGATGTCAAAACAGCGACCGGAATAATACGAGATGCAAGGATTCGGCAAGATATGGAAATTTCGAACGCGGTGTGCCGACTAACAGTCCAAGAAATGTGTTTGTTTAGCAGTTTCTGATTATTTTTGGGCTGACGCCCGTCCTGGATATTTTCCCAACATCAACATTGAAAATAGATAGCCGGCATGTACAGGGTGATCCAAACTCGACGCCCCCGGCCTACAGCGGGAACACGAAAACTCAAAATAAAATTTCGAAAAAGGGTTCTTAAATGGAACATACTAAGGTCCAATTTTGACCGAAAATTAGCTTTTTTGATCTTTGGGAAAATGGCCGCTGTGACGTCATCGATATTATTTTCCCAGATACATACCAGGTTTTCTCTATACAGGGTGTTCCAGCGGAAACGTAACAGGCTCTATAACGGCCGGGAAAATTTTTTCTTGGAAAAGCGCAAAAATAGGTCAATTTTGTTTGGCAGGGGGACATCTTTTGGCATAAAATTGATAGATCTATCTGCAACCCCCTGAGCAGGGGTTGAACCCCTCCAAAAAATTTAAATGGGATGGGGGTTCATGTCGCACATTTTTGGAAACGTCTCTCAATTCTCTATACACTTGCATCAGATTTTCGAAAATCGATCGACTTTTCAAAAAGATACACCGAGTAAAATGCAAAACATTCATTTTCAATTATTGCCTGGTATTGCTAAACAATTAAGCCGAAAGTGATGGTCTGGGGCCGTAAGTTATAGAAAGCATGTTCAACATTATTTTGACGAAAATTTGATAAACGGGAGGAAATTGAAACTTTATTGTAATAAATGCTCAAATATGTTGGCCATTCACTTCCATGAAATAATAAAGATTTTGTTCAAAACGCTGTCGAATGTTGGGCAACATTTCAGGGGTGATTTGTCGACATTCGTTTATAATACGGAGACGTAGATCTTCTATTGTTTAACAATACCAGGCAATAACTGAAAATGAATGTTTTGCATTTTACACGTTGTATTTTTTGAAAAGTCGATGGATTTTCGAAAATCTGATGCAGGTGTATAGAGAATTGAGAGACGTTTCCAAGGGTGTGCAACATGAACCCCCTTCCCATTTAAATTTTTTGAAACGGTTCAACCCCTGCTCAGGGGGTTGCGGATAGATCTATCAATTTTATGCCAAAAGATGTCCCCCTGCCAAACAAAACTGACCTATTTTTGCGTTTTTCCAAGAAAAAAAATTTCCCGGCCGTTATAGAGCCTGTTACGTTTCCGCTGGAACACCCTGTATATTGAAAGTATTTATCATTCTCAACAACTTTTCTAGGGATAGATTTTCTGTATCCTTTATTGTTCAAAATATACAGGGCCAAATATGTAAAAAACATGGAAATTTTTCTAATCATTTTTCGAAATCTAGATAGCTATGGAAACAATTGATAGCCAAAAATTATTTAAGAGTACCTATGTTAGGGTGCCTTGGGCACCCTTAAATTTATTCAACTGGAATATTTTTAATTTTTTTTTGTAACAAACAAATTACAAACAAGTTAGTAACAAGCAAATTCAGAAATTTAAAAAATATTCCAGTTGAACAAATTCTATGTTTTTTTACATATTTGACCCTGTATATTTTGAACAAGAAAAGACACCTACAGAAAATCTTTCCCTACAAAAGTCGTTGAGAATGATAAGGACTTTCAATATATAGAGAAAAACTGGTATGTTTCTGGGAAAATAATATCGATGACGTCACAGCGGTCATTTTCCCAAACATCAAAAAAGCTAATTTTCGGTCAAAATTGGACCTCAGTATGTCCCATTTAAGAACCCCTTTTCGAAATTTTATTTTGAGTTTTCGTGTTCCCGCTGTAGGCCTGGGGCGTCGAGTTTGAATCAGCCTGTACAGAGAACCTCAAGTTTTGTGAAATATTAGCCAATCAGGTGATTGCGTACGTCTACTGTAAGTATACATCTTGCTAGGTGTAATAATATGTTATTTTTTGTTTTTATAATTTTTAATTGTAATATGCATTCTGTAAGAAGTAATAATAACATATAAAAAATTCTGATATTCTAATACCTAATTATTATGATCTCACCAATCAGATAATAATGTTATTGTTAAACTAAAAAAAAAATAAAAAAAAAATTAAATGACTTTTATAACCTGATGACGGTCACAAAAAGCCGAAACCTCCGTCGCTGTAACGAATAATTTAAATACATTTTCAAACCAGTATGGTAGATACCCAAGGATGAAGTTTTCTTACTTCTATTTTATAAAAATTTCCTCAAAAAATCAACGGTTATTTACAAATCGAAAACAACCATTAGGTTATTAGGTTAGGATGGATAATCTTTCTGAATCGCCCCTGGATTCAAGTCCTCCTTACGGCAGAATGCGTGCGACGTAAGGGGAAAGAACTCGCAAATATTATAGAATTAGTCACAGTTCAGGGGCGTAGCTCAATTTTGTGTAACTCACTGACTTAATTTTCATATAATTGTTATTTAATTTATTGTTAATATTATTCTTAACGGTGATGCCTTAGATTATGGAGGAATGCAAACCATTATAACATTGGCAATTATTTCTCGTGCTTGAGAATGCAACGTTCTTGCCCGTTTACTCATTTTACACACGTTAACTCCCGAACATACGAAACGCCACTGAGCTCTCTGAGCCGGCGGAAAAACTTGCCAGCGGCCTAAAAAATGAGCCCAAATACGCAGTTAACTTTACGTACTATAGAAACAGGCACAAAACGCGTTGGCTAACTGGTTTTGTCAGCCGACTCCTTCGCAGAAGTGCTGTGTTGCCGTATTTCAAAGGCGATGGTAGACGCGACGATGTTGAAAAAAATATAATAGGTGTTTTATCACACTGCGTTAAAAATATATGATAAACAAAAATGGGTAAGTGGTCCCGTGATGCGAGCTTCAATATGATAAAACTTCTTGTATTCGCCAATAAATAACGACTAGTCGTATAGGAAATCTCGCAACGCTGCCCGCATTCTTTAGAAACGTTTTCTTTCGTGCTTTGGACTTAGGACTTATACCGTACTTTCACCGTTTTAGTAGACATAGCCATGGCTGGGCGGCGCGCCGCCGTGTATTCGGCTAGGTTCGTCAGTCGTTGGCGGGGGGCGGGGCGTGTTTTTTGCTCGCAAAACTCGACTGATAAGCCGTGCGGGACTACTGTGTACTCCCCCCGCCAACGACTGACAAACCTAGCTGGACGCATTCCAGCGCATTCAAGCGCGGCCCATTCCCCTATGTCCAAGAACGGTAGACGCACAGGATTGCTCGATCGGGCAAATCTCTCCGCCGGCGTGACGTCACCGCTAGACTGCTATCTGCTAAGCGCGCCGGGAGCTACCGTTTAAAATATAGAAAGGGTGGGTTTTCTGTGGATGTTCTGTGTTTTTGAGCTACTTTTGCCAATCCTTTGATTTTTATACACTATTAAGAGTACAGAGAACTTTTATTTTTTACTTAGAATGTATCAAGACTAAGGGATTAATTTATAAAATTGCCAATATATGGAATAATTGCATACTGAAGAAAATTTCGAAAATAGTTATTTATGTACCAAGGCACTGAAGTTCAACTTTTTATGACTCATGTGGAATTTAGTTGCCGAGGCCTCTGGCTGAGGCAAATATAAAATATTATTATTATACAAAGTATTTTGAACGTTTGAAAGACGGTAAGTACGATACTAATCTTTTGCGATATTATTTTATAAATTAATATTAAAAATAATGTATGCCAAATTTTAGTTTCAATTTATTACGTGTATAATACTCTTAATAAACACTATGAAAATTATGTTTCACAAAAGGTTCGATAAAAGGCGCTTATAGGACTTGACATTTGGTTTTATTGCACCTATACTGGTACACACTCGGTGATGCCTGTTTTACATTGACAATTTCTTCATTAATTAATTCATGAAGTCACTTCAAGGGCAAATTATTATAAAAAGTCGTGTATTACACTGGCAATTTCTTCATGAATTAATTCATGAATTTCTTCATGAAGTTACTTCACGAATTAGAGCATGTCCTATTTTCCGTCAAGTTTTGCGTGAACTTCAGGAGTACTAAAATTGAAAATTTGAACACAAGGAAGGTTATATTTTGATACTAGTTTTGTTTGAGGCATTAGACGAGAAAGAGGAGAGTACATAGTTTTAAAGATAATATACTTAGATAAAAAGTGTGTGAAATTTTACAATATGTTTTATTTATGTATTCCGCTGCCAAGGCACAGCTCCCTCATTCACGAAATAATCACAAAATTCCTCTTGGGCAGCAACGCAAGCATGTCTTGGTGAGCATATTTGGTAAAAAATCCAAATTGAAATATATAGTCCCTATCAAGCTCTTCTAGGATGGAAGTAGGACATTCGGGTCTCACAAATTATGTAATGTGCAACATGCCAATGTTATGGTTTGCACTTTTTCCACATTCAAATTAATTTTAGTCAAAAAACTCTAAATCGTTTGGCTAAAATGCCAAATGCACTACTCTTCTTGCCCGATTTAATCTGTAGTTAAAGAAGCTTTGGATGAAGATGGAAAGGTTAAACTGATTTACCTAGCAGTTCACTCTGTAAATCTCTTACTAGTCATTTTCCGTAAAATGACGAGAACAAATATGACTGTTATTAGGGTTGAAACTGTCCATTCTTTTACATCTTGCCACCCATGCTCTCCTAATCGTTTGCGAAACCATATCTTTTGACTTGGGGAAGGTATGAAACATAATATTTTCGCCTGCTTTTTTTAAAGCGTAAGTTGTATTACAACCATAAACATATCACACCTCGTTCCTGTCATAATGTATTCTAAATAAATAATAAAAATAAAGTATAGGGTAAAGTGTATTTAAAATGATAAAATATAAGTACCTACCTATTAAATAACCCAGTACCTACAAAAAAATCGAAAACAATGACGAGGAGATCTCAAATCTAACTTCTAACCTATAATGGCACAAAACATTCGATATTAGAGAGATAATTTGACAAAATATATTAGTTCTTACGTTTTTAATACTAAGCAAGATGGTACTAATTTAGTATAAATATTCAATAATAGATTGAAAAACAGGTTACATAAAATAAAAAAAAACACAGTCAAAACCCGCGTCAAAACCCGCACCGCTCATGTACAAATAACACCGTTAGTCTAGCGCTGACGTCACACCCATCTGCCGACTGGCGAACATTACGCATACGAGATCGAGCAATCCTGTGCGTCTACCGTTCTTGCCCTATGTCTACTCAAACGGTGAAAGTACGGTATATCAATTGGCTCTGCCCGGATTATAGAACCAGCGCCATCTAGTAGGCGCCACGAAAAACAAACTCGGTCCGCCGCCGACGTTGCCAAACGTCCGCGCCGTCGCTCCATCAGCAGAGCGGCGTCGGAAATTGCGACGAAACCACCTGCGAACATCACTTACCCCGTTCTGGCTCCTCTGCGCCGCCGTATCGACGTAGATCGACTGGTCTACAACTAAATGCATAGCTAGCACCTGGCCGAACCTATCTTTGTCCATCAGGATCGAGTTTAGCATGAGATTGCCCTCGATCGCCTTGTTGCACGGCGCGAACAGGGTGACCTCGTGCGGGGAGTCCAGGCTGCGCAAGAACTGCTCACCCACGGGGCCCGAGTTCTGGATGGCCGTCACGAAGTCGCCCAGTATCTCTTTACCGTCCCTTTCCTAAGGGAGATCGAGAGTGGGGGTGAGTGCGGGACGGCTTTCGCCGTTTCTTTCGGCGGCTTCGAAGCGAAACGTTCACAACGTTAGTGCGATGACATGCAAAATTATAGTTGTTGCGGTTTTCGGGACACTGGTCTACTACAAGAAAGGCCACGTAATACACTCACCGGCACGAAAAACGGAGCACTTATAATTTTTATTTAAAAAATATAAAATTTTAATACTTTGCAATGGTTTATTATTATAATAAGTTAAAAGCAAACAACAACATGTTTTAAGTAATATCTAACAACAATTAAACGTTTATTTGAAAAGCAAGACTAGACTGTTTTGAATAAAAATTTCCAAAAATTAAAAAGTACACAAGTCTTAGTTGGCCATGACTTTTCTTTTGTTTTTATTGTTTTGACAAGTCTGAGTTTAAAGAAGTGAAACAGTTCAAAGCTGTACTGCGTTTATTTAAGGTAAAAATATGGCTGTTAATCCTGAAACAGCGGCTGCTATTGTTGCGTTGCTTCAAGACGGAAGAACTGAGCGATATGTTGCCCAACAATATGCCGTATCCAATAGCACTGTGCACCGTATTTATACACGTTTTTTGGAAACTAGAGCTTACACCAGACGACCTAGAACTGGTCCCCAACGAAAAACTAACGCTCATGATGATCGCTTCATCCTCTTGCAAAGTCTACGAGATCGTCGTGCTACAGCTGTAGAAATCAGAAATAGACTTCATCATGTTCGGAATACCAATGTAAGCGAACGTACAGTTAGACGAAGACTTGGAGAAGCCAATCTTACCAGTCGTAGACCTGCAACAGGTCCAGAGCTTCTTAGGCGTCATCGTGTTGCGCGACTTCGGTTTGCCAGAAATCATGAGCACTGGGGTGAAAATGATTGGGGGCGAATTTTATTTACTGATGAGTCTAGGTTTAGCCTGCGATCTCCAGATGGTCGAGAGAGAGTATGGCGAAGACCACAAGAGCGTTTTGCAGAATGTACCTTCAGTCCTAGAGTAGGATACCAAGGAGGTTCAGTAATGGTGTGGGCTGGAATTTCTCTGGAGGCACACACTGAGTTGTACATCGTTCCAAGAGACTCCTTAACTGCTGCCAGGTACATTGATGAAATTCTCCAAGATTTTGTTGTCCCGTATGTTGATTTTATTCGAAATAACTTTCTTCTGATGCATGATAATGCCAGACCTCATACCGCAAGAATCACTCAACAGTATTTAAATGATGTAAACATTCCTGTTTTGGAGTGGCCAGCGTTAAGTCCAGATGCGAACCCGATTGAACATGTTTGGGACATGCTTGGGCGAAGAATGCGAAGTCGTGTTCCTGCTCCTTTAACCATAAATCAGTTGAAACAAGCTCTTTTAGAGGAATGGGACCTTATTCCTCAAGAGGACATTCGCCATTTGATTTTAGGCATGCCACGGAGAATGCATGCAATCATTCGAGCTCGCGGGGGTAATACCCGTTATTAAAAATGCTCCTCATTAGTTTTTGCTCAAAAATCGTTTAAGTTTTGATTCATTTAAGGACATTTTGCCACAACACCAATGTGGGTTTATCGTTCTAATTTTTTAAATTGTAACAAAATTGTAACATGTTGTTGTTTGCGTTTAACTTATTATAATAATAAACCATCGCAAAGTATTAAAATTTCACATTTTTTAAATAAAAATTGTAAGTGCTCCGTTTTTCGTGCCGGTGAGTGTAGTATATTTCATTACGAATATGGAAATAAGGATTTTTCCGTGCGCCGCGCACCTTGCGCGTATGGCAAATGAAGTACCCACATAGCATTTAATATTTTTTGAATATTCAAAATAAGCTCCTAATGTGCAAAAAATATTCCCCATATTTATAAAACATTGTTACATTATTTTACGAAATATGTTCAGTAAGTGCATAATATAACCAAGATATTTGTTAATCGCAGATACAAATATAATAATATGTTAGATGAATGTACAAATGATGTATATGTTTGTTTTGAATAAGAAGGGATATTTCCACAATATCTTGTGTAACATATTCCTAACTTAGTGGTTCTATAAATATTTACAAATTGAACATTTAACTTAAGTACATTACAGGCACGTTCACTTTAGGAACGTGCAATTTGGAATATTGCTGGAACATGCTAAATAGTATATTCATACCGCAAATATCTTATGAATATTCACAAACGGTACTTATTCCTAGTCCTAATATTTCCAAGTACCTCGATGGCTCAGTTGGTTAGAGCGTCAACTTGTAAATCGATGGTCGTAGGTTCGAACCCAGAAACTGGTGTTGGCGTTTTTTATTTATTTTATAATGTACACGTGAATATTAAATGGATATACATAGAACATACATTGAATATTTGTGGAACGTGCATTCAATATATTTGTGAATGTTTATAATACGTGAAACAGTACCTTCAAAAGGCGAACACCTGAATGTTGCCTGAAAGTTCCGATAATGTTTCTACAGTTTTTATGAATATTCCTACAATATGCATGTTCTCTGAAAAAATATCAGAATATTCCGCCAATGTGATTTTGCTATATGGGTAGTGCAAGCATGGAAAAATGTATTTCTCTACTAAAATCAAGTAACTCTTACGCCTCGCGTAAATAAAAGCACGTGACCGATGACGTTCCCCGAAATAAGGCGATTGGTCAATAAAATATCAGCGCGTCTGGCAACAGGGATGTACTCGTCGTAAGTAATATCATAAGGGCATCTAATTTTTCCGAAAAAAAAATCGAAAAAACACGTTGCTAAATAATATTTTAACAAGAAGCATGAGTGCTGGTGGCAACAAAAATCCGAGTCGAAGACGAGGATTTCTGCACCTGCACGAATGCACTTTGTTAAAAAAAATATTACTTAGCATTGTGTTTTTTTTTATTTAAATTAGGTTATTAAATTAGATGCCCGAATGGTATTTGACAAGACTATATCATGAGTAACAGATTATTCCGCATACACATAGCTTACAAAACATACTACCTATTACACAACAGCTGTCAAGTTTTGCCGCGGGTAAACTCGAAAACACTGCCGGCAGGTGCTGTCATACAGTTTTTCCATCTAGAAACCATTTGTAATTCAAAATTGCGCGTTTGTGGTTGGTGGAAATTAAGACGAGGGAAATAGTCGATCGCAAAAGCGTATTTATGCGGTTTTACCTTGTTGTTCTCAGCTATTTAGACACTGCCGCAAATAATGTTATCGATGTTTTGACTCATTTTAATTAAGACAATAATTTTTTCCCGAAATATACGTAAACAATTATTGTAAAAGTAAAATTAAATAAAGGTCGTTCCTCAGTTCGGCTCTGGCGAAAATCTCAACGCACACATTCTTGTTTACATCAGGCGTAGGCGTAAGAGTTATTTGATTTTAGTATAGACGTGTAATGAACGATATTTCTGATTATACTTCTTTGAAAACGGAAACATAAAAACGTTTTTATTTTCGAAAAAAAAAAACAACGCCAACAATACAGTGTTTGGTATGTATGATATGCGTTTCCATGGTTACTATCAAATTTTTTTCAAAGGTGATAATGATGGGCGAGTTTTTAAAGTCAACACAAATATGCGATGGAATCCATCAAGCCAATCACAAGTGCAGAAATTTTTTAACGATCCAATCACATTGCTTTGATGGATTCCATCACATATTTGTGATGACTTTAAAAACTCGCCCATATGTTTTAAATTAGTCTGTGTATGTCAGGCGGATAAAATGTCAAAAATATTACAGAAATGTATCTCAATATTCAAACACTTTTACAACAAATTCGTCATCTTAATTAAAAAAAAAACATTTTTACTTGAAATTTAGGTAATTCCTTGGAAAAAATTACACAAGTTTAGTATTTGAACCATCAATTTATCTTAAAAATTACCCAGATAATATGGCTGTTAACGTCATAGAGAAAAAAAAAAACGTCACTTCCGGCTAAACCGTAATAAGTGATATTTAAACGTGCCACGCAGATTTTTTAACCACTTTAACAGTGTAATGAAAAAATGAAACAAAATTGAAACTTAGGTTTTGAACCACCAACAATTACTTTCTTCCGAGTACCGCTTCTCAAATTTACGTTGTTCGACATTTTTGGGTCGCGTTGTTTTAATTTTGCACTTCAACGCACTACCTTTAGTAGACGATTCGCTAAAAAGTCACTAAGCACAACGAAAAACCCTACAAATGCATTCGCAAAATTGTCCGAAAGCAAACGTTAAAGCTAAATAGCAGGATGCACTCAATGGCTATTTCCGATTTTCTCCTTAGGTATGTTCGATTAGAAGTAGAGATGTCTAAAGAAAACGGCATAAGAAAAGTCCAAAAAAAAACTGTGGTCAATCAATGGACCGAACTACTTTTTTTGTAACACTCTGTACGTTCAGAGTCAGAATACCGCGTGATTTGCTTGTGCCAAAATTCGTACGCGATTTTTTTCCGGGCGGCGCTAAAACTTTTGTAGTGCAAACATAAACTGCATTCGCCATTTTTCATGTCAACGAAGAATTAATAACGCAACAGTAAACTTCGGGATACACCAGTGTAAAATATCGAGCCTGTGACGCGGGAAAATTTATACCTAACGCGGCAAAAACTTGGAAAAACTTTAGTATGGGAGTTTTTTTGCAAGTTTGGCAAATTTTCGTTTGGCGACATTGTTGACATTGTTTTTATGATTAAAATGCCATATACTGATCTGACAGTTCTAAACGTGTCGTCTGGCGAACAATGTGTTTGTAATAATATAAATGAGACGCTGCTACTACTGGAACTTGAGAGCAATAGTAGGGAGAGCGGGAGAGCCACGAGCGAATAGCAAATGGATGTGATTATAATAAAATATTTTTCTTGAAATCGGCATTAAAATGTCCCAAAATCGTCATTAAAAGCACAGAAATCGTACAATAATGTAGCCCATTATTGTACGATTTTTTCAATAAGTAGGCCTTGGCGAGATGTAAACATCAAACGTCAGACGCGGAGAAATCGCCCGTCAAAAGTGACCAAATATTCAAAACCCGGCCGATAAAGGCTCATTTAACTTTTCGTACACATTGCGAAATTGTTTCCTATAGAAGCGCAAATCCTTCAGTATACATATTTTAGTAAATTCGAATATCAATAGATTTGTTGTGTAGGCTGCACAAGAAGCAGCAGTTTGGTTTTTCTGTCAGAAGGTACCGTACGTCATTATACTTGTCCTAGGTAGAGCGATCGGTAAAGTCAAGCAACGCCGCGCGTAGTCGGTTCGTGGACGGGTGATCCCTTATTATTATTTTCTTGCCTAATAAAACATTTTTTTTCCGATTTCAAGAAAAATATAATATGTACCTCGGCACTGAAGTTCTTTTTATGACTCATGTGGTTTATTTGCCTCGGCCAGAGGCCTCAGCAACTAAACTCCACATGAGTCATAAAAAGTTGAACTTCAGTGCCTTGGTACATAAATAACTATTTTATACGATCGTTATAAAAACTTTACTTTTTTTAACCTTTTTAAATGCCTAAAGTATATCTTTTTTAACAAGTTAAAAAAACTTACTTTTTTTCACTCTGAGCAGTTTAGAGTGAAAAAAAGTTAACTTTTGTTCACTATAAACTTCCTTACTACGTTTACATGGAGTTTGGAATCGAATTCAGTGTAATGCAGTTTGGTGTTTTCATAAATGGTAAATGTGGCGTTAAATCCCGAAAAAAGAAAATTTATTTTGAGATTCAAATCAATCTCAAAATATCTTCATGCGGTTTTCAATAATTCTAGAAACATATTCAAATCGATTTCAATACTATGTGTAAACGTAGTGAGACCGCGATCTAAATATTATAATCCTCGTAATTGAAAACCATAGTGCATTTATATGCCCTTTAGTATATAACACAAAAATCCCATCCCAAATATTTCAATGTTTAAGCACGATCGTATAAAAAATAATGTATGAAACTCATGCATAAAGTGTCTTTTTTTCATTCATGGGATTGCGCGCACTCACCTGCGGTTCGTGCGCGCAACTTTCCCATTCATGAAAAAAAGTACTACTTTATGCACTTCTTGCATAAATAACTATTTCCTGCTCCCTCCCCCGTAAGTACCTACACTTTACATACTCGCCAACAGGCCCGAAAGCGAAAGTCCTGTTATTTTGGTTGCTAGCTGCGAAAGTGGTTGCTAGGTACAAAAAGTATTGCTTAGCAACCCTTACGCAGCAAGTACCTTAAAACCATTAATAAAATATATGTAGCAACGAGAATCTTGCTTCAATTTTAATAGGTTTCACAACAATCGTTTTCCAAATTAGATTTGATCATAAAGAACACGAATTATACCAAAGAAAAATTAATAATGTCAATGTTTCTCTGGCGTCAAATAAGAGCCGCATAACGGAACAAATTTGACAGGCACCTCGCTACCTGTAGGGTGAGAGTACGCGATTAGTAATTCGTAGATCCAGGGTTCAAATCCCACACAAAGCTCAACACTTTTCATTTATTTTTATTATCTCTGCATTCTGCCTCTTATATTTATCACTGATTATCATTTTTAGTAATCGAACAAAGGTTATTTTGAAGATCATTATTACTCACAACTCACAATCTACTCCATATGTACTTACTCGTATTTAGAGCTTTATTCAAAGTACCTATAACCTGAAATTATCGGTAGCAGGAAACATGTAATACACTGCACGATGCGTAAGCTCTTTTTTGGACTCGGAGGTACTTTTAATGACCGAGGCAAGTTTTGCGTATAGGAAGTAGTAGCACAGACCTATAGCTAGCGAAGCTATATGTATAGGTAGGTCTGTGGTAGTAGCAACGTCACTTATGCTTATTCGATTTCTTATTATGGATATATTCTTACACTCTGTTCTTCAGAAGGCACCTTCAGCACTGCCAGAGAAGTATATTGTTTTATCATCCATTGGAGTTGTGAAAGCAACTATACTACATATCCTATTTTTAAATACCTAATCACAAATGATCTATTACCTACGTAAAAAAGCAGTGTGACTACATTTTACATGGCATGTGGAAATAATATTAATATGCTGCTGTTGTGGTTAGGTATCTACGAATACTATATTTTTTTTCTGTGCATATTGAACAATAAAATAAATATTTTTATCACACTCGCGTAATACCAATCTAGGGGTAATTTTTACCTTGTATTGCTGCAGTTTCCAAAAATGATGGGCAAAAAAAGCAATGAATTCGTTTTAATGGTTTTCGGTCTGATAAATATGTACGTGTTTTGTGTTTTTTCGTATGGATAATGTATGGGTGGGTGTCTACGAATAATTGCACACGTGTGCCGGCCATAAATTTTGAAACTTTTTGGCGCCAGAGCAACAGTAAATATGGACAAAATTTGTACTAATCGGATTTTGGTGCACATGCATTTATTATTTTAGAGTAGGTACTCATTTTCAAATGATTAAAAAAATGAGCAACTTTTTATATTCAACACGTCAAATGAAAATAGTTGCTCTGACGTAGAAAAATATGACACCAAACTGGTGCCTAATATTTGTTTCAGCCCTCATAACGACGACACACGTATGCATATGAAAGGATATCAAATATCAAGCAGTTCTACTGTATGGTATAAATGAAGTCACTTGGAACAGCATAAAAACGCTTGGGTGACGTTTGTTTTGTCTTAGGCGGCGCGCGGCCCTTAATAATATTATTTAAATGCCCTAAAAAAAGAATAGAATAAACTTTAAAGTGATTCAAACCAAAGCAAACCACAAAAAATTAATACACAAAACCAAACTCCGTCAAATAAAGTGCAATCCTTATTTCCGTGCACGGCACTGGTTATACTGGCCTAACTGGCCCACGTCGACTCCTGCTCCATGGATCTCCGAAACGCCGACCAATCAAATAGCTACGCTCGCTTTCTTATTGGCTGCCTCCTTGACTAGGTCGACGTCGACCGCATAAAAACCTTTGAATTTTATACGGGTGATTTCTGCTGATATGTCCGGTGTTTTTACCAGTAGTAGAGCGTGGTAATTGCTATGAAATAGATCGCGCCCCGTATATCACTGTGTTCGAAGTGAGTTCATTTATACTTTTACCAATATCGATATCTACTCTAGTACGGCGAAAAATGGGAAGAACAAAGAAACATTCATATCGGGGAATAATACAGGGTAATATATAGGGTGTTTCATAACCAAGGATAACTAGATTGTTTCCTTAGGCAGATCTGACAGGGAAATCAAAGTCTTGGGGCTAAAGTTCCTTGCAATTTGCGATTTTATATTCATCTGCTTAAAAAAAAACAATCAAGTATACTATTTTATGATACACCCTGTGTATGCTACATTACATGATAACATCTATGTCAATAATAAACCGATTTGGCAACGAAAAAAAACCTGTGGTCTGACATTTCATAATAATTGTGTCAGCAAATTTTGTAATTTTGCCAAATCAGTTAGATCTATAGTTTAATAAGCTGCGCAATTATATCATAGCTTGCTATGATTATATTATAGAATAAAGAACAAAAAACAACTTTAAAAAACAAGTGGGCAATGCATTTTTGTGGGGGAGAGTTGACTGATGGATGTCAAATTGGAATAACAACTTCAAACTGTACAGGGTGTCCCATTTTGGGTGTTTTTGGGTGTTTTTCTCAAAAATCTCGGTTATTATTAAAGCCAGAGGGTTGCGGTTTTCACGTTTTCACGTCACTACTTTTTTGAGAGGAATTTGGTGGACCAATCAGATTTTAGATAAGTTTTATAGTTTCCGCGCATTGGTGCAGGACTGAAATTTTCGATTTTTTGGAAACCTCTCTCCTGGCTACAACTTATATATACGTATCGACAAATTTAATCAACTATTTTTATAGATTTTTTGGCGTAGAATCGAATGAAATAATTAGTTTTTTGGTAGCTTTAATAGTTTTTGAGATATGAACTATGATTTCCATTTAAAAAAAATATAACTGGTTCATATCTCAAAAACTATTAACGCTACCAAAAAGTAATTATTCCATTCGATTCTACGCCAAAAAATCTATAAAAATAGTTGATTAAATTTGTCGATATATATATATATATAGGGTTACCTTTTGCTTGAAAAAAAGATGAAAAATGACCCACTCCAACGTGGTCTTCCAAAAATGACATTTAAAAAAATATATCGCCAAAAATGAGTTTATTTGTTAAAATATCAAAAAGTTTTACTTGAAAAAGTTGTTTCTTTTTCAATTCTACGTAAGTGTACCAAATTTAAACGCTCTAATAAAAGATTTAGTTTTTTTGCCAATTTTTAATATTTATGAAATTTCTCAAAATTTTAAAAACCTGTAACTTCCTAAAAACTTTTTTATATCACTAGCGTTATCATTATATTAACTTTTTATTACTAATTACCGATAAGAATAGGTATTTTTTAAAAGAAAATGATATTAACGCTTTAAAATTCTGTTATGTTTGCTGCAAAGTTGATGTACCGTTTAGCATTTAGGGCATACATTTAGTTAAATTACGTTTTACAGTTCTAAATTGATGCCAAAATAATAGTAAATTAAATTATCATCAAACTATTTTTCGCATCTAAGCAAAATTCTTGACTTTTATGGAACAAATAATTATTTCCTTTAAGTTTAATTATACATTAATCGATATTGATGAGTAGGCCATGGAAGGAATTGAAGCAATTGCTTTTATTTGACAGTTTAATTATTAATACTCTTGAAACGGAGAATGGTAAAAACAATAATTGCTTCAATTGTCTCCATGGCTTACTCATCAATATCGATTAATGTGAAATTCGGCCAATCTTTCGAAAAATACGGAATACTCAAAGTGAAATACACTGTATATGGGTCTATTTCTATTTTAACGCTAAGACCAAGTTGACGAACTGTATCACATCATATCCCGCTTTCATTATAAATAAGAAAACAAGTTACTTAAGTGCTTTGGCTCTTTGAAGTGCTTTAAAGTCGTTTCATTTTCATTGTGCTTTAAGACCTTTCACTGTGCTTTAAGCACTCTTATTATACACAAGTCCTTTTTAGCAGGGCTTTGTGCTTGGAGTTTAATTACTTTATAAGAGTAATTGGTAATTTCAAGTTCTTTCAAAAAGTTAATTGTAATTTGTGCTTGAAGATTGAAGCACATGAAGCAAGGACTTAGGGCTTCAAGCACATTTACAAAGTGCTTTGCCCAGCTCTGAATAATAACCGAGATTTTTGAGAAAAACACCCAAAACGGGACACCCTGTACGCAACCCTAGCGTGTTGTTTGAATGTTTGAACTCCGATAATTGGCGATTAGACTGGTAATTGCCGCTCGGGGTTCGGATTTTTCAAAGGACGCTAACGAATTTGGCAATTACAACGGGAAAACGTCAAATATTTGCCGTCAAGATCAAAGAACGGGCTAGTCATTCCCGGTCGTAATTATCTAACCCTTATTGGGAATAGGATAACGGCCCTATTTAAAGGGTCGTATTATGTAAATTGTCTTTCGAGAATGCATTTCCCAGGAAAATGAATTGTTAGTAATAAATTGTTGCATTACCTATGTTATTAGGTCGGCTTGGTTACGAAACTTTGGTCAGCTTATATTAGATCACTAATAAAGAATTTCTTTGGTATAGGTTATAATAAAACAAAAATTACAACACAAAACCTATCGAAACTGCTTTTAGGAATCAATTCATTGAATTATTCCTATAATAACGAAGTATGATCTAATAATTTAACTAAATATAAATTTCTGGCACATAAAATATAACTTCGATAAATAAATAATAAAATACTATCTCTAATTGGCAAATTACGAATATATACAATTTACAGAACGGATTTGCAATCAAACACATACAACTGGCTAATTGTAGCATACCAATTTAAAAAAAAACATGCTGTACATTAGCAGGCCGTATACATATACTAAATTGCACTTCCGATAATTACTTATAAATATTAAATTACAGCAACACATGGTTCAGTTAATGCAAAAGGATTATTTTAATGAATGATGCCATATTACGTCAACCAAGAGTTTTCATTTTTTTAATACCTACCATTCAATTAATTTAATGTCTGTACATCTTTTCTAGCCTATTGTTGAGGGCATTTTGATGTTTTAGCAGCGTATTTTCGATAATTAGGTTTTCGATAACTGGCCGCCATATTGTGTGCATTCTAGAGGATTTTAGAGTGCATTCTAGGGGAAAAGCGAAATTTGTGGTGGCAACACAAATTGACATTTGACAACGGCCTCAGACTAATGAATTTTCATTAGTCTGAGGCCACGGCCCTCGTGCATTTGACATTTGACAGCCAATGACGTGTGCGCCCAATATGGCCGCCTTTCGGTGTATATTGGGTGGGACAAATGATTGTATTGGAAAATCAGTCAAGTTTATTTTACGAGGACCGTGGATAGAACCGATTCAGAACTATTTTTGGAATAAAGCTATAGTGTCGGTCTTTAGTCTTTATTATATAAAAAACTAATTTGAACTCAAACACTTACATGAATCAGAGAGACATCCCGGGTTCTTCATACGGAAAAGTGAGTTTTCATTTATTCAAAAAATTATGCGTTTTGATATGATTTTAGTCAGGCTGCCATGTGTTTTATAATGAAGTTCAAAATATAAATTTCCTCGGAAAACCATAGTCACACCGTTAATGTGTACTCAAAGGGCTACTATTGTCACGTGAACTTGTATTTTAATACTTAATTTTTCTCCGTTTCTGAACAGGCTGCCAATAATAAGTATGTAAATTTTTGTCATAAAACTGCTGAAGAAAAGATGGCATGTCCAAGTACACTTTACATCGAATAAATCGTTTAAAGGATTAAATGACATTCAATTTAAACTGTACTTGGACGTGCGCAAACGGTATGTCATCCTTTTTTCAGCAGTTTCATAACAAGAACTTGCATACTTCTCATTGGTAGCCTGTTTAGAAACGTGAAAAAATTAATTATTAAAATACATTTTCACGTGACAGTAATAGGACTTGATACGCCCACGCTAACGGTATGCCTATGGTTTTCCGAGGAATTTTCAAATTTTGAACTTCATTATAAAACACATGGCAGCCTGACTAAAATCATATCTAAACGCATATTTTCCCAATAAATGAAAACTCAGTTTTTTATATGAAGAACCCAGGAATATACGCAACATGATGCCCTTTGAAAGGCATACTGAGTAAAATCACGTTAAAAAATCTGTCACTATCTCCCGGTCTATTTGTGGAAACCAGAAAAATCCATATTTTTCTGAATAAGGACAAATATATAAACATTGCAATTTTTAATTTTTTTAGTAACTAGGTACCAAGGTACCTAACTCAAATTTTGCAGCGGTCTAAATTTACATTCTAAACAACTTTATTAAATAACTGTTCGTGATACCTCATCATTTACTTAGCCACACTTTTCTTAACTTAATGTTTTTTTTTTGTAATTGTCTCCAAACTGGTGGCGATTCGACATATTATGTCAAAATAGATTCTTAGGTTATTGGACATGTAGTCTACTTTGAATATGTATTTCAACAATAAAAAAATTGCCCATTTGTTGCGAACTTTCTGGACCATACTGTACAATATTATCTTTTCATTGTTGATTTTTATTTGTAGAAATCATCGAAAATACGTGGCTAACAATTGCAACTGGAGTAAAAGGACATCTATACACTCCTTTTGTTAATTTTGAGCTCTCAAGCTATACTAATACTTAATTTTGGCATACTTAGCTGCTTTACTTCACAAGACAGTAACGAAGCGCCATTTTCCGTATATTATCTTATACTTTCGATAAAAAAATATCGTTTTTTTTTAAATTCGTCACACTACTAAATTTTTTTATCAAAAGTGAAGGAAATATACAATGTTTTACCCAAAAAAGTAAACAACATACAGAATTAGGATAGTCGGTGTAGTCCGCCAGTTCGTCGACGTTGCCAAAGCTATTGTAGTTGCCCAGATTGCAAATATAATCCCTGGTTTCCTATTAACATCATTCAGTGATACAGGGCGGTCGAAAAAACAATTGTAATTTTTTTAAATTCTAAATTTTTGAACGCCCCGTACCTGGCGCAATAATAACAAAGGAAATGAGAAAAACTCGGGCGTGTACACGAAAAGGGGGAGCCCGCGGCCGTCGTGTTTGCTAAAATTCAAATCCCGAATAAAGCAAACACGCTTGAACAAGCGGAAAAATTCAAATATATTCGCAAGAGGATTCGCGCAATAAAAATAATCTCCCTTTTTGTGTACCAAAACACACTTACATCCAAAAAACAGATGAAGAGAAACAACAGCTTAAAAACTGCAACAATTAAAAAACAAAATCGTTCCAAAAATACTTTTTGTTTGTGTGTATTTAATTTTGTGCTGTAATGTCGTGTGGTGATTCTTAATTGTTTAATCTGAAAACTTACCAAGAGAAGATCTTTCACGCTGGTGTCTACGATAATGAGTGGCTTACGGATGAGATGTATTACTCCGTTTTTGACTGGAATGTTGGCTTTCACTATTTTCGCCAAAACTATGCCCTTTCGATGTTTGCCGCTTGAGAATATTGTTTTGGATTTTACGAAATCTGGAAAAAAGAATGGGGAAGCAATTAGATCCTGATTTTTTTTTACTTTTGGAGGAAAATATTGGTAAACCCGGCCAATAAAGGCCCATTTAACTTTTCGTACACATTGCGAAATTGGTACCTATAGCAGGGCAATCTTTCAGTATAAATATTTTAGTAGGTTTGAATATCAATAGATTTTTTATGGAGGCTGCACATAAAGCAGCAGTTTGTTTTTTTTGTTCGAAGGCGCCGTGCCTTATACTTGATCTAGGTAGAGCGATCGTCAAAGTCAAGCAACGCCGCGCGCAGTCGGTTCATGGACGGGTGATCCATTATGATAATTGTTTGCCTAATAAAACATTTTTTTCCGATTCCAAAAAAAATATATGTACCTCGACGCTGACGTTATTTTTATGACTCATGTGGCTTATTTGCCTCGGCCAGAGGCCTCGCCAACTAAATTCCACATGAGTCATAAAAAATTTAACTTCTGAGACTTTGTACATAAATAAATATTTTTATTCGAAATTAACCATATAATCACATTATTATTAGTGGGTGTACAATTTTGAACAATAGGTACATTTTGCCAATATTTAGTTAAAATTTGTGAACAACTTTTTTATTCTGTGTTCTTTTACCATTTTCAAATTTTTGACTTTTACATTGTACTGTCTAAGAGTTGACCCTCGTCTCATATTTTTATGCCAATACGAACCAATAAAATGACACAATTTTTGAAATATTAACCAATCAGGTGACGATTTCAACGATAATACCAAGAGTGTGGTATTTAGTTAACGCTAAACCAATACTGTGGTAGCTAAACTGATAGGTAACTCGAAAACTTCTTCACAGTACGAAATTGAATATAGGACTAGAAGATACAATTTCAGTTAACACATTGATCGTTAACACAATAAATATATTCAAAACTGAAGGCTCATCCTAAACAAGAGCTATCAAATATACGTCAACTTTTAAGAATGGTAATTAAATTTAAATGCCCCCAGTTAAGTCAATTTTATATAGAAGCACAATGGTCTAGTGGTAACCTTTTTTTATTTTTTAAATCACATTTTCGAAAAGGCAAAATATTTATAATTTTTGTAGTCAATTTGCTTAATAAGTTTGGTTGTTAAATTACGCCTATACACTGAATAATTAAATTATTTGCAGTTGTTAAATTCTCTTTCCAAATACAACTAGTGGTATGCCTAATTTATTAACTCATTATAATCTCAAATGCTAAGAAAATACCGCTCCTATTGCACAGTCGTAGTATTTCTGCTGTGGGATTATAATTCGTAAAATTAACGAAAAGTATTATCGATAATAGGCATACCATTTTTGTTATATTACCCCTGAAACTGATTGTACCTATTATTTTTGCAGAGAATTAAACTAGACTAAATTTTTGCTTAGTTATAATTCACTATTATGAATGGAAATTTGTTAATTTCAAAGATTTATATATATTTTTGTGTAACCAAAGAATTGGTAAATATGTATCTTTTTTTGTAACTTACTATTGACCTCATCCCCAATCCTTTCTTGTGTAATATAGATTTCCACCCTCAAGTCATTGTCACCGTTGGCCAAAGTTGGATAAGGAAAATCTTTCTTTGCTGGTGTTGTGAAAAGAACTTGCTTTGGTATCACATGGCCATCTATGATGTGATTGTCCATCAGCCCAGGTCTTCCGCCCTAAAACAGGTTTAGATCAGTGTACCTATTGGTTCTTGTTTTTTAATTTTGTAAATATGGTGGTCAAATGATAAGTAATGATAAAATATGTCTATGTATACTAAAATCAAGTAACTCTTACGCCTGGTGTCGTTCCGCGAAATAAGGCGATTGGTCGATAGGCCATAAAATATCAGCGCGTCTGGCAACAGGGATGTACTCGATCGCAAAAGCGTATTTATGCGGTTTTATCTTGTTATTTTCAGCTATTTAGACACTGCCACAATTAATTTTATCGATGTTTTGAATTAAGCCGATAATTTTTTCCGAAATATTTTGACGCAAACAATTGTAAAAGTAAAATTAAATAAAGGTCGTGCCTCAGTGCGGCTCTGGCGAAAATCTCAACGCACACGTTTTTATTTACATCAGGCGTAAGAGATACTTGATTTTAGATAGTGTGCTTTCTGATATGATTGTTCCAACATGCTAATGCTACGTCCAATGGGGACAACAACAGAAATTTGTGTTATTTCAACATGTAAAAAAATAAAAATAGAAAAAAAAAGTTACCGTGAAACCATTATCCACCGGTATGAAAAACGTGTGTCCCCCCTCGGTTTGAAACACGTCCTGCTTGGAGAACTGCTCCACCTTCTGCCTGAACATCCTGCGAGGAAAAAACACAATTCAATTCCCCCGAAAGCGTTATCTGCTGCCAGCAAATCGTATTTGCGAGCTGTTTGCCGAACTATTTGGAGAGGACTCCGTACCTGACCCTGTGGGTGTCCTGGATAAAATACTCGTAGTTCTTGAGGAATTCCCATGCCGTGGGGTTCGATACGTCCGACTCGTGGGATTTTGGTATTGTGGGAAGGAGGACCTCGTCGATTTTGTGCAGTACCTGGAAAAAATGAAGCAACGATAAGTAAGATGTAAAATTCGAAGGCCTGTACAGGGTGTAGCGGAAATGATGGTCAATATAAGGCCCAATGTCAAACTAAAGTGCGTAGGTTAAAGGAACTTTTGCAAAATTATTAAACTATGTTTCGGTTGTTACAAAGGCTCCTTTAACTTTAAAGGGTACTTAAATTAAATGAGCGTAATAAGTGCATTAAAATTATCACTAGAAATTGTACAGTATTTATCAATAAGGTAGTTTCCTTTATCTGTCTTTATCAACTTTTGCTTGTGAAAAAATTAAAATTCAATAAAATTTTGAGAAAAATTTAGCATGATTTCCATAAGAAGTAAAATTCCATAAAAAAGTACATAAATATTGTAAAAAAATCCAGGAAACAGTCAAAATTTAGCACAATTTCGAAAAAGAGTCGAACTTTAGCAAAACTTCGTGAAAAAAGTCAAAATTATACGTAACTTGGAGAAAAAATGAAAAATTTAGCAAAACTTCGAAAGAAGGCAAAACTTATTAAAACATCGAAAAAAGGCGAAATTTCCTGAAAAAGTAGAAAAAAGTCGGATTTTAGAAATTATACAGGGTGTCCCAGAATATGTGGGCAATCCCCCGGATTTATACAGGGGACGTTAAAATAACATGAAAAGTTCCTATAAAAAAATTCCAGAGGCCCCCCCCTACGGAGATATAGGGTGTTAAAGTTATTTTTTTGAAATTAAATTATGGCAAAATCTCCCAAAATAATCAAGCTGCTGAACTGAAATTTGGCACTGCTGTGTTCTAGGCGATGGAGAATAGGCTGAATTCATCAATTTTTACGTATCTCACAGAGGGCGCCACTTGCACTATTTTTGGATCGCGTTATAGCTCGTAACTTTTTTGAGGTTATGTTTTTGGTCTTGCAGTCCATCATTTTAGTACACCTTTTCATTCTGCAACAAAAAGGTACTCTTGTTTTATAACGATAAAATCAACCGTTTGCGTTTAAATTGGCGAAACGTGCCCTAAACAACCTGTTAAACTTTCTCCTACCGCTTTCAAATGTTACAGATCAACTGTACATTCAAAATGAAGAAAAAAATACCAGATGGACATTGGACAAAACACCATTGGTTTTCTTGAAATAGGGTGTCAAAATTTTGTCAAATTCAATCCTTTCCATTTTTAAGGCGAATAATTTTTGGTACATTGTTCATAGGGATTTTTTTCTGTTTAAATGGTACAGTCGGTCTGTAACGTTTGAAAGCAGTAGGTAAAGATTTTATGTTTCGAATGTTGAAGTTAACAGGCGTTTTGGAGCACGTTTTGCCAATTTAAACGCAAACGGTTGATTTTATCGTTGCAAAACTCCGTAGGGGGGGCCCCTGGGAAATTTTTTTATAGGAACTTGTCATGTTATTTTAACGTCCCCTGTATAAATCCGGGAGATTGCCCACATATGCTGGGACACCCAGTATAAAACTTCGTGAAAAAAAGTCGAAATTATACAAAATTTCAAGAAAAAGGTCGGATTTTAGTAAAATTTTGTGAAAAAATTCGAAATTATACAAAACTTCGAGAAAAAATAAAAATTTTACAAAATTTTCGGAAAGAAGTCAAAATTTAGTAAAACTTCGAAAAAAAAGTAGAAATTAACAAAATTTCGTGAAAAAATAGAAATAAAACAAAACTTCGTGAAAAAAGTCGAAATTATACAAAATTTATAAGAAAAAGTATAATTTATAAAAAACTTCGAAAAAAAAATTGAAATTTAGCAAAATTTCGAGAAGTCTCAATTATAAAAAAATTCTAGGAAAAGTCGGAATTTAGCAAAAATTCGTGGAAAAAGTCGAAATTAAGGAAAACTTACAGAAAAAAGTAGGAATTCTATAGAATTTTCAGAAAAAATGGAATTAATCAAAATATCGAAGAAAAAGTCAAAATTTCGAGAAATAGTAGAAATTATACAAAAAAAGTCGTAAAAAAGTCGAAATAGTACAAAACTTCGAGGAAAAAATTGGAATTTAGCAACATTTTGAAAAAAGTCGGAAATTATACAAAACTTCATGAAAAGAGTCGAAATTAAGTATAAATTTTGTAAAAAATGTCAAAATTTGGCAAAACTTTGTTATGCAAAATTTCGAGAAAAAAGTCGAAATTATAAATTATAGAAAACTTCGGGAAACAATGACGTAATTCATAAAAATCGCCTCTAACTATACTAGTTCTCTTTCCTCATTCTCGTATATACATATCCATATGTAGGATTCTACAATTCAATTTATACTGAATGCTCCCCTATCCCCCACTTAGTCCCTTTGGCCAATAAATTGCTGCCAAAATAGTTCCCATAGTGAGCCCTTCTGCTAGTTCTCGATACAAACCAACCACAGCAATTTCTGTAATTGAATATTGAATTCTCATACATAATTCAATTACCTATTATTCTATTATATCTGGGAACGAGGTAGATACCCTTAAAACAACCCCGTGACATATAGGGCACTCCTCTAAGAGGACTATGTTGTGGATGTTGTAGATGTCTTCTTGATCACATTTGAAGGACACTGAGAGTTTTGGTTTAAGTAGAGTTTTAGAATTTAGATGTGTCCAGCTTTCCTTTGTCGCTAATAAATTGTTTTTGCTGTGCGTATTTTGTAATTTGGGCGTGTTGACAAAGTTTTTATAGGTAGATTGGTTTGTGGTAACACAACAGAACCTGGCACATCTAAATAGGCACATTTAGTTTTTTCGCATTTTACCGCAAAAATGTCAGGATTTAAAATTTTAGCGTACCTATACAGAAATAATCCATACAAAATCCTACACAAAAAAGGTTATTCACCTCTTTTCGTATATCTAATGGGTGATGTAAAAAATTTTAACCACAGCTGGGAAAAATAGCTTAATAAGAATACGAAATTAAAAAAAGTAAGAAGTCAACCAATTATTCTTATTCTTGTTCTTATTTTAGCCTACGTAGGAAAATATTCCCTACAAAATTCAACATGTACAGGGTCATTCAAACTCGGCGTCCCAGGCCAATTATGGGCAAACGAAAAGCGAAAAACAAAATCTGCGTCCGTGGCGTTAAAGGGGCCCAAATAAAGATTAGATCGCAACTAAACTTAAAATTTTTGACAAACGACGCTCGGCGTCGCGACGCCCGGTATATATTTTTTGTAACGAACATACCTTTTTTATTTGATATTTAGGTAGCCCTATTCTTTCTAAGTAACTTTTGTCTTCAACGTTTTGTTGTTTTTTTTTTCGTTTACAATTTACAGGCAACAATATACAGAAAATTAAAGAAATTAATTGACTTGACTCGCCCGTGAAGTGGGCGACGACCACGAGCGACTGTCATTTGTTTTCCATATATTGACGTAAAGCAAACAATATAATATACTAACAACTATTTATTATAGGATATAGGTATACAGTGTGTCCGTAAAGTAACGCATAAAATCATTATTTCTGAAAATACACGGTTAGAAAAAATCCTCGGACACATCGATTTTGTTTCAAAAATGACATTTTGTGACATACAATCCAAATCTGTAAGGTCATCGTTGTTCCGGATACGACGTCATCGGCAATTTTTTCAAATGACAACCCCCTCCTTTTATGACGCAATTAGAAAGGCCGTCACAGCCTGTACATTGAAATTGCAATTGAAAGATTTTGACAAGTTACAAATGTATTTCAATTATTAAATATTCAAACCTCAAAAGTATTGTGTATACAAAAGCAAACCGGAACATATTGAAGAATTCGAAGAGAATGCACCAATATTTCTCCAGAAATTATAAGCAAAGTCCAACAAGAATTTGTTTACCGCTTAGCATACTGTCAGGCACAAGATGGTCTCCACTTCGAACCGAACATTTACTTGTATTGAAATTCAAACTAAACTATCAAAATTTGGCATCCACTTGAAATGAATAAATTTGTAAATTTTTCAAACTTCAAACATATTTTTGTAATATAATTTTTTTTTTATAATTTCAATGTAGGCTGTGACGGCCTTTCTAATTACGTCATAAAAGGAGGGGGTTGTCATTTGAAAAAATTGCCGATGACGTCATATGTCACAAAATGTCATTTTTGAAACAAAATCGATGTGTCCGAGGATTTTTTCTAACCGTGTATTTTCAGAAATAATGATTTTATGCGTTACTTTACGGACACACTGTATACCTATATCCTATAATAAATAGTTGTTAGTATATTATATTGTTTGCTTTACGTCAATATATGGAAAACAAATGACAGTCGCTCGTGCTCGTCGCCCACTTCACGGGCGAGTCAAGTCAATTAATTTCTTTAATTTTCTGTATATTGTTGCCTGTAAATTGTAAACGAAAAAAAAACAACAAAACGTTGAAGACAAAAGTTACTTAGAAAGAATAGGGCTACCTAAATATCAAATAAAAAAGGTATGTTCGTTACAAAAAAAATATACCGGGCGTCGCGACGCCGAGCGTCATTTGTCAAAAATTTTAAATTTAGTTGCGATCTAATCTTTATTTGGGCCCCTTTAACGCCACGGACGCAGATTTTTTTTTCGCTTTTCGTTTGCGCATAATTGGCCTGGGACACCGAGTTTGAATGACCCTGTACATACGTAATATCCTTCGATATCTTATATTATTTAATGATGGCAAAGTGAGTATGGACTTTACTTATGAATTTTTGACCCCAACAAGAGCTCCACTCCACGCCCCAACCTCCATGGCGCTCTTTTGCGTGGGAGTCGGCTTTGGAGTATTTATACGCGAGTTTTGAAGGCAGCGGAAGTTCCGATATGGCAGATTTCGGCTCGCTCAGAGGAAATAGAACCGTCTCCGCGTTCGAGCCCGAATAGAGAGGTTTATAATTGGGGTCGGTTGGAAATTTTAATGAAAAGGGCCGGTCGGATAGCAGGAAACTCGTTTGGGAAGTCGGTTCAATGTGTAGAACTTTTTATAGCTTATCTCGGGGGTATTAAGAGCGTGCAGAAACACACGGGCGTAGCCAGGATTTAGTTTGGGGGGGGGGGGGGTTTAGTTTGAGAAGTAAATAAAACAACAAAAATATACTTACATGAAATTTAATATCTATATATTCATCCGAAAAACTACGACATATTTATAAAGTTCTTAACTTTAAATGAAATGGATAAATTAATTTCGTTCCTCTGCGCTAAATCTAAAACCATTAAAGAAGAAATCTTCGGCTTTTTCTTTTAAATATATCCACTACTTCATCTGCATGAATTTCTGTTCCATAGTGAATGTTCATTAGAGCCAAACCATTAAGTCTGTTTTCACTTGTAGTGTTTCGTAAATAGTTTTTCAGTCTCCTTAGGCTCGAGAAAGACCTTTCTGGGGTAGCAGTGGATACAGGAATGGTAGCCAAGATTTGTAGTAATGTGTAAATATTAGGATAAAGGTTTTTATCGCACATATCTAGGCATTCCAAACTAGATTTCGGGGTAGGCAGTCTTCTTATCAGCATGCAAGGTAGCTGAAGCTTTGATAGCTAAATCCAAATTTGTTTCTTTATTAGAAACCCCTTGACCTTGACTACACCACTTTTTCCAGTAGTCCATACCTTTAAGTTTATCACTCTTCCTTTTTTTCCCCTCCATTTTTCGACAGTAATAATGATTCACGTATCTATCCTTAACAAGGTCATCGAATAACAGCGCACTAAAATTACTCACTTACACGGTACACTTAATTCTCTTCACTATTCGTTCACCACTTTTCACTTTTATTCGCTTCGAGTTCGCATGGAACAATACTGCCGTAAGCGCGGTCACGCGCCGCGGCGCCGCTTATATAGCAGCCCAGTAGCGGTCCAGAAACTTCCACGAACTTCCACAAAGTTCCGCTCATTTCGACCGAGGAGCGTGGCGAATAATCGAGAAACAACGCAAAGTGTCCCTACAATACAAAATAGTTCGGCTGCAACTGCGTCTGCCTCTCGTCAAAAGATGGCGCTAGGCGCTACTATTACTACATAATATATTCAAACGTAATAATAATTTAACTCTTCACTCCTCGTATTTTTTCGGTATAATATTAGGTAATATTTTGCTTATTTCGGGGGGGGGGGGTTCAAACCCCCCCCTTGGCTACGCCCGTGCAGAAACATTAATATAGCTACAGGACAGTCAAGGAAAATTCATACAATATCGGTGGCCAAGTTGTAGGATACCTACCTATCCGCGATGCAATAGGAATAGGTTCTAAAAAGTAGAACTAGAAGAGACTTTCAGATCGTTGAATATCTATTAGCACTGAAAATATATTCAGAACCGAAGGCTACTTAATGACATCTGTCAACAGTTTTCGATAATATACTTTCATGTTTTTTTTTACTTTTTTAAATAGAGCAAAGAAAAAATAGATACCTTGAGATATCCATTAGACAATTATTATGAAAAATAATACCTAATGTTGAGATAATTCCGAGGAAAATTCACTCATCTTTTAATTATTTCCAATGATGTAATCCACCTTCGATTTGGCTACCTCCCCTATTTTCGAGGTACTGTACGCAGCTCAAACTAATCACCACACTATTTTGCACCTTTTGCAGCATCGAAACTTCGCGAAAACCCGCGGAAAACCGAATTTTTGGCGTGTTTACGTACGTTATTTTCGCCCATGTCCGACATTCGGCGCGCGCCGACGTACTCTCTCTACTCTACTTACGCCTATGAAGGCGGCTTCACATAGCACTCGACTGCGATCTCAGTGACTGTTTGGTGGGCGTGGTTCCGCTGCCAAGTAAATATCGATGTGATCGTAGTACACTGTTATCGCAGATACTGTTATAACTAGAAATATTTCTAATTTTCAGATGAAAAAATTTATGATCTAATCGAATTATATCCATACAATGGACAGTCCGCAAACAACAATGAAATATGACGTCATGCTCGGGTCAATCGAGGCCAACGATAAAGACAGGCCATGGCGCTAACGCATAATCGCGTAGTCACGTGACCAACTTAGTCCTATATAATAAAAGGCATTTTTGGAGATAAGTAGAAAAACATATTTCGTAACAATTTGGCGAGTTTTCTTTCGTCTATTAAATTATTGGTTTTGTGCATCCAGGCCTTCTCTAATTGTTTTTTCAAAATTTTCAACCTGCCTCAGCTGTTTTGGGCTGAGAGTGAAACACCACTGCACTCAAATATTTTGGCACATTCTCAAAAATTGTTGGGACACAACACATTTGTCCACATTAATTGTTTCACTTTCTTGAAAATGGTTAGCCACGCATACTTAATGGTTTTCTCGAAATTAAATCTCAGTTGGAATTTGACGAATCCATTTTTGGCGCAAATTTTCATACCGAGGCAAAGCAAATGTTGTTATGGTGACATTTTCTTCCTGGCTTTTGTAATATGTATAAATATAATATAAACAGACCCAATATTTGGTATTTAAGTTATTTTTTACGAAATAAAAATGAAAACTCGATCACCTCAGTATACTGTAAATATTGACGAGGTCCCAGTTGATCGGCAGCGTGAAAGGCCGAATAGGCACCGTATCAGGGCGTGGGTCGACAACGAAAATCCTCGAGAACGTTACAACACTGATTTATTTCGCACAAGGTGAATGGTGAATACAAAATACACAAACCCGAACGTGGTCAACGGGAACTGCTTCCAGCCACCCGGACCGTCTGAACTCGCGGATCTCCCGTAAGCAGTTCACCCGTCCGTGTCTCAGGCTCCACTGTCCATTTCGGGGGGAGAATTCCCCTTACAGCGCTCACGCGTCGGCGCGAGCGGCACCGACACTCCTGGACGGCGCGGCTCACCCAGAGGACATAATAACACCTGGGCGGTTCTCCTACGCCAGGACACAGGCGCACTAGACACAAACTTGTTTCTAAAATATAAACTGAAACGTTTAAAGACACTTTAAACATTTAAAACCTCTGAAAACCCAAGCCGCCGCTTTCAGTTAAGTGACAGATGACATGTAACGTCGGACTAAGATGGTCACGTGATTTTTGTGCGCCATGGCCTGTCTTTACTGTAGGCCTCGCGGGTCAATATAGTGTCGGTCCAGGTCTGGGTATAGGTACTCACGTGAGTCAGCTGATTAGTCCCGTGCCCCCTACTCCTGAACACCTTGTTAGATTGAGGCACGAACATCCTGGCGTTATTGATGTAGATGTCGTTGTGGTAGACGGCCTGACTGTGCGTTATCCACAGCGGCAGGCTGCCGGCCACCTTAGAATTTATCGACGACGTCCCCAGCTGATCCGTCTTCTTCGGTACGTTGGCTGCAACAAGAGAAAGAGTATTCGCTAGATTTTCGGTTTTCAATCGGACGAGTGGGGGCAGATAACTTTTTAGCAAACGCCGTTGGCCGCCGTTCAATAGTAAAGCCATTTGTTAAACGAAATAAACGCGGAGATAAAATAAGTGGAGGACGCTCCGAAATGTCGGGAATTTAGTGTAAATTGCGAGGTTATCTTATAGGGTTTTTTTTTCGAGAGGAATTTAAAGTTTGTAGACAAGATGAAAGCGGAGAGAAATGAAGTTGGTGGGCTTTCTTTGTCTTGGTTTTGTTTATGGTTTACATTTTACGACATATTTCCATAATATACACCGCAAATAAGTAATTATTTATATTCCCCAATGCATATTTCTTAATACGCTTTTATTGACTAGACTTGTATGTATGCTATGCATGAATTGATTTTCACCAACTTTGAATTGTCTATCGATCTGAAATTTTGCATTACAATATTATGGTAGGTACGTACCTACCATCTAGCTTTCATCTCGATGGAAAAGGGGGGTGGTCATAAGATCTTCTCAATGGCTTCTTGTGATAGTGACGCATTAACAGAGATGGACCGAAAAGAGTTAAATATTCCATATCCGATACCTAATTAGATTTGGATGTAGAAGACCCTGGAGTAGTTTAGATCCGTCCTTTCTGACATAAAAAATTAATAAAGCGCATCAAAAAACAGCCGCATTCAAATTTCCAATCAAATTCGATGCACAACTATAGACGTAGTTCAACATAATCATAAGGGCATCTAATTTTTCCGAAAAAAATCGAAAAAACAGGTTGCTAAGTAATATTTTAACAAGAAGCATGAGTGCTGGTGGCAACAAAAATCCGAGTCGAAGACGAGGATTTCTGCACCTGCACGAATGCATTTTGTTAAAAAAATATTATTTAGCATTGCGTTTTTTGGATTGTTTTCACAGGAAAAATTAGATGCCCGAATGGTATTTGACAAGACTATTTTATGAGTAACAGATTATTCTGCATACACATAGCTTACAAAACATACTACCTATTATACAACAGCTGTCAAGTTTTGCCGCGGGTAAACTCGAAAAAACTGCCGACAGGTGCTGTCATACGGTTTTTCCATCTAGAAACCATTTGTAATTCAAAATTGCGCGTTTGTGATTGGTGGAAATTAAGACGAGGGAAATAGTCTTCGTGAAACTTTGGAGGGCTATAGGTTGGTGGGGGTGCATTTTAGAACACATGTTTATAGGAAAAAAGTCTTATTTTGGTCTCAAAAATACGGCATTAAAATTTGTGCACGGAGTTTTGAATCTGTTGTAAATGTATTTAAATAATTTAAAATTCCTTGAAATTATTAAATGACATTTGGAGAAATACAGAATAAATTATGTCTGAGGAATATCAATCACGGTCCTGTAGGTAAGTATTTGGAGAACAAACGATTTTACCGGCTACGTTTTGATTAACTTTTTCTGTTTTATACGTGAAGAAGTAAGTTAATTGACAAAGTTTCGAAACAAACAATCGTGAAATAATATTTCCATCTTCCCAAATTGTTTCGTTGTTGAATACCAAAGATATACAGGGTGTCACCACAGATGCCATTTTATGTCATTTAGACTCGTATATTTCAAAATACAGGACGTTTTGATATTGTACGTTTTACGGTTTTACGACAGTCATCAAATTAATACGAAGATATGACACCGAATACCTTTCGTAATCCGACCGCCACGAAAGCTATCCCTAATATCAAAGATCATGATATTCGAGTATTATGATCTTTGCTAATATGCACTCGCTGCGCTGCGGTCCGGACTTCGTCCTAATTGGAAGCATATTTTCCAATTAGAGTGCACTCTAAAGTTCGGGAACTGACGGAAATTTAACTGCTAAGCCCTGGCGATGATTAAGACGGCTCCAAATCCCCGCAATGCCCGCTCCGGTCCGGAAACACTCGAGCGGACGTTAAATTTCCGATATTTGGGACATATTCGGGAGACTGGGCCCTCGATGGCCTAGGGTCTGCAGATATCTGGACAAAGTACGGGTGTTAACCCCGGAATTTCATTTCAGCGTAGTGTAGGGATTTTGGGCAATAATTATGTTGTCCCCGTTTGAGAATCTGGTGTTGATAGCATTGCAGATAGCCATGGTGCCATGGCCCTACCACCGACCACGCCCCGTCATCGACCCTAGTTCACACAAATTCATATTAACAATTTTGCACTCCTAAAATAAACTTTCTGATATTTACTCACCGTGCGAACTGGCAACGGTGGAAGTGGCAACGCCGCGCGCCAACTCGCGACGGCGACGGCCGGCAGCTCTACTAAATATAACCGGAGCCACCTTCCATTTGGACAGCATTGTAGAGAGAGACCGAAAGCGGTCCGGCGAATGTGGAAGTGAGATGGTTAATAATTGGGAATGGTCATTCAGTTAAATGCGCATAAACACAAATATCCTGGGCCAGGCTCCGATCATATGTTTTGTTGTATATTGTATATTTGGCATGCTACTTATTTTGCGTACTTAGTTGATTGTGCTAAGTTGTTTGTTTATAACGTTTAACGTTTTCTAAATGAGCAGTGTAAGTTTTTTTATTAAGAAATTCGTTTTCGTCAATGGAATTTGAACAAAAACCGCAAATTAAAGAGTTGGTCAAGCCGTTACCCGATTTAACTGTAGAGAAAAATCAAACGGCAGGACAAAAATCGCGATCACGTAAATTCAACAAAAGTGTCTAGGTTGTGCGGGTGTGAAGACACGAACAAGATGTTTTGTTTTGTATGTGTTTTGTTCGGTCGTGAAGTAACTTTGTCAAAAAAGGGAATCAACGATGTTTTGCACATTTAGGAAAAAATGAAGACACACGAAAAATCGAAAGGTATACACAGGAAAAACATTTTTAATTGAAGACCCTGGCTTAAAAAGGCTATAAGCCACATTTGGTATATTTTGAGAAAAAAGGGTTTAAACATAATATATTTAAAAATTGTGGCTTGCCCCCTTATTACACCAAAACAAACCTATACAATGATTTTTGCAATTATGCAATTTCTTGCTTTTTTTTATTTGTGTAAATTGAGCCAAGATTTCGACTTATTTTTCATAACTTAGTTTTCTCGATATTTCTTTTTTTACACCTACTTCCAGGTGTCTTTTCAGGTGTTGTCAAATGAACACGGCACAATGAGGTAGGGGCTTCCAAAAATAAGGGAAAATAAGGTCATTTAGGAATTGGTGAACTTTATTACGAATATACTTTTTTAATAATATTTACTCAAACATTTATAATATAACTGAGGTGAACTATTAAAATTGTGTCTCAGTTTGTGTTGTTTCTCTGGTTATTTATTCAAAAACAAATTGGTTCAATTCAAAAACTCGTTTAAATCTAACTTTAATAGTGTACATTTTGTGATGGTGTCTGCTGTTCATTTTTTCTGAGACGTCAGATGCCCATGGAAATAAATGCTACTGGAAAACTCGGTATATTTTCCTGTATTAGTTATGCGGTGTGAACTCAGCAGCCAATTTTCTGGCAGCCAAAAATTTCAAGGTTTATTTTTTGAATAATATTTCTTTTCCAGTTTAATCTGCTTAGAAGATTTTATCAAAGTAAATCTATAGAAATAAGGAAGGGCGAGGAAAATTCTTTGCTGCTAACTTCACACCGGTTTAGTTAGGCACATTGATTTTTAAAATATCTTTTGATATTTGGCCTCCACTTGTTTATATAAAGAACGTCTATTTCCATAAAATATTTATATAATAACCAAACGTTTTTAAGCGTATTTTTCTATGATTCTCAAGGTACATACATTAATTTCTTATCTATGGAGTATACTACACACAAATGACAACTAGTGACAGTGATAACATTTTAACGATTTCGTTTCAAAATCATTGTCAGACTCATTGGAAAACCCTTTATAATTCACCCTGCATACTTGTACCTATATTTTTTTTATTATATACATATATTCTCTATCAACGATTTTATGACATCTACCTACTTCGAATGCACACTATTGCTTAATTGATAAATTGTATAAATAATTAAATAAATAATAAAATTCGGTGCAGCTTCCATAGCCATTATTTCAGAGTTATTCATTATTTTTATATAAAAGCCAACTTTGACCATAATATTTAATTTCCCTATTAATTATAAAACAACAAAGAGCTTATATTTATTAAAATGGTCTGCCAATGGACTTTTCAAACAACATATAGCTAGAAACCCTCCCACCTATATCCCTATAATGCAAATGATATGAGAAGAGATAAAAATTATTGTAATATAAAATTTAAAAAATACAGTGAAATCCATTAATTAAAGCTTTACTTGACGGACTGACGTGAGTTTGCAAATACATCTAAAAATGCGATCAGTAAAATAACATGGAAATAAATTATGCCAAACAATAGTATTATAGGCTCTTTGGCAAAAACTTTTGAATCTGAAGCTGGCCATACCTTGGGACGGACATTTTGTCTTCTAAATTCAATTTAAATACCAACTACGAATATTTTCGGCAAGTTTTTATTATACATATGTTCAAATTTCAGATTTGATAAACTTTTCGTTTTATTCAAGTATATTTCGTTGTCTCCAACAGACGAAGTTTTTCTATACATTTTATTTTGACACGTATCTAGGGCGTTTATTTTTATTTCTCACAGTTGGTACAGCTCTGACGTTCGAATAATCTTTGCTATGAAAACCGGTATTTGGGGTATTGAGGTATGGCAAAACCAACTGCACTATCCTTTTTTCCTTAAATAAATGCCTTAATATACCTAAACATACTTCCGACATTTTTTGGAGTCTTATTTTAATCAAAATAGGTCTTGGTAAATGTAAATTTCCAAAATTTATATATCAGGATGGAGGCCTTTTGGAGCATTAAGTATATTATAGAAAAATAAATTTTAAGAATAGCTGAACCGGTTTAAACTTAACGAATTGTCTTCAGTTAAAGTTATAGCAGTGATACACACTGTGGATACAGATACGATTTCATAGCATTTACCACGCTCTGCTACTGGTAAAAATACCAGACTTGTCAGCAGAAATCACCCGTATACAATTCAAAGGTTTTTATGCGGTTTACGTCGACCTAGTCAAGGAGGCAGCCAATAAGAAAGCGAGCGTAGCGATTTGATTGGTCGGAGTTTCGGAGATCCATGGAGCAGGTGTCGACGTGGGCCAGTTACGCTAGTATAACCAGTGCCGTGCACGGAAATAAGGATTGCGCTTTATCCTACGGATTTTGGTTTTGTGTATAGATTTTTGTGTGGTGTTGTTTTGTGTGTAACAAAATTTTTGGTTTGCTTTGGTTCGAATTATTTCAAAGTATATTTTATTCTTTTTTAGAGCACTTAATTAAAATTTGTGTAATATTATTAAGGGCCGCGCGCCGCCTATGACTCTGTCTTGTTTTACAAAGCAAACGCCGCTCAAGCGTTTTTATGCTGTTCCAAGTGACTTCATTTATACTATATTTTTCCATTCTCTAACTGAAAACGACAAAATATCCATGAATGCGGGAGTAAAGAATACTCGATAAAATAGTATATTGTTCAACTGTTAATAACACTACATTGCGTTTGCTTCCTTTGATATTTACTTACTTAACACAATCTTGATAAAAAAAATATAAATTGTTTTATTGAGTATAAATACAGTAACTGAACTGATGGTCAAAAATGAAACCACGTATTCTTGGAGTCAAAATAAGGGCACTTCTTCCTATATTTTTTTCTCCTACGGGCCATAGTTGTTTTTATACAGAGCGTAGAAATTTAGAGAAAAATACACATATTTCTTAGTATCTCTAGAAGTATACGAGATATTTTCTTCAAACTTGGCGTGTCACATGAGCAAATGAGCCGTCAAACTTAAGGTTGACATGAAACTTCTGAGGCTCCCAGTTGCGGAGATACAGGGTGTTATTAAAATTAATTAGTTCAGAAAAATATGAATACCCTGTATAATCGCATTTTTTAAATTTGTTTTGAATGGAAACTTCAATGGTTAACAAAAAGTATCTCTTAGTATTTTTTCACATTCGGAGCCGTTTCTTAATTATTTTCAAAGAACGGCAAAGCTGCAATAAACAATAGTCACTTTAAGAATAAATCTAGCAATCTGTGGATGTCAATTAAACTTTATTTAACAAAATACAAAAGCAAGATCGATAATAAAAGAAACGTAATGCTACTAGAAAATTAAATTATTAAATGTTCGAAATCACCGCCGCGGCCGTCTCTTTCAATACACGCAACTATGCCATTCCGCATGTTTATTATTGCCATTGGCAAGTCCATAGCAAAAGTGCATATCAGTCAATTCTTCGAATGAAAATATCATTTTTCAAAATATTGATACTAGTGCAAAGTTGGCAGCCAAATGATTCAAATAATGCCAAGTTTAATTGACTTCCACAGATTGTTAGATTTATTCTTAAAATGACTTGTTCATTGCAGCATTGCAGTTCTTTGAAAATAATTAAGAAACGGCTGAGAATATGAAAAAATACTAAGAGATACTTTTTGTTAACCATTGAATTTACCATTCAAAGCAAACTTAAAAAATGTGATTATACAGGGTATTCATATTTTTTTGAACTAATTAATTTTAATAACACCCTGTACCTCCGCCAACTGGGGACCTCAGAAGCTTCATATTAAGCTAAATTTGACAGCTCATTATTCCCTCATGTGACACGCCAAGTTTGAAGAAAATATCTAGCATACTTCTAGAGATACTAAGAAATATGTGTATTTTTCTCTAAATTTCGCTCTGTATAAAAACGACTATGGCCCGTAGGAGAAAAAAGTATATGAAGAAGTGCCCTTATTTTGACTCTACGAATACGTGGTTTCATTGTTGACCATCAGTTCAGTAACACCCTGTATAAATTGTTTTATTGAGTATATGAGCGTTGACTGAAGGTATGAGTATATGAATTACAGTAATTAGAATTATTCTAATTATTGTAATTCATATACTCATCACATCATACTTAATTAAATGTCGCTAAAGATAAAGTTATATTTTTATTGTCTACACATAGAAACTAAAATCTTAACTCGCGATTTATATACTACTTTTAAACATCGAAACTATCGTTTGACAGATTCCCACCTTAAAAAAACCTACTGAAACTGCTTTTGCGTAGGTATAAACTAAAAATAAATGTTCTCTCCAAAACAACTAAACAACTTACATAAAGAGTTGCAAAAATGTGTAACTTCGACTTAATTAACCAAAGTTCTCCTTCAACGTAAGAAATTGTGTCAACACGCGTCTCCCTCGTCGTCTAGTGAAAATTCATCATTAAAAAAGCAATTTCGCGGCTGGAAAGGTAAAAAATGGGGCAATTATGCGAAAAGTGGAGGTAACGAGATTATAAAAAAAAACTGGAAAACAAACGGGGCCCTTGGAAGTTGATGAGGAATTTTCGGACATAAGAAATATAATTTTCTGGAAAATGGATAACGACTTTTGAAACGTTAAAAAAATGGCCACTGAAGGCATAAGTGAATTTATTGCCTTTTTGATTTTTCAATGTCGATCAACAATAATTAGTGGGTGTATAAATACAGTAACTGAACTGATGGTCAAAAATGAAACCACGTATTCTTGGAGTCAAAATAAGGGCACTTCTTCCTATATTTTTTTCTCCTACGGGCCATAGTTGTTTTTATACAGAGCGTAGAAATTTAGAGAAAAATACACATATTTCTTAGTATCTCTAGAAGTATACGAGATATTTTCTTCAAACTTGGCGTGTCACATGAGCAAATGAGCCGTCAAACTTAAGGTTGACATGAAACTTCTGAGGCTCCCAGTTGCGGAGATACAGGGTGTTATTAAAATTAATTAGTTCAGAAAAATATGAATACCCTGTATAATCGCATTTTTTAAATTTGTTTTGAATGGAAACTTCAATGGTTAACAAAAAGTATCTCTTAGTATTTTTTCACATTCGGAGCCGTTTCTTAATTATTTTCAAAGAACGGCAAAGCTGCAATAAACAATAGTCACTTTAAGAATAAATCTAGCAATCTGTGGATGTCAATTAAACTTTATTTAACAAAATACAAAAGCAAGATCGATAATAAAAGAAACGTAATGCTACTAGAAAATTAAATTATTAAATGTTCGAAATCACCGCCGCGGCCGTCTCTTTCAATACACGCAACTATGCCATTCCGCATGTTTATTATTGCCATTGGCAAGTCCATAGCAAAAGTGCATATCAGTCAATTCTTCGAATGAAAATATCATTTTTCAAAATATTGATACTAGTGCAAAGTTGGCAGCCAAATGATTCAAATAATGCCAAGTTTAATTGACTTCCACAGATTGTTAGATTTATTCTTAAAATGACTTGTTCATTGCAGCATTGCAGTTCTTTGAAAATAATTAAGAAACGGCTGAGAATATGAAAAAATACTAAGAGATACTTTTTGTTAACCATTGAATTTACCATTCAAAGCAAACTTAAAAAATGTGATTATACAGGGTATTCATATTTTTTTGAACTAATTAATTTTAATAACACCCTGTACCTCCGCCAACTGGGGACCTCAGAAGCTTCATATTAAGCTAAATTTGACAGCTCATTATTCCCTCATGTGACACGCCAAGTTTGAAGAAAATATCTAGCATACTTCTAGAGATACTAAGAAATATGTGTATTTTTCTCTAAATTTCGCTCTGTATAAAAACGACTATGGCCCGTAGGAGAAAAAAGTATATGAAGAAGTGCCCTTATTTTGACTCTACGAATACGTGGTTTCATTGTTGACCATCAGTTCAGTAACACCCTGTATAAATTGTTTTATTGAGTATATGAGCGTTGACTGAAGGTATGAGTATATGAATTACAGTAATTAGAATTATTCTAATTATTGTAATTCATATACTCATCACATCATACTTAATTAAATGTCGCTAAAGATAAAGTTATATTTTTATTGTCTACACATAGAAACTAAAATCTTAACTCGCGATTTACATACTACTTTTAAACATCGAAACTATCGTTTGACAGATTCCCACCTTAAAAAAACCTACTGAAACTGCTTTTGCGTAGGTATAAACTAAAAATAAATGTTCTCTCCAAAACAACTAAACAACTTACATAAAGAGTTGCAAAAATGTGTAACTTCGACTTAATTAACCAAAGTTCTCCTTCAACGTAAGAAATTGTGTCAACACGCGTCTCCCTCGTCGTCTAGTGAAAATTCATCATTAAAAAAGCAATTTCGCGGCTGGAAAGGTAAAAAATGGGGCAATTATGCGAAAAGTGGAGGTAACGAGATTATAAAAAAAAACTGGAAAACAAACGGGGCCCTTGGAAGTTGATGAGGAATTTTCGGACATAAGAAATATAATTTTCTGGAAAATGGATAACGACTTTTGAAACGTTAAAAAAATGGCCACTGAAGGCATAAGTGAATTTATTGCCTTTTTGATTTTTCAATGTCGATCAACAATAATTAGTGGGTGACTAGGAGTATAGGGAGCTCTTAGTTTCCCACAACGGATCCACGTTGTTTGCAGAGACTGCAGTAGCAGACAAAACACAAAACTAAGCACAACATGTGCAAATATGCATCAAAATTAAAAGACTATCACTGTTTACTTTCAACTTCAATAGGTACAATGGCCTCGCGAATTGCGGAACTCTCTACACGCCACGGTCCGCACACCTGTACTCAAAATATTGACAAGACTGAGTCGCCTAGACGCCGCAGTCGCTAGAGCGCTACAGTCGGTACTGTGCCTTCCTACCGCATGCTACCGCCACCACCCGACCATTGCTTTTGTTTTGGGAATAGTTATTCAACCGCATCAAGGAAATTTTAACGAAGGAGTAAAACGAATTGTGACTATTTTTTAAGAATACCTTGAAATCATTTGACTGATGAATTAGTTGCGGTAAAATAGCTATTCACAAAAACAGTCCTCCTACTTTTCGAGGTGAGTGCAGTTATCGCCATCTATCCGGCGGTGCCTGAACTTGCCGTGAGGCCTATTCTTTCCTCATTCTAATGGTATCAGTGATGCCAAGTATGCGATTTCATTGGAGAATCTATGAATATAACAGGTACTTTGATTGTCAGTAAAAATTAATAATGGTTTCCATGATTTCTAAAAACCAGACTTGACGATTTTGTTTCTACAAGTGCAGAATGTGGCAACTGTCAAATGAAACAAATTTATTTTATAGTTGAAATTGATTTCCAGCAATTATTTCCACGAATTTAAGTAATAAGTATGGTAAGTCAGTAGTGCCGATTTCGCTTATTTAAGAATTTGTCGCTATTGCACCTTGTTACCAGGTTCCTCAATCCATTGTAATATGTATACTTGAACTTTCTTCCCTTGTTGCCTTGTTGAATGTATCTACCCAAAGAATTTTCACAGATTTCAGGATGGACTAATAAGATTAGGTCTAGTAGTTCTAATCATGGTAGTTTTTCTCGGTGTTCATTATAAAATTTTTGTAATTTTATTTCTCTCCCAAGGTACCTCACAAATATAATTAATAATTTAAAATTTTCGAAATACGATTTGTTTTGAACTACCTACTTATACGTAATGCCCACGTAATGGGAATTGTAGGATTACTAAAGGTGATTCAGGAAAAATCTGGTTGCAATTATTGGGACTACTACAGGCGGCCGCATTACCTTTAATTGACACATCTGAGTTGAATGTATCTACCCAAATAACTTTCACAGATTTCGGGATGGACTAATAAGATTACGTCTATTAGTCATGTAGTTTTCTCGGTGTTCATTATAAAATATTTGTAATTTTATTTCTCTCCCAAGGTACCTCACAAACTTAAAATAAACTTGTAGTCGTAGATAAAAACTCTTTAAAAAAAGACCTGACTGAAGCTACCTGCTTAATAACTTAAAATTTTCGACATACGATTTGTTTTGAACTACCTACTTATACGTAATGCCCACGTAATGGGAATTGTAGGATTACTAAAGGTGATACGGGAAAAATTTGGTTGCAATTATTGGGACAACTACAACTATAGTACTACAGGCGGCCGCATTACCTTTAATTGACACATTTGAGTATCTGGAAGTTAGAAAAGTTAAAAATTGTGAATTATGAAGGGACATATTTTGCCTTCTTTAGAATCTATGGCAATGGCATGTCACATAAAACCTGATGGCAATTGGACACTGACATATAACATAACCTTGTACCAGCCCCCTTGTGGTCTCCTTGGAGTCTACAGAAAACAAACTTCCCCTCAAGGCTTCACGTTTCCTATGCGATAAGACTGTGACGTGCTGGGTTCCCTTATTTTAAAGAGTCCCTGGTACAACCTAATTGAATTACCGGCGCATCTGATGCGCTAAGTCACATGTCATAAGTGTTATAAACAAAATGCGTTTTATTGGTTTTAAGCACTGCATTGTACACAACGCTTTCCTTAGGTACTGTGTATTTATTTATATTTATATAAATGCGAAATTAAATTGGTTCGGTAAAAACCTACCTAATTGAATTCCGGGTCAGAGGCGTTTGATTAAAAAGCTGTATATTGAGTAAATACTTCTGGCCTCGGGAGGGGGGCATCGATAAAAAGGCGGCTATTTCGAAGCCGTCGAAAATTAATTGTGAATAAGTGGCACAAAGGAACGTTCGGTCGCCGTGTCGGTTTCCTTTGGGAAAATGGGGACTTTACGGTTGTCGACGTCTACAGCGATCGATTTGCCAACTAAAAATAACTTTCGGTATCGACCGCCGTAATTATACGGTGGGGAATCGACGGGAAATTGTGGTAATAAAAGTTTCAAGTGGTTTGTAACTAGTTAACATTGCAGACAGGAAAAATTATTGCTTGCAAGGTAGTCGCTGCTTCCAGGTCACAATATAGGATGGCGGCTAAAATATTAGTTTGTCTTACGTCTTACCTACTATACAAGGGTTATACAATAAATATCACTAGTAGTTAAATGCAATGACTGTATCTGTAGTTTTAGATCTTTGAACATCTTGGTGATATCTGTGAGTAACCCCCTTTTTGACCTTAGATTTTTTAATTATAGGTTATACAGTGACCAGCAGAAAGTTGGACACATAAATTTAATATTTTTAAACTCTGATTTCGATTAATTTAAATTTATAGCTGCTAATCGAACAAAATTAAAGTTTAGTAGCAAATTCATGTGTTATCCGATGATAAGTTGCGCTTGCGGTATTTTTTTTTTGTAATACACAGGGACGTCGAAAAAATGTTAAATTTCTTTTTTTTCCACTAGGTGGCTGCGACTTTATATCTGACATCCACCTTTGATTCCAAACAACTTTTGTAAGTAACTTTTTACCGTATTTTAAAAAATAAGGGTACTTTACTCTTGAGTTATTTTGACATTTTTGAATCTACTTCGTATCCAAAAAGAGATATTTAAATTTTGATATGTGCGTTTTGAGTTTGAAATGATGCACCAACTTTTATCAAGAATAAAATTTTCTGAGAAATTAATAATAAAAAGTTTTCCAATTGTGTCCAACTTTCTGCCGGTCACTGTATTAGCATTACTGTTTAGTTAGGTACACTGTTTCAGTTTCCTATTTAAAAAAAAACACTCCGCCCAACCTAAATAGAAAAAACCTCTAATTCGACGTGTTCAACATACAGTTTCTATGGATAGGTATCTAAAATTTTTACGGAGGCAAAAGACAGAAAATAATCTAGCTATCTCTACAATGCCCAGGGACTCTTTAAAATAAGGGGACCCAGCATTTCACAGTCTATCACATAGGAAAAGTGAAGCCTTGGGGGGAAGTTTGTTTTCTGTATACCCCAAGGAGACTACATAATAAGTGGGCTGGTACAAGGTTATGTTATATGTCAGTGTCCAACTGCCATCAGGTTTTATGTGATAGATAGTGCCATAGATTCTAAAGGAGGCAAAAAATTTCCCATGATAATTCACAATTTTTAAGTTTTCTAACTTTCAGATACTCAGATGTGACAATTAAAGAATTTCAACAATACAATAAATTTGTTTCATTTGACAGTTGCCATATTCTGTAATTGTAGACACAACATTGTCAAGTCTAATTTTTAGAAATCATGGAAACCATTATTAATTTTTACTAACAATCAAAGTACCTGTTATATTCATAGATTCTCCAATAAAATGGCATACTTGGCGTCCCTGATAATGCCCAAAATCGGCGAATGACACTAATGACTTTATTGTACCAACTAGGGACTGTTTAAAGTAAGGGGACCCAGCATTATACTTTCCAAAGTGAGGCCCTTTCTTTCCTCATTCTAATAGTCTCAATGATGCCAAGTATGCCATTTTATTGGAGAATCTATGAATATAACAGGTACTTTGATTGTTAGTAAAAATTAATAATGGTTTCCATGATTTCCAAAAATTAGACTTGACAATTTTGTGTAAGTATACACGTGCAGAATGTGGCAACTGTCAAATAATAGTTATTTATGTACCAAGGCACTGAAGTTCAACTTTTTATGACTCATGTGGAGTTTAGTTGCTGAGGCCTCTGGCCGAGGCAAATAAACCACATGAGTCATAAAAAGAACTTCAGTGCCGAGGTACATATTATATTTTTTTTGAAATCGGAAAAAAAATGTTTTATTAGGCAAGAAAATAATAATAGTGGATCACCCGTCCAGGAACCGACTACGCGCGGCGTTGCTTGACTTTACCGATCGCTCTACCTAGGACAAGTATAATGATGTACGGCACCTTCTGACAGAAAAACCAATCTACTGCTTCTTGTGCAGCCTACACAACAAATCTATTGATGCTCAAATTTACTAAAATATGTATACTGAAGGATTGCGCTTCTATAGGAAACAATTTCGCAATGTATACGAAAAGTTAAATGAGCCTTTATCGGCCGGGTTTTGAATATTTGGTCACTTTTGACGGGCGATTTCTCCGCGTCGGACGTTTGATGTTTACATCTCGCCAAGGCCTACTTATTGAAAAAATCGTACAATAATGGGCTACATTATTGTACGATTTCTGTGCTTTTAATGACGATTTTGGGACATTTTAATGCCGATTTCAAGAAAAATAAATTTATTTTATAGTTGAAATGGGTTTCCAGCAATTATTTCCACGAATTTAAGTAATAGGTATGGTAAGTTAGTAGTGCCAATTTTGTTTATTTAAGAATTTGTCTCTATTGCACCTTGTTACCAGGTTCTTCAATCCATTGTAATATGTATACTTGAACTTTCTTCCCTTGTTGCCTTGTTGAATGTATCTACCCAAAGAATTTTCACAGATTTCAGGATGGACTAATATGATTAGGTCTAGTAGTTCTAATGATGGTAGTTCATTATAAAATTTTTGTAATTTTATTTCTCTCCCAAGGTACCTCACAAACTTAAAATAAACATGTAGTCGTTAAAAACTCTTTAAAAAAAGACCTGACTAAAGCTAGCTTCTTAATAATTTAAAATTTTCGAAATACGATTTGTTTTGAACTACCTACTTATACTTAATGCCCACATAATGGGAATTGTAGGATTACTAAAGGTGATTCAGGAAAAATCTGGTTGCAATTATTGGAACTACTACAGGCGGCCGCATTACCTTTAATTGACACATCTGAGTATCTGGAAGTTAGAAAAGTTAAAAATTGTGAATTATGTTGGGAAATATTTTGCCTCCCTTAGAATAGATGACACTGACATATAACATAACCTTGTATCAGCCCTCTTGTTGTCTCCTTGGCGTCAACAGAAAACAAACTTCCCCTCAAGGCTTCACTTTTCCTATGTGATAGACTGTGACATGCTGGGTCCCCTTATTTCAAAGACTCCCTGGTCCCAACTCTCCCTATCGAGGAAACCTACTAGGTACTAGAGGCCCTGTATGACACGAAAAGTGACAGTTATTCGTTTTAACAGAGGTTGGACAACAGATTTTGGCAGATCTAGTAACATTGTTTTTATTATATTCTTATCTTGGCGGGTGCCCGTTTGTCAACAAACTGTCGACAAATTATTGAGCGTGCTCATTTTCTTTTGCAAAAAGAATGTTAAAAGTTAAAAATGACATCTTGTGTAATAAGAAACTGCAAGAATTCTGAGCAGGATGGATTTTTCTTAACACCCTTTCCAAAAAGCGCAGAAGAACGAGCACGCGAGCACGATGGTGCAAATGAAATACCCTAACATGAGAGTTGGAAATGATAGGAAAATTTGCGAGGTAAGTAGATTTAATTACATAAGTATCTCTAGGTACTTTTTATTTTTTGTTTGATCACATACCTAAATTAATATTAAATATTAGTACCTATTTGTTTTCAATAAAAGTCATAAGGTTATACAAACCCCTTATTAGAATTCTTATGAAAATTTCCCAATGTTAAAGAGATAAAATTAAAATTTTTGCCTTCAAGGAGGTAAAACCTGTTAGGTATATTTACTGGACCGGGATAGGCATTTTTCGTTTCATGGAATAATAAAAATGTGAGTATATGTATATGGATATATTACATAAGTAATATTTTGTTACTGCGTAAAGGAAATTTTTCTGCTACAAAATTCTCATAACGAAGAAACGTATTCCAGAAAACTATACAGGATCTTCCACATCAAAACTTCCACCCCCATATTTTTTTGACCTATTTTGTTATTTTTTTTTAAATTTCCGTTGCTTCTCGAAAGGAGAAAACTAAAAAATACGAAAAAAGTTGTTTGCAATTAGAAAATTCTTCCTATCGTGAAATTTGGAAAGAGAGTGTAATATTTAATTCGTAAATACTTGTTCTAATACATTTTTTCGAAACCTCCTATAGGAAAAAACGCCAAGAATAAATAGCAATAAAATACTTACAAAATCTTACTTCTAAGGATATTTTAGAATTTATAATAACTGTTAGAAAGAGACAGTTTTGAATGAGCTTTATTGTACACCAAGACCAACAAAATCGGACAAAAAAGAAGTTAACACGGGTGGGAATTTTATATAAAGAACCCTTTTTGTGTAGTCAGTTAAATGTGTGAGCTTATATTCCATTACAAATTTCTTGCTGATAAAAAAATAGCATTTGATGGCAGCGTTTTATTATGTTTAGGTAGCTTAAATTTATTGTTCTTTAACTTTCACAGGTTCACTTCTCCGACATGGATTTTGAGTGTCAGGTTGTGCTGAAGAAAGGATCATCTCCTGCAACGTTTGATGAACGTGACTTTAGCAAGAAAGAACCATTATTAAATATTATTATGTATAAATTTCTGAGAACTTGTACTAGTTTGATTTTAGATTTACTTACAATATATCTTTGAAAACAAAAATACTGTTGTCTTCTTTATTGAAATATAGATGATCTCTCTTGCATTAAAAAGTTATTAACTTTTATTTTGCAAAAAAAAGAATGAGAGACTAATATATCGATATTAAATACCTAGGTACTCATTTTTTTCTTCAGCCTAATTCCTATTATTAGTGGTTGATTCATATTACCAAAACAAACTTTCCAACTTTTTGTTTTGTTTTTTTTTGTCTTAAAATTATGATGGTAGGTATAAGAAGAGAGTTTGAAGAAACGAAACCATACAGTAAAACCATTTAAAAGACCTTTTTGATTTTTATTTTTAAGTGAAAGGAATAATAATTATTATTGCAGTTACGATTCCTAAAATTCCTGTTTGTTTGGAACAAATTATATGTTTCTTCACTTTTCCATTCAAACTTCATTAATTATTTTTAGTGAAGCTTTGCAAATAACATACTAAGTCTAAGTACTACCTACCCTATTGGTTTTATCTATATTTTTATACATTTAATTAAACTGTGCCCTCATCTACCTGCGCTTATGGCAGTTAACTGTTGTTAGCTTAACCTTAAAATCCAATTTTGATCCATCATGCTGCTAGGGGAATGATAGAAAGAGCGAAAAAATATACGTCTGTGGCACAAAATGAATTTCATAGGGAAAATAAGACCCTCGCCAGAGAGAGAGATACGATCGTTGTCCAACCTCTGTTAAAAGGAATAACTGTAACTTTTTGTGTCATACAGGGCCTCTACTAGGTACCACATACTGACAAATATCACCGTGTCAAATATAAAAATATTGTGTCAAAATTTGGTCAATACTCAGGGCGATTTCCGTCTTATTTTATTATACACATCCTGGAATTCTTTATTCAAAGAGTCAAACCATATTTCATAAGTTCGATCATAGACGTGCTTACGAAATCTATCACTCGATAAAGATAAAAAAATCACTTCGGGGAGGGTTTATATTTCTTTGGCGGCGCAGAAATTGGCACTGGGAGCCGGCCATTCAAGCCGAAATCGAAATAGCCCCCCCCCCCTCGGCCGCCCCCCCGGGAGGAAAGGGGGGAGAATTATCATTCCCTCACGTTCCCGACAGGGGATGGGAATTCGGCCCCCAAACAAGCCGTTTCCGCCGAAAGGGGACCGAATAAATTCGGTAAATCATCCAGATACAGCGCGGAAAATACAAACGGAAGAAATATGACCGCGGCCGGTCTCCATATTTTAACGGCCTTTTGGGGAGACTCCTCTGCGGCGAGGGAAGAGGAATGCGTTTTCGATGAGGATTCAGTTTGGGGGCGGGGGGTTTAGTTTGAGAAGTAAATAAAACAACAAAAATATACTTACATGAAATTTAATATCTATATATTCATCCGAAAAACTACGACATATTTATAAAGTTCTTCACTTTAAATGAAATGGATAAATTAATTTCGTTCCTCTGCGCTAAATCTAAAACCATTAAAGAAGAAATCTTCGGCTTTTTCTTTTAAATATATCCACTACTTCATCTGCATGATTTTCTGTTCCATATAGTGAATGTTCATTAGAGCCAAACCATTAAGTCTGTTTTCACTTGTAGTGTTTCGTAAATAGTTTTTCAGTCTCCTTAGGCTCGAGAAAGATCTTTCTGGGGTAGCAGTGGATACAGGAATGGTAGCCAAGATTTGTAGTAATGTGTAAATATTAGGATAAGGGTTTTTATCGCACATATCTAGGCATTCCAAACTAGATTTCGGGGTAGGCAGTCTTCTTATCAGCATGCAAGGTAGCTGAAGCTTTGATAGCTAAATCCAAATTTGTTTCTTTATTAGAAACCCCTTGACCTTGACTACACCACTTTTTCCAGTAGTACCTTTAGGTTTATCACCCTTCCTTTTTTTCCCCTCCATTTTTCGACAGTAATAATGATTCACGTATCTATCCTTAACAAGGTCATCGAATAACAGTGCACTAAAATTACTCACTTACACGGTACACTTAATTCTCTTCACTATTCGTTCACCACTTTTCACTTTTATTCGCTTCGAGTTCGCATGGAACAATACTGCCGTAAGCGCGGTCACGCGCCGCGGCGCCGCTTATATAGGAGCCCAGTAGCCGTCCAGAAACTTCCACGAACTTCCACAAAGTTCCGCTCATTTCGACCTAGGGGCGTGGCGAATAATCGAGAAACAACGCAAAGTGTCCCTACAATACAAAATAGTTCGGCTGCAACTGCGTCTGCCTCTCGTCAAAAGATGGCGCTAGGCGCTACTATTACTACATAATATATTCAAACGTAATAATAATTTAACTCTTCACTCCTCGTATTTTTTCGGTATAATATTAGGTAATATTTTGCTTATTTCGGGGGGGGGGGGGGGGGTTTGAACCCCCGAAACCCCCCCCTTGGCTACGCCCGTGCTATGCCGAGATATAGAGAGAAGGATGTACGATTTTGTCACTAGTTATTACATTTACTCGTATCGGTTTCGTGTTCCCAAATTTCGTACGACGTTTAAAGAGAAGTTTTCTGCATCGGCAACGCTGCATTCTACTACAAGTATAAAAACGTAGTAACGGGGGAAACAAACAACATCAAGTTTGGATGTCAAAAGGGGGCGCGGTGGCCAGTGGCACGCAACCTGTCTATTCGTCTGTCCGCGTCTAAAAGCGGCACCGTCGCAATGACAAGACAAGAAAAACAAAAAAAAATTTCAAGATGTCAACTTGGTAAATTTGGTAAAAAAAACACTTCAAAATTATTGTTTACATATTATATAGTTCATGGTTTTACAACACGGATAATAATCTACGAGAGTGAAAGTCACATTTTCAAGGGTTTTTGGTAAAATTTTCGCAAATGCCAATTATTTCTTATTTGCGTGCCCAGATACAACTAAATTCGAATGAATAAAACCATAAAACTTTCTAATTTTAAGGTGGTTACGTTTAATCATGTAAAATTGTTAGGTGTAACACTTTCCAAACACTCCAAACCAAAACCACTTTTACCCTGGAAGGCTGTGTAGGAACAAAATCTCTTTTGATGGCCTTAACCCACTTTTCCCTTAAAATTGAGTCTTTAGGGAGTAAAAAGCGGACACTATAGGAACGCCTTTGTAGTTTCCCTCGCAGTTGGAAACGTAACACGTCCACGGCATGATTTAAATAAGTCCGAAACTATAGACACAACCTAAAACCTATAAACTAAAATTGAATTTTAATCACTTTATTCTAAATCACTGCTGTTTTACCACCTTATTAATAAAACTCCACGTCCTATATTACTAAAAAACACACAATAAACAGAACCTAAAATGACTCGATCTACATTATGCCACACCTAATATGAAATGAAACAAAGCATTAGAAAGTCCAATAGGCCCGAGAAACAACCAGTCTACAGGTAGTAGTTAAAGTATTTTAGCAAAAATACAGTTAAAGCAAACTTATAAAAAATAAATTAATCCACTGTAGTAGTTTAATTCAAGACGACATACCCATTAATTTGTTGAATTCATGCGAATTAAAATTAGAATGATTTTGTTTGTCGGGAGTCGGGAGTCTGAAAGTATGGATTTTCTGCTTTCTGCCTTAAAAGCAGTGTAATACGTTAATTCTCAATTTCTTTTTGAGTACCTATAATGCCTGGAAACATGGATTAATACCTATTACTTACTAGGAGTATTGTAAATAATAATAGATATTTATGTACCAATTATGACTCATGTGGAATGTAGTTGCCGAGGCCTCTGGCCGAGGCAAATAAACGACAAGAGTCATAAAAAGAACTTCAGTGCCGAGGTACATATTATTATATATTTTTTTAAAATCGAAAAAAGAACATGTTTTATTAGGCAAAAAAATCATCATCACACGGGGACCACCCGTCCATGAACCGACTGCGCGAGGCGTTGCTTGACTTTGACGATCGCTCTACCTAGGTCAACTATGACTAGGCACGGAGCTTCCCAACAGAAACTCCAAACTGCTGCCTGTTGTGCAGCCTCCATGAGAAATAGATTGATATTCAAACCTACTGAAATATTTATACTGAAAGATTACGCTGCTATAGGTAACAATTAAATAAATAGTTAAATGGACCTTTATTGGCCGGGTTTTGAATATTTGGTCGGGAGAGGGCTCCGTGTCTGACGTTTGATGCTTACATCTCGCCAAGGCCTACTTATTGAAAAAATCGTACAATAATGGGCTACTTCAGTGCCGATTTCTGAGCTTTTAATGACGATTTTGGGACACTCACTGCCGGTTTCAAGAAAAATATATTTACTAGATGCATGCGCCGTAATTATTCTTAAAAAACCGTTTATATTTATGCTCATTGTTTAAAAAAAATTGCAAGAGTCTTGTGAAACACTATAATTAACTGTCTGATTGGAAAAATATAAAATAAAACGTTAACAAGTCTGAGGATTTAGACACCATGTATCTCGAAAATAAGACGGCTGTTGAAAAATAAGAAGGTATATTGAAACCAGCAGTATTATTCACAATTTTTTTGTATAGACTGGGACTTTTAAACTATAGAGGCGTTGACTGACGTATTAATAAGACTTTTCACGGCCATAGCTTCATATTCTGAAAAGTAGATGGCGCCTATGGTCAACAATGTATTTTGCATTGTATTTTGTCTCCGGGAAGCGCATGGTGAGCCAGAGAACTGTCAAACATGACAGCCGTGAGCAGTCAACGATAGAGGGCTTCATTTTGATACCAAAATCGAGCAAAAAAGTTGGGCAAAAGGTGTAAGTATTCTCCCAGTCCAAAATAGAGTTCTCCTGATACTTCTCGGCGTTTCGTCACGCCTCTGCCATATTTCCAAAACTAAAGAAACTCCGTGGCAAGCTGACGCCAGCCTCGCGGTCTTTGCTCCAAACTGAGGAAACTTCCCAAGCCGAAAGACAAGATGGCTTAATTATATGAACAGCGCGGTGGGTGGACGGGCTGGGGGGGTTGAGATAGGGCTTTATCTTATTAGATTTTACACGGCCATCTGTGACGGGGGAGCGCACTATCCGATTTGCATCTACGCCCGCAGATGACGTCCGAGCTGTTATCTTCTGGGTGTCTGACTTCGGAAGTGGAGGACGTGGGGAAGTGGGAAGAGAGGGAGGGAATAAGATTGTCGCGAACTTTGATTTTCGAGGCACAGAGGGCGTGTACTGTTAAAATGTGTGAACACGAAAACCGAAAATGAAATTTCGACCACGGGTTCTTAAATTGGACATACTAAGGTCCAATTATGCATTTTGAAGTTTGGGAAAGTGGCCAGAACACACCATTCCTTTCTTATACAGGGTGAGTTTTTTTCGTTGACCACTATGGGGATCTCGGAAACTAGCAGAGCTAGAACAAAGGTTAAATGCGGAAAGAATTGCGGTTTTGAATACTCAATCTAATGCCCATTTTGGTTTTTATATATTATGAAAAGAGTTTTTATATATTTTGAAAAGAGTGATTTTTTGCTACTTCATCAGATCTCTGTAGCTACAGAGCTCCGTTATTTCTGATTATACAGAAAAACTGTGGAGACAAAAATTGTAGATAATTTTGGGCTTAATAAGATAATCTAATCAAATTTTTTATGTTGTTTGTGATTTTTGAGATATGACATAAACTTGTGTTTTTTAAATGTAAATCATAGTTGGCTGTGGCCTTATCAAATCTGACATTTTCCAAAGATATAATACTCGGCATAGTTATTATAAAAAAATAAAAGAGCTATGGCTAATTCTCTGATTTTTTAATTTTTCACGTAGTCAGCCATGGAATATTTTCATAATATTACCTTCTATTTTATAATTAGACATATTTCAAACTTTCTAATATTTTGTTTTTAGCTGGTAACAAAATGTAACAAAATAAAACAAAAATTAAAAAACTCAAATTCAAATTATTATTTTAAAAGGTGTTCAAACAATCCACCATTATTATTTATGCAAATATTGCATTTTTTTAAAACTGAATTTGTCGCCTTTCTTAGAGAGCGCCTATCAAAACTGGCAATTGCTTCTAAAACAGCTGCTCTTAATTCAACAGTAATTATTGTCTTATACTTTTTATTTTGTACTGTTCCCCACAAAAATAAATCCAAAACAGACAAATCTGGGGATAGGGGCGGCCAGGAAATAGGTCTATTTCTCCCTATGCAATTATTTGGATAGAGCTGATCTAGGAAATTTCTTACGGGCATATAATTATGTGGTGGAGCTCCATAATGATAATTTTTGTTTTATTTTGTTACATTTTGTTACCAGCTAAAAATAAAATATTTTAAAGTTTGAAGTAGGTATGTCTTATTGTAAAATAGAACGTAATTATGAAAATATTCCATGGCTGACTATGTGAAAATTTAAAAAAAATCAGAAAATTAGCCGTAGCTCGTAGCCCGTAACAACTATGCCGAGTATTATATCTTTGGAAAGCTCAAAAAATGGCCGATTTGATAAGGCTACAGCCAACTGTGATTTTGATTTGCATTTAAAAAAACACAAGTTTATGACATATCTCAAAAATCACAAACAACATAAAATATTGGATAAGATTATCTTATTAAACCCAAAATTATCTACAATTTTTGTCTCAACAGTTTTTCTGTATAATCAGAAATAACGGAGCTACAGAGATCTGATGAGATAGCAAAAATGACTCTTTTCAAAATATCTAGTGAGCCATGAACTTTTTTAAAAATCCAAAAGGGGCATTCGATTGAGCATTCAAAACTGCAATTCTTTCCCTATTTAACCTTTGTTCTAGGTCTGGTAGTTTCCGAGATCCCCATAGTGGGCATCGAAAAAAAATCACCCTGTATATATACAGAGTGTCTCACTTAAGAGTGAAACAAGCCTATAACTTTTTTAATTTTTAACCGACCAGAACGAAATTTTTACCAAAGGTAGATGGCATTGTTGCCTACTTATTTCCAAAAAATTAGCTGCCTACTCCAAAGTCAAAGCCACCTGCGATGCCACAAACGAGGCTAAAAATCCGAAAGTCATATTAGGCATTTTTTATAAATTATTAAATAAATAAAACATTAAAAATAAATTATTAAATAAATTAAATAAGTGGGCAACAATGCCATCTACCGTTGGTAAAAATTTTGTTCTGGTCGGTTAAAAATTAAAGAAGTTATGTGAGACACTCTGTATACAGTGTGTCCCAAATTCGATGCTCACCATTGGGATCTCGGTAACTACAAGAGATAGCGAGTCGGTTAAATGGGGAAACTTTTAGACAATTTTATGGTCAATCTGATGCCGCTGAGAAATCAAGGCTAACTGGGATCGTTTTCGAGTCATTACCAAAAAACCGAATTTTATCATTTTCGTTTTTCTTAAATATCTTAGAAACCGATGGTTTCTCAAAGACAGGACTTTGACATTATTAAGGCACTTTTGTCCAGCCTTTTAAGCGGCAATATCAGTTTCTTTAAGAAAGTTTTCATTTTCGAGATATGACTCACAAATTTTGATTTTCTTATGGACGCTATCTTGGATTTTTACAAATTCGAAATTTACATGAAATTCTCTTTCCAATGATGTGTCACACTAATGATTTTTTCGTTAGTTGTAACACTTAAAAGCGTTTTTTTGCCTAATACTAAGTAGGTCATGACAAGTCTGTCAAAACAAATGCAACAAACCAAACATTGAATCCAAATTTTTGTTGAGATCTGGATTCCTTAATACCATATGGGTTATTAACAGCCCAGTAATGGTGCTTATGTTTATTAAAAATGCCATTGTTATGAAATCTTGTTTCATCGGTCCAGCAAATGTTTAATGGAAAGTTATCAATAACTTCACACTGATTGTTAAACCAATGACAGAAATCAAGTCGGCGTTCAGTATTTCCCGGCCTTAACTTTTGCACTATCACGGGTTTATAGGGGTGATATTTTGTCAAGTATCTATGAATAGTCGTTTTCGGCAAAAGAGTTCTGCGACTTATCTCTCGAAATGAAATCGTCGGTGCTTCATTAAACTTTGTTCAATGTTTTCAACATCTATTGGCGCAATCGATTGGAACCATATTTCGGTCTGGGCACAACAAAACTCTCATGTTGTTCTAAATTCCTACTCAATCTAAGAAAAATTTAACGGTGAGGCTGCTGCCTTTCAGGGAATAATGTATGATAAACTCTTGTTGCCACTGTACTATTTCTATAGTTTTTTGTGTAACAATAATTGTACATATCCACCTTTTCGCTAGTACTAAACGGCATTTTTACACATATCTCAAAACACTGACGGCTTCATAACAATAACAACAACTGAGAGTTTCATTTGTTTTGACAGACTTGTCATGGCCTACTTAGTATTAGACAAAAAAAAAACGCTTTTACGCGTTACAACTAACGAAAAAATCATTAGTGTGACATATCATTGCAAAGAGAATTTAATGTAGATTTCGAATTTGTAAAAAAAAAAGTTGTGAGTCATATCTCGAAAATGAAAACTTTTTTAAAGAAACTGACATTACCGCTTAAAAGGTTGGACAAAAGTGCCTTGATAATGTCAAAGTCCTGTCTTTGAGAAACCATCGGTTTCTAAGATATTTAAGAAAAACGAAAATGATAAAATTCGGTTTTTTGGTAATAAGTCGAAAACGATCCCAGATAGCCTTGATTTCTCAGCGGCATCAGATTGACCATAAAATTGTCTAAAACTTTCCCCATTTAACCGACTCTCTATCTCTTATAGTTACCGAGATCCCAATGGTGAGCATCGAATTTGGGACACACTGTATAATATTGCAAAAATTAAACTTGTACACGTCTTATCAAAACAAATTCAGTGGTATTCAATACGTACCCATGTGATATTCGACGAGACTATCGGTGTCTATGCTCCCCTTCTTGTCCAAGATCAATTTCTGAAAAGCCGCGTTGACAGGTGCGAAGATCGTCATCGATTCGTACTTCAGCGACATATTGCACACCTGACACTTTTCCAGCAAGGCGTAGAACTGAAACAATAAAAGGACTTTTTAATAAAACGTTCGCAAAGAACAGGAAGAATTTTTTACTGCTCCCGCGAAATTGGATGATCGACCAGAGCTGCTAATCCAATCGTCTTATTAAATACCTTCTTCTGTTCTGGTGTCTGGCAATAATTATGAGACCGGCGTCTTCTTGCATCTGTCTCTCGTAATTAATTAAACAATTGCCACTTCCGGCGAGGGAAGACAGAGATGACTACTTGATATTTAACCTTTGACAGACCCGCAATTATTTTCACTTGCGTGTTGTATTTAAAATGTTTTTCATTTTTCTTTTGGAGCAACAAGTAATAGTATATTACATAGAGATAGTTGTAAACATCTTATTACGTATGAGTGGAAAAGTTGCGCAGGAGCCGCGCAGCGGCGAGTGCTGTAATTCTACGAGTATGTAATAAGCTTACAACTCGAGTTTTGTACTATAATTTTTCTTCGAAAAAAGAAAGAAAAACTATTTATTATAATAATAGATAAACCATACTTCTGATTATCTGACAGGCAACAATTAGTATGTTGGTTGATTGCTATGGTGGCGCGGATGCCGCGCTAACAAGGCACCCGTGATAATTGCGTTTTAATTAAGAACAGAAACGTAATTTTTTTTATTACGTGTCAGTCATTATGTGTTAGTCATTACGTGTCAGTGTTCGTAACAATGGATTTACTTGTATGTTACTAGTATAGGAGTAGAAAATCAATAATAGACTATTTCCCTCGTCTTAATTTCCACCAATCACAAACGAGGAATAGAGGAGAGTACATAATTTTAAAGATTATTTCCCTCATACTGCTTGCATCCAATAAGGTAGCTCCTTCCATAAAAATCCAAATCCAACTAGTGCAGTTGCCGGTAATTGCACTTGTGCAAATTATCACTTCGTTGCTTAGCAACCGCGAATCTGTTGGATACAAACACGTATCTACTTCTTAAAGTTTGTGTGTTTCACACTGTTCTAAATTATGCAGCTTATAAAAAATTATGTTGCTGTATTATTAAGCATTATATATCAATGAATTTATATAACTTTTATATTGCGCTAAATTCTTGTTATTTAGACCTCCGCCTCCGTTTAAATTTATGACACATTCAGAAAATAAACCAACGCCGACAGGGTGTAGGTATAATCGCATTTGCCTTGGATACCCAAGTGTCATGTTTGTTTACTCGAACGCTACAGTCGAAGCTGTCAATAAACTCGTTCAAAATGAGTCGTTTTGGAAATGTAAACATAGAAAAAAATCAATACAGAAATTATTAAATCGTATTCGTGAAATAATCTCGACAAATAGCTCTCGTGCCGGAAATTTTTCTAGATAATTTTATTCTCAAGCCCTATTTTGCCCATTAGCAAAACCACTCGTACAAATTAGGCTTTTATTTTCGGAGATAAAATCCCTTGAGCTTCGCTCTCCGAATTTTATCAGAAAATAAAAGCCCAATTTATACTCGTGATCTTTCTAGGCAAAATAGCGCTTTCGAAAAAATTATCGATAAAATTTCTGGCACTAGTGATATTACATACGATAATACACTTGGATAAAAAGTGTGTGAAATGTTACAATGTTTTATTTATGTATTCCGCTGCCAAGGCACAGCTCCCTCATTCACGAAATAATCACAAAACACAGAACTCCTCTCGGGCAGCAACGCAAGCATGTTTTGGTGAGCATATTTGGTAAGAAAGTCCAAATTGAAATATATAGTCTTTATAAAGCTCTTCTAGGATGGAACTAGGACATACGGGTTTCAAAAATTATGCAAACATATGCCAATGTTATGGTTTGCACTTTTTCCACATTCATATTAAATGTAGTCAAAAAAACTCTAAATCGTTTGGCTAAAATGCCAAATGCATGTTTAATTACTCTTATAGCCAGACTTAATTTGTACTTAAAGATGCTTTGGATGAAGATGGATATGGTTAGAAAATATGTTCTGATAGGGGAAATGCAGCACAAAAATTTTTTTGTTATTTATTCTCTTGTGTTGGTATTCGCTAGAATCTGACATAAGGTAACAAAAAAAATCACAAATTTCTTCATCAGTGTAAAATAGAACTTGTCGTGAATTAATTCATGAATTTATTCATAAACTTATTCATGAATTAATTCATGAAGAAATTGTCAATGTAAAACAGGCTTTACTCATGAAATAGTCTTGTCAAAACCATTCGGGCATCTAATTTTTCCTGTGAAAAAAGTAAAAAAAAAACACAATGTTAAGTAGGTAATATTTTGTTAACAAAATGCATTCGTGCAAAAATTCTCGTCTTGGAGTCGCATTTTTGTTGCCACCAGCTGTTAAAATATTACTTAGCAACGTGTGTTTCGATTTTTTTCTGAAAAATTAAATGCCCTTATAATATTACTTACGATTATAGCATAAATAACAGACTATATCACTTTTTGGGGTACAGTAAAACTTAATCAACCGTTCCATGAAACACCTGGAACTATAGACACAAATACGAAGTAAGGGACTTGAACGTTGAGCGGAAATACCCCTCCAACTATAATACAAGATCTAACCCAGTTTCAGGGCTACATGTTTTATCCTGGGGCGCATAGCGTATATCGATATCTCGGCATGGTATTCGCGGGAACTTTCCGAGAGATTCTCGTTCCACACAAACGGCTAAAGTCGAGATTAGTGCTATCCGGCCCGAGAACTAATGCACAAAAGGGGCATAAATACGACAAATGCCGCACTAAATAACCTGGCAAGAGTACCTAAATTGGTCAAGTAATTTCGGCTTAAATGTCTAGCTAGAGCGCAACGATTTCATACGGTGGGATTATTCAATGGTGTAGAATTTTCTTTTGCAAAATATCGACGATTTTTAGAATATTTCTTGTTTTCTCGTAGGTGTAAGTATGCAACCAGATATACTTGTCGGTGTTTACTAGTTCATTTGGACTTCGGCTTGATGCTATATAGAGGGTGATTCAAAACTATGCGGCACCCTTTCAGGGGCGTACTGTACTCGTTAAAGTAAGACGAAAAGTTCATATTAACATGGGTCCAAAACTCTTCGTTACGAAAATACAGGGTGATTGAACTTTTAAAAAAATATCGATTAACATTAATTATTTTTTATGCCTTAGCTCCTTACTAGTAACAAAAGTTACATACTCCTACTGCCATTCCATTTGAAAATTATTTCGTTTACTTCAAATAATAGTTACATACCTCAACCCGAAAAAGCGTTAGAGTCGAAAAAAACGACAAATCGGAAAACTCCAACTTTCCGCGAAAGGGAGAGAGATATGAAAAAAATGAAAAAGGCATTTTTTGTTCCAAATTGTATTGTTTATTCAATAACATAATAAATTGTTGTATTGTACAGAGCCATACTATTTTTTTTGTTTCATTTATGGTACCGATTACCCTTACCTTCGCCACTGGATACTTTCGCGACCTGCTATTAGCATTGCTTATGTCACCCTATGATGGTATTATTGTGTACCAAATTTGGTTTAAATATTCTTATTAGTTTGGAAGGTATAAAGAAAAATCGATATTTTTTTCAAAGTTTAATCACCCTGTATCTTCGAAACGAAGAGTTTTTGGACCCATGTTAATATGAACTTTTCGTCTTATTTAAGGGTGCCGCATAGTTTTGAATCACCCTGTAATGGGACAGTTCTGATTTGCGTTTCATCATCAAATGGCTACAATGTTTTAGAGTAGGGAGTCAATACCTACTAAAAAATGACATAGACTTGTCATTTTACAAGACATTGCGTTAAAATATAATTTTTATCAGCAGGTTTCTGATTTTTTATTACAATTTTAACTTATTATTTTCTTAATTTTACGATACGACTAGGAGGCCATATCGTATCCTACGCCTATGGGCTGCAAGTTCCTTAGTGCGGAGTTGAGAAGCAACTTTCAAAAACTTATCCGCTAAAATAGTACTAGGCAGTCTGAAATTATGCTTTTGGTTTATTAAATCTAGAACTACACCGGGCATATTATTAATTACACGGTAGTTCGGAATTAAACTTCTAAGATTGGAGAGTTAGTTCAGCTTTTGACAGGGATACACAACAAAATGTGTGTTTGGTCTATACAGGGTGATTCAAAACTATGCGGCACCCTTTCAGGGGCGTAATTTACTCGTTAAAATAAGACGAAAAGTTCATATTAACATGGGTCCAAAAACTCTTCGTTTCGAAGATTCAGGGTGATTAAACTTTGAAAAAAATATCGATTTTTCTTTATACTTTCCAAACCAATAAGAATATTTAAACCAAACTTGGTACACAATAATACCCTCACAGGGTGACATAACACATGTTAATATCAGGTCTCGAAAGTATCCAGTGGCGGAGGTAAGGGTAATCGGTACCATAAATTAAACAAAAAAAATAGTATGGCCCTGTACAATACAACAATTTATTATGATGTTGAATAGACAATACAATTTGGAACAAAAAATGCCTTTTTAATTTTTTTCATATCTCTCTCCCTTTCGCGGAAAGTTGGAGTTTTCCGATTTGTCGTTTTTTTCGACTCTAACGCTTTTTCGGGTTGAGGTATGTAACTATTATTTGAAGTAAACTAAATAATTTTCAAATGGAATGGCAGTAGGAGTATGTAATTTTTGTTACTAGTAAGGCGCTAAGGCATAAAAAAATAATTGATTGTTAATAGATATTTTTTTTGAAAGTTTAATCACTCTGTATTTTCGTAACGAAGAGTTTTTGGACCCATGTTGATATGAACTTTTCGTCTTATTTTAACGAGTAAAGTACGCCCCTGAAAGGGTGCCGCATAGTTTTGAATTACCCTGTATACAGTGTGGCCCGTTTGGAATGGAGACACCTCTGTAAAATTTTTCCCCGATGTTAAAAAACTTTTTTTTGTTAGATAGGTCTCTGAAAATACCATTCGGCACACCTTCCCATTGTTTTGAAAACCAAACACCTGGCTAACTGCGACATTTTTTATACCCCCAAAATTCAAGAAATCATATTAGGCATTTTTTTATCAAAAAAAATTACTAAAAAAAGTTGTTTAGAATGAACCAAAATCAAAGATTTTGAAGATTTCCGAAAAAAATAAATTGAAGGTCCAATTAATTAATTAATTTTTACGGTTAGCAAAATTAATGTTTTAACTTCAAATTTTCATGGCACACTTTGCTATCCGTAGAAATTCATTAAAATGTGATTTTTGGACTTTCAATTTATTTTTTTCGGAATTTTTTTATTTTTTGATTTTGGTAGAACTTTGGATTTGGGATTTTTGGTTCATTCTAAACAACTTTTCTTAGTAAAGTTTTTTGATAAAAAAATTCTAATATGATTTCTTCAATTTTGGGGGTATAAAAAATGTCGCAGTTAGCCAGGTGTTTGGTTTTCAACAAAAAAAAGTTTTTCAAAATCGGAGCAAAAATAACAATTATACAGAGGTGTCTCCATTCCAAACGGGCCACACTGTATCTCCACAACGCCATGTTCATTTGTTTTTCTGAATAGACAACTGAAATCGCAAGAAGATTTTATGCAATTTTCATATTTACATATTTTTTCCAAAACTAAAAACACAAAAGTTAAGGGGTAGAATGTAACATGAATAACATAACTCTGTAGGTACATGTAATGCAACATAACTTTGCAGTTCCTCGTAATAGTGAGTACGCAGCCGACTCTAGGAGAAGCCCTGAAGTAGAGAAAACTGGCAACAAGGGATGCGGGTCCACGGCGCGTGCCCTGACACTGCCTGTCAGTTCATTTTACAAGAAATTTACCAGAATTAATTTGTGCAGTGCGGGTAGTGCTATCGTCGACAGATTGCTAAGACGAGGCAGTGTGTTCATTTTGGGCTTTCCAAAGGACGAAAATTCAAGAATAAAATGATTAAGGGCCAATTGCATAGGCAAACTAAAGTACCCTTTAAAATTAAAGGAGCTTTCTAACAATCCAACCATCGTTTAGTTTTGTTGCAAAAGTTTCTTTACCTAATGTTAAAGTCAAAAGATAATTTAGTTGAATGTATTATGAAATTGACCCTAAACTGCCATTTCAATCAGAAGAGATTACTCTTCTTCACAACATGCTGCTTTCTGTTCGCTTGTTTATATTTTTATGAAAATTTAACCATAAGGGAAGATAGATCATTTGCCTGATCGCTCACTTTGAAGAAAATTCTCACAAAATTCCCCTTAACAAAATTTAGTCCCCTCTATTTGCCCATATTTACCATATTATTTGTCGAAAATGTACTTATCCACAACAGGAATCGTACTTATTATAAATACTTATACTTCTGTATATATTTTGTTACTTGTTACTGCTTTTATTGTCTGTTAAACAAACGTACCTACTTACTTAGGTACCCAATTATTGAAACAAAGTTCACAAATGTATTTAATTATAATTAAAAAGAGGGTTAGACAAGATAAACTAAGCCAAAGTGCAGACTGCTCTATTCTGCAAAGACCAGTTGAACCGTCCCGCTGCGTCGTTGTCACATGTTTGCACAGGGCTTGTAGCTTGAGAAGGTTGTGAGTGAGTAGTATTCTACATATAGAGATGACGCGATAAGGGCTTTGATTGGGCTCCCTTAATAACGGTCTCCTAGAAAGATAAATTATTAAGCCTACAGGGTGGTTCAAAGATAAAATGCCCCTGGTTTGCCAGACTCGCTAGGCCGGCGAGTTTAAATTAAGTTCGAATTGTTAGGGTTACAAATTACTTCTTACCGACAGGGCCACGCACGACACGAGCCCGGCGGACTCCCGGAGCACAACTCCCGGAGTTTTCGCCACGCAACTTCCTCTAATTACTTGTGTAATTAAAATATTTGGGATGCTGGCGCTGTCGGCGCGTGTCCATGCTAATAGATAAACTTCGGAGTCGGCTCTTCGAACTTCGAAACTTCAAAAGAGTACGTAGGGGGCAACCGCAATAAACGAAATGGGTACTGGTTTTCGTGTACTTTAATTAAGTAATTAATTTATTATACAGGATGATTTTTTTAGGTCTACCACCGCGATTTTCTCGCTCATTTTGCGGCCTACAGTTAAGTGCTGCTGCAAAAGAAATCGGCATCCATGGCCAACTTGTCGCGTAATACTAAAAAAAAACTCAAATTGAGCAAAACTATTGGGCGTGGAATGTTTATTTTAAGAGACAGAGAAAAACTTTTATATTAAAAATTGATGGCACTAAGAAGCTTTATGCAAAAGGGTACTCAGATAATTTCAGAAAATTACACAGGGTCTTCGGCTCTCTTGAGGCTATGCATTTTTGTTTATTTCTTATTAAGCTACACATAGTTTCAAAAGTTTTGCATCACTATGAATTTTCAACAGAAAATTTGTATTTTTCATATTTTTTTTTTTAGTAAATAAACGTCACTTGGCCAATATTTGAAAGTATTTACAAAGATAAAATTGTCGATTCGTAGTGAAATAAAGCAAAATTACGAATTTGGGGAAATTTATATTTTTAATAAATCCAACTTCTGCGGCACTAGTATCTTGTATTCCCTCCCCTAACCCCTATACATGCGTCTAGTCGTGATTGGACACTATCAATTAAATTATCCAACCGATGTTGTGGAATATTGTCCCATCCTTCAATGGCGGCCCTTACCAATTCGGCAATGGTTCTAGGTTGGTTGTCTCTTCGTACAATTGCCCTCTTAAGCATGTCCCATGCATGCTCAATAGGGTTCACGTCTGGAGAATTGGGTGGCCAATCCATTCTCACAATATTCCGCTCATGAAGAAACTGATTAACTGCTCTCGAACGATGAGGTCTAGCGTTATCGTCCATAAAGACAAAATTTTCGCCAAACTCCTCACGTCTTGGAAACACTATAGGTTGCAGTATATCACGGACGTACGAAGTTCCATTTAAGTTTCCCTCTATGTATAAAAGTGGTGTTCGAAAACCATGCATAATTCCCGCCCAAAACATGGCCCCACCACCAGCATAAGGAACAGTTTCTCTTGCCGTGCGTAGTTGTTCGCGACTGCCTGGTTGTCTCCATACTCGAATTCGTCTATTATCACTAAGAAGACAAATTCTTGTTTCATCTGAGAACATCACGTTATGCCAGTGATGCTGTGGTAGCGGTCTTTGCTCTACGGCCCAGTCATATCGCCTTGCCCTTTGTAATGGAGTTAACTTTGGTACTCTAAGGGGCCTTCGATTGCGTAATCCAGTGGCTAAAATCCTTCTGCGTATCGTAGCAAGAGATACTTGAACCCCAGTAGCGTTACGTACCTCTCGATTAAGAGCCGGTAATGCAATGTAAGGGTTACGCCTCACACTTAAAGTGATAAACCTGTCTTGACGGGCATCTGTAACTCTCCTTCTTCCAGATCTGTGCCTGTCAGCCACTGAATTTGTCTCCAAGTATCTGTTCCATGTCCGCGACACGTCACTTTGAGACACACCTATTCTTTGAGCTACGTCCCTCTGGGATAACCCTTCTTCTACTAGAGCAACAATTCTTGCCCGATTAAAGTTGGAGATAACGGTTCTTGGCATATTTTCTAGCGCGATTAAATAAATTTAAAGATACAAGCCTTTGAAAGAATTCAAACCAATGCGGAAAGCGAATTATTTTCGCAACTTTTTGTTGTGTTTCTTATCGAGAAAGTAAAAAAAGCTGTTTTTTTACAAAAATATGCATATATTGTGTCTCAGACCAAGCCCAAACTTTAAAATACACAGTGATACAAAACTTTTGAAACTATGTGTATTTTCTCGCTTATGTTGGGCCGCACAGAAAATATGTAAGAAAACAAAATATGGCAATTTTGGTCAGCGAGGCTAAGGAATGGGCCTCCATACCCAACTTTTCGCGGTGTACTAAAAAAAAACCTAAAATCGACCAAAATTTTCATGGTCTCAAGAGAGCCGAAGACCCTGTGTAATTTGCTGAAACTATCTGAGCACCTGGGTGGAGAAAGCTTCTCAGTGCCATCAATTTTCAATATAAAAGTTTTCATCTGTCTCTTAAAATAAACATTCCACGGCCATTAATAGTTGTGCTCAATTTGAGGTTTTTTTAATAATGCGCGACAAGTTGGCCATGGATGCCGATTTCTTTGGCAGCACCACTTAGCTGTCCAAAATTGCCACATTTTTGTTTCTTACGTTTTTTTTTTGTAGGCCGCAAAATGAGCGAGAAAATTGCGGTGATAGACCTAAAAAAATCATCCTGTATAGCATAGTTTATTCAATAGGCGGTTTTAGCATGGTATATTGCCGTTCATTATAGATTTTATAGGTTACTCCTGGCAGCGCCATAGGCAAATAAAGCGCCATCGAAAATTCGAAAATAATTTCATCTATTACTGGTTACTGGTCGCCTCTATTTATTTAATAACCTAAAACTGACATAATCTAGCATAAGCATGAAAAATCCGCCTAAATTTCGTGGCTAACTGCGATCTTCCAAATGACTTTTTCTATTATTTTTTTTTGTAACATATCTCGGTTATTTTTTGATTGATAGTTCTATGAGAACTTTGGCCAAAAATAAAAAAAAAATCAAATTTTTTATACCGCTGTAACTTTTTTATATATAGAGGTCCAGAAAAATGTTTCACATAAAAATTGTTTGCAAGAACTGTCAGAATCCAATTATTAAATCAGTTTTGAAATATTCGATATGGATAAATTTGGGTTCTCTTGGGATCAAAAATAAATAACCTGGAAAAAAAATTAATGGCGCATTTTGTTATAAAGCGAAATATTGCATTTAATTTGATGTGTCACACTTACCAGTTTGTTGTTACAAAATTGAGGAAAATCATTGGTAAAATTAAAATAAATAGTCGATTATGACATTAAATGACAGTAGACATAGTAGGCTTTAAAAATTTACATGCACCTGGACCGACACTATATTAAAGACACGAGCATGACGTCATATTTCATTGTTGTTTACGGACTGGGCTGGCGCCACTCGACGAAAAAAATGGAGACTTATTATAGGTTATAACAGGGCTATTCTGTAGTTATAGGTATGTATATTTTAAATATCCAGCTTTATTATCATTTCCGTCTTTTTTAGTCACGAATTCTCTTTGAGCGAAACTCGACGTCCCAGGCCTACAGACGGAGCACGAAAACTCAAAATAAAATTTCGAAAAAGGGTTCTTAAATGGGACACACTAAGGTCCAATTATGACCGAAAATTTGCTTTTTTTATGCTTGGGAAAATGGCCGCTGTGACGTCATCGATATTATTTTCGCAGAAACATATACCATTCTTTCCCTATATGTTGAAAGTCCTTATCATGCTCAACAACTTTTGTGGGAGAAGATTTTCTGTATCTTTTATCGTTCAAAATCTACAAAAAAACATGGAATTTTTCTAATCATTTTCCGAAATCTAGCTAGTCATGGAAACAATTGTTAGTTAGAAATTATTTAAGAGTACTTATGTTAGGGTGCCTTACGCACCCTCAAATTTATTCAACTGGAATATTTTTTTTAACAAACAATAATAGCCGACAAGTTAGTAACAACCCCAAATCAAAAATTTAAAAAATATGTCAGTTGAATAAATTTAAGGGTGCACAAGACACCCTAACATCGTTGGGTGAAGATTTAAAAAGAGTATCTACGCCCATGGAACAGCGTGCCGATTTAAAAACATCTCCGGAGCCCGCTGGCACCCTCTACATTCCGGACCAGAAATTAAAGCGGATCGATATCGAAAATCTTCTGGCATTTTCGCCGGAGCCATCTTGCGGCTAGCGGAAGTAACAATTATTCACAGTCGGTGTCGCTGACTCGAAAGCAAAGTCTAGAAAACAGCACACTGTTTTCTGGGGTATACTGGGCTAGCTCGGTGGGAATTACAGATGGGACATTTCGAGTCTGGCAATATCTTGATTTTGACTTTTGACAGGGTTTTACTTGACATTAAGACCTGGGAATTGGGCCTGGAGAAAGTGAAAGGTTAGAAAGCGATTTTGTGTGAATTTTGGAGCTGAAAGAATATTCTTGGGCAGTGACAGTAATCTGACAAGTTTATTTGTGATTTTTGAAGGCTAAACAATAAAGGTGGTAACCAAGGTAACGAGTTTGGACTGTGATTTTTGAGATTCATTACAATATTATTTGCCCCTTTCACTGCTCCCTTTCGCGACCAGAAATTTACTTGGGGAAAGGACCCGCCCAAATACACAACATACACAAACAGGGGTATCATTCCATCCTTTTCCCTTTAATAGAAATCGTATATTACATCAACCACACACGAGCAGAAAATACAGACACAAAATTTTATATTTCCAGCTCCATAGATGGTGTTTATTTTCAACGGGTACGTTGGGATCTATAGTAAACCCTAGAGCTGCGGGCGAGACTTCGAATTTTTTTTAGCCTTGAAACTCTTTTTACACATTGTGAAACTATTGACTAGTGGGGGACTATTATTATTGCCAAAACAAATAACATACAGTGTGTCCAACTTTAAAACTGTACAAATCCGTAAAATCTTCATTTTCGGAGACAATCGCCCAAACTTTTTTTTGTTTAAAAGGCCTTCAAAAACCGCTTCTTTTGACCGTCCCGTCATTTTCAAAATGCAAATCCAGGGCCGGCTGCGATTTTTTTATACCCTCGATTTTCACGAAAACCATTTAGCGATTTTTTTATTTAAAATCTGACCCCACAGCATTAATCAGAACACCCAAAAACCCCTATACACCAAATTTGAATAAAAAATATACAGGGAGTTCCAATCTGCAGGGTGTCAAAGTTGAGCAAAATAGGACTTTTAAAGGTATCTGCCAAGTCAAGATTGCCATGGAATCAACTCAAAACAGTTCAATGGTCTATAGGACCACTCAAGGTATTGGTGTGCAAAGGTCCAATACAAAATATACAGAGTATTCTTATCTGTGCCATCTCAAAATGCTGAATTTATGAAACTTTATATGGGTCATGAGTGCTGTAGAATCATTGAAGAAATTATTATTCAAATTTGGTATATAGGGGGTTTGGGGTGTTCTGATTAACGCTGTGCGGTCAGATTTTAAATAAAAAAATCGCTAAATGGTTTTCGAGAAAATTGGGGGTATAAAAAAATGGTAGCCGGCCCTGGATTTGCATTTTAAAAATAGCAGGAGTGTCAAAAGAAGCGGTTTTTGAAGGCCTTTCAAACAAAAAAAGTTTAGGCGATTATCTCCAAAAATGAAGATTTTACGGATTTGTACAGTTTTAAAGTTGGACACCCTGTATAATAATTGTATATACGTTAAAATGTTCTTACTTATATAATTTATTTATGTTGACAATATTTCTGGATTTGGTATTTAGGTATTTTTTTAATAAATGTGTTTTCTCATTTAACTATTTTATTTTATTCCTCTCTGTCAAAAAATGTTCAAAGGTAATTCTGAATGAAAATGGGTAATTACTTTCTGGCGTGTTCAGTCAATACCTACTTAAAAAATCTCAATTCCTACATGTAGGTACATACATAGTCAACAGTTTAAAAAATCCTTATTTACCTACTTTTACTATTTTTGTTTATATCACTAATAAAAGTAGCATTTCATAAAACAGTGTTAGTTTTTTTTATTAAGAAATTCATTTTCGTCAATGTAATTTGAGCAAAAACTGCAAATTAAACAGTTATAGAGGGCAGGCCGTTACCTTGATTTAACTATAGAGAAAAATCAAACGGCAGAACATAAAAAACGCGATCACGTAAATTCAACAAAAGTGTCTACTTAAAACTGAACTTAGCACTTAGCAGCCAATTTTCTAGGAGCCAAAAATTTCAACGTTTATTTTTTGATGAATATTTTTCTTCATTCTCCAGTTTAATCTGCTTAGAAGGTTTAATAATAGTTACCCTTTCTACTATATTTTTATCAAAATAAATTTGTGGAAATAAGGGCGAGGAAAATTTTTTGCTGCCAGAAAATCGGCTACTAACTTTACACCGGTTTAGTTAGGCACATTGATTTTTAAATGTCTTCCGATATTTGGCCCCGCCTGTTTAAGTTTAAATAGTTACGAGCCGCCACTGATTAAGTGGTGTGGTATCATAGTTTGGCAGATATAAGCAATAATATCGTTTTAACGTCCTAGCTAGCTAGCTTTTAAAATTGAGGGTACAGTTTACTCCGGCCTTGTTTTTTTTTCGACAAAAATCCACCCTGTATACACTGTGTACTGATAGCAAAGGCTAGTATTCTCTAGACTTTGCTGATAGGTTCGGCCAATTATTGGGGCAACACCAAACAGAATGTCAACTTACAATTCGAATTTTTTTATCGTTTACACCCCTTGGGCACTGAATCGCCGGACACACAGTATATATTTTTATTAGTTACTTAAGCTAAAAAAATAAAAATAAATAACAACCTCTTTCTGTATTCAACATTTTTCCAGAAAAACGCCTAGGTACATTAAAAAATACTCCCTAATAGAGGGAAGGCAATCAGTTTTTTCACTTTTCTCAAAGTTTTCATTTTGGACATATGTTTTGTTTTTCAAATCAACGTAAGAAATTGAAGCAACATAATGTAGATCACTATATCCTAAAAAAGAGAATTTTAAAAATCTGCCAATCCGTTAAAATCGTCAAATATCAAACTGAAATACGCCCAACCCTGAATCTATTCCTAATTTTATAAAAGCCAAATCGTAGAATTATTTCACTGGCCCCTTCTCCCTTCTCCCCCGTGTCTATTTTTAGACTTGTTTGCCCCGCCCCGAACACAAACGAGCCTTTTGGAATACGAAATTGTCGAGTACGAAACCTACCACTAATTATCGATTTTGTTAGTCATTGTAATTATCGAAAATAGATGGTGCTAAACAGTAGTACTGGACGAGAGCTAAATAGAAATAATAATACCGCTATACACCAGTAGATGGAGTTGGTGCGCGGAGGCGAATGACTACGATCATTGGAAAAAGTTCGAATATCCATAGTCCTTCGCCTCCAAAAGCGCTCGGCATTTTATCTGGATCCGTGAGAGGTCTTTTTAAACCTTCAGTCAACGCTAACATACTACTCTAAAATAATTTCTCACTATCAATTGTTTCTATAGCCTATGGACCATAGCTAGTTAGATTTCGGAAAATGATTAGAAAAATTCCATGTTTTTTTTTGCATATTTGACCATAGCTTAAGGAATAACTTAAGCTATGATTTGACCCTGTAGATTTTGAACAATAAAAGATACAGAAAATATTTTCCTATAAAAGTTGTTGAGAATGATAAGGACTTTCAATATATAGGAAAAAAATTGTATGTTTATGGGAAAATAATATCGATGACGTCACAGCGGCCATTTTCACACACATCAAAAAAGCAAATTTTCTGTCATAATTAGACCTTAGTAGTCCCACCTGTACACAGAGCTGGGTCAATTACAATTAAAAACTGACCAATTACAATTCCAATTCCTTTTGTAGGAATGTAATTAGATCCAATTACAATTCCTTTGATATTTTGAAATGTAATTGAATTACAATTACAATTACTTGTATTTGGAATTGGAATTGATGTAAACAATTACTTTCTCAATTACTTCTTGTTTGCTTTATTTTCTATTAAATTTGGCACCAAAATAAGGTAGGTACTTACCTAGTTACTTAAAAAACCATAACCAATAACTTAACTATATTAAGCATTATTTGTTCTGCGATGCAAAAAAATTCTAGTCTTTGTGTCATTGTAAATGGAAAATATTCAAATTAAAATAAATAAAATGCACAGTATTTTAACGAACAAAACGAATTTTATTCAGTAGGTAACAGTATAATATAGTAATACCTATGTCTAAAAACACAATGGCCTCACAGAGCCACAGCTCAGTTGTTATGAAAATAAAACTGAAAATAAACGGCTACATGAATAGAGAAATAAAATAAATCTTTTAAAATGTATACAAAAAAAAATCTTGAGGCCGTGCCATATGGGCTTTACAAGAGATATAAGAAAAATAAAAAACAGGTCTCATTGTTAAGACAATAGGCATTACGAATTGACTATTAATATAGAGATAGAGAATACAGAACAATTGTTATGACTTGCCAGTGACGCGTAAATAGTAAATGGGAGTGGCATAAGAAAGAAAACATTATTGCGGACTTTGTCAGTGATGACGCATTTATTTTGCATTGCATTTTGTTGGCCAGGTTGGCCCAAACAACATTGCAATATTTCCAAAATCAATCCAGGTTTCCCCGATTAATCAGCTCGGGCCGTCGCCGGCCGGCACCGCAAGAGGAGATTGTGTAAGTAATTGTAATTGAAAAAGTAATTGTAATTGAAAAAAGTAATTGTAATTGGACAAGTAATTGTAATTGGAAAAGTAATTGTAATTGAAACAGTAATTGTATTAAAGGAATTTTAAAAAGGAATTGCAATTCTCGGAAGTAATTGATTTTAAATTACAAGTACAATTCCTTTTCAAAAAGTACTTGATATTAAATTACAGTTACTGTCTCTATTTCAAAAGTAATTCCAACTAAGTACAATTCCATGAAAATGAATTAATTGACAGTTCAATTACTTTCGCCTAATTACTTGCCCAGCTTTGCCTGTACTAGGCCTGAGACAAAATATCGATAAAATCGAAAGTATCGATACTATCGATTTTATCGATACTCGATATTCAATTTCGATAAATCGAAATATCGATCTTATCGATATTTTCGATCTTATCGATCTTATCGATTTTATCGATTTTATCGATCTTTTCGATTTTATCGATCTTTTCGATTTTATCGATCTTTTCGATCTTTTCGATCTTTTCGATTTTATCGATCTTTCGATTTTATCGATATTTTCGATTTTATCGATCTTTTCGATTTTATCGATCTTTTCGATTTTTTCGATATTTTCGATCTTTTCGATTTTATCGATCTTTTCGATTTTATCGATCTTTTCGATTTTATCGATATTTTTGATTTTATCGATCTTTCCAATTATATCTATCTTTTGAAATTGTTCGCGAAAATAAAGGAAATTGCTGCACCCATTGCGTCCAGACCGCGTCCGCAGCAAGCCGATCGGCCTTTTTTTGTTTAGCTTCTTAAATAAAATTGATTATATCGATTTTATCAATAAGATCAATTATATCGATAAGATCGATTTTATCAACATGATCGATAAGATCGATTGTATCGATAAGATCGATTTTATCGATAAGATCGATTTTATCGATAAGATCGATTTTATCGATAAGATCGATTATATCGATAAGATCGATTTTATCGATAAGATCGATTATATCGATAAAATCGATTTTATCGATAAGATCGATTTTATCGATAAGATCGATTATATCGATAAAATCGATTTTATCGATAAGATCGATAAGATCGATTTTATCGATTTATCGATTTTATCGATACTTTTTCAGTATCGATTTCCGATACTGAAATTCGGAGATCGAACAGCCCTAACCTGTACATCAGGTAATTTCCACCGCAGGAAACAGGAAACGGTCCCGATATTAGTTACCTACCCTCCCCTGTGCCAAGCGCGACTCTTTGTTTTTCCGTCCTGTCCCTCAATTAGTCTAATAGTGTCGTAAACCGTATGAATTATCGGCTGTGCGGTCTGGGGCGCATTGTGCTTGTTTGCCCGAACGTAACTGCTCAGCCATTAATTCTGTATGCGCCCGCCGAATGTACGAATTAATTCCCCCGTCGTTGCCGAATTAATTTTGATTCGTACGACGCCTGGAAACGCTGACGCCTCCTGGCGGTTGCCGAAGCAGTTACAAGGTCGCGGGGTTGGGCACGACCTCAGAGAAATAGCCGAGTGAGGACAAGACCAAACGAGAACCGAAAGGCCGTTAAAATAGTAAAGCTTCGAATGGGGCTCTGAGCACTGACCGGGGTTGCTAACTAATATTTATTCTGAATATTTTAAACTAACGAAACGTTCTTGGGATCTATAATTTCTGAATTATAGACAAATTTTAGAAGTATTATAGTGACAGGATAATCGATAAAAACATTTAATACATTATTAAAATTTCTGTGGATTTTTACGAAAGCGTAGAAGGCCCATCTCGGAATTTCGACATACATCTCGGAATTCCGACTTACAAGTTGGAATTCCGACTTGTAAGTCGGAATGACCTTATTCCGACTTATAAGTCGGAATTCCGAGTTGTATATGTATATGTAAGTAAGTCGGAATTTAGTTCCGGAAATAGTTATTTATGTACCAAGGCACTGAAGTTCAACTTTTTATGACTCCTGTGGAATTTAGTTGCCGAGGCCCCTGGCTGAGGCAAATAAACCACACGAGTCATAAAAAGAACTTCAGTGCCGAGGTACATATTTTTTTTTTTTAAATCGGAAAAAAATGTTTTATTAGGCAAGAAAATAATCATAAGGGATCACCCGTCCATGAACCAACTGCGCGCGGCGTTGCTTGACTTTGATGATCGCTCTACTTAGGTCAAGTAAGATAAGACACCGGCGTCTTCGAACAGATAAACCAAATTGCTGCCTGTTCTGCAGCCTCCACAGCAAATCTCTTGATATTCAAACCTACTAAAATATTTATACTGAAAGATTGCGTTGGTATAGGTAAAAATTTCGCAATGTGTACGAAAAGTTAAATGGGCCTTTTATGGCCGGGTTTTGAATATTTGGTCACTTTTGACGGGCGATGGATCCGCGTCTGACGTTTGATGTTTACATCTCGCCATAGCCTACTTATTGAAAAAATCGTACAATAATGGGCTACTTTAATGCCGATTTCTGAGCTTTTAGCGACGATTTTGGGACACTTTACTGCCGATTTCAAGAAAAAAATATTTACAAGGTGGCCCTTCTACGCTTTCGTATATTTTATATCCGCTCGTAGAAAAAATATAGTGCAACACAAGCTCCTCTAGGAAACTTGTCCACTTAAGCACCGACTTCGCTCGTTTTTACAAAGTTTTTAAAATAAGTTGAGGAAAACTAATTATAGCGTAAAGCCCAGTAGCACATAATCCGTAGAATCTGGATCCAAATACGAGGAAATTAAAAAGTAAAAACCCGGAAACATGATTTCGGCAAACTTAATTTAATTCTCCTATTTCAGGAAGATATAACTTTTTTAGATAACATACCTTTTTTATTTGATATTTTTATTATGTTTTCAAGGAATAATCTGACGGTATGGTAACGCTGCGGTAGGAAGCCGTCGCTTCAATAGTGAAGGGACGTTGCGACCAGTGGCACTCAAACTGTATCTAAAATTCGGGATTTTTTTTAGCAAATTTTTTCTTCACAAAATTTGTTTAGAAAAATTAGCTATTTTTAAGTATGCACAAATAATACAGACATGTTTCTGGAAAAAATTCGATGACGTCTTTACTTCAGATTCCAAATTTGCAAATGTGGCTGTTTGTCATCGTTCACCCTGTACAATAAAATATGACAACGACAACAGCGCTAAATCTTCCAACCATGAGCGTCAATTTACTCGGGTGGTAAGGTTGATTTGCGCCACGTTTACATGAAGTTTCTTCATATATCAATCTAAAACTTCACATCGGTGTGTCCGCAGAAGAGAGAAGAGGAAATTTTTTTATCGTTAACTTCTCGGGAGACAAACTTTGGGTCGAGATTTCCAAAATTATTTTTGTACAGATGATAGAAGATGGAATTCACCAAGTGATTCCCTGCTTAGGTTTATTTCATGTACCCATACTGCACGTTTATTTGCAAAATCCGAAATTTGAGTTGTGAATTTTCACATAAAAATAATGTAGAAATCGACATTTTTATAGCTGTTTCTACGAAGTTAAACCTTTCAATGTCTCCACTTTACTGCCAACCTCTCTGCGCAATACGCCTTTCAAAGCTGTCACAATCCGCTGACTGTGTGGACACTAGCCGCACTACTCTCCGCTTTCCACTCTGCTCTCCGCTCCGCCGTCCGCCTTATCTGTGGCCGTGCACTAAGAGTTGCTAGGCAATATTTTTTGTAGCTGGCATCACTTTTTGTACCTAGCAACCAACCTAACAGGGCACCTCTTGAATATGTAAAGTATAGTTGCACAAAGAGAAGCCGGATTTTTTTGTGACGAGATGCACAATCATCCAGCATTTTTTGTAGTATAGAGTAGCACTAACCTTAATAGAATTTGCGCCTGCGCATATTGGACCAAGCTTCTGTGGCGCAGGTAGGTTTTCGCCGCGTTTTCCTCGAAAAAACCCTATAGATCGTATCAAAGGTAACCGTAATGGCCGCGAGACCTCAGCTCATACTTTCCGAAACTCAGTTTACTTACCAGGTACATAACTTCCGGTGGAAACTGGGCGTGCGTCGTATGCTAAAACCGCCGAACATTAGCCTAAACGACTAATTAAGCCGGAACGCCATCAAGCAAGAGTTTAAAGAAGGCGCCCCCCCCCTGGTCGTTTGCTTGGCGTACGGAAATTAAATAAATGGGAGGCATCACCGGGTCGCATGACGAAGGTCTGGGACCCATCCGAAATCCCGGCGAAGAAAAATTTAAATTCGCGAAATGCGCGTTTAGGGGAAGCCCCATTTTGGTGGAAGGGCCGGGGAGTTTGTCATCTGAAAAAATCCAAAATCCACATGTTTGCAACAAAATTCCACGTCACGATTACCTGACCCATCAGACGCTTTTTTTATGGAATCGTTATCGTTGATAAATTTGTTTTTTCAATAGTAGTAACATATTATGTGTTTTTAGTGTTTAATAATTAATATTATGTGTTTTTTAGCGTTTAATTAATAATTATTATTAAAGATAATTAATATTGTTTCATTATTGACAGATGCGACAAATTTGTTTATATATTTTTTCTAGAATAGTTGTAAGTTTTACACTACATACCTAGGCAATATTCCCAACTGCTACGCATACATGACACTTTTGATCGCGATTATAAAATGACATCAGAGCTATGACTTGTTTGGGTTCTGCATCTTTTTATCCGGTTTTAAATAGTCCACAAGCCTAAAATGCACAGCACTGAAAATCGCACGATTCACCCAAAAATATCAACAAATACAAAATCGCAACAACAGCCGCCATTAAAGTGCTAAACGGATCGATACCAATTTTGATTGGCCGAAGCGCTTGGCAACTTTCAAAAGTCCCAAATAAACAAACGATCAGTGTTTTCAAAACAAATGGAATAATGCTGGGAAACACTTTTGGTATTATTTACTTTATCTATGTATACAGGGTGTTCACTTTCAAAATGCCCACCATTGCTGTATTTTTGAAACGGTAAGAGCTACAAGGTTGGTTAAATTAGACAAAAATTGCGCATTTTGATGTGTTTCAAGAATCTGTAAAGAAATTTGACATAGCTCACGTGGTTATTAAAATAACCTGAAAAAACTGAAAACTTCCACTTTTTTATTTTGTCCGTAACTTTTTTAATAACAAACGGAATTGAATGAAATTTGGTGGAATTACGTAATTAGGTACGGGCTTTCGAATGCACTATTGTGTTCATAACCAAATTTAGATTTTCTTATGGCGGCCATATTGGATTTTACCACCATTGGATAGAGCAAAAAATTACGAATACAACCATGTATCACAACACCTAATTAAACCCACTTAAATGTCAAATTTCTAATATTTTAAATATTTTGAAGCCAGGCAGTAGGCCATGATTCCGAATACAATATCAATAACTGTCACCTAATAAACAGAAACGTCAAATTTGATGTCAAAAGTTTATTTATTTAACGCTATTTTAATAGGAACAAGAAACTAAATACTAATAAATAGATAGCGGGCGGCAGGGGTCAGTATCTAACCGGCATGGCAGGCCTTAGTCCCCCGGCAATAAATAAGTAACTTTTGTACGGGTTGAATTTTAAAGTCATGGTATCTGTGCTTTTTTAAAATCTTGTTAACTGCCCCTAACGACAAACCACATTCCCTAGCAATTTTCCTTTGCGATGTCTCTGGATTTACATGAATTTGAGCCAAAACATTGATTTCACTTACAGCTCCTCTAGCTCTTACAAAATAATTTCTTCTTTTGTTTTGTAACGTCGCATCCGCTTCCATACGCCTACACAACCCTCGGAAAATAGTTCTGTTAGGCTGCCTTCGTTCGGGGTATAATTCTTGATACTGGCTAGAATTACGGTAGTTTCGAATATAAACATTGTACATATCCAATCTTTCATTTATTGTATATTGTTGGGGCATGATTCAATAAGCTTTAGCCACTTAAGACGGTTAACACACAATTTTAAGTAGTTAACAAAGGTTATGGGAACTAACTGACGTTTCAGTTTATTAGGTGACAGTTATTGATATTGTTTTCGGTATCATGGCCTATTGCCTAGCTTCAAAATATTTAAAATATTAGAAATTTGACACTTCAGTGGGTTTAATTAATCTTATTTAAAAATATTAAATAATAATAGCGATTAAAAATTGCACTTTTGTTCTTTCGAACATAATACTCGTACAATAGAACGACAATAGGTATCAAATAAAAAATCTGTATGGTTTACGCCATCTATTCGAGTCCGCTCCAGTGATTTCAAACCTCTCCCAATCGGATCGAACGCGTCGAGATAAATTTAGTCATTGTGACCTCCGTACAGACATAATGATCTCTGTGGTTCTCCGGCATAGGCATGTAAGTTGCGCCGTTGGGGGCATGTAAGTTGCGCCGTTGGGGGCATCTAGCGACCAATAGCGAAACTATGACGGGGAAATTAAACTTCAGACTATCAGTGAATTCAAACCTATCTCAGTCGGATCGATCGCGTCGAGATAAATGTAGTCATTGTGACCTCCGTACAGACATAATGATCTCTGTGGTTCTCCGGCATAGGCATGTAAGTAGCGCCGTTGAGGACATCTAGCGACCAATAGCGAAACTATGACGGAGAAATTAAACTTCAGGCTATCATCCGTAGAGGGCGGTATAGAACTTTGCATTAGAGTAGAATGTAGCGGTGATTACTAGCATTCCATGGAGCTTACAGCTTAGTCGGATATCATATCGATATTAGATATAATCACTGACCGAGACCAACATTTTACATAAAAAAACGTTATCACCCTTCCAGCGCTCTTTAATAATAAACGCTAACGGCTACGGTCAATCCTTAATCACGGACCGCATTAAACGTCAGCCGCGAAATCAGATTTCGGCGCGCTCCGCGCGTTGTGCGGGGCCCCTTTTAAAGTGACAACTCCGGTCCATTTTGGCCCGAATTAATAATTAATCATAAAGTTTAATTAAAGCAGCGCCCCCGGAGCTCAAGGGATAATGCGTCGTGTCGCATGCACGGACCAATGTAGACGGGGCTTGCGGTCGTAGTTCATTTTATCAAAATGGACGTCTACGGCGACAAAGGGACACAAAAGGCTCGCTTGGTTGGCACGTATCGGTCCGGCACCGTCGCAATAACAAGGCCCGCCAGCTGAAAGCGATGAGTCATCCAAGGGAGGTGAGCCTAAGGCGCCAAATTCAAATTTCAAGGTGTCAACTTGGTAAATTTGGTAAAAAAAACACTTTAAAATGATTGTTTACATATATAGCTCATGGTTTTACAACACGGATAATAATCTACGAGAGTGAAAGTCACATTTTCAAGGGGTTTTGGTGCATTTAGATATCTACCGGTAAAATCGTCGTAAATGCCAATTATTTCTTATTTGCCTGCCTAGATACAACTAAATTCGAATAAATAAAACCATAAAACTTACTGATTTCAAGGTGGTTACGTTTAATCACGGACAATTGTTAGGTATAACACTCTCCAACAGTCCAAACCAAAATCCTGGAAATCTGTGTAGGAACAAAATCTCTTTTGATGGCCTTAACCCACTTTTCCCTTAAAATGGGGGTCTTTAGGGAGGAAAAAGCGGACACATTAGGACCGCCTTTGTAGTTTCCCTTGCAGTTGGGAACGGAACACGTCCACGGCATTATTTAAATTAGTAAATAAACTAAAATTGAACTTTAATCACTTTATTCTGAACCACTGCTGTTTTACCACCTTATTAATAAAACTCCACGTCCTATATTACTAAAAAACACTGTCCAACACACAACAAACGTTCTTTAAAACAGGAAAATCGGTAGTGACGTCTTGCGTCGCCAGCTGGCAGGCCTTTATCATTGCGACGATGCCGATCGGTCTCAAACTAAGGAGACTTTTTTGACAGATATTTTTGAGGGAAAAACTAAATCCACCGATAAATTTATCATTTTGCCAGATGACAGAATCGTCATTGACGTCATCAGAAAGATCACATAATTCTTCGCTTTGCAATCTGGTACGTAAAATAAGGTACCTACCTATTTTGCACTTAAAACTGTGTGACAATTAGACAATTAGATAGGTAGGTATAGTATTTATAGTCACTTGAAACAGCATAAAAAACTGTAATTGGCGTCACAAAAAGAATAGGTATAGGACATATGCGTCACACAGTTTACAAAAATATACATATTCTACAAGCAACATACCTAATATTTCACTTTTAAGGTTTTTTTAAGGTTGTCGCCAAACACAACGTAAAGGTTTTTATGCGGTCGACGTCGACCTAATCAAGAAGGCAGCCAATAGGAAAGCGAGCGTAACGATTTGATTGGTCGGCGTTTCGGAGATCCACGGAGCAGGTGTCAACGTAGGCCAGTTAGGCCAGTATAACCAGTGCCGTGCACGGAAATAAGGACTGCGCTTTATTTTACGGATTTTGGTTTTGTGTATAGATTTTTGTGCGCTGTTGTTTTGTGTGAAACAAAATTATTGGTTTGCTTTGATTTGAATTATTTCAAAGTTTATTTTATTCTTTTTTAGAGCATTTAAATAAAATTTTTATAATATTATTAAAGGCCGCGCGCCGCCTAAGACTCAGTCTTGTTGTGCTAAGCAAACGCTGCCCAAGCGTTTTTATGCTGTTCCGAGTGACGTCATGTATACCATACTCATAACTAACATTGGGTAATTTATGCACAAATTTAATGTCCACTTATTTTCTTTTTGAGAAACTATAATTTTAATATTGATGAGAAATTGTCTTACAGAATTTCCCTCCTGATTAAATCAAAAATTGGGAATTATTCAACGAATGCGTTAAGAAATAAGAAAATTATCCCTCATGTCAAAACCTTCATGACACACCCGACTGAGATTTCAGCAAACAACTTTTATTATTCAGCGAGAACAAGTAACATTACAATAATTATTATTCGCCTTCAAAATTCGCGAGAACCGAACGATTTAGGCGTGAACCAGTGACACTAAAAATGTTTCCAAGTACAATAGCAATTTTCTGTACAAATCACAGTTACTTGCATCCTGTATACAGGATATAGAACAAAACAAGCGAAGAGTTCTTTGGCCACATACACTCACCATATTTCTATATTAACTTAAGGAACACTACGTTCGGTGTGTTATGTACGTGGCCATTTTCAGACGCCGTATTTTCACATTTCCCCATAGAAAGACGGGAAAGGCTCCCCAGAGGTTCATATCTCACTCTAAATAATTAGAGGGGTACATTAGATTGTACAAGGTTTAACTATCAAGTAGGACCGCGCTGAAACTGCGGCGTTGCAATTTTCCACTCGGGAATTTTCTCCCGGCATAAAAGATAAAACTCATTAAATTTGATAAATTATAAATGCGGCGGAGTAATTATTTGGCACCATTACCGCTTTTCAAACCTGAATATGCAGGAGAACTGTAGTTAGGAACCGTTTTAAAATAATTGGCGGAAAGATATGTTTTTCTTCCTAATTTAGTTGGCACTTTACAAAAAAATTCGGCTTCCCTTTCTGGACCGACACTATATTAAAGACCCGAGCATGACGTCATATTTCATTGTTGTTTACGGACTGGGGTGGCGCCACTAGACGAAAAAAATGGCGACTTATTATAGGTTAAAGGGGGGTATTCTATGGTTATAATATGTCAGTTTCTGACGTTTAAAATGTCCCAAATTTTAAATATCCAGCTTTTTTATGATTTGCCTTCTTTTTACGGTAACGAATTGTCTTTGCGTCCAGTATTTAGCAGTTTTATCCTATTAACACAGCTTTTATGGGTATATTTGTTTGTGATAACATGAAATTTCCATGCACATGAAGAAAATGGTATGCACACTGACCATTAGGTGAATTGCAGAAGAATAAACACTATTTTGGAATTATGGGAGAAACTGACCAACCAGCTGAAGAGGCGAAAATTCTAGATAATATTTTGGAAGAGTATTTTGTAACGTATGCAAGAATGAAAATAGAAAATTTTGTTTGTAGCTCCAAAGCGAACCAATAGTCCTCCATATAAAGAAGAAACTGAAAAATCTAATGCGTTTTATGCTTATACTTACACTACAACTAGCCATGGACTTCATTTCAAACCAAAAGGTACCAAATACTCTTGCTTGCTTTTTAGGCTCGCTTTTATTAAGAAAATGTATGGAAATATGCCATGTGAACTTGTCAAATTAGAGGGACATAACAAACAAATAATTTATTTTTTTACTACTAACCTGAGAAATTACCATTAGTTACCTCATTCCTCTAATGAGAAGTAATATTTCTCACCCTAGGTAAATAATGATAATAAAAAAATACCTAGGTAAATAATGAAAAATTTTCTATATGACATTTAAAGATTAGTGTCATTTTATCAGCTTGACAACTGAACTCCCAGGCTACTTGATATTTCGAAGTATTTGAAAAAAGCAAGAAATGACTAAAATAAACTAAAATATGGCAATATTTCAATGTTAGTAGTAAAAAAAATTCTATATACACTTCGGTTGAGAAGGCCATTATTTACCTCGCATATTATATCCTTCGGCGCTACGCGCCTCTGGATATAAAAATGCTCGGTAAATAATGGCTCACTTCTCAACCTAGGTGTATAATATACTATTATTACGTGTCAGTCATTACGTGTCAGTCATTACGCATATTATATCCTTCGCTACGAGCCTCTGGATATAAAAATGCTCGGCAAATAATGGCTCACTTCTCAACCTAGGTGTAGAATATACTATTATTACGTGTCAGTCATTACGTGTCAGTCATTACGTGTCAGTGTTCGTAACAATGGACTTATAACCTAAACCGTCGCTTAATAGATATGTTACTAGCATAGGAGTAGAAAATAGTATATTACATAGCGAGAGTTGTAAATAGCTTATTACGTATGAGTTTCCACGAGTATGTAATAAGCTTACAACTCGAGTTTTGTATTATAATTTTTCTTCGACGAAAGAAAAGCTATTATAATAGATAAACTATACTTCTGATTATCTGACAGGCAACAATTAGTATGTTGGTTAGTTGCTATGGTGACGCGGATGCCGCGCTAACAAGGCACCCGTGATAATTGCGTTTTTATTAATAACAGATATGTAATTTTTTTTTACTACTAACCTGAGAAATCACCATTATTTACCTCATTCCTCTAATGAGAAGTAATATTTCTCTACCTAGGTAAATAATGATAATAAAAAAATACCTAGGTAAATAACACTACGCGCCTCAGGATATAAAAAAGCTCAGTATATAATGGCTCACTTCTCAAACTCAGTGTATAATATACTATTATTTTGGATATTAAATTCGTTGCAACAGACACATTTGCCTGTTTCAATTTTATAAAAGATTCTGCAACAATGGTGTTTTAACATTAAACCACCGTGTAAATTTGTTTCGTCGTGTGGCGCCAGTGTCGATCGCTTGAAACAGCGCTATGCGCAGTTCTTTAATATAGTGTTGGTCCAGGTGTAACTACTATACTTTATTCTCAAGAGGTGCTGTGTTAGGTTGGTTGCTAGGTACAAAAAATGATGCCAGATACAAAAAGTATTGCCTAGCAACTTTTAGGCAGCACTTTAAAATCCTTAAAACAATACAGGGTGGTCCAAATTTTATGGATAAAACTTCAGGGATCTATATAAAACCTCAAAATAAGTAGACTTTTTCATATAAGTATCGAAATTTCTGAAAGTATCAAAATTTCTGAAGTGTCTCCCATAAAATATTAACATGAATCTTATTTATTATTATAGTTCGGTGACCAATTTTCCACATCCATATCGATCTTTGTTTGAAATAACGCTGCTATTTTTACAATTACCATATACGGAATTTTGCGGCAGTTCTACGACCGAAACTTTTAATTTCAGCTTCCATTAAAGTCAAATAGTGCACAGTCCGGCACAACTGACGCACAATAGAAATAAGGCCGTTCGTCAAACGGCGGGTTTCATTTATTCAGTCGTGGTTTCATTTACATTTCCACTGGAACAGTTTTGCTGGATCATTGTTTAAATTAGGTACCTACTCGTAGTTTCGGCAACTGCGATTTTAGATGTTTTTTTAAACGCGATCCGAACGAACCGCTTGTATATACAGGGTGTCCCATTAAGGACTCCCGTCGCCGATATCTCCGGAACAAAAAGAGATATTTTAATTCTGCAAACGCCGTTCGCTAGGACGTGGAGAGGGCATTATTCGTAACTGCTAAGCGTTCATTTTGACATTGGCGTAAAGAAACTTTTCGATCCTAGGAACGTTGGAACGTAGCGCATCTTAAAGACTGGGTAATTTGGGGAAACTTTTGTTCTATGGACAATTATCCTATTGTTACTAGTTTCTGAGATAACCGCTCTACAATGTCATTTACAAAAAATGAGCTAACTCGCTTAAAGTTAACTTTAGAGGAAAAAGTTATTAAAAATATCTTCACTAGTGTACACAGTTAGTGCACTAAGTGCACTAAGACGAAGAAAATAGCGGCACTTGTCAAATTATTACACATCCGGTGTGTCCGGAAGTGACCCATTTTTCAGTTCAAAATGAACATACTGTACAATTTTCCCTCAAAATTTGAAAAAAATACCTAATAAGAATAACACTTGTAGGTACATGCAGACAACGACAATTTGGCTGAATTTATTTTTATTAACCGAAGGTGACATTCTAGAAATGAAATATGTATGTTTACAACAAATATGTTCAAAATTATTTCCATAATTAAATACGAGCAGCGGCTACAGCACTGTTTTTACCGCATTCTCCATAAACGAATGCCATGTTTTAATTTATCCTCATTATTATGATTAACCATTATTGCAAAAATTAATAAACTAATTAGGCAAGAAACAAATTGACAGCGATAGAGTTAGCTGGGCGTTTGAAGCTAAATATCATATTGAAACAATGGACAGACAGAGCCACCTTCGGTTAATAAAAATAAATTCAGCCAAATTGCCAATTTGACACGTGTCGCTATTTTCTTCGTCCTAGTGAACTACAAAGATATTTTTTATAATTTTTTTGCTAAAGTTAATTTTAAGCGAGTTAGCTCATTTGTATATGACCTTATAGAGCGGTTATCTCATAAACTAGTGACAGTAGAAAAATAGTCCATAGAACAAAAATTTCTCCAAATTACCCAGTCTTTTAAATGCGTTCCAACGCTCCTAGGATCGAAAAGTTTCTTTGCACCGCAGCGCCATCTATACGCCAATATCAAAATGAACGGTTATCAGTTTCGAATAAAGCCCTCTCACGTCCTAGCGAACGGAGTTTGCAGAATTAAAATATCTCTTTTTGTTCCGGAGATATCGGCGACGGGAGTCCTATTGGGCCACCCTGTATACCAATTCGTTCGACAGTTATCAAAGTACCCACACACACACACACATCAGACACCAAAATACATATTATATACCGCATGATTGTTATTTGACAAAAAGTTGCTTTGTATTATCCTTATTAGACAAGGAAAGAGAGAGGACGCCTAACAGCGCTCGCGGCCGTGTTACCGACTGCCACATCGCACGACATGCCAGTGGCGTATCATGAAACGCGTCCTTAGCCAATATCACAAAAATGTTAAAAATTAAAAGGAAGTTAATTTTGACTTGCACGTAATTTGAAATATTGGTATTTATTTGCAGAAAATTTCCCAAATGTAAAGCTAGAATCAAGTGCTGAAATATATTTATTTGCGGCGATTTCGAATCAATCAAAATAAAATAAATAATGCATCCCCATGGACACGAGCCCATATTTTATGAAACTATCATAATCAATTAAGAAATTTTCAATAAAAACGATGTTAAAAAATAATTATATTGGTCCTATTTACAAACAATGCACTTTATCATACTAAAAGGTAGAAGGAATTTGAAGAAGTTATATTGAGAAAAAATAAAGTTTTAGGGCAGCTTTTAAAGGTAGCTTGTTAAATATTTACCTGTGAAACGAAATCCCGGGCTCTTGCTTTTCACTTCTGCTTTTGCAACCAAACGCCGAACAATTTACCATCGTAAGAGTATATCTCCCCCTTAATAATCACTGTTACTTTTAATTCACAAATTCACGAAATTAACTCACAACGTACTCGCTTTGTCTGCCACATATAAAATGGCCGCCTTTCATAATCAAGTAACAAAATGTATACACGACAGGGTCGGCAGGCGCGGTGGCCTCTCTTCTTCCTTGTCTAAGGTATTATCGAAAAATCGCAATATGACAAAAGTAAAAGAGTGAACCTTGTAAAAAATTCTCCGAACAATAAGTTTTCCGAGCCATATTCCATTGTTGATGAATGATGGTTGCCAAGAATTTCCAACAAAAAATCGCTCTCGAAACACAATATAATAAAATCTTTTTATATCGTCATCGCAAGTTCGCCAGCTATAATTATTATGATCGCTCTAAGAGGGGCACAGATCGAGAAAACTCGGGGACAATGCGGTGCCGGGGCCTTTGAATTGTTTAATGAATTTCATCGGCTATCTCCGCCCGGTTGCTATGTAAGCGATAAAGTAAAGCGGGGCAGGTAGAACGACGGCCCTCAAAGCTTTAAAAAGGGGGAAACTCCTAAACAGAGTGCCCGTGAAATTCAGAAATTCTGCCGGAACATAACTTGAATAGAGATATATAAGCCATGGGCGGGGAGGATACTTTTCTCCCAATTCATTTTATTAAGAAAATATGGAAAATCGAGCAGATCAAAGTTCCCTCCTTCAACAACGTAACATCAAAGATATTGCTGTCTTTGTTGGGACATGTCCTGACAATCATCTGCAGGCACAATGATCCCAGCCAGCCCATTACCGGTTTGAATCTATCCACTATGGATTTTGCCTACGTCCATCTGATGATTCCGAAAGAGGATGAAACCGGTAATGGGCTGGCTGGGATCATTGTGCCTGCAGAATGTCAGGACATGTCCCAACAAAGATAGCAATATCTTTGATGTTACGTTGGTGAAGGAGGGAACTTTGATCTGCAATGTTTATTCCCAACGAAAATCAAGAACCAATGGTGTAGTTCAATGCCGGTAGGGGTATTTGCCCTCGGAGTAGTTGTTTCTGTTGGTTCTATCTTATGGAAAATCGAGGTTCCAAAACACTAAAAGAACAAAACATGATGCAACGAGTCACTGTATCATGTTTCAACATTACTTTAAATTAATCACATTTGCTGCTCTCTTATCTCTAGAGGTGTGCCATACCACAGAAAATATTTTCTGTGACCATACTACAGTACACAGTAGAGACAATAACTAGCAGTATAACTCTTATTGGTTGCAGTTGGGCAGTTTGTTGGCGACTGTATTTGAAGCAATGCGTAGGGTATTCGGCATGCACCGTTCTAGTGTTATCCTGATGAATAATGTAAACAGACATCAATTTATTAAATGACGTCATCAGTAGAAATATTTTTTTATTTGTACCTATTCCCTAAAACTCTCAATATGAGCAGTGTTCGATAGGGAGAAAAAATGTGATGTAAATCGTTTGAAATGATCTAAAACCAGTTTTATAATATATAACCCAAACTCCAAATGTTTATCAATTTCCTTTCATCCCTTAGATAGTGATTTGGGATATGTTTTTCTGAATTATTCAAATAAGTTTTTTAGTTGTATAAACAAATTAAATAACAATCTATAGAACTTCTGTAAAAAGTTGTTTGAAATATTTTTAAGACTACCTATTACAAACTTAACATTATAACTATTATATGTATGTTCAAAGAGACGGAGAGCAATATTGCGTTGTTATTAGTTACAACCTTAAAAATTAAGTTTAAGCAGAAATAATTCCTTCATTTCATATTATAGGTTCGTGTTTTTTTAGTTGCTTCAAAAATATTTTTGTTTATTTTTAACGAAATAATTTTACTAATTTACCAAAATAATGACAAATAATTTTACATACCGAACTGTATACTTACAACTACATCACATAAATTGCAAAATGATACTACTCTGTAGGGTCACTGAATTTGTTCCTATTTTATCAAGAGTAAGTTAAATTGCTTGTTGTTATACAGGGTGAGTTTTTTTTATGATCAGTATGGGGATTTCGGAGATAGAAAGAAGGTTAAATGGGGAAAGAATTGCAGTTTTGTGGGCCCAATTTAACGCGAAAGGCATGGCTTACTAGATATTTTGAAAAAAAGAAAATTTGGAAATTTGTTCTAATCCGTCCAGCTTCTTTGTTTCTGATTTTAGATAAAAAGTGTAAATACCAAAGTTGGAGGGATTTGTGTCCCCAATGCGGTTATCATGTCCTACTTTACACGACAGTTGTCATTTTCGACACAAACTTCTGTTTTTTAAATGGAAACCACAGTTGGCCATGGTCTCAAAAGATCAGGTATTCTTAGAGCTTTCCAACGATATAAATATAATACTCTATAATATTTATTCAGCAAAATAACGGAAATAACTATGGTTTCCATTTGCATTGGGGATACAAGTCCCTCCAATTTTTGTATTTACACTTTTTATCTAAAATCAGAACTTGACACAGACACAAACTTGTTTTTTAACCATAGTTATATCCGTTATTTAATATTTAATAACCATATCGAGTATTATATAGCTGGAAAGCTCTAAAAATTTCTGATTTTTTGAGACCGTAGCCAACTATGGTTTCCATTTAAAGAACACAAGTTTGTGTCATATCTCGAAGATGACAGCTGTCACTGAAAATAGGACATAATAACCGCATTGGGGAAACAAATCCCTCCAACCTTGGTATTTAGAGCTAGACGGATTAGATTAAATCTCAAAAATTTCGTTTTTTCAAAATATCTAGTAAGCCATGCCTTTTTTCAAAAATTGGGCCCACAAAACTGCAATTCTTTCCCCATTTAACCTTCCATCTATCTCCGCTAGTTTCTGAGATATATGCTCTGTGCATTCTTTGGGTGAATTTTAATCCTACGTGTTTGTTGTATTTGGCTTGATGGACACAAGCATATTCATAGATAACCAAGATAGCAATCACTTACTTTAATATGAAAGTTTTGCTAAAACGGTTCGCAGAATACTAGCAATAATTTTCGATTCACGTCGCTTAACAAAAGTCATCAACAACTACAGAAACCGATTTTGTTGTCCAGTTAACTAAAAAAATTATAAAACATTGTAAATTTCTAACTACGCCTATGGTGTACCCGCAGGACCGTGGAATGAAACGGCTTGTCATATCCAAACGGATCGCGGGGAAAACGACATCGAGAAATTCAGAATGCCCATGAAAACAAATTGGAATTATCTTCGGGCCCAAAACTTTTAAAAAAGTTCTCCTTTTTAGTATAGTTGGTCGGTTCCGAGAACGAGACTTTATTAAAGTGACTTTTAGAGGTGTCCAAATGGAAAATCTTCGGGGGGTTATTGAATTTCAGAAATTAGAAATCGGCGGGAAGGTTAAAATAGCACAATGCGACAAAAAAGCTAAAAAAAAAATGGTTTCGATATTTACAGTTTTTCGAAATGTCTACAGTAGTTTTCAGTGAACGAAGTTAGTACATAACCACGATTATCAACATAATGGACTTTCTTAATTTAATGTAAATGTACCTTTGAAAAAATCAAGTTTGGCACAATATTTTGATATCTAAAACGTCAAAACTAAAATGTTTGAGGATAACAATCCATCGGTAAGTAATTTTGTAATTTAAATTAACTTTTGAGGCCATGCACCAAAGTGGCATAGGCGTTTGTGTAGGTAGCTACTTCTTCATAATTGGAAATTTAAAGTTAGAATAATTCTAAATTATTGTTCTATTATTTAGGATTCCTAAACAACGTGCCTTATAATGTTTTGCCTGAACTGAAGGTACCATATAATTAATAAATGCCAAGGGGGTGCATCAAAAGTACAAATAAATTAAAACAAATTATTGATTCGGGTTATAATTCGAGTAATAGCTGTTAACGCTGCCATCATTGCCACCCTCCCATTTACCGTTGCTAATTGATGCTAATGCTCCCGATTGAACATTGATTTGGAAAGCCAGCGCTGGATTTCGACAAAGTTAAAAGCCCAAACGGAATGAAGCTTTTTAATGAAAATTTGCGGAGTCATCCAATGCGGCATTGCAATGCACTATCGATTTAATTAATTATTTTTAGACTGGAAAAGCCCAAGGATATTACATTTTCTTGGTTTACTCGTGCTTTTACTCGAAGGAATATGCTTGCGGTTTATATAAAATTTTAAAGCAGCACTCCTTTGAAACTGTATTTCACGGAATTCTCAGCTACGACAAGCTTGGGCGGGTAAAGAAAATATACCATCTTCTAATACCTACTCTGAAAAACTAGGCTTGTCAAAAATTAAAGGTATAGTGTACTGTAAAATTGCCAGTTTATCAGCAAAATTTTTGTGACAAATTGCATATTGAATTTAGCTACAGTAAATACGAAACATACGGTCAACTAAAAATAAATAGCTGACAGTTATATAGCCACTATTTGTGCATAAATTGGTAGCAGACATATTATTTGCATACATTAATAGGTTTATCGATGAACATCAATTTGTTTCAAATGGCACAAAAATACACAAATCGAACACATATTGACTGTACGATTTTATTTTTAAAACGTTTACAAAGTGCCTCTAAAATAACACATCGTACTTTTTTCGTGACAACTCCAATAAAGAAATTTTTATATATTTTTTATTTCTCTTACCTAGTGGGATGTTTGGATCTCAGGGGATGCTGATTAAAGCTACGGTGCCAGATTTTCGCATTTTTCAAAATATCGCATCGAAAAAATCATAGTTAAATCTGGAATATTTAAGCATTGTTTTAAAAAGATAAAACGGTGTTCTTTGCCAATTTAACGCGACATTTTTGGGCTGTGTGAAAATAAAAATAGTTATTTAGATTGCCAGATGCGTAAGTGCACTTTTTTGGCCGAGGAGGTTGTTTAAAGACCGAGGCAACGCGAGCGTTGCCTCGGTCATTAAAAGTACCTCCGAGGCCAAAAAAGAGCTTACGCATCGTGCAATGTATTACATTTTTCCTGCTACCGAAAATTTCAGGTTATAGGTACTTTGAATAAAGCTCTAAATACATATGGAGTAGATTGTGGGTAATAATGATCTTCAAAATAACCTTTGTTCAATTACAAAAATGATAATCAGTGATAAATAATATAAGAGGCAGAATGCAGGGGATAATAAAAAATAAATAAAAAATGTTGAGCTTCGTGTGGGATTTGAACAATGGATCTACGAATTACTAATCGCGTACTCTCACTCTACAGGTAGAGCGGTGCCTGTCAAATTTGTTCTGTTATGCGGCTCTTATTTGACGCCAGAAAAACATTTAAATTATTAATTTTTCTTTGGTATAATTCGTGTTCTTTATGATTAAAACCAGTTTGTAAAACGATTGTTGTGAAACCTATTAAAATTGACGCAAGATTCGCGTTGCTACATACAGGGTGGCCCACCACGAATTGCATCGATCTATATATGGAAAACTAAAAGTAGAAAAATTCTGAAAATTTGGCACCTCACCAATGCCGATGGGCGCTGTTCAACTAAAATATTTTGGTAAATCTGGCACTTCCGGTTATACCGGAAGTCGATATCAACTTTATTATCTCAAATGGAACACCCTGTATATTATTGCATTTTTGGATTCTAGGTATCATTTTGAAACAAAAACATGCAACATGTCCTATGTCTAAATCCAACCGTTTTTGAGATATTTGCATTTTTCCGAAAAAAATTACAGGTGCAGACCTAAAGTCAATTAGCGATTTATACGAGGAAATCGTGAAATTTCAAAACGAATTTTTGACATCGTGTAACAAAAGCCCTGACCTAGTGATCTCTGCTGAGAAATAAATCCGTTCTTATACAGGGTGTTCACAAAATATGAATATAAATTACATTAAAAATTTTCTTAAATCTCGAAATTTTCAAATGGAAACCCCCATTTTTTTAATGTGATCTTATTCACCACTAAAAATGTTGACAACTTTGTGTAAGGTTTCCTATACTTAAATGCAGTAATTTTCGATTAATTTACGAAAAATCCACTTTTCGCCCATAAAATGCGGGGTTTGCTTAACGCTTGGAAAATCATATTAGCCGTGGACGTTGAAAAGACAATCGCGGCTGAGGAAATGTCACATGGTTTATAAATTATTGTCAACAATAATGCCGGCGTGCTTAAATTACACAAACGAAGATTATTTAAATTTGTTTATTATCTACGGAGAATGCAACAAAGTAATATCAAGAACGTGCGATACATAATCTTCGTTCGTGTAATTTAAGCGTGCCGGCATTATTGTTGACAATAATTTATAAACCAAGTGACATTTCCTCAGCCGCGATTGTCTTTTCAACGTCCACGGCTAATATGATTTTCGACCGCATTTTATGGGCGAAAAGTGTTTTTTTCGTAAATTAATCGAAAATTACTGCATTTAGGTAGGTATAGGAAACCTTACACAAAGTTGTCTTCATTTTTAGTGGTGAATAAGATCGCATAAAAAAAATGGGGGTTTCCATTTGAAAATTTCGAGATTTAAGCACATTTTGAATGTAATTTTTATTCATATTTTGTGAACACCCTGTATAAGAACGGATTTATTTCTCAGCAGAGGTCACTAGGTCAGGGCTTCTGTTACACGATGCCAAACACTCGTTTTGAAATTTCGCGGTTTCCTCGTATAAATTGCTAAGTGACTTTAGGTCTGCACCTGTAATTTTTTTCGGAAAAATGCAAATATCTCAAAAACGGTTGGATTTAGACATAGGACATGTTGCATGTTTTTGTTCCAAAATGATGACTAGAATCCAAAAATGCAATAATATATAGGGTGTTCCATTTGAGATAAGAAAGTTGATATCGACTTCCGGTATAACCGGAAGTGCCAGATTCACCAAAATATTTTAGTTGAGCAGCGCCCATCGGCATTGGGGAGGTGCCATATTTTCAGAATTTTCCTACTTTTAGTTTTCCATATATAGATCGATGCAGTTCGTGGTGGGCCACCCTGTATATTTTATTAATGGTTTCAAGGTCCTTGCTGCGTAAGGGTTGCTAAGCAATACTTTTTGTACCTAGCAACCACTTTCGCAGCTGGCAACCAAAATAACAGGGCACCTCGAACATTTGACTTTCGCTTTCGGGCCTGTTGGCGAGTATGTAAAGTGTACTTACGGGGGAGGGAGCAGGAAATAGTATATTTCATTACGAGTCTAGAAATAAAGACTAATCTATTTCTGGTCGTGTAATGAACGATATTTTTTATTATACCTACTTCTTTGAAAACGGAAACTTAAAACATTGTATCGGCATATTATAATAAATTTAATTGACAAAAAATAAACAATGCAGACAATATAGTGTTTGGTATGTATGATGCGTTTCCATGGTTACTCTCGAATTATTTCAAAGGTGCTTTGTTGTAAATTAGTTATTGTCACATAAGGTCAATAAAACGTCAAAAATATTACAGAAATGTATCTAATATTGAAATACTTACGAATTAAAATACAAAATAGGTACATGTTAAATATCAGAGAGCATATAGAGTTTCTTAAATTTAGTTTACTTTGCTGTATATTTCTATTTTACAGCCTTATATTCGGTATTTTTATTCAGCGCACGGAAAGTTTTTCCATGCGCTGTTTCCGTGCGCTAGCCCGAAAAACCCCATCTTTCATTATTGCTAAAACAGATGAAAATAAGGTATTTTCAAAGAAGTATAATAAAAAAATAATTTTCCAACTTTAAGGTCCAGTAGAAATGTTAGTCGACTGTATAAATTACGAAAGTTAAAGCATTGGGGTTTCAGGGGGGGGGCTGAATAAAGCTACGTTGTCAGATTTCCGATAAAGAAATACCTTTCTTCTGTTACTTTTACGTACTGTCACTTCAATCTTAGCCAATAATTCACTCTTCTCTATAAAACCTGACCTGGTAGTTGATCATTAATCTCAAACTATACAGGGTGGTTCACTTTTATGTGGTAGGATTTTAACATTAGATAGAAAAAGATAATCTAAAATGAAAATTTTATATCAACATATATCGGGGAAAGCTTAGTTTCCGAGATACAGGGCGTTGAAGTGTTGGAAAAAATATGAAGTATTTTTTACACTGTCCGAACCAGTGGAGATATTTAAACCAAATTTAATGTGTAGTACCACCTTTTTGACTACGATATTTAGTGATAATATGAAGGTCCTGAAATAACCAGTGGTGGAGTTATGCGTTTTCACTATCACTAAATTTAAAAAGTAATTAGTACGGACCTGTCTCACATCAACGTAAATTTTTTTTTCGTAAAGTTCTTTCAATTCTCTACAAAAAGTGTATCTTGACATTTTTTTGTATCTGCCACGGTTGTGTAGTAAATAAATTATTTCGTTTCCATCTCAGCCTTTTTTGCCTAAAAATGTGTTTTCTAAGATTATTGATAAATATCGCAAATAACAGAAATTAATTATGGAACACTTATCGGATTCAGCTATTTTATTTTTAATTTTATGGAAACAATTTTAAAAATAAACTGGCACTTGATTTGAGGTACATTACTTTATTATCATTTTAACATTTTTATCAAATCTAGTATTATTTCTTAATAATTTTTATAATTCTAAATTTGTACAACATTCAACAATTGTTCAAAATGTGATCCATTCTGTTGCACACATAATTCACTTCGACGCCTAACGGATTGAACAGCATCGATTAAATTGCCATTTCTCAATTCATCGCACGCATTTCTGATACGATCAATAAGTTGTTCCCTTGTTTCTACAGGAGGCATAGACTTGTTCTTTTAAAAATCCCCATACGAAGAAGTCCAGAGGTGTTATGTCCGGAGAACGTGGTGGCCAAGCGACCGGTCCCCCTCGTCCGATCCACCTATTTGGAAAGCTATTATTTAACCAGTTCCTCACATTTCGGTGAAAATGTGCAGGACAGCCGTCAAGTTGGAACCAAGCCAACAATCTTAAGTTTAAAGGAATGTCTTCCCACATATTATTATGCTCAGCTACTAAAAACTCCAAAAAATTGTCACCATTCACTCGCTGTGGCAAAAAAAGGGTCCAAACAGATGATGGTTGTACAGTCCAATCCAAACATTGACACTAAATTCGACCTGAAAATTTCTTGGCCGGATTGCATGTGGGTTTTCTTGTGCCCAAATATGCTGATTATGAAAGTTTACTACTCCACGACGAGTAAAACACGACTCGTCCGTCCATAAAATGTTATTTAAAAATTGTCTATTTCCTTCAATTGACTCCAAAATCCATCGGCAAAACACTAATCTTCTTCTAGATGATACGCATGCCTGTGATCTCTTTTTAAAGCTCGCAAAATTGCAGACTTTGAAACACGTAGGGCCACTGACACTCTTCTGCTACTTGTTGTAGGATTCCTATCGAATTCACGAAGAATCTCATTGTTGCGTCTGACTTGTTGGATATTGTTTTCATTTCCTCGTTTGACGATTCTAGTTCTCAGACCGCGAGTTCTGAATTGCCGGTGCATGTTAACAAACACCGAGGGATGCGGATGGCGCCTATATGGAAATCGCCTCCGGTATTCTCTGGCTGCTTCCGCAGAGTTCCCATTTGCAACTCCATAGCAGAAATGGATGTCAGCCTGCTCTTCATTTGTAAATTGGAACGGCATTTTAATTATTAACAAAGACAAACTGCGGCGCTGCTACGTTCATCTACTGGATGACAGATTATTGTATTATTAACTGTCAATAAGATTTTCTTTTCCATGGCACACTTATCTTCACCAGTACGGCGATGCCGAAAGGACATTAGTATTTTGCCGATGGATTTTGTAGTCAAAGGAAATAAGACAATTTTTAAATAACATTTTATGGGCGGAAGAATCATGTTTTACTCGTCGTGGTATAATTTAGAATTCTACAAATTTAGAATTATAAAAATTATTAAGAAATAATACAGATTTGATAAAAATGTTAAAATGATAATAAAGTAATGTACCTCAAACCAAGTGCCAGTTTATTTTTAAAATTGTTTCCATAAAATTAAAAATAAAATAGCTGAATCCGATAAGTGTTCCATAATTAATTTCTGTTATTTGCGATATTTATCAATAATCTTAGAAAACACATTTTTAGGCAAAAAAGGCTGAGATGGAAACGAAATAATTTATTTACTACACAACCGTGGCAGATACAAAAAAATGTCAAGATACACTTTTTGTAGAGAATTGAAAGAACTTTACGAAAAAAAATTTACGTTGATGTGAGACAGGTCCGTACTAATTACTTTTTAAATTTAGTGATAGTGAAAACCCATAACTCCACCACTGGTTATTTCAGGACCTTCATATTATCACTAAATATCGTAGTCAAAAAGGTGGTACTACACATCAAATTTGGTTTAAATATCTCCACTGGTTCGGACAGTGTAAAAAATACTTCATATTTTTTCCAACACTTCAACGCCCTGTATCTCGGAAACTAAGCTTTCCCCGATATATGTTGATATAAAATTTTCATTTTAGATTATCTTTTTCTATGTAATGTTAAAGTCCTACCACATAAAAGTGAACCACCCTGTATAGGTACCTATTACTTTTTCATCTAGATCGCGCTAATCGCGTACAGAACCTACGCTAACCCTCTCGACGGAATTTCACCAAGTAAACGTATAAAATCCCGCACTTAATTAATTCTCCGGGCCCCCCCTTAAAGAAAATACACGGTACCCACACATTATACGCCCGCAAAATTGTGCAAACATCCACTTAGACGTCGCCGTGGAACACACAAACCTGTTCACATAAGGGTGCCACCCTCTTTCCGCGCCCCCGTTTAATCTGCTTGCTAATTTCGAGTATGTTTGCGCAAGTGTCGAAGAATATCAGGGATGCAGGTAACTATGTGTAACAGGTTGGTATGCACCTCAGAACTTGGCTGGTTAATTATGGATTTCGAGATGAACAAAGTTTTGAAGTAAAACTTACATAACTTGGGACCGGAAATTTTGAGATCAGACGAAAAATTAGACGAAACTTTTAATAGAAACTTATATCAGCATCCAGAGATATACTAATAAGTCCGGGCACTCGGCCTTGTGTAAACAAACGTTTCCCTCTTGCCCTCTCCCGCTCCCTTCCTCATCGAGCCGATCGATATCTTATAATATAAGAAAATAAGCTGTACACAGTGTAGTTGAGAGCGGTTAGGTACCGACCGACCGTGACTGTTGTAGTGATGCCTAGTAACGCTTTTTACTGCAGTGCGGATGGCTGTAAAACCAGTTCAAAAGACTATATATTACCTTTTTTCGTTTCCTAAAGACCCTGAAAGGTGAGATTGAGTTTGAGGTACCTACCTACAAAAATTAAGACATTTTTATGAGACATTTGAATACTTAGGTATTAATGGAAGGATAACATAGATATAATATTAAAATATTGAAAATTTGAAGGTGCCAGCAATGGAAGAATGCCTTAGGGTTCATCCGGGAACATAAATTTGCGAATATTCCACCTAAAGAGGCATATAAACCTATAAGAATTTGCAAGGCGCATTTTGATGATAAGTCATTCATTTCGTCCGGAAAACGTTTAGTAAAAACTGCTGACCCTTCGGCTGTCCCATTAAGATTATTGCCAGAAGCTTATGGTAAGACGCATGCTTGTGTAGGTACGTATGCGTAATATTTTGTTCTGTATTGTTTATGTCAATTTAAGTATCAAAATATTTACTACAGGATGAAAAAGTAGATATGATTAGTTTAACTCTTTGTCGTTAAATATTTATTTGTTATTTATGTTTTTGTCTGCTCTATGTTTTGTTAGGCTTCATTAAAAATGAACGTAAAACATAAAAAATTGCATTTTTATTCATGTTCCAACCAAAGTCTACAGATATACCTACCTACTAATTATGTAGATTCTGGTAATAGCTACCTTGTATTTTAATTTAACTGTACCTATCAAAAACTAACGGTACACTTACCTACACAAATAATGTTGTACCACTACAAATAGGTATACTAATATTTGTAGACTTTGGTAACTAATGGAAAGTCAATATGAACCTGCCCCCGTATAACTAGCTTGGCGGCGATTTCGTTTAGTCGCCCTCGTAAATGCGAAGCGTGCGAGGTGACGCTGATTTACGACCGGTCGCAAAAAATTGTCGGCTTTTCAGAGAGATCAAAGGAGTGAGCCGACTTTAGTATTTCTAGACTTTGCTTATATCGCCAATATTTTCTATGTTTAATAATATAAAACTTTGTTGTATCGCCATGGTTTAATGCAATGTGGATCATGAAAGTCTACCAAGCTTTCAGTGTTGCAGACATTGGAAAAGATGTAAGAAACATTATGTAAATGTTATGTTATTGCCGTCCCCTTTGAATGTAAAAACCCACCTACAGCAAATATGTGATCGATTTGTGTATTTTTGAATCATTTGAAACAAATTGATGCTCAACAAACCTATTAATGCATGCAAATATTGTATCTACTACCAAAATTGCTGATCAAATAGGGGCCATATATATCGTTCATTTATTTTCCAGTTGACTGTACGTTGAACTATAGCTTGAACCCCTATACTCTATTTTATACAGGGTGTGAGACACCCTGTTCTAAATGTCATAAATAAAACTGATGGTAAAAAATTTAGATTCGAAGCACAAAAGTTCATATGAACACAGGTTCAAAAACGCTTAATAAGAAAAATACAGGGTGTGAAAATGTATACAAAAAAAAACAGAATTTCTTGAATATTTTATTAACGCTATACGAACTTTTTTGCTTAAGATGAAATTTTCTACCATCAGTTTTATTTATAACATCTATAACTGGGACATCCTATGGATATATCCTCCAATGGCAGCCTGTTTTAGTTGGAGCACAAAATGACAAGGGACTAATCGAACGTTCCAAATGTATAGTTTGCCCAATTAGTTAGTTATACATAACGCAAATTAATTCGCGTTGCATTTGAAGGAAAATATAAGCTTTAATAATGCATATAATGTATTGCATCATTGTCATTGTTTTAATTAGTAACATGAATATAACTCATTAGATATTCGAAGCCACATACATAAATTCATACATTTAAATGAAATAAAATTAATTAACGGCTTATATCTTTTAAAAGGTAAATAATATTAATAATTAATAGTATTTTCACAGTAGACAATATAGACATTTGAAGTTATAGTTGGGATCGTAAATCACAAATCACCCAACACAGAGAAATAACCAAGGATAGAGGGAGCAACAGCATCAAAATACACACGTTTGTAGTCAACCAACATCTTATGCAGATTTACCGAAGTAAACAAACATTAGGCCCGTGTGTACAACGTTTACCTGAGATAGGTTATATCCTGAGAAATATCAATTTGGCCACACACCACACACTTTCTGCGTCCCATTGTATACAAAATCAGTCACTATATCCTAAATACTAATAAATAGCCTATAAATTGACAGAAAAACAATTGAAAACACGAAAAATGCATACGTAAACAATCGGAAAACTTGACTTGCTGGGCAAACACAAAACAAATACCGCCGAGTTAACGAACGCGGCGTCCGCGGCAGCAACGGCGGCGTTGCCATGTTGGGCGGTTTGTGGTACCTGTTGACGATTTTATTAAAGTGATAAGTAGCTACTATATTTACAGCGCAATTTAGTTTTAGTCTAAAATTGTTACATACAAGAAAGTAATATCTACATTTGTTAATTTAGCGTTATGGGAGGTGAGGCTTTATTTAATCCCATTATTAAACCCTTCTATTTTGAAATGAAATACTGTAAAGAATGGAGTACGTGGCGTCACTCGAAAAGATGTTGGCTCTGTTTATTTTTTGTTCATACTCCATTCTCTCTATTCTTGGTTATTTCTCTGAGCAAAGGTGGGTTTGTTGTAAGGTTGTATCTACAAATAATCTGCCAAAGTACCTGGTAATATTATTAGAGAAATAACCAAGGGTAGATGGAGTAAAACATCAAAATGCACACGTTTGTAGTCGAACATTACGCCCATGTGTATAACGTTTTCCTGTGGTAGGTGCTGTACTGTGTACTGAGAAATATCAATTTGGCCCCACTCCACACACTTTCTGCGTCCCCATTATTCAAAATCAGTCACTATATCCTGAATACTAATAAATAGTTATAAATAAAGCTCGGATTTATAGGCAAAAGAATTTGAAACAAATTAAAATAAATAATAAAATAAATTAAATTAAAACAAATATTAAACTCGACAATTTATTAAGCAAATTTAATTATTTTAAACAAAATATAATTTCTATGACACACTATTACTAATTAAACAATAGTTAATTAAGCATTGTTACCATTTACCACTTAAATTTTTTCATTTATAGCTACAACTAAGTGCTTTTCTACATTTTCTGTTTTGAAACAGTCTTCTATAACATAGCATTTATCTAAAGTTTGTTTCCTCAAGGTACTCTCAACCGGGATAGATATTTTAAGATGTTTTTAAAAAAACGTCTTAAAACTAGGATGATTTACTTTATACAACGGAATGTTAGATGCGATCATCATCTGGCATAAATCAAATTTAAATGTGTCCTCCTCCTTTTTTGAACTGTTTAAACTTTCCCGCAGGGAAGTTTGGAACAATTTAGATGACTTACATTTTCGAAATTCCTTCTATGAAGTGGCGTCCCACTATGCTGGTCAATGAAGTACTTATCTGTGCATTAAGTACAAGAAATAACCATAATTAGAATCAGAATGAATGGGATGGGCTCAGATTGAAAAAAAAAAAACTTACAGATTTGCCGCACGGTTTACAAAATACTCCATCTCCTTCTAAAGAATGGCCCGGATGTGGTAGGATCCATGCACTTAATTTAGAGCACATCTTTTTAAACAAAGCCACAAAATCACCAAACGTCTAAAATTACTTTATTTGCTCTTTACCTTAAGGCATAAGCAACAAAACTAAACTCTGATCAAGTAACACAACAAATGTTGAAATTATAAATGATTCACAGATGGCAAAAGGTTCAGGGTTTCCCAATTATTAGACCAGGTAGACCTTCCTAGAAAACCATGGGCCATAAGGATAGGTAATTTTAGTTTTATAGATAAGTTTAGTAATAATAATATGAATAATATGTAATATGTAGCATTGAATTTTGAAAAAAGGCACAAAAAGGCGGAATTTATAAAAAAAAGGCAAAACGTGCAAGAAACGCTTGCAATTGGCAAAATAGACAAGAAAAAGGCAATTTGCCTATAATCCGAGCTACAGTGGCTTTATACAAAGCCACTGTAATCCGAGCTTTAGTTGTTATAAATTAACAAAAAACAATTGAAAACATTAAAAATACACTCGTAAACAATCAAAGAAAATGACACTCTGGGGTAAACAACATAAACAATACAAAGTTATTGAATGCGGCGGCGGACGGCGGCGTTGTCATGTTGGGTGATTTGAAGTGTATCTTGAGGATTTTATTAAAGTGATACCTAATTATCTTACTATAATTACAGGGCAATTTAGTTTTAGTTTAAAATTGCCACATACAAGGAATTAATAGCTATACATTTGTTTATTTAATGTTATGGGAGGTGTGTCTTCATTTAATCCCATCACTGATAAAGGTGTTGGCTCCGTTTTTTTCTTACTCCTTCCATCCTTGGTTATTTCTCTGACCAGACTCGACCATTGCAAGTTCGGAACGACTTCGAATGTCCCCAAGAAAACCGGAAGGGCACTAATAAAATGAATTATTCGCCCGGCAACGTGGCGCACCTTCCACACCGGCAAAACAAACACCACCACAAAACAGGAAGAAAAAACCGGACGGGGAAAAACGGAGCCAAATTAATGGGCCCACCTTAAGAACAATGCCCTCCAGACGGTTTTTCGGCCGTCGACTAATTATTCAACGTTGAGGAACTGTTAATCAGGGGTTGATTTCGGGCAAGAAGAGGGGTGGCCGGAGCGCCCGATTGCCGGTCCCCCTAAATTAGGCGCGAGGAAAATATCGTACTCGTTAGAACAGCAGAACGGAATTTATGGGGGCTGAAGGGGGCGCATTAATATTGTTGGGGCGTCTCAATCGTACGGGGCGTCCCAAATCGGACACTTATGGGATAGAGGGTGCCTCGCAAAGCGTCCCATTTTCTTCAAAGACACGTAACTTTTTTATTTGTGATTTTTTTATTTGTCTTTGTTCGCAAACTGATTTAGTTTGTTTTTAATGAATTGTGGAGTATACAGGGCGTTTCACCTAAAACTCCCCGGCTTATTATCTCAGCAAAGAAATTAGATATTTTAGTTCAGTAAAAAAATGCAGGTAGACCTCATCGAAGAGTTTATTCATTGTTCTCAAATTGAATTTTCTATTGGAAATTGTAGATGGCTTTGCGACCGAAAGAAACTTTTCGTTCGTAGTGACTTTTAAAGTGGTGTATCATAATTATTGTCCTTCAATTTGAAACAAATTATACGCTATATATAAACAAACTTTGAAAAATCAACAGTTTGTAAGTCCACAAGATGCTCATACAAATTCAAAATCATTTTTAGTTAATTACTAGTAAAAACATACAGTGTGTTTCACTTCAAGTCGAGACAATTCATTATTTTTTACGGGTTAACCGATTTTCATTTTTTTTAAATATATTCTACTCCGAAAGATTGTTGACACTTATTTTTTTTCAGATTCGTCTTTTCCTACGTCATGGATTGGTCCACCAAAAACTGAAAAAGTAGAATAGGCACCTTTTAGGGAAAAAATATTAGCACAGTCGTATTGGCCATACCCGAAAACCCCACATACCAAGTTTCAAGGTAATATCTTATACAGGGCGTTAACAAAATAACTTCAAACATGGCAAAAAATACGGTTTTTCGGAATACCCTGTGCAAACACTGAGAGATATTTTAATATTATTTCTTTGCAGAATGATTAGGACTCACATAAGTCACCAATTTATGGTCCTGCCTTATAATAAAAGTACAAAAATCGAAAAAAATATTTTTTTCTTGATGTTTTTTTAAATTTTTTCTACACTTTTATCTTATGCATATCAAAAAACATAAACAATATTAAATTATAGAAAATATTTTCAATAAAGAGCACCCTTTTTTTATTTGAAAAAAATTAAAAATTGATTTGTATCCACGTATCCAGGGTGCTCTTTATTGAAAATACTGACCAAAATTTAATATTCTTGATGTTTTTTTTTAAATGTAAAAAAACACCAAGAGAAAAACGATTTTTTTTCGATATTTATATTTTTATAAACGTCCTGTATAAGGCAGGGCTATGAACTCGTGGAAATTGATGGTTTATGTGAGCCCTAATCAAACTGCAAAGAATCAATTTTAAAATATCTCTCGGTGTTTGTTCAGGGTAGCAGAGGCGGGTCCAGGCAAATCTAAACGGGGGGGCGGCGTGGTAAAATTTTTTTCTGAGGGGCCGGGGTAGGGAAATTTTTAGAATATAATATGTATTTTTGTGAAAATAAAATAATTTTCTTGAAATCGGCATTAAAATGTCCCAAAATCGTCATTAAAAGCACAGAAATCGTACAATAATGTAGCCCATTATTTTACGATTTTTTCAATAAGTAGGCCTTGGCGAGATGTAAACATCAAACGTCAGACGCGGAGAAATCGCCCGTCAAAAGTGACCAAATATTCAAAACCCGGCCGATAAAGGCTCATTTAACTTCTCGTACACATTGCGAAATTGTTTCCTATAGAAGCGCAATCCTTCAGTATACATATTTTAGTAAATTTGAAAATCAATAGATTTGTTGTGTAGGCTGCACAAGAAGCAGCAGTTTGGTTTTTCTGTCAGAAGGTGCCGTACATCATTATACTTGTCCTAGGTAGAGCGATCGGTAAAGTCAAGCAACGCCGAGGTAGTCGGTTCGTGGACGGGTGATCCCTTATTATTATTTTCTTACCTAATAAAACATTTTTTTTCCCATTTCAAGAAAAATATAATATGTACCTCGGCACTGAAGTTCTTTTTATGACTCATGTGGTTTATTTGCCTCGGCCAGAGGCCTCAGCAACTAAACTCCACATGAGTCATAAAAAGTTGAACTTCAGTGCTTTGGTACATAAATAACTATTATTTCTCTAGAAAAAACAAAAACAAAAAAATGTTTACCCAAACAAAATAAAAAACAAACTTAAATAATAAACATGACAAAACAAAATCACAGAAAGAAACAATAATTCTTTAGATTTAAAAAATAATGTACCTACTTATCACAAAATAAAATCATATTTTCTCATCTTTCGCGCAAACTGATCTTTTTTTCATTTATGGGTACATTGCGGTGTATATTTAATAGGGCTAAATTATGTAGTCTGTCTTGGACTATATTGGTAGGTACGTTCTTTATTTCCGCCGATGGCATTTGCTTGCTCTGCTCAAAAATTTTCTTGCCGTTGTCGCAATGCGGCTTCGTACTGGTATTGCCAGAACAAGCTTTATCGAGAAACTGAGGAAAATATACTAAAAACGCTCTTTAATTGTACACTAGACAGGTAAATATTTCATGTCCCTAGAATTCCCTAAAAGGCGGCCATATTGATATTATTGATAGGTGACGGAGGCAGGGGCCCCGCAAAGAAGTTGATCGCCCGCGTGCGAAATAAAATTGGCGCCGCCCCCCCCCCCCCGAATAGATAAATTAAAATGAAGTTGATCATTTAAATAAAAAACACTCTCTAATAAAAAATCAAGTGAACTACTACCGCGATTTTCTCCCGTATTTTACACCCTACAAAAGAAACGTAAGGAACGAAAATGTGGCAATTGTGGACAGCTAAGTGGTGCTGAAAAAGAAATCGGCATCCATGGCCAACTTGTCGCGCAATATAAAAAAAACTTCAAATTGATCAAAACTATTACTAGCCGTGGAATGTTTATTTTAAGAGATAGAACAAAACATTAATATTGAAAATTGATGGCACTAAGAAGCTTTATGCAACTGGGTAGATAGTTTTAAAAAATTATACAGGGACTTCGGCTCTCTCGAGGCTATGCATTTTTTTTATTTCTTATTAAGCGATTTTCTCGGTTATTTTGGGACGCACAGAAAATAGGTAAGAAAATAAAATATGGCAATTTTGGCCAGCCAGATGACGTTAAAAAACGCCCGTGAAACTTAGTATGTGGGGTTTTCGGGCATGGCCACACACTCTGTGCAATTCGTTTTTTTTTTCAAAAAAATGCCTAATGTACTTTTGCAGATGAGCACGTCGCGGCGTTGCCAAATCGCGCAAAAAATCGCCCGGCCCGCGCCGGCGAATAATTCCCCTCGCGATTCCCTAATTTTCCCGGCAATTAAATCAAAGAACAACAAATCTCGCGCTTAATTTCGACGCGGAACACGTATTTCCCGAAGTCGGGAAATTTAATTAGCCCGCTTAAAATTAAACAAAAGCCTCGAGGGCGGCGATAAACGGGCGGCAACGCCGCGGGGCCCCGCGAAGACGAGGGACGCCCACGACTTCGACGTGCCGGGTCTAATTAGGTCGCATTCCGGAGATCCGGATACGCGTTTCTTTCCGGGCAATTCCCGGATTTTTTCATCGGATGTGCGACGTGCGGAATTCGTACGAGGAATAGCGGGAACGAGAAATATCACCCCGGAGCCGGGTCGCGTTCGGGAGGGACGAGAACTCAGAGAAATAGCCAAGGATAGAGGGAGCAACAGCATCAAAATACACACGTTTGTAGTCAATCAACATCTTATGCAAACGACCCCGCACACTTTCTTAGTAAAATCCGGCTCCCGTTAATTTTACTAATTTTTTATATGTTATTCTATATCATCATCAGATCAAGGTTATATCCTGAGAAATATCAATTTGGCCACACACCACACACTTTCTGCGTCCCATTGTATACAAAATCAGTCACTATGTCCTAAGTACTAATAAATAGCCTATAAATTAACAGAAAAACAATTGAAAACGCGACAAATGCATACGTAAACAATCGGAAAACTTGACTTGCTGGGCAAACACGAAACAAATACCGCCGAGTTAACAAACGCGGCGCCCGCGGCAGCAACGGCGGCATTGCCATGTTGTGCGGTTTGAGGTATCTGTGACGATTTTATTAAAGTGATAAGTAGCTACTATAATTACAGCGCAATTTAGTGTTAGTTTAAAATTGTTACATACAAGAAAGTAATAACTACATTTGTTAATTTAGCGTTATGGGAGGTGTGCAAACAATGGAGTACGTGGCATCACTCAAAAAGATGTTGGCTCTGTTTACTTTTTGTTCTTACTCCCTCTATCCTTGGTTATTTCTCTGAGGACGAGAAAAATTTCTACACAGAAATTAAAAAAAATAGAGAGGGATGTTCTCGTGGCATATCAGGTAAAGGATAATTAATGCACTTCAACCCGAAGTCGCCTACACTTAGACAGGGAAGGAGAGAGAGGACGGCTAGCAGCGCTCGCGGCCGTGTTACCGACTGCCACATCGCATGACAGGCCAGTGGCGTAGCATGAAACGCGTTCTTAGCCAATATCATAAAAATGTTAAAAATGAAAAGGTAGTTAATTTTGGCTTACATGTAATTTGAAATATCGGTATTTATTTGCAGATAATTTCCCAAATATAAAGCTAGTTTCTAGTGTTTAAATCTATTTATTTGCGGCGATTTCGAATCAATCATAATAAAATAAATAATGCACGTCCATGGAAACCAGCCCATATTTTATGAAACTATCATAATCAATTGAGAAATTTTCAATAAGAACGATGTTAAAAATAATTATATTGGTCATATTTACAAACAAAACAATGCACTTTATCATACTAAAAAGTAGAAGGAATTTGAAGAAGTCAAAGGTAGCTTGCTAATATTTACCTGTGAAACGAAATCCCGGGCTCTTGCTTTTCACTTCTGTTTTTGCAACCACACGCTGAACAATTCACCATCGTAAGAGTATATTTTCCCCTTACTCACTGTTATTTTTAATTCACAAATTCACGAAATTAACTCTCAACGTACTCGCTTTGTCTGCCACATATAAAATGGCCGCCGTTCAAAACGACGTAACAAAATCTATAATACACGGCAGGGTAGGCTCTCTCTTTCATTGTCTAAGCTCCTACATCTCACCGATACTCACTATATGTATAGTAAGTGTAAGTAGCAGTCCCGGGTTCGAACCCCGGCTGGAGTGCATTTTTTTCAACTAATTATCCTGATATGCCACGAAAACATTTATTTTTATTTGTAATTACACAGGTACAAAAATCTGTCCTTGTTTATTAAAAGACCTAAGCGATTTGTGCAGTTGATTCGATACAACCTAACTTTTATACTTTGTAATTCGATATAAAAACTTTTATTATTCGAGCTCCTACTATTTGCACTTTATCATTTTAATAATAATCGTTATTAAAAAACTAAATAATTAATTCCTAAATATACATATGTATACAATTTATAAATAGCATTACCTGCATGAATGCAACGATTTATGTATATAAAATCAAAACTTTGAACTACAAAACGAAGGTTGATTTTGAATTCTTCTTCTTCTTTAATTTTTTCTTTTTTCATTTTTACTTTAGTTTTTTTGTATTTATTTTATTGTTCGATATTTTTTAACAAAATTTGGTACAAACCCGTTCTAAGGATGCACAATCCAGTGACGTAGTCAGAATTTTTATACAAATATGCCTAATATGATTTTTTTACAATTTTTTTCCAAAAAATATGTCGTAGTACGCCTTGGTTTTTTTTAAATAAAATGTGCCGTTCTGTCCTCTATACAGTGTGCTCATTTGAAAACTAGTCACCCTTAATATTTCTGCAATGAAAATAAATTCTAAAACCGTCGATTTTTATATAAAGAAGGACCTCTTTTAAGTCCGTTTTACATTTGTCAATTTTCTCGGCAATTTATTTTATTTATTTAATACAAAAATTGACATAAAAAAATTGATGGCTTTCTCTGTGTATTTATTGACGGCTTAAAACTTAAAACTATTTTTCGTCAATTTTTGCGTCAATTTCAAGGCTGGCAACGGTAAAATTGTGAAGTTGCAATTAGAAAAACCAGAGCTGCAGCTTTTTTCCTTTTAGACTTAGGTATTCTTCATAGGGTTTATTTGCACATTTTTTACACAGCATTTTATCCATAATATTTATAGTAAAATAAACCGTAAAAACACCTCTCAGCAGCACAAGCACAATATAACATAACCTCAAAAATCAAGATAACTTTTGTTCTGTTGGTAGCAGTCAAAAATTGACATTTTGGTCAGAAAATTATATAAAGACTACTTTCAGCATTTGGTCCTTACCAACTTATAGACCGTCAGATAGTGACAGATTTAGGTGCCCCATTTTCGCATACAAGCCTCGAAGAGGGTTGAAATACTTTTCGATGTTGATTTTGAGTAGAACGAAGGAAAATTGACAAGTGGCTCCTGGGGATAACATATGGAAAATTCGATTTTCCTTAACACAAATAATAAGTGTCTGATGCCCATATTATGATCACGCAAGCCGTGTTCACTAAATTAATAGAACCTGGCTTCGGAAAACCAAAGGCTACATAATTAACATATATATATCGAATCGAATTTCCCATATGTTACCGTATATGGTCCTTCATTCTACTCAGCATCGATGTACTTTTCAACCCTCTTCGAGGCTTTTATGCGAAAATGGGGCACCTAAATCTGTCACCATCTGACGGTCTATTAATAAGTTTGTTGTTAGCAACGGAAAAGACACTTCATTCTGATATTGATGATCTAAAAGGCAGAATAACTCAAGAATGTAGAAGATTAATGCAAACTTGCAAAAATGAGAGCAGAATTTGAAAACAGATTTTATTATTGCCTTGGTGCTCGCTTGGAACATATTATAAAATAATATAATTTACGTTGTGTTTTCGTTTTCGTCAAATGTAACTTGATCGATAGGGAAAGGCTAAGTACCCCGCTCGTTTCTTGCCTTTTTTTACCGATCCATTTACATATAAAACTAACAATTTTCCCTGTGTACGCTCACGTAAATTATCCCTACCTTCCCCGGCTACCGACTAATTTATTCCGACTTTAATACAACACAAGGGCAGCCCGGATATCTAATTAGCCAATAAATAACCGTTCCCACCCGCTAGGCTAAAAGACCAACCGTTATCGACCGTGAACTTTCCTACGGCTTCGCCGAAAATGCACCGCGGCGTTGCCGCTTGTCGCGACCGACGCGTCCGACCCGGCAACGTCGCGACCGGATAAAAGATGCACCCCGAGCAATTCGGAGCGACATAGTGGGCCGAGGCAGTCGTAACGGTGACGTCAATGGCCGTTTGTCACGGTTAGGGGTGAGGGGTGAAACGCAATAAACCGATGTGCAGTTACTGGAAAGTGAATTTTTTTATTGGGTTATGGAAATAACGGAAGCACGCGAATGGCGTCCAAGGCGGGATCATAATAAAAGGACGGAATCCACGATCCGAATGTATAGGGGTTCTTAGACGATTTACGAGTGTGCATAGAGTGTCTCAAATTTAACGCCATTGATTTCTGTTTTTTTTTTATGTTATCTACTTAGGTATATTTTGTTTTTTGCTGAAGGTATGTAAAATTGTATTGATTTTGCTATCAGAATATAGGTACATACTTAGCATTCTGAAAATCCTTTCCAACAGAGCTCTTCTTCTTCTAAAATCGCTTTACACACATCTTTCATTTATATTTTTTCGTTCCATTTTTTTAGTGTCAGAGATATTCTAAAATTTAGGGAAAGTTATTACACACAAAAAATAAAAGTATATTTGAAACAATTTAGTGAGTACCCCAGAAGCAACTGAATGCTTGTGCGCTTTAGGTTGATATTATTAATTTTGAAATGGATAAATATATATTTCTAAGAAAATTGAAATTTTTATTTTTAAAATAGATTTTTCTGTGTGTATAAGAATTAAAAATTACACCCAAGTGGTGGTCCCAAAAACATCATAATACTCGGCATACTTTGATATTTTCACATGTTTTAACATTTTCATTTGTTTCTGATACCAAAAATGTAAAGAAAGCAAAAAACCCTTTTTAAATCTTTCATAAACTTAAACATCAAATTTCAACTCTTAATAAATTGTTTATTATTTTCACCTATCGTTAAGTCCATCCGTGGACACACTGTATAACAATAACAAATTAGTAAATAAAAATAAAAAATTTCCAGATAGCAACAGTTTAAATTTGCTGATTTAATATTTATATTTCAATTTTAATATGAAGGAGTAAAATAAAAAAATATATATACCATCTGTTATTCTTACTTTATTTCATCCTTTCCAAAGTTATAAACCGCAATTCCTACCAGACTGCACAAATTCCCTAAAGAAAAAAAGAATAAAACTCTTATCTGTACCGCTCAATATCGATTCATGAACGAATTGAACGAGGATTCAAATATCGTTCCGTTTTTATTGCGGAAAAGCGGCAAAAAACGCTGGTTCGGCAGTATTTTTAACTCTATGGGGTATTTAGCTCGCCAAAAGGCGCTATCGACAACGGTTTGGGGGATTTCCTTCTAAATAATTAATGCTTATCCAAATAATGTATTGCCATTTTTATAGTCCTTTTTTTGCACTCTTTCAAACGATGTTTGACAACAGTTATCTTCCTTTAAAATGCGGGTGTTTACAAAAGTATCAAACATTCTAAATTCCCGTGTTATCCCTCTCCGCTACTGGTAAAAATACCAGACTTATCAGCATAAATCACCCGTATAAAATTCAAAAGTTTTTATGCGGTCGACGTTGACCTAGCCAAGGGCGCAGCCAATAAGAAAGCGAGCGTAGCGATTTGATTGGTCGGCGTTTCGGAGATCCACTTAGCAGGTGTCGACGTAGGCCAGTTAGGGCCAGTATAACCAGTGCCGTGCACGGAAATAAGGATTTCGCTTTATTTTACGGATTTTGGCTTTGTGTATAGATTTTTTTGTGGTGTTGTTTTGTGTGCAAAAACAATATTGGTTTGCTTTGTTTTGAAAGTTTATTTTATTATTTTTTTAGAGCATCTGAATAAAATTTTGTGCCGCGCGCCGCCTATGACTCGATCTTGCCAACATTTTCGACAACGTAAGAAGAAAAATAAGAACGCGGCGCACTACTTGGACATCACATTAATAAACTTTCCCAAAGTAATTGTATTGGGGTTTTTCTTTGACCAAAACAACGGAGAACAATCCTTAGGAGCGACGGGGGAGGTCTGTTTTCCCCCTTTCCCCAGAATATCGTAGATGGAGACAAAGTACGTGGCGCCGCAAATCTGAAGAGGGGACATTCCTTCCCCCCAATACACCATCGGATAATGCGGGGGGTATAAGTCAGTGGTGTAGACTAAAATTAATTGGGGGTAGGGTTGAGCTTTGTCATAAAATCTTTGGCATAGTTTGGTGAAATTTAAATACAAATAGATGCAGTAATGGCTCATCTTTTATTAGTGTGGAATTAATTAATAACCGAACAAATACTGTAGCTGAACGAATATGTAAAAGATCGTTATTTCCATGTGATTTTGGCAGAATTTTGCGAATTTTTGAGGAATTTATTGATCCTTGATGCGCGCCACTGACGCTACATCGTTTGTTTTCCCCCATGGCATCTCTTTGAGGCATACAAAGCCAAAATAACAGGCGAGCATGAAGGTCTTTCGACCCTGTCCTTTAAATACTTGCTACAAGAGAATATAATATAGACGTAAACCTTCCTGCGGCCTTTGACGACTTTGTAAAATTAATCATATTATAGGAGAAAATTTGCCCAAGCTAGTTGACACAAACATTAACTTTAATGATTACTTTGAAGAATTTTTTCCACTTGACTGCAAAACTATTCAGAGGACAATATTTTTTTTACCAGCAATTGATGAGAACGCGACGCACTGCTTGGACATCACATTAATAAACTTTCCCAAAGTAATTGTATTGTTTTTTTTTTTAGCAAAACAACGGAGAACAATTCTTAGGGTGATTCACGTAAGTTGTAAAGGTTGTAAACTTTCTTTCAAAAATATTTTCAACTTCCGATAACTTCCGGTTATACCGGAAGTCGATAGCAACTTTGTTATTTCAAATAGAACACCCTATATATTATTACACCATTCCCTATTAAATTCCAAATATTTTTTCTGGATATAATGTGTACCCTATTCCTAACCCTTTTCAAGATAGTCGCATTTTTTTATTTTTTTTGAGTGTTGCAGCCATCGACCAACTTTGAAATTTATTAATCTGGGCTGTCGTAGGCGAAAGTCAACTTTATTAAATGGTCCGTATGCCATTTCAAAATACTGTACAGGTGTTCGGGAAAAAATTCCCAATAAAAATTGAAAAATCTAATTTTTTTCAGACGGAACCCATATTTTTTTATTGCACCATTGAAATGCTTGTGAAGAGACAGTTCAAAAAGATATAACACACTAAATGAAGCGGTTACTTCGTTATTACGCAAAATACATGTTTTTGCTCCTCCATAACAAGAAACAACTGACCTTTTGTAATAGGCGGCCATGGATTTTTCATTTGTGATTGTCATTTATTGTGTTCCAAACAATAAAATATTAACTGTCGACAAGAATGGCTCAAATTAACCATTCTAACGAAGATATTTTGAATATGTTTTACACTCATGGAGAGTATAAAAGAATTTTAGAAAGAACAATTAGAGTTTTTAATGAAAGGCATTTACATTTACCACCTTTGATGAAAAGAAAATTCAGAAAGTTCGAACGAAATTTCATAGTCCCATGGCAAGGTCCAAACAAAAACAAGCAAATGTAAATACGTAACAAGTAAATAGCATAATATGAATAAAGTGTTTTAATTGTATGTACTTTCTTGATTTTTCTTCTAGTAGCTATTATTATGTAATTGTTAGTATTATTTAATTTTGTATTGTTGCTTCTCAGGGATAAAATATTATTAAATAGCCCTTAACCTTGTCATATAATTGCGTTATTTCATTTTACATGGTCCCCTATAATGTGACGCTCCTTGAGAAATGGCATCTTTGTTGATACAGAGCAGAAAAAATACGTATTTTGCGTAATAACGAAGCAACGAAGCAAAGTGTGTTATATCTAACTGTCTTTTCACAAGCATTTCGATGGTGCAATAAAAAAATATGGGTTCCATTTGAAAAAATGAGATTTTTCAAATTATATTGGGAATTTTTTCCCGAACACCCTGTACAATATTTTGAAGTGGCATTAAGACCACTTAATAAAGTTGACTTTCACCTACGACAGTCCAAAATTTCAGTTTTCCAGATTCATAAATTTCAATGTTATCATCACTATGGTCGATGGCTGCAACACTCAAAAAAATAAAAAAATTGCGAACATCTCGAAAAGGGTTAGGAATAGGAAACACATTATATTAAAAAAAAGATTTGAAATTTATTAGGGAACCAAATGGTGTAATAATATATGGGGTGTTCTATTTGAAATAACAAAGTTGCTATCGACTTCGGGTATAACCGGAAGTCGAAAGAAAGTTTACAACCTGTTATATAAGAACCAAACTTTCAAATCAAAATTCGCACTCCTTCCCCGTAAACTTCTAATGAACCACTTACGTGAATCACCCTGTAGAGGTATAGGGGCCCTAATATTCAATTATTTTGATTCTTCATTCACCTAACTACTTTTTTTGCAACATGTATGACGTTAAAACCATTAGCAACGCGAAAATTGCATCTTTAATAATAGGTTTCACAACGGCCCAATCTAACTTTTGTGTTTTGTGATTGTGACAGTAGTTGTACTCTGCTTGTCAACCCCCATGAATGCCTTGAATCTAAATTACCCTGTCTGTACAAATCCAAACCTTCGTTTATCTTCGGTGGTGCCACCAATCGCCAAATTCACCTCCAAAAAACACTCAACACGATTGCCCGGCACCCGCAACATTCTCCCATCCATTTTCCCTTTACTTCCTCGCCTCCCAAAAGGCTGGGAGTATTATTTATTCAAACCGGCTTATATTTCTGAAGAATTAGCTGTAAATTCGGAAGCCCCCCCCCCCACCACTCCTGTGGGTCGCTAAATCAACGTCAGTCAATAGGCGGGGGGGGGGGGGGGCTACCCTTCCAATACTCGGCGTAGTTCGGCAGTCATAAATATCAATTTCGCCGTGATTGTGCATACACGAGGGAATCCGGAGTGGTAATTTACTGGAGCGACAAACCGGCAGGGCAAACTGCTTAATTATGGGGTTGTTTTGCCCCGGGTCAATCTGGCCCGTTATTAATTAATAATTATTGATTTTCACAATATCTAATTAACTTTATAAATAACTGTAATCAGGTATTTTATTGAAAATATGATATTTAACACGAGATCCCTTAAAATTTCATTTAATCCCGAGCTACAGTTGAAAACAGAGTTATAGTCACGAGCTGAAGTTAGCTGCAGTTGTTGGCTTTTCAGCAGTGTTGCCAGTACTAATGTACAAACCTAACCTAGTACATTTTTTAATAATATTTTAATAATATTTTAATAATAGAAGATACTTAAAGGAAATAAAGAGATGTACATAGGTACATGAAATTTTATTTTAAAAATATAAGGCAATACAACATAATTATTACCTTATAAGAATAAATTCAGTCTGCAACATTAATAAACTATACCTGGGTGCCTACTTATATATTACCTATATACACAGGTGAAATAAGAGTCACACCTATTAGGAATTAGCTTAGACAAGCAAAGAGAGAGGACACCGCCCTGCGTGTATACAGTGTGTCAGAATTTGATAATGGACACCTCAGAAATATATGAAGGGCAAGGAAAATAAATGGTCTCTATTTTTTTATCGGTAGTGCCAAGGGAGAGTACCTCATAAGCGGTGGTATTTGGATGGGGTGATTATTTCATGGCCTGCTATGATTTTTTAAAATAGCTAATTTTCAAGAAACCCTATTAGGGATTTTTTTACGACAAAATGTTATTAAGAAAACTTGTTCAGAATGAAAAACTGAGTAGATTCGCAAAATTTCAAATGGCTAGGCCTACTATGATTTTTAGATTTATCTCCCACTTTTTTCTCAGAAAAGTGTTCTTTCTGGAGCTTTCACGTCAAAATTTTATTTTTTCACGATGATCAAGTTTCCTTAATAATATTTTGACGTGAAAGCCCCAGAAAGGAACATTTCTCTGAAAAAAGTGGGAGAAAAAGGCGAAAAATCTAAAAATCAAAGTAGGATTAGACTTTTGAAATTTTGCAATTCTACTCAATTTTTCATTCTGAACAAGTTTTCTTAATAACATTTTGTCGTAAAAAAATCCCTAATAGGGTTTCTTGAAAATTGGCTATTTTAAAAAATCATAGCAGGCCATGAAATATCCAAATACCACCGCCTATGAGATACTCTCCCTTGGTACTACCAATAAAAAAATAGAGACCGCATTTGTTTTCCTTGTCCTTCATAATATAGTTCTGAGGTGTCCAGTATCATAATGGGACACATTGTAGACCTTGTTACGTCGTTTTGAACGGCGGCCATTTTATATGTGGCAGACAAAGCGAGTACGTTGTGAGTTAATTTCGTGAATTTGTGAATTAAAATTAACAGTGATTAAGGGAAAAATATACTCTAACGATGGTGAATTGTTCAGCGTTTGGTTTAACATTATTTTATCTCAATATAACTTCTTCAAATTCCTTCAACCTTTTAGTATGATAAAGTGCATTGTTTTGTTTGTAAATAGGACCGAACAATTATTTTTTAACATCATTTTTATTGAAAATTTCTTATCGATTATGATAGTTTCATAAAATATGGGCAGGTTTCCATGGGCGTGCATTATTTATTTTACTTTGATTGATTCGAAATCGCAGCAAATAAATATATTTCAGCACTTGACACTAGCTTTACATTTGGGAAATTATCTGCAAATAAATACCAATATTTCAAATTACATGTAAGTCAAAATTAACTACCTTTTCATTTTTAACATTTTTGTGATATTGGCTAAGAACGCGTTCCATGCTACGCCACTGGCCTGTCGTGCGATGTGGCAGTCGGTAACACGGCCGCTAGCGGTATTGGGCGCCCTCTATCTTTCCTTGTCTAAGGGAATTAGAATAGGATCATATAAAAGTAACTTATGTGTCAAAAATGTAACCGTTGTATGTTGTGTCACTAGAGAATTTATTGAAAATAAGTTCAGTATTATAGTTTCCAGTCAATCAAACTGATTCTTGAATTTAGAATATTCAATGAGATGTCGTTCAGGTTTCGGAATATTTTGAAAATAGATTTTTCTGTGTGTAATATCAGTGAGAGACAAGATGTTGTGTGGTAACATGATAATCTTTATAAACATTATTAAAATCCCTGTGTTGATTTTATATTATACACTTGTACTCATAGAAAAAGTAAAGTATGCAACACATTTTACAAACTCCTTAAGATATCTATTCGTTCTATTAAACACTCGCTCCTCTACTTTGCTCGTGTCTATAATAGTCTCACAGAATAGCTAGGAGAATGACCTGTATACCTAGATGACCCATTCAAATGGCATTGTAATCCACGTTGATATACAATAAAATATCAAAACAAAGACCCTGTAGTGGTGCACAGCACAGCGGATTCGTAAATATATCTCCCACCAGTGGAAAGTTCGGTTTGATCCAGTATTTGTAGCACCACACACGACGCATTTTAAGCGCCCCATCAGTATTCACTATAATAGTTTGATATTTAAACAAATATAAAGAGTTTATTAGCGTTTTTAACCTGTACCCGACGCACTACAACAAGGCGTGTGTAAAGAAACAGACGTTTGGCCCTGCCCCGTCGTTGCTAAATCTATTGCGCATGCCTCAGTTTTCCTTCTATGCAACCAGGCTTAGTACATAATTTAATATATTTTCAACATGTGTATTTTAATTATAATATTATATATTATATAATAAAGAGATAATATTAACATAATTATATATCTCTGATGACTTTGCTATATATAAATTGTAAAAAATAAGTGCTTTCATTATTTGTCACATTAGGGAAGTTGTAACTTTGCAGAAAAGTTTTGTAAATAAATACCACAATGTTGAGGACGAAGTTGTGTATTGGATTATGGATCTAGGTACCGTATACAGATCATTGAGCTAGGACGTTGACAGTTCGTTCGACATTTGCCAAAGTCCCTAGATTGCCTGGAATGACAGTAAAATCAGGGACGTATTAGGGAGTATTGGGTAGGTTGGATTTTCGGACCCTTACAAAAAAGTCGAATAGAAACGAAACCGATTTAGTTTCGTATTCCTCGTCTGTCTAGACGCCCAGACAAACAACTTTGGAAGAAGCAGCAATCCATTTCTGCGTTTTGTGATGTAAACGAAACATTGCGACGAAAAATGAAACACGGTCCTGGCAACAAAATGGCACCTCTGATTTGCGGGTTGGTACGAACTAAATTACCAATGTGCAAATTATTCTGCAAGACGAGTATAAAATATGATGTATACCCCGATTACTGTAAGAAGTCACGATTTTGTCAGATGACATTCTCCACAAAATCCCTAGGAAGTTTCTGTTGACCATGGGTATAACATTGGTATATGTGTCTCAACCAGTTAATGACGTCACTCATTGATTTATGATGTGAAAAGTTACCCAAGTGATACGAAAAAAAAAGAACATAATAAAATAAAAATCCTATTGCAATCACGATTATACCGCTGTAAATAAAAATAACTATGACTACAACTAATTTTAATAATAATTTCAAACGTCATGGAAACACTTTCATTTTGGTATTTTGGTAAAATCTGCTACTTGCGGCTGCGTCTATGGTGCGTACTCAGGCAAATTTTATTTCGGTGTTGTGAAAGTGACAGTGAAGGTTTTCCGGTTCGTTCAAAAGGGTTCAAACTTTGGGCAGTGAAAATATTCGCGGGTTTCGTACGTTTCGTGAGTGTTACCGTTATCTGTGTTGTTCTTGTTCGTGTTATTTGTAGTTATTCATTGTGCAAATGGGCTCGTTACTGACCTGGACTTATGAGCCGGTTGCATTTTTTTGCTGCGTTGATGCCAACTTAGGATGGTGAAATTACCAATTGACAGTACCAGTAAGGACTTCTTAAAATAATTTTACTATATGCAGTGTGTCAAAGGGTAAGTAGACAAAAAGGTGTAAAATAGGAAGGCATAGATACTACCTGTTTGTTTAGAACTTGTTGCATAGTAGTAGGTATATTATTCATTCATACATATAAGTTGGAAGTTGATTTTATACAGGGTGTGATAAAAAACCAAAATTAATTTGATTTAATTTTTCAATGTTGACACTAATAGACTTGGAGAGGTTTTTGAATCTGCTCTTCAAAATAAAAATAAAAAATTCGGTAAATTGGGCTACCTTTTACAGAATCATTCCGGCTTTTCCATCCCGGCAACAAAGAGCAGCGGGCCCAATGTTTCGCCGAGCAATTCAAACTTCTCAAGAACTTCGAATAACATTTACCCCCAAGTGGCTTTGTTCCCCAAACTAAATGAAGCGAAGGATTCTGTCTTGCGTTTTCGTTTAATATTCGTTCTATTATTTACCTTAATGGCCCTCGATTGTGGCTGAAGCGTTGTTACCGACTACAATAATATCCCTGTTATTTAATACGGCCGCCCGAGCTCGCGGAGGGCAGTTTTATTAAAAGTTTTTATCGCCACGAAACTGCGCCCCATCCAAATTGGATAATGCTGTCGCGAATATGTAATTAAAATGCGATAAATGGAAATTGGGATTAGTTTTATGTGTGGGCGTCGCCGTCAAATAATTAATGCGAGTAGTAATTAAAATTGACAATCGCGCCAGTTTGTTCGCGAAATTATCGAGGGGAAGCTGGAACAGTAGCTAATATCCTGGATAGCTATTTAGCAACATCAAATACACATACAAAAAATTTATTTAATAGCGTTATATTGTTATAGAAACTATACAGGGCTTTCATTACAGAGAGAACCACCTTAAATATCTTTTAAATTTAAGGAATAAAAAAAAATTACAAAAAATACTTCGAATTATACAGTGTGTCTGCGTTTGCTTGTGAACACTCCAGAAATCTATGAAGAGCTGAAAAAAATTCGGCTTTATATGTACAGTGTCCTCCAAAAAGTTCGCACCATAGGAGGGAAAATTTAATTGTGGGATTACCTTTTGCTTTAAAAAAGATGAAAAATGACCCACTCAAACGTGGTCATGTGACTTTCGTTATCTGTCAAAAATGACATTTAAAAAATATATCGCCAAAAATGGGTTTAGTTGTTAAAATATCAAAAAGTTTTACTTAAAAAAGTTGTTTGTTTTTCAATTTTACGTAAGTGTACCAAATTTGAACGCTCTACTAAAATATTTAGTTTTTGCCAATTTTTAATATTCATGAAATTTCTGAAAATTTTAAAAACTCGAAACTTCGTAAAAACTATGTTATATCACTACCTTTATCATTCTATTAATTTTTTATTACTAATTACCGATAAGAATAGGTATTTTTCAAAAGAAAATGATATTTACGCTTTAAAATTCTGTTATGTTTGTTGCAAAGTTGATGTACCGTCTAGCATTTGGGGTATAGTTGTTTTTATTTGACAGTTATTAAACCGTCAAATAAAAACTATTGCTTCTATTCTCTCCATGGCCTACTCATCAATATCGGTTAATGTGAAATTAAACTTAAAGGTAATAATTATTTGTTCCATAAAAGTCAAGAATTTTGCTTAGATACGTAAAATAGTTTGATGACATTTTAATTTATTATTATTTTGGCATCAATTTAGAACTGGGAAGCGTAATGTAACTAAATATATACCCCAAATGCTAGACGGTACATCAACTTTGCAACAAATATAACAGAATTTTAAAGCGTAAATATAATCTTCTTTTAAAAAATACCTATTCTTATCGGTAATTAGTAATACAAAATTAATAGAATAATAAAGCTAGTGATATAAAATAGTTTTTACGAAGTTTCGAGTTTTTAAAATTTTCAGAAATTTCATAAATATTAAAAATTGGCAAAAAAACTACATATTTTAGTAGAGCGTTCAAATTTGGTACACTACGTAAAATTGAAAAAGAACCAACTTTTCCAAGTAAAACTTTTTGATATTTTAACAAATAAACCCATTTTTGGCGACATATTTTTAAAATGTCATTTTTGACAGATAACGAAAGTCACATGACCACGTTTGAGTGGGTCATTTTTTATCTTTTTCGAAGCAAAAGGTAACCTCAAAATTAAATTTCCAAATAAAACGTTAATTAAAAATTTCCCCCCTATTGAGCGAACTTTTTGGAGGACACTGTATATACAGTGTGTCCGTGGATGGAGTCCCCAAGAGGACAAATGGACCAAAAATTTCATTTTTCGACAAAAAGTCATTCTTGATAAAAGTTTCTGCTTTTCGAAAAAATATGGTCTACGGAGGGAATTTTTGATTTTTTTTATACAGAATGACCAAAAAATACAAAAACATGAAATACCATCAAGAATAAACTACCTTTATTTTTAAAAATATCAAAAACTTTTACTTAGAATAGTTTTTTAGAATTAAAAGATGTGTGCGATTCTCACTTTTCAAACAAATCAGCCAACTTCGATTTTTTTTATTTCCAAGTGTGGAACTCCTTTGTTTTTAAAAATATCAAAAACATTTATTTAGAAAAGTTGTTTAGAATTAAAATACGTGTCTGATTGTAACTTTTCAAGCAAATCGGCCGACTTTGATTTAAATAGGTAAAAAAAAAACAAAAAATCAAAGTCATCCGAATTGCTTGAAAATTTACAATCTGACACGTCTTTTAATTCTAAGCAACTTTTCTAAGTAAAAGTTTTTGATATTTTTAAAAATAAAGGTAGTTTATTCTCGATGGTATATCATGTTTTTGTATTTTTTGGGCACCCTGTATAAAAAAATCCAAAATTCCATATATTACCATATAATATAATACCATATTTTTTCGAGAAGCTTTTATCAAGAATGACTTTTTGTCGAAAAATGAATTTTTTGGCCCATTTGTCGTCTTCGGGGACTCCATCCACGGACACACTGTATATAATTTCGAATTCGTATTAAGCTATTTTTTTCTCACCTGTGGTAAAAATTTGTAACATCATGACCGAATCACTCTGCAGAATATTGTTCAAGCGAACCATAATATTTTTTATGTTTGTGCCGGTCAGGGCTTATCTGGTCCTGGAATTCCACTAGTCAAGGAATTTACATTTTCCCCACCACCACAATCATAAAAGCTCCATGTTACCATATTATTGTATTATCACCTGAATTGAATAAGTTCTTGTTCAAATTTCAATTCTAATTGTTGACCTAGTTAAGAAGAAAAAAATCAACTAGTAAGACTTTTTGAAACTTTGAAGACATGAAATACGAAATAAGCGAGAAAAAAATTTAATGGTAAATTAATGGTAAGGCCCCTAACCCATTGTTATATTTAATAATGTATATGTATTGTGCAATATGTAGGTACTTACTACTTGTATTATTAAATAAAAAATAATTTTCAGTTTCAAAGATTTCAGCTCTTTTTTTGGAAAACATTAGTAGTATCCTTTCAATAAATAATCCCAGGAAGGAGCAAATTTGGTCTTAACTCTCGACCGGGACAGTCTCTGCATATGGTGGGATGCCATTTCCGTTTTTACAGTGACGCGCACTTTTGAGTTGTTTCGACAAACTAATCGCGACAGAAATCCTCATTTTTCGTGAAATCAGTAGATACAGGCAAAAAATTATAAGGCACGTATATGTCTTTATGTATAGGAATCCCTGATTATACAGCAATTCTAATTTTAAATGTCCAATTATGAAGAAGTTGGTACCTACCCAAACGCCTATACCACTTTGGTGCATGACGTCAAAAGTTAATTTGAATTACAGAATTACTTACCGATGGATTATTATCCTCAAATATTTTAGTTTTGGCGGTAAGGGAAGTGCCACAAGCCCCACAGCTAAGCATAATAACTCAAAAAAGTACTGGCACCTATCAACAAACAAGCCTTACTTTTTTAATTTATACAGGGTGAGTTTTTTTCGATGCCCACTATGGGGATCTCGGAAACTAGCAGAGCTAGAACAAAGGCTAAATGGGGAAAGAATTGCAGTTTTGAGTGCTCAATCTAATGCCCCCTTAGGATTTTTAAAAAAGTTCATGGCTCACTAGATATTTTGAAAAGAGTGATTTTTTGCTATTTCATCAGATCTCTGTACCTCCGTTATTTCTGATTATACAGAAAAACTGTAGAGACAAAAATTGTAGATAATTTTGGGCTTAAGAAGATAATCTAATCCAAGATTTTATGTTGTTTGTAATTTTCCACATATGACATAAACTTGCGTTTTTTTAAATGTAAATCATAGTTGGCTGTGGCCTTATAAAATCGGCCATTTTTTGAGCTTTCCAAAGATATAATACTAAACATAATTATAAAAAATAAAAGAGCTATTATAGCTAATTTTCTGATTTTTTTAAAATTTTCACATAGTCAGCCATGGAATATTTTCATAATTACGTTCTATTTTATAATTAGACATACTTCAAACTTTCTAATATTTTGTTTTTAGATGGTAACAAAATGTAACAAAATAAAACAAAAATAAAAAAACTCAAATTCAAATTATTATTATTTTAAAAGGTCACCTTTTAAAATAAAAAAGGTGTTCAAACAATCCAGCATTATTATTTATGCAAATATTGCATCTTTTTAAAGCTGAATTTGTCGCCTTTCTTAGAGAGCGCCTGTCAATACTGGCAGTTGGTTCTAAAACAGCTGCTCTTAATTTAACAATTGCCTCATACTTTATTTTGTATTGTTCCCCACAAAAAGAAATCAAAAACAGACAAATCGGGGGATCGGGACTGCCAGCAAATAGGTCTATTTCTCCCTATCCAACTATTTGGATAGAGCTGATTTAGGTAATTTCTTACGGGCAAGTAATTATGTGGTGGAGCTCCATCATGATAATTTTTGTTTTATTTTGTTACATTTTGTCACCAGCCAAAAATAAAATATTTGAAAGTTTGAAGTATGTCTTATTTATACAATAGAACGTAATTATGAAAATATTCCAATAACCATAGCTCTTTTATTTTTTGTGATAACTATGCCGAGTATTATATCTTTGGAAAGCTCAAAAATGGCCGATTTTATAAGGCCACAGCCAACTATGATTTACATTTAAAAAAACACAAATTTATGTCATATCTCAAAAATCACAAACAACATAAAAAATGGATAAGATTATCTTATTAAGCCCAAAATTATCTACAATTTTTGTGTCTACAGTTTTTCTGTATAATCAGAAATAACGGAGCTACAGAGATCTGAAAAATAGCAAAAAATCACTTTTTTCAAAATATCTAGTGAGCCGTGAAATTTTTTAAAAATCCAAAAGGGGCATCAGATTGTGCATTCAAAACTGCAATTCTTTCCCCATTCAACCTTTGTTGTAGCTCTGCTAGTTTCCGAGACACCCAAAGTGGGCATCGAAAAGAACTCACCCTGTATATTCCAGTAAAAGTCACCGCGCGTAAATCGGACCTCGAAACGGAGAGTAAAGTGTCCCTAATTTTCAAATCCCCAGTTTGCGTGGCCGTTAAAGTCGCGGGAATACTCGCACAAAAATCCCGGTGTAAACCGGCTGTAATTTGTGGGAGGACGAATCCCGTAACGTAATCTGCGTCTATGCACGGACCGAGGAACAGAAAAGGCGCAGACAAACAAAAGTAATCGACATACGGGCCTCGGATCTGCGTAATGCGGGTAATTTCGTCGGGGGGGGACTTGTTCCGCCTTCCGCCCTCTGCGTCTTGCCTCCGGGCCCATAGCCGCGGCAAACGGCCCTTTGCCTCTCAAAGAGACGCCGGGGATAATTGTGACCTCCAGAAGGGGTTGTTAGTGTCGAATTATCATTTATTTGGAGATAAAATATCAGAAGTGGGACTTCAAGTGCTCGGAGACCTACTCTCAGGAATGATTTTTAGTATAAATTGTTGTTCTTGAAATCGGCATTAAAATGTCCCAAAATCGTCATTAAAAGCACAGAAATCGTACAATAATGTAGCCCATTATTGTACGATTTTTTCAATAAGTAGGCCTTGGCGAGATGTAAACATCAAACGTCAGACGCGGAGAAATCGCCCGTCAAAAGTGACCAAATATTCAAAACCCGGCCGATAAAGGCCCATTTAACTTTTCGTACACATTGCGAAATTGTTTCCTATAGAAGCGCAATCCTTCAGTATACCTACATATTTTAGTAAATTTGAATATCAATAGATTTCTTGTGTAGGCTGCACAAGAAGCAGCAGTTTGGTTTTTCCGTTCGAAGGTGCCGTACGTCATTATACTTGTCCTAGGTAGAGCGATCGGTAAAGTCAAGCAACGCCGCGCGCAGTTGGTTCATGAACGGGTGATTCCTTATGATTATTTTCTTGTCTAATAATTTTTTTTTCCGATTTCAAAAAAATATCATATGTACTTCGGTTCGGTTTATTTGCCTCAGCCAGAGGCCTCGGCAACTAAATTCCACATGTGTCATAAAAAGTTGAACTCCAGTGCTTGGTACATAAATAACTATTATTGTCTTTTTTATTACATTTAGAGAATGTGTATGGAAGAATAATTCTTTGAGCTCACTTGGCAAGAAATTGAAAACTCTTTCAGAAAGATGTTTTAGACTTCTTTGCCCTAAGTTTTTTGCGATAGTTCTGTTTTCACCTGTCTGTCTCGTCTTTGTCTAGTATAATTGTGTTGAATAAAATTTAACGCGTTTTTATTTTTATAAATATTTACTACCTAAGCATAGAAGAATAGTTGTCTAATATCGAAGATTTTTGATTCAGAGTATAACAGTTCCATTGGGTAAATAGCATTGCTTGCGGTTTTGAATGCTCAATCTAATGCCCCTTTTGGATCTTTAAAAAAGTTCATGGCTCACTAGATATTTTGAAGAGTGATTTTTTGCTATTTCATCAAATCTCTGTAGCTCCGTTATTTCTGATTATACAGAAAAACTGTATGCACAAAAATTTTAGATAATTTTGGGCTGAATAAGATAATCCAATCCAATTTTTATGTTGTTTGTGATTTTTAAAATGACATAAACCTAACGGTATGCCTATGGTTTTCCGAGGAGTTTTCTATTTTCAACTTCATTATAAAACACATGGCAGCCTGACTAAAATCATATCAAAACGCATATTTTTCGAATAAATGAAAACTCAGTTTTTCATATGAAGAACCTAGGATGACTCACTGATTCATACATTATTATTGTGAGAATATACGCAACACAATGCCCTTTGAAAGGAATACTGGTAAAATTATGTCCAAAAATTTGTCACTATCTCCCGGTTTACAAATGAAATTAATTGGTCAAATTTTGACAACAAATTTTGAGAACCTAAACTTCTTGTATTCGTTCTAGTGTCTACAAATAAGGTTTAAAAAGCTTTTCAATTAAACTATTAAATGCCTATCATAAGCCAGTAAAAAACTACTGGGGCGCCTATGCTCGTCCTCAGTCTGATTGCAGGCGATGATTTTCCTCGTTACTTTCACCCCCCTCTTTCTATTGTTAATTTCCCCCCAGATTACCGAAATTACTTTTTGTCTGTGTTCGCGGAAAAACTCTGCGAGTTTAAAATTTCAACCGACGATGATTAATCCCTGCATCTTTTATAGAAGACAATAACCGCCCAGAAATAAATAATAATAAGCAACCCGAGACGGGCAGCTGCTTCAATTTGAGATAATGAGAGTTTAAAATTTAATATTGCGTTCTTTGCAGTTTTTGCGTAGAGTTGTTACGTTAGTGGAGATAATGCAGCGGAGGTATATTTTCGTAATGTAGAAATATGTCGAGGCCAACGATAAAGACAGGCCATGGCGCTAACGCATAATCGCGTAGTCACGTGGCCAACTTAGTCCTATATAATAAAAGGCATTATTGGAGATAAGTAGAAAAATCAAATTTCGTCACAATTTGGCAAGTTTTCTTTCATCTATTGGTTTTGTGCATCTATTGGTTTTGTGCATCCAGGCGTTCTCTAATTGTTTTTCCAAAATTTTCAACCTGCCTCAGCTGTTTTAGGCTGAGAGTTAAACGGCGCAGCACTCAAATATTTTGGCACATTCTCAAAATTGTTGGGACAGCACCTTCCTTTAGGATATTCTCTATAGGTATTTTCCTCCCACAACACATTTGTCCACTTTAATTGTTTCACTTTCTTGAAAATGTGTTAGCCACACATACTTAGGGGTTTTTTAGAAATTAAATCTAAGTTGGACTTTGACGAATCCATTTTTGGCGCAAATTTTCATCCCGAGGCAAAGCAAATGTTGTTATGGTGACATTTTCTTCCTGGCTTTTGTAATATGTATAAATATAATATCAACAGACCCAATATTTGGTATTTAGGTTATTTTTTACGAAATAAAAATGAAAACTCACCTCAGTATACTGTAAATATTGACGAGGTCCCAGTTGATCGGCAGCGTGAAAGGCCGAATAGGAACCGTATCAGGGCATGGGTCGACAAGGAAAATAAATCCTCGAGTACGTTACAACACTGATTTATTTCGCACAAGGTGAATGGTGAATACAAAATACACAAACCCGAACGTGATCAACGGGAACGGCTTCCAGCCACCCGGACCATCTGAACTCGCGGATCTCCCGTAAGCAGTTCACCCGTCCGTGAGAATTCCCCTTACAGCGCTCACGCGTCGGCGCGAACGGCACCAATACTCCTGGACGGTACGGCTCCCACCCAGAGGCCATAATAACACCTGGGCGGTTCCCCTCCGCCGGGACACACGCGCACTAGACACAAACTTGTTTCTAAAATATAAACTAAGACGTCTAAAAACACTTTAAACATTTAAATCTTCTCAAAACCCAAGCTGCCGCTTTCAGTTATGTGACAAATGGCATGTAACGTCGGACTAAGATGGTCACGCGATTTTTGTGCGCCATGGCCTGTCTTTATCGTAGGCCTCGGAAATATCTATAGTCCATTTAGCTTGATGAGTTTTCTTTCTTTACCTTTCAGGAATAAAATTAAGTTATGTATTAAAACAAAACGGTCCATACGAAATTTAATACTAACTCCCAAGTATGAGGACAAGTAGGTAGCTCATTAGCAGGGTGCCTGTTTGCTTGGAAGTCTGGAGGCGAAGCCGTTTATGTCACACACCCTGCGCATTAATAAAGTGCAGATAAAACGGAATTAAACTCGAATTAGATTATAACGGATGTCTTCACCGGGGAAATTTAGGAGGCGAGTTTTAAAGGCCGGGTTATCTGAATACTTGGCTTAGGAATTTCTTGATAAAACTGCGCCCGGAATGAATTGTTTACATGGGTATAGAAAGCAAATCTGAGCTATAGGGGGACTGCCGATTTAGCTATACAGATTCCAAATAATAAGGAATTCAGATATGAGTTTCAGGTAAATAAGGGCCTTGAGATACAGGCATAGAATGTATGGTAAACTTTGTTGATTCTTGAAACGTAGATTCTGTATGTCTAATCTTTACCATGTGATCACGTATATTTTTACACCCCTCCTATTTTCTATATTTAAAAGAGTTGTAAAATAGGAAAGGGGAAATTGAATTTGACCTAGACAAAAATATTAACTGCAATTTTGTTTTACCATATCAAAGTTATAAGTAAATACGTTGGTAGAAACCAAAAATTAAACATTTTGAAAAACGGAACATTGAGTTACCTCAAAAAACACCACCTATTTTTCGTTAGAAATTTCGAGCAAAAATGTTAACTGGATTTTTTTAGACTCTTTAGATAAGAAACTTCCCTTGCTAACATATATTAAGAAATTAAACATTTTAAGAATATGACAGTAACTTAGATCGACAAAGGGAGATAAAAATCGGATAATTTTCTATTTCGGCAAAAGCAAAAATATTAACTACGTTTTTATTGCAGATGATCATTCCCTTTTACAAATAGAATGTAACTTATACAAAATTAAGCATTTATCTGAGCCGCATGTACGTCAGCTGTCACTTCTCATTGGTATAGAATAGGCAAAAATATTAACTGTTTTTTGTTTGTTTAACTTTTTACAATATAACTATATTGAATCATATATAGCGAAATTAAACATTTAGTTACCGCGCATACAGATCAACTGTCACTTGTCATTTCTTTAGAAAAAGCAAAAATATTAACTGTTTTTTTTTTGTTTAACTTTTTACAATATAACTATATTAAATCACATATAGTGAAATTAAATATTTATTTAGGGCGCATGTAGGTCAACTGTCATTTGTCATTTGTATTTGTAAAAATACTTCCGTTACAAATTTTTGTTTAATTTCAAAAAATTTAACAAGAGAAGTATCCACTTACGAAGTTTAACAAAAATCAGCCAGTTAATAATTTTGCTCCCAAAGACAGCTTCAAATTTCTTTAAAATGCGATTTCCGGCGAAACAATATGTTTAATTTCAGAACAAGCTGTTAATACTTGATTTTTAAGGTAATTATAAATAATAAAAACGCAGTTAATATCTTTGCCCAACAAAATATTACGCAAAATGTCATTTTTACATCATTCATACAATATTTTGTGATAGCAGGTTTCGTTATTTTTTACCGTAATTTCCCTGGGCTTAAATGCCAAAGCGAGCCTTTTTTCGGCGTTTATTTAGTTTTATACAGGGTGTTCAGAAAAACAGTGTTCGCGCCTAAAATATGCATGAACTTTAGAGTGTTTTAAGTTTAATGTAATTTGTTTACTGAATCAGCAGGTTGTATACAAATTTGGACTATGGGGAAATGCAATGCACCTGTAGTAATATGAGAGCCGGCCGCATGATTTCAACTCTCATAAGATTATGGAATAAGATGTTATGTAAAATGTAGACAGTATATTTCTTTACCTGAAGCGAGTAAGTTGCCTCAATTAATATGGGCCCGATCATTGTTATTTCAAGAAGTTGTGGTTAATTTTTTGGCAAATCTACTCTCATATGTGATTATAGAACAAAATAAGAAAGAAGGCATATGTAGCAACAATAAAAAAAGGGTGCCTTGGTCCTTTGGAAATCCGATAAGCGTATTTTCGGGGCCCCCAAAAAACCTCCGCTGTTAAATACGGCGCGAAAGACGGGGGCAAGTGTGGACCTCGGGAACGCGAGTTGTGTGCGAAGTTCCGCTATACAGCCAGTGCCATATACCGTTTGACGCACAGAAAAAAAAATTCAAACGCTTTTTTCGGGAGATCTGACGGTACGGAGAGATGGCCATAGAACGGGTCAACATATTTAACGAAACTTTTTCAGGTAAATTATTTCCCGTTTTCGAGTTATTAAGGATTTTCGGCGAAAAAAACGACCAACGCAGGTGGGGCGCATCTTTTTTACGTGATTGGTCGGCATTTCCCGTCACCTAAAAGCCAAAGTCCGAAAACTGTCAGAAATTGCCCTTTTTCGTCAAGCTACAGCTAAGTTATTTCGGCTCGAGGCTCTGGGGTCGGAATTTTTAAAGCTTCCCTCAAGTCTTCAGGTGAGGTGCAGATGCTTCCGGTGCCCCCAAAAATCAAAAAAATGAGAAAAAACACGCTATTTCTAAGAGCGGTTCGTCAGAATTTCCCGTCAATTCCGCTAATTCTACAGCCGTCCCGTTTCTCGAAACTTGAAAATCTAGAGTCGGGAAATTTGGTTAAATATCGGATTTTCGAGGTTTCTTTTGGTACTGGAGGAAAGTACAAGACCCAATTAAGAAAGTTACCACCTCCTTCAATTTTTAGAACGGCACTTTTCGAATTTATCAAAAGACTTTTGCGAAAAAGTAATAAATATGTTGGTGGGACGGGTTGTACCTATTAAAAAATTAATAATTAACCACAACTTCTTTAAATAAAAATGATCGGGCCCATATTAATGGAGGCAACCTACTCGCTTCAAGTAAAGAAATATACACTCTACATTTTACATAACATCTTATTCTATAATCTTATGAGAGTTGAAATCATGCGGCCGGCTCTTGGACTATAGAGGTACAAATCAATTTTTTAGTTAATAAATTGAGACTGAAAGTGTAATCGAATACGAAATATTGAAGGCGCTCATCTGTGCTTGGACTTCCGCCAGCCCAACTCCTTTCCAAACCAGACTTCGGATGCAGTATACAGTTGCTTAGGTACTAACTAATAACAGCTGATATTAATTTTCAGGTTTACCTGAAAGACCAAGTACTTAGTGAAACTGTGGTCGAAACAATTAAACTCGTTAAAGTACAGGTTGCATGCAGATTGGCTTTGGGTGGAGATTTTGTTCCTTAAGCTCGACTTAAGTGAATGATTAAGGCTGGTTTACATCGGGTGACACGAGAAAATATCTCCAAGTCAACTGTACAAATTTTAAGCATAACGTATACATACAAGCTTCATTCTGTAATACTGCAATTCTATGAATAAATCTCCTGTAAAATATACCTACATTATCTCCTTGAACTCTATATGAGGTTCCGTAGACCATTATTACACTAAATGTAGCAAACAAGAAAAGGAAAAAAGAATAAACTGAAAATGGACCACATGATAATTGCCAAGTAATAAGGCTTGAAGTTTCGATGCTTTAAACCTAGATAGAGTCGCAAAACAGGCTCAAAATAAAACTCCGTTTTTCTACAATTTTATTGAAATAACACAGTGTGTCCGTGTTGGCTTGTGAACACTCGAGAAATCTATGAAGAGGCAAGAAAAATTCGGCTTTATAGGTATATACATTTTTTAGACGGACCTTAGGGAATATATACTGCACAGACACTAGACAGATACTATTTGATTATTCCATAGCTAGCTACGATCTTTTTAAATGGTGATTTTTCAGAATACCATATTAGGAATCTTTTTTCAAGGAGAAAACCGATGGATATTCTTTTCAGAGGTAATATAACAGGTGGTGTGCCTATTATCGATAATACCTTTCGTTAATTTTACGAATTATAATACCAAAGCTGAAAATATCAAGACTGCGCAGCAGGAGTGGTATTTTCTTCGCATTGGGATTATAATGAGTGATAAATTAACGAAAGGTGTTATCTATTATTAGTCATACCACCAGTTGTAATTAAAAAGAGAATTTAAGAACTGCAAATAATTTAATAATTATTCAGTGTGTATGTAGCCATAATTTATCAACTTAGCTTCTTAGGAATAAATTAACTACACGAATTATAAATATTTCCCCTCTTGGAAAATGTAATTTAAAAAATAAAAATAAAAAACGCAGCCACAACCGGGATTTGAACCCAGGACCTTTCGCACGCAAAGCGAGAATCATGCCTCTAGTCCATTGAGGTCAGATGAATGCTTTACTTAACTAGAAGTATATAAATTTAATTACCATGCTTAAAAGTTAAAGTCCATTTGACAGCGGTCATTTAGGTTGAGCTTTCGGTTCTGAATATGTTTTTGGTGCTGATAGATAATTAACGATCAATGTGTTAACTGAAAACATATCTTCTAGTCCTATATTAAATTTGACAATGTAAAGAAGTTATCGGGTTATCAGTTTTAGCTGCCACAATATTGGTTTAGCGCACGATGTAATTAAGAGAATAGGATTTCAGCGATTATTTCCCTCATACTGCTTGCATCCAATAAGGTAGCTCCTTCCATAAAAAGCCAACCAATGATATGCCTCTGCTAGGGATAATTTGCACTAGTGCAATAACCGGTAATTGCACTTGTGCAAATTAACACTTCGTTGCTTAGCAACCGCGAATCTGTTGGATACAAACACGTACCTACTTCTTAAAGTTTGTGTGTTTCACACTGTTCTAAATTATGCAGCTTATAAATTATGTTGCGGTATTATTAAGCATTATATCAATGAATTTATATAACTTTTACATTGTTAAATTCTTGTTATTTAGACCTCCGCCTCCGTTTAAATTTATGACACACATTCAGAAAATAAACCAACGCCGACAGGGTGTAGGTATAATCGCATTTGCCTTGGATACCCAAGCGTCATATTTGTTTACTCGAACGCTACAGTCGAAGCTGTCAATAAACTCGTTCAAAATGAGTCGTTTTGGAAATGTAAACATAGAAAAAATTAATAAAGAAATTATTAAATCGTATTTGTGAAATAATCTCGACAAATACCACTCGTGCCGGAAATTTTTCTAGATAATTTTATTCTCAAGCCCTATTTTGCCCATTAGCAAAACCACTCGTACAAATTGGGCTTTTATTTTCAGAAAATAAAAGCCCAATTTATACTCGTGATCTTTCTAGGCAAAATAGCGCTTTCGAAAAAATTATCGATAAAATTTCCAGCACTAGTGATACTACATACGACTATTTCCCTCGTCTTAATTTCCACCAATCACAAACGCGCAATTTTGAATTACAAATGGTTTCTAGATGGAAAAACTGTATGACAGCAGAACACCTGTCAGCAGTTTTTTCGAGTTTACCCGCGGCAAAACTTGACAGCTTTTGTATAAGAGGTAGTATGTTTTGTAAGGTATGTGTATGCAGAATAATCTGTTACTCATGAAATAGTCTTTTCAAATACCATTCAGGCATCTAATTTTTCCTGTGAAAAAATCCAAAAAAAAAAACACAATGCTAAGTAATATTTTTTTTAAGAAAATGCATTCGTGCAGATGCAAAAATCCTCGTCTTCGACTCGGATTTTTGTTGCCACCAGCACTCATGCTTCTTGGTAAAATATTACTTAGCAACGTGTTTTTTCGATTTTTGCCCTTATGATATTACTTATGAAAGTACCACTAGTGGTATCATCGCTGATATCATCACTTGATTGGTTAATATTTCAAAAATTATGTTATTTCAAAAGTTTCATTACAGTAGAAACTGTAGGCCAAGCTAAACAGTTTTTCCCATAAGATGTCAAGTGTGCCTTGAAACACGAACAAAAAAAATGAAAACGCGCATCTAGATGTTGTTCTATCATTGAATAAAATAACTAGTGCGCATGCGTTTAGTCGCACTCTAGCATGTCGCTGTCGGTTGTTCCGACGTAATTTTGTTTGTTATCAAAGCCCTCGAGGCCAACTTAATATTGCGGTTAACAAAGGCTCGAAGCACCCGCTTGGGAACCGTATATAGGGCGATTTTGACACACCGTGGCATCGCTAGGCATCGGGGTTATTTAACCTTCCCCGTCTTTCATCATGTCAAATTTATTATTTAATAGGCGAATAGATATTTGTCTATTTTGTTGAAACCCATATAATATAACATAGTGTAATTGATTTTATGATGTTATAAATTATTCATTAGGTGCTTTTCCCCCACAATCATTCAATTGTTTGTTCATTATAAATTTTATGATAATCTCTACTATAAACAAATTAAATGATATGGAAATTAGGGGGTATAATACTTATTAATTCAAGCATGTATCCAAAATACCTAAGGATACGTTATTGGCAACACCGCAAAATTGTGAAATGAATGTCATATTAATATCCTTTAAATTGAATCAAAAATGGTATTATAGAATTCATATTGACACAAAATTGAAATGAACCTTTACTGCATATTTTCCAGAGTAACAATAAAAATTTAATTAGTCTTAATAAAAGCATACTTATTTATATGGCTGGAACGTAATACTTTATAAAATTAAAACAAAGTAGAATTCTTATATAGTCAAAACTCCACAATCAGTTTCTTTAATGAAAACTGAGTTTTCATTAAAGAAACTGATTGTGGAGTTTTGACTATTAGAAGTACAATAAGACTGCTTCCTGCATATTCTCAGTTAAAACATGTCGGGGTTTATTTCTCTTTTCTTTATTTTTTAAACTTCCGTGGTAATTCTCAATTTGTTATATGTATACACAAATACGTGTGATGGTCATGACTTGTGCGCTTCGCATTCTTATCGCAAGAAACATCTAGAAATTTACATCTAAAAGAAAACATAACTTTGGTCTATATCTCCAAAACGCGACGACGTTCATTTGTTTTTTTGAATAGACAACTGAAATCGTAAGAAAATTTTATACAATTTCATATTTACATTTTCTTTCCAAAATTAAAAACAAAAAGTTAAGGGTATAATGTTTATGAATAACCCTGTACTTACCCAACACTCTATTTAGTTACAACTCGACTACATTTAACTTTTGAAATTTTTCTTATGAATTTTTGATAATATAATTTTTTAAAATGTGCTTGAAAGCTTTGTATAACTCACAATGAATTATTTCGCTGCTGATGATGAACCCTTGGTGGTTTGAAACATTGTACAGTTTCTTTTTGAGATTATAAACTGTTTGTGGAGTTTCGACTGTAAGGTTTGCTTTATTAATTTTTACTCTATTTAACTTTAACGTGACCGCATATTTTCTGTGTTGCGGAGTTGCCAGAACCAACGGGAAGTCGGAAATGGGTTTGACGGTTTTCATTAAACGTCTTAAATAAAAAAAATACCATTGGCTTATCTCACCTACCAATATCATACATATAGGCTTAAAAAAATGAGTATTAGACTATTAAGTCATAACAAATGATATCCACCGTTCTTGTTGTGTTTATTGCGTTGTTTTTCTTTCGCACAACTCTATTTTAATCCTGGCGCGTCACTAAATTTGGGATACGAGGCCTCCTTTCAACGTTACGCGTTCATTAGGGACTACCCGACAAGGAACGAGCTCAGAATATTAATTAAGTTGTTTATTTTTAATGAGAATGGAGGAGGGTTCGCAACATAATTGGAAAAATGTGCGAATAGACGAGCCAAGCATACAGAAGCAGATAGTGTCTTCTATGCAATATACATAGAGATGTAATCAAGTAAATGGGATTTATGATTAAGATCCCCGCTACAAAATACATTAATACTTGTCGCCTTTTAAAAAGCACACGCCAATGCTTCTCCAGGGACTTTGGATAATATCCTTAAACATTCCGCATAGCCGCAATGCTCTCTAAAACTACTAACTACTTCGAAACAATGAGACGTGGTTTTCCTGTACTATACCTTATATGATATATCCCGGAGATTTTATTTTTAGCTTCGAAATTTATTGGAGCCCGATATAGTTCTAAAGAAACAACAGTGCAGAATTCCAAGCGCTAAACGAAATACTGACAAACAAACGAAGAAGAAATAATTCGTAAGAATTTTCCGAATGAACTCAAACCTTAGTGGCGTGGATAGAAGAACATTCTTTTGAAAATTCCTCACGCAAGTCACCTGATGTTTAGTTATTTACGTGACCTTTCAGTTCTGGTACAAGAATCAATATCGCCTTCAATAAATAATAAAAGGAACAACCCTCTATATCATTACCAGCTTTTGGCAGAGTTCTTTTCCCAGCCTACTCCATATTTAAAAGTTAGAATCGATATCAGCCGAGAATCTAACTGGAAAGGACCCTCAGCGAGCGAATGCCATTTTATATTCAATCTAACATCCTTTAATCTTGTGAAAATGGAAATACGTGGCTGTTTAATCTTTCGTTGAAAGGCAGACAACACAATACATGTAGAAATCGTGAATAAGTATGGAAAAGCTGATGCCCAATGGTCCGCTAAAAAATATATAAAAGTAGGAATGTAAGCACTAGAAAAGCGAAGATATAGCTGGAAATTTTATAAAGAGATTAGATAGCGCTGTTACAAGCAGAAGGCGCAGGATTTTTTTTATTAATTTATGATAATTATACTCTAGCACAATTCAGAAGCTGCAACGATTTATAGCTCAACTTCATATCTGGATTGTGTTTAAGTGAATTCTGATGTATATTATACCAGATATAATATCCAGTTTCACATAGACAATTTGCTAGTTCAGCATGAGATGCATCATTAAAATGTATGCCACGAAATTGACAACCGAATTTAAAGTTTTCCACTTTTTATGTTAAAAACACAAATATACTTTTTTTTCTATACCTACGTTGAGTAATTTTGATTAGTTCAGAAATTTTAATTGGCGGTAGATTTCGATCCCAAAGGCATGCCATAGAGGTTTGTTTTGAATTTTTTTTAAATCACAAAAATATGACAACATTGCTGTTAACGTAAACGTACCAGTGCCCGACATATTGCCTAAACCTGACACATGTTTTATTAAATTGAAAAATAAGCTAATGAGCAGATATAAATCCATTCTATTGAAATATTTATATTGGTAGAAGTCACGGTTATGTATGTTCCTAAGTTAGTTAACTTGCTTTCTCTATTTTTACTGACTTGTCAATTTATAGAGGTTATATTATTCATTGTGGCTTCTTAGCGAAATTGTTTACTTCAGAGTTGTAAAAAATAGTGTGTAATTACGTGTTTTTAGTGTAGATTTTCAACTTTTTTATTTTTTGTGGCTTATACTTCTAAGGAAACAAGGTAAGATAATAATTTAAAATTATTACAAGTTTTTGAAGATTTTGTATATTATTACGATCTTTACAAGTTTACCCTGTCAAATCAAATTCAATTAGGTATTCAAAATAAGTTCAAATATATGTATAGTTATGAAACGACTCTATAGAGAATTTTTGACGTCTGTCATTTCAGGGGACTAGAAGAAACAGTATTTTTAGAAAAAAAGATAGGGAGAAGAAAAGAGGAAGGAGAAGAGAAGAACAACAAATATAGGAAACATATAGAAAATATTAAATGAGAAAAAAAAAACAGTTGGAGCTAAATAAAATGGGAATACATTTACGACAATCAATATTATCATAGAAAAATAAAAGAAAGGGTAAATAAAAGCGAACAATATTCTTAATAACAACTGTGACATATGAACAAATAACAATTTCCAAAATTGGAAACCCAAAGTTTTCTACTCAAGAATAAGTTACTATATGTTCCAGAAATGAGAATGCACGAATAAATAAACATTTCTACATACAATAATCACTTGTGTTTTCCTTTTTAAAAATTGCTGTGACCATTTTTATAGGGCGTCAGGTTTTGGGCTTACCAGATGGCTATGTCAGGTACTGGATAAAAAATATAAATTTTAAAATATTGTTTATACAAAATATATTGCAGATTTGATTTGGGCTGTTGGTAATTATTTCCATTGATGTGTCTCATACTTACTCCATATTAAGAATCATCAATAAACACGCCAAATTGATTTTTATACATTAAAATTTTATAAATCAATCCTTAAGTTGTCAGGCACTGGTAAGTTTACGTTATAACTTAGAAACGTTTTTATGAAATTAAAAATAGCCACGATACTCCAATAAAAAATCTATGCAGCGAAAAGTAGAAGCTTGTATTGGGAATGAAGGACGATATTTCGAACAAATTCTGTTAAAAAGTTACGTCGTTAACAAGTGGAGTGCTAAAAACAAATTAATGAAGTGGCCAATGTGATTATTAGTAGGTTATGGTGAATGCTTCTGTCAAGGAATTATGTGACGGTATGGCAACGCTGTAGTAGGAAACTTTAATAATGAAGGGGCCTTGCGACCAGTCTCTCTGAAACTGTTTCTAAAATTTGGGAAAAATTTTTGAAAGCCCATAAATTTTTATTTTCTGCACGTGCGTGCTTTTGGGATCGTAAGCTACCGCCAGTTTACTAATCAAAGTTACACCCTGTATAGTAGGTATTTAGCTTCAAATATAGACAATATTTTCATGTCCCACTATTTTATTACACGGTTTTTGTGAAAGCTATAAATAACAAAATTTACTTCATATTATTCGGTTTTCCCGTATCTGCTCTATTTGATATATCCAGGCAAAATTGTATTTTTAGCTTCGAAACATTTATTGGAGAAACAACAGTCCGACTTCCTAAGCGCTACCCGAAATACTCGCAAACAAATAAAAAAAATAATTCGTAGGAATTTTCCGGACGAATTCAAACATTATTGGCATGGATATCAAGACATTTTCTGGGAAATTTCTCACGTAAGTCACCTGCTTTTTAGTTATTTACGTGGCCTCTTAGCTCATGTACAAAAATCGATATTATCTTCAATAAATAATAAAAGGGATATCCCTCTCTATCATCATCAGCTTTTGTCAGAGTTTTCTTTTATCCAGTATACTCCATATTATAAGGCAGAATCGATATCATTCGGGGATCTAACGGGAAAGGACGCTCAGCCAAGCGACATTTTATATTCAATCTAAGATCCTTAATCTTCCCTGTGTGAAAATGGAAATACGTTAAATCTTTTGTTGAAAGGTAGACATCACAATATATGCAGATGAAATCGTGAATAAAAGTATGGAAAAACTGTTACTAAATCTTCCGCTTGAAAAATACACACATCAAAAGAATCTAGGTGACAAGGATAAAAATTATGAAATAAAACACAATTTCCTGCCATATAATTTTTTTATATTATAGCTGTACTCTAAATAGACTTTTATACGAGTCAAAATTCGCAAAAGAATTAAGGAATTCATCAAATTTACATAGAAAAAAATTATGCATGTTTTTGCAACACATAATTACAAACCATTAAATAATAATTAATACAGAATATTACCACCACGACTGTGAACAACCGCTTAATCAGAATTATGTTGTCAATTCATTTGCTGGAACCAATGACGTCAAAACCTATAGACTATACACCCGGTGATTCCCGGTTATAGTTCCTCCAGAATCACACTTAGATATCGCATGTTTTTTTCTTGTTTGGGGGCGCCGGAAGCATCGGAACCTCACCTGAAGACTCGGGGGATGGTCTAACGACGCCAGCCTCCGAGCCCAGAGTCGATATAAGTTCGCTACGGCTCGACAAAAAGGGGCAATTTCTGACAATCTCGCGACATTTTCGGAATAATTTAATGGAGCGCTTAGATTGTGATTAGTTCTGGGCGTGAAGCGTTTATCAAAACAAACCTGTCTATAGGTTCTGACGTCATTGGCTGGAACTCTTACAGGCCGCCAGGCATTAATGCGTGATCTAATTAAGAAAAAATGGGCATTTTTGTATTTAATAAATTGGATAGCGTTGTTTCAAGCGGAGAGCGCGGGATTTTTGATAATTTATGAGAATTGTGCTCTAGTATAAGCCCTTTCCTAATTCAAAAGCTGCATAGATTTATATCGCAACTTCATCTCTGGATTTTGTTCCAGCGAACTCCTGCCTTTTCTTGTCGCACTGTTTTCACCTTTAAAGCTGGGTGCTTATTAAAACTATAAATAACAAAGCTTATGTTACTTCATAACTAGAAACATCGAAGAAGGCTTTTCCCGTACTCAACTTTATTTCCTGGAAATTTTATTTTTAGCATCCAAACATTTATTGGTGCTCGATATACTTCCATATAAACAACAGTCCGGGTTCCTAAGCACCATAATATGAAATACTCGCAAACAAACAAATAAGAAATATGATTCGGAGAAATTGTTATGTCTATGCTAAGCCAATGCCTAATCCAATAAACTGACTATGGTAGACCTCAGTACTGTCTACAAGAGCATCAAAACATGTATAGATGTCACTCAACGATTCTGAGCCATATCTTCTTCTTGTCGAAAGTGCTGAACACGACCAATAAATACTATTACGATCTTTACAAGTTTACCCTGTCAAATCAAATTCAATTAGGTATTCAAAATAAGTTCAAATATATGTATAGTTATGAAACGACTCTATAGAGAATTTTTGACGTCTGTCATTTCAGGGGACTAGAAGAAACAGTATTTTTAGAAAAAAAGATAGGGAGAAGAAAAGAGGAAGGAGAAGAGAAGAACAACAAATATAGGAAACATATAGAAAATATTAAATGAGAAAAAAAAACAGTTGGAGCTAAATAAAATGGGAATACATTTACGACAATCAATATTATCATAGAAAAATAAAAGAAAGGGTAAATAAAAGCGAACAATATTCTTAATAACAACTGTGACATATGAACAAATAACAATTTCCAAAATTGGAAACCCAAAGTTTTCTACTCAAAAATAAGTTACTATATGTTCCAGAAATGAGAATGCACGAATAAATAAACATTTCTACATACAATAATCACTTGTGTTTTCCTTTTTAAAAATTGCTGTGACAATTTTTATAGGGCGTCAGGTTTTGGGCTTATCAGATGGCTATGTCAGGTACTGGATAAAAAATATAAATTTTAAAATATTGTTTATACAAAATATATTGCAGATTTGATTTGGGCTGTTGGTAATTATTTCCATTGATGTGTCTCATACTTACTCCATATTAAGAATCATCAATAAACACGCCAAATTGATTTTTATACATTAAAATTTTATAAATCAATCCTTAAGTTGTCAGGCACTGGTAAGTTTACGTTATAACTTAGAACCGTTTTTATGAAATTAAAAATAGCCACGATACTCCAATAAAAAATCTATGCAGCGAAAAGTAGAAGCTGGGTTCTTATTAAAACTATAAATAACAAAGCTTATGTTACTTCATAACTAGAAACATCGAAGAAGGCTTTTCCCGTACTCAACTTTATTTCCTGGAAACTTTATTTTTAGCTTCCAAACATTTATTGGTGCTCGATATACTTCCATATAAACAACAGTCCGGGTTCCTAAGCACCATAATATGGAATACTCGCAAACAAACAAATAAGAAATATGATTCGGAGAAATTTTCCGGATGAACTCAAACCTTATTGGCGTGGACAATGGGAAATTCTCTTGGAGATTCGTCGCGTACTTTTATTTATTTAGGCGGTCTTTCGATTCTGGCACGAAAATCAATATTGCCTTCAATAAATAATAAATGGAATAACCTTTCGATATCGCCACCAGTTGCCACAGTTTTTTTATCCAGCTTATTCCATATTTATTTATTGCTTAGTCTTGTGAAAATGGAAATACGTAACTGCTTAATCATTTGTTGAAAGGCAGACATCGCAACACATGTAGGTGCCTACAGTATCGACTGTCAAAGTCCTGCTACAAAAAAGTGAATGATCCGTATCCGTATACAATGTGTAATGTGTCCCGGATAAGAATGAACAGCATGGGGATCTTGCAAACGGTTTGAGTTATTTTGAAAAAAGCAGAATGTTGCGTTTGCGATTTTTTTTAAGTTGTTATCACAGACAGAAAAAAAAATACTTTCTTATGGCACTTTTTAACGGGCTTTAAAATGACGTTTTTAGATTTGTTCTACAACATTTCGTTTTTGAGAAACCATCTTCAACTTTATTTTTTAAATACGGACCTGGATTTTTTTTGCAGATTTTGAAAGCTATTTTCATTGCAAATACCATGATGTATGACACGAAATATTTTTAGAATGTTTTAAGACAATTATACTGAAAATTCCTTTTTTTTTTCATTCATTTCTTTCTAATGCGGCCCTGTATTTAATAATAAGAAGTCTAAATATTGAAACAACGAAACCAACCCCTTGTCATTTGTCACTGTCAATTAATAATGGCAAAATTATTTGTTTCATTGGATTTTTCACAATTAGAAAAAGCGAAGTATTTACTCCAAAACACAATATGACACTGTTTTCAGAACAACAACAGAGGAAAACACTTACCAGACAGGGCCGTATTTAAAAATATTAAGTTTTCGAAGTAAAAATAAACTCTAAGTTGTAAATGAATGAAAAAAAAAAGAAATTTTGAGAATAATTGTCTCAAAACATTTTAAAAATATTTCGTGTCATGAAAAAATCTGCAAAAAATCCAGGTCCGTATTTAAAAAAATTAAGTTGAAGATGGTTTCTCAAAAACGAAATGTTGTAGAACAAATCTAAAAACGGCATCTTAAAGCCCGTTAAAAAGTGCCATAAGAACATGTTTTTCTTTTTTTCTATCTGTGTTATCTCAGAAAAAAATAAAATCGAAAACGCAAAAAAATACTTTTTTCAAAATAAATCAAAAATGAAAAATATTAGAAATCTGTTTGTACCATTTTATTGACCTTAAATTTGCGCAACTTTTTCCCATTTAACCATTGTTCTATCTCTCACCGTTTGCAAGATCCCATCATTCTTATCCGGGACACATTGAATAGGTCTTCAGTAATGTCAACAAAACGCAAATAAATGATTCTTTGTGCAATGAATGCGGTAAACATTATGTATATGTTACAGACCGTATATGAAAACAGACCGTATGTAGACGGTCTAGGCTGTATCCATACGGCCTAAATGGCGCAGACCGTATGTAAATGACATGGCATTTCATATACGGACTATTGACATTCAGACTGTATGTGCAATCGTAGTGAATTACCCTTCTTTTTTTATACAGGCCCATTAAAGAATAATATGCCTTCTTTTTAGTAGGTATGTATTTTGCAGAAAAAATCTAGGGTACCAATACATTACCTATACTAAATAATTACCTTTTTTTCCTTCAAAATACGACGTACCAGCAAGAAGTAATATCCTTCTTTGATGGGCCTATATAAAAAAGAAGGGGTAATTCAGAAATGGCGGACGTCGAAACCGCCCGGAAAACATTGCACATACATTCTGTCTTTGTTTAAGTCTCTCTGTGATATACGGTCTAGTTGCAGATAGACCGTATATACAGGGTGAGTCACATCTAAAGGCAGAGCCGAAAACACAAGGTAGAATTCGCTAAAATAAGCACATATGCTTAATAAACATTAGCTCAAAAACGCTTGGTTCTCCATATACAGAGTGTTGAAACTTTTCCAAATATTTTTAATTTTTTTCTAGCTCGTTTAGGAATTATTTTATACATATTATGGGTTGTCATTTTGTGCAATAATTTGGCCCTGTTCAGATGAGCAGCGGCGTAGATACAAATAATTTTATTTTAAATGCCAGCATAATCACCTTGACACTAGTTTAAAAAATCCGAAATTACGAAGAAACTGTACCAGAAATAAAAAAATACCAAGAGGCACTTTTTGTTCCAAATTAAATGGGCAAAAAATTTTTGGTTTTGCACAGGGCCGTACTACTTTTTTTCTACAATTATTTACAGTAACTATTTGTACCTACGCCGCTGGTGATCGGAACGAGGTAAAATTATTCCACAAAATGGCAACCGTCCAGTGTATAATGTGTACCAAATTTGGTTGGAATTCCTAAATGGGATCGAAAGAAATTAAAAAAATATATTATTTTTGGAAAATTTTCAACACGCTGTATATGGAGAACCAAGCTTTTTTGGGCTAATGTTTATTAAGCATATGTGCTTATTTTAGCGAGTTCCACCTTGTGTTTTCGGCTCTGCCTTTAGATGTGACTCACCCTGTATAATAGGACTAGTCCTTTTGCAAATCGACTAGACCGTTTGTTGACGGACAAGCTTCTTATACATATGGACTAATATCTTCAGTCCGTTTACATATGGCCTAGTCCTTTTGTATACGGCCTGTTTTACATATACGGTCTGTAACATAGAGGGTGTCTCATTTTGATCTGGAACACCCCTGTAAAATTTGAACTGGCTTACGGATTTTAACGATTTTTTTTTGTATACAGGGCCCTCCTAGACGCACTTATCAAACACTTTTCAATGACCATACGATTATTCCAGGGCCGGATTAAAATTTTTTTTTCCAAATTTTCGAGTTAAGGCATCAGCGATTTTTTTATCGGAAATCTGATAACGTGGCGTCAATCAGCGCCCCTGAAAACCCCCAGATTCCAAATTTAAAGAAATTATTCCCATACAAATTATACTTTTTACACTGCATCACAATTGCAAAAAATCAAAATTTCAATTTGAGTTCAGCTATTAAGGTGGCTATGGAAACACGTGAAAATGGTAAAAAGAGGTCCACAGGGGACAATAGTAATAAACCTGATCGCAAACTGCACACGGTTTCTCTTTTCAGTATTGCTGTACAGTACAAATTTTATGCCATTTGAGATGCAAGAGAGCTCGCTGTCGTCGCAGGCAGTCGTGCAAGTGCAAAGACTTTGAGAAACGTTTATTTTTACTTTTTTTTGTTACAAATAATAAAGTATAAGATTATACACTACAAAGTAAGTATTTGAAGAATGTATTTAAAAGCAGCAATATTTTAAACCGCAGAAATGTATTGACGAAAGCCATTGTTTTTCCACGGCTGCCTGCGACGGCAGCGAGCTCTCTTGCATCTCAAATGGAATAAAATTTGTACTGTACAGCAATACTGAAAAGAGAAACCGAGTGAAGTTTGCGATCAGGTTTATTACTATTGTCTCCTGTGGACCTCTTTTTTTTGCAATTGTGATGCAGTGTAAAAAGTATAATTCGTGGGAATAATTTCTTGAAATTTGGAATCTGGGGGTTTTCAGGGGCGCTGATTAACGCCACATTATCAGATTTCCGATAAAAAAATCGCTGATACCTTAACTCGAAATTTTGGGTCAAAAAAAATGTTTGATAAGTGCTTCTAGGAGGGCCCTGTATACAAAAAAAATTCGTTAAAATCCGTAAGCAAGTTCAAATTTTACAGGGGTGTTCCAGATCAAAATGAGACACTCTGTATATATAAAACTATAATAAGGGTAACGATGTGGGTATTCTGTTCAACGGCTTGTTCGTCTGTTTATTCTTGGGCGGCCTTGAAAAACAAACGCCCTTACGTCACTGTTTCCCCGTAGCTATTCTCGTACAAATGAAATCCGAACAATGCGCGCACGAACAACAGAAGTTACAATAATTAGATTCAGGCGGATTAAAAACAGAAAGTAATATCCACGGAAATGAGCCGGTTCCTTTTGAGAGTTGCGAGAAATTATTCATTACGACAGATTTTCCTTTGCCCGAAGTTAAAGCACAATACGATAATACATCAAAACGTCACAGAACCCATTAATTCCGATGTGGAGTTATAAAAGTAATGTAAGTTTTCGGAGCAATCGGCCGAACAGCCCGCAGAAGAGAAGCGGTTAAGGTTTAAGGTTACTTATCATTTCATACGTTTGCGCTGTGTATAGCCACTAATAAAGTAGGCCCGTAAATAAGAATGTCAACCAACTGTATCTACACCTTGTGGTCAACAGTCAGGGCCGTATATAAGGGGGGGTTTAGGGGGTTCAAACCCCCCCCCCATGATGGTATATATAAAATTAATTAACACGCCCGGCTCCCGCCAAAATGGAAAAATAAATAATCGTGCTGGCTGATTGTACTTGGACGATTGTAACATGTAACATGCGATCAAGGTCAAGCGTTTGCGTTTGGCAATATACAGAGAGAATTGTAGTTTAAAATGCTCAGTCTAATGCCCCTTTTGGATTTTTAAAAAAGTTCATGCCTCACTAGATATTTTGAAATGAGTGATTTTTTGCTATTTCATCAGATCTCTGTAGTCTGTAGCTCCGTTATTTCTAGTTATACAGAAAAACTGTAGAAACAAAAACTGTAGATAATTTTGGGCTTATAAGATAATCTAATCCAATTTTTTATGTTGTTTGTGATTTTTGAGATATTACATAAACGTGTTTTTTTAATGTAAATCATTGTTGGCTGTGGCCGTATAAAATCGGCAATTTTTTGACCTTTCCAAAGATATAATACTCGGCATAGTTATTATAAAAAATAAAAGAGCTATGGTTAATTTTCTGATTTTTTTTTAATTTTCACAGTCAGCCATGGAATATTTTCATAATTACGTTCTATTTTATAATAAGACATACTTCAAACTTTCAAATATTTTATTTTTAGCTGGTAACAAAATGTAACAAAATAAAACAAAAATTATCATGATGGAGCTCCACCACATAATTATTTGCCCGTAAGAAATTACCTAGATAAGCTCTATCCAAATAGTTGGATAGGGAGAAATAGACCTATTTCCTGGCAGCCCCGATCCCCCGATTTGTCTGTTTTGGATTTCTTTTTGTGGGGAACAGTACAAAATAAAGACAATTGTTGAATTAAGAGCAGCTGTTTTAGAAGCAATTGCTAGTATTGACAGGCGCTCTCTAAAAAAGGCGACAAATTCAGTTTTAAAAAGATGCAATATTTGCATAAATAATAATGGTGGATTGCTTGAACTCCTTTTTTATTTTTTTAAAAGGTGACCTAAACTAATAATAATTTGAATTTAGGTTTTTTAATTTTTGTTTTATTTTGTTACATTTTGTTACCAGCTAAAACCAAATATTAGAAAGTTTGAAGTATGTCTAATTATAAAATAGAACGTAATTAGGAAAATATTCCATGGCTGACTATGTGAAAATTAAAAAAAAATCAGAAAATTAGCCATAGCTCTTTTATTTTTTACAATAACAACTATGCCGAGTATTAAATCTTTGGAAAGTTCAAAAAATTGCCGATTTTATAAGGCCACAGCCAACTATGATTTACATTTAAAAAAACACAAGTTTATGTCATATCACAAACAACATAAAAAATTGGATTAGAAAATCTTATTAAGCCCAAAATTATCTACAATTTTTGTCTCTACAGTTTTTCTGTATAATCAGACATAACGGAGCTACAGAGATATGATGAAATAGCAAAAAATCGCTCTTTTCAAAATATCTAGTGAGCCATGAACTTTTTTAAAAATCCATAAGGCGCATTAGATTGAGCATTCAAAACTGCAATTCTTCCCCATTTTACCTTTGTTCTAGCTCTGCTAGTTTCCGAGATCCCCATAGTTGGCATGGAAAAAACTGATCTGATGATAATGCTCAAAAAGTTAACCTTTTTTAAACCTAAACCCCCCCATGGAAAACCCTTAGCTACGGCCCTGTCAACAGTAGCTAATAATAAGCTAGATATTGTGTTTATGAAAGAAGGTCTTCATTTTTGCGCATTAAGATGTCTTACCATCTCACCAGATGTCGCCTCAGGGCCAAAGTTTCCTCACCTGAAAAAGATAGAAACATGTCAATACATTTTCTAATTCCGTTACGTTTGAGGAAAAATAAAGGAGTGTACCTAAGGAGCTTAAACTCACACTTTAGTCCCCATCGTCATTAGAGCCTCGCCAGATTGCCAATCTGTACCCGTGCGAGATAGATTACGGAGATAGGGGTTTTTCCTTCGGAAAGGACCACGGACTAATATCTTTTTACACGCGACAGGGCACTTTTTGCGAAAATGGAAGGGAGCACGTAAATAAGGGTCATTTTTCCATGCGGAATGAAGCCATTTAGAAATAAAAGACCGAAAATAGCAAAGATATTTGGAAAATAATTTCGGTCTGTTCTGGAACAATGCGCTAATACACCAATTTTTTTAGTTACTTACTTCTACTGCGACAAATCCTTTCTCGCAATAAAAGTTAATGGTATTTTCGGAAATTTATTTGTCTCGCAAAGTGATCCATTTAATTTTTACTTGGGTTTTGCGCCACCAAACTGATTAAAAGACAACTTTTTGAAGTTGCCTAGAAAATTATTAAATTCTTAAACATTTTTGATATGTTTTATATGTTTAATTCCCTCCTCAAATTTTGTGTTATTAGAACAAATTACAAACTTTTAATTACTCCTTTTTAACACTAATATCACTGGAGTTAATATGGAGATATCCTATTATCCAATTGCTTCTATTCTCTACATGGCCTACTCATCAATATCGGTTAATGTGAAATTAAACTTAAATGTAATAATTATTTGTTCCATAAAAGTCAAGAATTTTGCTTAGAACGTAAAATAGTTTGATGATATTTTAATTTATTATTTTTTTGGCATCAATTTAGAACTGGGAAAGGTAATGTAACTAAATTTATACCCCAAATGCTAGATTAAACCCAAGTTCTCTGTTGGATAAATTTTTTCCTCAACCAATCTTTGGAATTTGTCCTGTCTAAGTTTGACTCTATCAAAATGCCTATTATAACTTATGCTGATACAATTTGATAAAAATCATAAAAAGATACACTTTTCCTAATATTTTCATGTGTTCTATTTATATCCCCCCATAATTTGTTTATGTTACTTCTATGGTTCTGGATTCTTTCTCTTATCGGCATTATACTACATCTGAACAATATTCTGCTATATTTCCTACCAGTAAAAGGTTCTTTTAAGCTTAATTCTTTTGGTACAATATCAGCTTGTCTATACATTTACATTTTACATAAATATATTATGTGAATCCATTTTTTGCGTTAGATAATTTGAAGAACTTCTTCTCTAGTAATATGAAATCATTGCAAACATTAAGCGCATACCTTTGTTGTAAATATTTTCTGAAATTTATTTGTGTGGCAAACAGATCCATTTAATTTTTAATTGGGTTTTTTGCCACCAAACTGATTAAAAGACAACTTTTTCAAGTTGCCTGGAAAACAGTAAATGAACAAAACTTTAAACTTTTAACTCAAAAATTAACTTCAACAAATTTGTTTTCTGAACTTTCGGAGAATAAATCTTCCTCGTTTCTCAAAGATCATGTCACGTCAAAGTGAAATGACAAATTAATAAATGTGAATTTAAGAAGTAAAACGTGTTTTGTGGTATTGTACTTTGTATTAATATACCAGCGGCAAATCAGAGAAATTATTTCTGAATGTAAATAACGGAGTGGCGAGCTGACATTGATCTACGACCGGTCGCAAAAAATCGGCGGCTTTTCGACGACATCAAAGGAGTGAGCGGACTTATAGTAATCTCTAGACTTTGGTAGTAGTTCGAATAATGCACGCTAATTCCGCCAGTTTTTCTTTTGTACGAAATCTGCGCGTGCCCCCGATCTTCTCCCCGCCGTAAAATTTCCCTCCCGCCACTAAATCTCCACGTCATAACCTGAGCCCGGTCCTTTTATCTTGCCGACGTTATATGACGAGATTATTTCAGAAAAATTACGCGTCCACCGCTAAAGGCCGACCGCGGGCGCGTCAAGTAACGTATAACGCAATTTGCAGAGGTGGCGGCGGTCCATTAAAAATGACGGCGCATAAAAATTAATTTAGTGCCCCATAAACCCCATTTACTTTATCACGCAATCCCATTAGGCAAAGGCGGAGATATTTCTACCCGGGCTTTCGGGGCGTAGCGGCGCGTGGGTACCCCCGAAAAGCAAAGAACTGAACGTTTAGAATTACCTGTATGCAGCAACGACGGTCGCGGTCGGCTCTTGGATGGGTGACCGCTGGGGGCGTAACCCCCGATAGTCATTAGAAAACGCGAGGCGCCCAAAGGAGGTTTGTAAGGATGCGGCGACGCGTGCCACGCACTTGACTGGCTGGGACTGGGGCTCGAGAACCGAGAGCCCCCTCGTATGCTAGAATCGCGTGTAGCGGAAACAGCCGACTCGGCCCGATTACGTCCCTTTCCTCGCGATTTCGCGGCTCAAATATTCGTTGTCGCCAAGCGATGATTTTACGTTATTATATAAGATATCTGTTTGTTTAAATAGTACGTAGTGACGGCTTCTCCATAGGGCTGGACCGGAGAGTTTTTCTGCCGAACTGTAGTGGTGACTGGTGTATTAGTTCCGCGCCGCGTCTGCCTGTGTCCGAGCGGATCGTCCTCTGGTCCTGAACGGTGCCTCGCGTGCAGAGGTTTAAAATTTCCGGAAAAATTGATCGTCGGAAAAAAACCGTTTTTTTCCCGGAAAATTTGGAAAAAAACGGAAAAAACCAATTTTTTAATAATACCTTGAATAATACATAATAAAAAAGAAATAAAATAAATATTTTTAAATAAAATAATTTATATAATATATATAATAAAAAGTTAAAAAGAATTATTGTTTTTAGTTTTTTATTGTTGATCAATAAGTGTTTTGTTTATTTAATTTGGTTTAAATAAAGCATTACTATCAAAATATGTTATGTTTATACTCCTTGCGAGGTTTTTTCGAGCAAAATATTATGTAGGTGTACAAAAAATACAATTTAAGTGTTTCTTTAACTTTCTTTGTTTATTTTGTTTATTCGAATTTTATCTGAAATTTTCAATTTTTTCCAATTTTTCCATTTTTTGGGCTTCGGAAAATTTTTCCTGTTTTTTCCGTGATGTTAAACCTCTACTCGCGTTTAGTGTTCTACTCGTAATAAATAAACCAAATGAAGAATAGTGTGCGGGACATTTTGAAATTTGAAAGGTAACTTTGTAAGTCTTTCATTGACCGAAAAAGTTGAACTAAAAACTCTTGGGAGACCAACTCCAAATTTACAATTATCTCAACTAGATAAAAATGCAAGTGGCAATTTTACGCGACATTTTTCTAGAAATATACAGGGTGAGTTTTTTCGATGCCCACTATGGGGATCTCGGAAACTAGCAGAGCTAGAACAAAGGTTAAATGGGGAAAGAATTGCAGTTTTGAATGCTCAATCTAATGCCCTTTTGGATTTTTAAAAAAGTTCATGGCTCACTAGATATTTTGAAAAGAGTGTTTTTTTGCTATTTCATCAGATCTCTGCAGCTCCGTTATTTCTGATTATACAGAAAAACTGCAGAGACAAAAATTGTAGATAATTTTGGGCTTAATAAGATAATCTGATCCAATTGTTTATGTTGTTTGTGATATTTGAGATATGACATAAACTTGTGTTTTTTTTTAAATGTAAATCATAGTTGGCTGTGGCCTTATAAAATCGGTCATTTTTTGAGCTTTCCAAAGATATAATACTCGGCATAGTTATTAAAAAAAATAAAAGAGTTATGGCTAATTTTCTAATTTTTTTTTTAAATTTTCACATAGTCAGCTATGGAATATTTTCATAATTACGTTCTATTTTATAATTAGACATACTCCAAACTTTCTAATATTTTGTTTTTAGCTGGTAACAAAATGTAACAAAATAAAACAAAAATTAAAAAACCTAAATTCAAATTATTATTAGTTTAGGTCAACTTTTAAAAAAATAAAAAAGGAGTTCAAGCAATCCACCATTATTATTTATGCAAATATTGCATCTTTTTAAAACTGAATTTGTCGCCTTTTTTAGAGAGCGCCTGTCAATACTAGCAATTGATTCTAAAACAGCTTATCTTAATTCAGCAATTGTGTCATACTTTATTTTGTACTCTTCCCCACAAAAAGAAATCCAAAACAGGCAAATCGGAGGATCGGGGCTGCCAGGAAATAGGTCCGTTTCTCCCTATAGACCGTCAGACAGTGACAGATTTTCCTTATAATTTTCTCATTTATGCCTTGGAGAGGGTTGAAAGGTAAATGGATGCTGAGTCGGAAAATAGTAATTTTAAGTTTGGCCCCAGGGGAAAACATATGGAAAATTCGATTTTTCAAAACAGAAAAAAGGTACTAATTCTCACTTATGCCATGTTCACCGTATGATTTCTTATGTTATTCCGACCTCGAAAACCCAAAGGCATAAGTGTAGCTTGTGGAAAAAGGGTTGAATTAAGGGTTTGGCAGATCACACAAAAAATTACTTGGTTACTGACTCCGTCAGTTATGCCGTTCGAAATGGTGAAAACTTATATCCTCATTGGCCCAAAAATTGATTGGCAGAAGTGACGCGTGGGGAAAAATGCACTTTTGGGTCGGAAAATAAATCGGAATTTTTTTTTTCGTGAACTGATTTTGTCAAGGATAAAATGAATTGCAATAAAACTTTCTATAGTTTCAGAGGCATAAGTGCAAAAATCAATTGACGAAAAAAAAATTTTTTTCCGACTTATTTTCCGACCCAAAAGTGCATTTTTCCCCACGCGTCACTTCTGCCAATCAATTTTTGGGCCAATGAGGATATAAGTTTTCACCATTTCGAACGGCATAACTGACGGAGTCAGTAACCAAGTAATTTTTTGTGTGATCTGCCAAACCCTTAATTCAACCCTTTTTCCACAAGCTACACTTATGCCTTTGGGTTTTCGAGGTCGGAATAACATAAGAAATCATACGGTGAACATGGCATAAGTGAGAATTAGTACCTTTTTTCTGTTTTGAAAAATCGAATTTTCCATATGTTTTCCCCTGGGGCGAAACTTAAAATTACTATTTTCCGACTCAGCATCGATTTACCTTTCAACCCTCTCCAAGGCCTAAATGAGAAAATCAGTAAGGAAAATCTGTCACTGTCTGACGGTCTACTATCCTAACTATTTGGAAAGAGCTGATCTAGGTAATTTCTTACGGGCAAATAATTATGTGGTGGAGCTCCATCATGATAATTTTTGTTTTATGTTGTTACATTTTGTTACCGGCTAAAAATAAAATATTTGAAAGTTTGAAGTATGTCTTATTATAAAGTAGAACATAATTATGAAAATATTCCATGGCTGACTATGTGAAAATTTAAAAAAAAATCAGAAAATAAGCCATAGCCCTTTTATATTTTATAACAACTATGCCGAGTATTATATCTTTGGAAAGCCCAAAAACTTGCCGATTTAATAAGTCCACAGCCAACTATGATTTACATTTAAAAAAACACAAATTTATGTCATATCTCAAAAATCACAAACAACAATAAAAATTGGATTAGATTGACTTATTAAGTCCAAAATTATCTACAATTTTTGTCTCTGCAGTTTTTCTGTATAATCAGAAATAACGGAACTACAGAGATCTGATGAAACAGCAAAAAAATCTTTCTTTTCAAAATATCTAGTGAGCCATGAACTTTTTTAAAAATCCAAAAGGGGCATTAGATTGAGCATTCAAAACTGCAATTCTTTCCCCATTTAACCTTTGTTCTAGCTCTGCTAGTTTCCGAGATCCTAATAGTGGGCATCGAAGAAACAAAATAAAAGCTTTTAAGCAAAATTTTTGCGTACATTGGAACTGCACAAAGCGAACGATAGGTTAAAGACATTTTTGCCACTTTTTCTAACAAGTTCGATATCATTGTATGAACATCTGCCGGCCTTAAGGCCGATGGTTTGCCGATACTTTGGCTTTGGGCCATCGCTACCCTTTTTTTACAGGGGTCGTATCTAGGCCGGCCGACGGGGGGATATGGGGGACCCCGATAAGTCAGATCGATGGAAATCAGGCCGAACCAAGACAAACAAAATGAATATAAATCCGGACCGGAGCCAGGGCCGGATTATGCGAAATGTGCCCGCCGACCGCGGCGAACTTTTGGATGCGTGAAATGGGTTTTTTCCCGGATGTGCAAATTGGAGATTGGGGCGGGTTTTCGGTTTGGAAGTTTGCAAGTCATTCCAAGCATAGGAACTCTGAAAGATATACTTACAGTGTGACCGTGGATAGGATATTACACAGAGGAAAAACTTCAGTTCTTCATCTTAGTTCCTTTTTTGGTCCCTTTTTTAGATATATAGGGCCCACCGGTTTGGCACAAAGGTTTCAAAATTTGAAACTATTTTGGATTTTAAATGGTAAATTCTGGCTGGCCGGGCATTTAAAATCTTCCAAACCCAATTTAGACCGGATTTATGCTTTTTACGGGCCAAACTGAGTTCCGATAGGTCCATACTTTCATAAATTTATTTCCTTCATTATGAATGATGTATATCCTTGGATAGAGTATAAACTAACAATAACAGTTTCTGCTAAAACAATGACGTTACTAATTCAATTCTTGAAACTGTCTGACCCAAAACTAGGTATACGTATTTATTAATTCTATTTGAATATAAGGTTATACTCAAATTTAGATTATGAATAATTAAATTTACTGCTATTCTCAAATTTAGATGTCGGATAATATTATTCCCGAAGCTATGGGCATTTCAAAGTGTGAATAGAGAATTTATTCAAGGTAAGTTGAGTATTGATTCTTGAATTCAGAATATCTATATAGAGTGTGTCCCCGGATTGAGTTCACATAAGGTGAAAATAACAAAAAAAATTCGAGTTGAAATTTAAGCTAATTGTGACATAATTTCACTTTCGAAAAATCACGTATGCCTCTCTCCGAGGCAAATATACCACATGAGTCATAAAAAGAATTTCAGTGCCAAGGCACATATTATACATATATTTTTTTGAAATCGGAAAAAAGTGTTTTATTAGGAGAAAACATAATCATAAGGGATCACCCGTCGATGAACCGACTATGCGCGGCGTTGCTTGACTTTGACAATTGCTCTACCTAGGTCAAGTATGACGAGACACGGCACTTTCTGACAAAAAACCAAGCTGCAGTCTGTTGTGCAGCCTCCATGTAAAATAGATTAATATTCAAACCTATTAAACTATTTATACTGAAAGATTGCGCTGCTATAGGAAACAATTTCGCAATGTGTACGAAAAGTTAAATGGGCCTTTATTGGCCGGGTTTTGAATATTTGGTCACTATTGACGGGCGATGGCTCCGCGTCTGACGTTTGATGTTTCCATCTCGCCAAGGCCTACTTATTGAAAAAATCGTACAATAATGAGCTACTTCAGTGCCGATTTATGAGCTTTTAATGACGATTTTGAGACACTTCACTGCCGATCTCAAGAAAACTTATTTGTAGCACCAGCGAAGTGCTCTTTTTGTAAATTTTATTATAAAATGTTATTAAGGAAACTTGTTCAGATTGAAAAACTGAGTAGGTTTGCGAAATTTACTTTGATTTTTTGGCATTTCCCACTTTTTTTTTAGAAAAGTGCACTTTTTGTAGGTTTTACGCCAAAATGTTATCAAGAAAACTTGTTCACAATAAAAAACTGTATAGGTGTGAAAAATTTGAAAAGCCTAGGTCGACTTTGATTTTTTCTGCTAAAAAATTAAAACGCACAAAAATCAAAGAAGACCTAGGCTTTTGAAATTTTTCACACCTATACAGTTTTTCATTGTGAACAAGTTTTCTTTATAACATTTTGCCGTCAAACCTACAAAAAGGGCACTTTCTAAAAAGAAAATGGGCTAGACTTTCGAAATTTTGCAATTGACTGATGTGGAAAATTAATTTCTTCATAACTTCCAAGGTATACGTGATTTTTCGACACTAAAATTATGTCACAAATTAGTTTCAAACCAAGCAGGGCTGATCCCCAGAAGCTCAAATTTCAACTCGATTTGTTATCTTATACCTACGAGTAATAAGTGTTTATAATAATATTAAGTATTTATTTCCAACGGGATAAACCCAGTTACAGGAAACATTAAGAAAAAAAAATAATACAAATGTGCAAACTTATACCTTACTATTCTGTAAATACAACATTATTTAAAACGAGGTATTAAAAAATTAATTTCAAACGAGGTATTAAAAAATTAATTTCTTTCAATAAAGTAGGACAATCCAAATTATTGTGAAGCAGATGGTATAAAAATTTTATTGAAATGACCTTCCGCCTGTTACTTAAGGAAATCTCGTCAAACTGAGACAATAGCAAGTGGTGGTCGAAATCCCTAGGCGGATAATGCCTATCCTCCCTGTAAACAAGATACTTAAGAAATCGTCTCTGTACTGGCCAAGGCCTACTATAAAGACAGGCCCTGGCGCACAAAAATCACGTGACCATCTTAGTCCGACGTTACATGTCATTTGTCACATAACTGAAAGCGGCAGCTTGGGTTTTGAGAAGTTTTAAATGTTTAAAGTGTTGTTAAACGTCTTAGTTTATATTTTAGAAACAAGTTTGTGTCTAGTGCGCGTGTGTCCTGGCGGAGGGGAACCATCCAGGTGTTATTATGGCCTCTGGGTGGAAGTCGTGCCGTCCAAGAGTAATGGTGCCGCTCGCACCGACGCGTGAGCGCTGTAAAGGGGAATTCTCCCCCGAACCACAGAATAGGGAACCCGGAATGGACTATTGTGGACATGGACAGTGGAGCCTGAGACACAGAGGGGTGAACTGCTTACGGGAGATCCGCGAGTTCAGACGGTCCGGGTGGCTGGAAGCCGTTCCCGTTGACCACGTTCGGGTTTGTGTATTTATTGTATTCACCATTCACCTTGTGCGAAATAAATCAGTGTTGTAACGTACTCGAGGATTTTCGTTGTCGACCCACGCCCTGATACGGTTTCTATGCGGTCTTTCACGCTGCCGATCAACTGAGACCTCGTCAATATTTACAGTATACCAAAGGCATCGTATCCACGATGCTTTTGCAGTATACCTACTTAATTTCTAAAAAACCCTTAAGTATGTGTGGCTAACTCAGTTTCAAGAAAGTGAAACAATTAAAGTCGACAAATTATGTGTTGTGGGAGGAAAATACCTATAGAGAATATCACCTAAGCTAAAGGAACAATTTTTGAGAATGTGCCAAAATATTGTGAGTGCAGTGCCGTTTAACTCTCAGCCTAAAACAGCTGAGGTAGGTTGAAATTTTTGAAAAAAAAAACAAATAGAGAAAGCTTGGATGCACAAAACCAATAATGTAATAGATGAAAGAAAACTTGCAAAATTGTTACGAAATTCGTTTTTTCTACTTATCTCCAAAAATGCCTTTCATTATATAGAACTAAGTTGGTCACGTGACTACGCGATTATGGGTTAGCTCCGTGGCCTGTCTTTATCGTTGGCCTCGTGTACTGACCCAATGACATCACTGTGACAAGTATAAATGGGTGACCAAATTAGAGCGGACGAAGGATTGATATAAAAGTCTGAATGTGTGTGAATATTTTCAAAATATCTAATGCTAATGTTTCTCTTATGCGAACTCAATCCGGGGACGCACTCCATAATTGTAATTTTTTATTTTCTAAATAGATTTCTCCGCGTCCCGTACGTCCCGCGAAACCGTTGAGAGCGCCGCGGGGTATAGAATGGGGCGCAGACAGATCGAAACCCGGGGGCGCCGCGACGGCTAGGCGCCGCGACCCCATGGTCCAGGCTCTGATAGATACGCGGCACCGACCCAAATTGAAACGTTGCCGGGCCCCCGCCATCGATTAGAGACGCCCCCTTTTTTTGCCTTTTTGTTGACGGTAAAGTGGTCGGAATGGAATCGGGGATTTTTTTATCCTGGTCGAAAAGAATAAGAAGTCTTATTAGGATGCTTATATGAATGTTTTCGCCGCATCGCTTATTCTATCCAATAGGTGTGTTTATGCTGCAATGGTTAAGTTTCTACTGTGGTAATATGTACATGGTTATTCACATAACGTTCTACCCCCTTACCTTTTTTGTTTTTAATTAAAAGAAAATGTCAATATGAAATTGTACAAAATTTTCTTGCGATAGAACAAACCCATGTTTTTTATATGGAACACACCCTGTATATTTCTCCGTTTTCGAAATCTACGGATTTTATGGTTTCAACGATATACAGTGTGGTCATTTAAGTGTGCAACATGTGGGAATTTTTTTATTAATTGCACAACGAAAATACAAATATTCCCGAAAGTTGGTGCATGTTCGATAATCATATTAGGCGCACTTAGAATGGTTGCAAGTCAAACAGCATACAGGGTAGGTAAAAAAATATAAAAATTGTACAAGAGTAAAGTACCATTATTTCAGAAAATTCAGCAAAATGTTATTAGGAAAAGTTATCTAGAATGAAAAGTTATGCCTAAATACCAAAACAAGGAATCCTAAAAAAAATATTTTTTAAAAAACATTAATAATCTCCTAAAAAAATTGTTTTAATATTCACCCTACAAAATTTCATAAATCAATCAAAACTAAATCAATTTCGCATAAATTTCGCATAAATTTGTTCAAATTCAAGCATATTTTTTGTAAAATTAACTTAGACTTTTAATTTTTTAGGGAATCACAAATTTCATGTTTGTTGCAACGGTAATAAACAAACCTTTAAAATTTCGCAAAAATTCTTCTGAACAAGGTAAAATATAAGTAATGATAATGTGTATATTAAAAAACTCTCATTTAAGGTGCAAAAATTTCTATTTTAAATTTTTATTAAGAAACTGGAAATTAATTGACGAACAATTTTTTTTTCTTAGGATGCTATGTTTTGGTATTTAGGCATAGCTTTTAATTCTAAACAACTTTTCTTAATAACCTTTTCTGAATTTTTTGAAATAAGGGTACTTTACTTACAATTTTTATATTTTTTGACCTACCCGGTATGCTGTTTAACTTGCAATGATTCTACGTGTACCTAATATGATTATTGAACATGCATCAACTTTCGGCAATATCTGTATTTTGGTTGTGCAATTCAACAAAGCCAATACTGCTGTAAAAAATTTCTATTTTATTTTTTCTGTCATTTTACCTAGTCTTATAAAAAGCATATTAATTTATGAATGGAACGTTATACTTTATTTATTTATTTATTTATTTGGACAACAGGGATACTACAGGTCAGGGGACCCACTACAATATCCACTATTAATTATATAATGTAAACGAATACACAGGTCGCACACTATGAACTGTACATTATGCTAATATTATAGTTAGGAATTCAAAAAGTGATGAGTGAACAATAAATTATATATCTATATCGCGGTTATCAGATACATTGTGTTAATGGTAAAGAAAAAAGCATATCGCACATTAGTGCTGTTAGAGGTAAAAAAAAAGAGATAAATACTTACATTAAAAATGAAGAGAGTTTATCCGAAAAACAAAGTTCAAACAATATATTATATATAGGTACTTATGCTATTGAGGATATCGACATCGACAAAAAATAATCTTTTAGCTTTCTTTATCTTTGTCAGTGACATTGAAAACAAATCGACATAACAATTCATGTAGTTACAATGCCTCAAGGATCTACATAAAGGCGAGTTCAGGGAACAATTTGTTCTTCTGAAAGGGATGTTAAATAACTCCTAGTTTCTTAGGTGCCTATGTGGAACATTAATATAGATAAGAGATAATAGATCGAAATTATGCATAATATTGTTATACAACTTGTATATCACCAGGACGTCACCCTTCTATTTTCCAATGATAACATATTGTAGTTGGTTAGTGCTGCTGAAATGTTGCCTTCTAGAATCATAATGTTATTTGTTTTGAAGCAAAGAAATTTTAAAAATTTATTTTGAACATTTTCTAGTCTAGACACATACGTTTTATACTGGGGGTTCCAGATAACACTGCCAAAACTCAATTTACTTAAAACAAATGCATTATAAACGGCCAAAAGTGGCTTGGCGTTCGAAAAACACGCACACTTGCGTTTAATATATCCCAGCATTCTCAAGGATGAATTAAATTAAATTATATAGAAGATGTTCTATAATGCTTCCATTTTGTGCAACGCGGAGAGCATATACCTACCTTCTTAATAAAATTCTCTTGTAGTTAGCCACGATACCTGCCTCGTACATCTCTCTGATCTCCCGAGATATTTTTTCTTTAACTTGGTCGATATTATTTGACCTCTCCGCATATACCCGGTCCTTCAAAGTGCCTTACAAAAAAATCGAGTGGGGTCAAGTCTGGGCTTCTGGCAGGCCATAAAATAGTTCCATTTAAACCAATCCACTGTACAAAAGTGTCATCTAAATGCCTCTTGACAGCATTTGATTTATGTGCTGGAGCACCGTCTTGTTGCCAAACAATATTCGGTTCATCAACTTGATTCAATAGATCTAAAATGTCTCCTCTTAAGAGCTGTAAATATTTTAGTCCAGTTAAACCATACCTTCAAAAAATACGGGACCAATTATGTGATTCCGAAAAATACCACACCAAACATTTATTGAAGTTCGACTTTGCTGTTGAATTGAAATAAACTGTCGTGTATTCTCTGGTGACCAATAGCACAGACATATATAGGAAGCTATATATGTCTGTGCCAATAGTGAAGGTTTCTTCTATTAAAAACGCCACATGTTGTAAATGCGGCTTCATCAGTTCGTAATATAGAATTTGTAATAATATACATATGTAACATAGTAGTAATATTGTCTAGTAGTAGGCTTCATCAGTTCGTAATATAGAATTTGTAATAATATATGTAATTAACCTAGTAGTAATATTGTCTAATAGTAGTATAGTGTAATATTTATAGTGACAATAATTAACAAGTGATAAAAACACGCTCCTATAAACTGATGATTTTCCGCTTCCATATTCCATAATCTACTCTATTTGCCCCACTCTGCATTTGCCCAAGAAAGTCATGTGAGGTGAAATTAAAATGAAAAATTCCGGTGAACAATCCTTACATCCGCTTCCATCGCGAACATTCTGGGAATTGCCCCTTATATAAGAACCTAAATAATGTTCGATAAAGAAAATGAGATTTCCGCCAATATTAAAAACATCAGGCTTATATTTTCCGCATATATTTTGTTGCCCCCCATCCCCATAATATTCCCGCGGGAAATTTCTGGATTTTTGTTTTTCGGAATGCTGGGCCAACATTTTCCCCCGATACGGGAATTCAAATGGAGTTTCCATTAATTAGCTTTAATGAACAGAAAATCGGTTCCCACCCGCCCGTTACGCACATTTTGATGACCGTCGAAATGAGCAGAACATACAGGGTGATTCAGTTCCGGTGCTCAACATGGGGATCTCGGAAACCGTAACAGATACGAAGTCGGTCAAATGGAGGCAAACTTGCGCCTTTGGGCGCCCAACAATATGCCGTTGAGAAAGTTAAAATATTTTCATGGGTTGCTGAGATATTTAAGAAAAACCGAATTTTTGAAAATTAGATTTTATTTTTTTCTGGCGCTATTTGCGATAATATTGAAAAATAAATTATACTTTTTCATTGCAACTTTTTATGGACTACGTCATGGTATTTTTATATTTTAGGGGCGACGTTTCGTTTTTGAGATAGAGGGATCATCTTCATTTTTTTAAATACGGTCCTGGATTTTTTATTCCATATTTCAAAATAAATCGTTGTCCTGAGTACAACGATGTATCACACAAACATAATTTTTCTCGTTTTGCCCGCCAAAATGCACATTTACTACGAAAAAATTAATACGGTCCTGGACTACGCATTTTTCTCTTTCTTTTTTCAAAGCTATTCCAATTACTATAATAGGTTATCATTTTTTATACCTTCTGGATTAATTAAACTCTATGTTTGTCATATTTTGAAATTCTTTTTTATACTTTAGGTAAAATGCATTATTGTTAATAATTATTGTTGTCATTTTCCTAAAGTATAAAAAAGAATTTCAAAATACGAAAAACATAGAGTATAATTAATCCAGTAGGTATTAAAATAATGATCATCTGTTATAATTGAAATAGCTTTGAAAAAAAAAAAGAGAAAAATGCATAGTCCAGGACCGTATTAATTTTTTTCTTAGTAAATGTGCATTTTAGCATACATCGTTGTACTCAGGACAACGATTTATTTCGTAATATGGAATAAAAAATCCAGGTCCGTATTTAAAAAAATGAAGATGATCCCTCTATCTCAAAAACGAAACGTCGCCCCGAAAATCTAAAAATACCATGACGTAGTCCAGAAAAAGTTGCAATGAAAAAGTATAATTTATTTTTCAATATTATTGCAAATGGCGCCAGAAAAAAAAATTAAATCTAAATTTAAAAAATTCGGTTTTTCTTAAATATCTCAGCAACCCATGAAAATATTTTATCTTTCTCAACGGCATATTGTTAGGCGCCCAAAGGCGCAAGTTTGCCTCCATTTGACCGACTTCGTATCTGTTACGGTTTCCGAGATCCCCATGTTGAGCACCGGAACTGAATCACCCTGTATAAAGGATGATTTTTTTAGGTCTACCACCGCGATTTTGTCGCTTAGTTTGCGCCCTACAAAAAAAGCGTAAGAAACAAAAATGTTGCAGAAATCGGCATCCAAAAAAACTCAAAAAACCTCAAAAGCCGTGGAATGTTTATTTTAAGAGACAGAGGAAAACTTTTATATTGAAAATTGATGGCACTGAGAAGCTTTATCCATCCACGTAGTCAGATAGTTTCAGCAAATTACACAGGGTCTTCGGCTCTCTTGAGACCATCAAAATTTTTGTCGATTCTAAGTTTTCTTAATACAGTGCGAAAAGTTGGGCATGGAGGCCCATTCCTTTTTTAAAGTCGCCTCGCTGACCATATTTTGTTTTCTTAAGTATTTTCTGTGCGGCCTAAAATAAGCGAGAAAATCGCTTAATAAGAAATAAACAAAAAAATTTTCATAGCCTCAAGAGAGCCGAAGGCCCTGTGTAATTTGCTGAAACTATCTGGCTACGTGGATGGATAAAGCTTCTCAGTGCCATCAATTTTCAATATAAAAGTTTTCCTCTGTCTCTTAAAATAAACATTCCACGGCTATTAATAGTTTTGCTCAATTTGAGGTTTTTTTAATATTGCGCGACAAGTTGGCCATGGCCACGGATGCCGATTTCTTTTGCAGCACCACTTAGCTGTCCAAAATTGCAACATTTTTGTTCCTTACGTTTTTTTGTAGGGCCCAAAATAAGCGAGAAAATGGCGGTGGTAGACCTAAAAAATCATCCTGTATACAGTGTGGTCATTTAAATGTGCAACATATGGGATTCTTTTTAATTAATTATTTTATTGCACAACGAAAATACAAATATTTCCGAAAGTTGGTGCGTGTTCGATAATCATATTAGGCGCACTTAGAATGGTTGCAAGTCAAACAGCATACAGGGTAGGTCAAAAAATATAAAAATTGTACAATAGTAAAGCACCCTTATATTAGAAAATTCACCAAAATGTGATTAAGAAAAGTTGTCTAGAATTAAAAGTTATGCCTAAATACCAAAACATGGCCTCCTAAGAAGGAAAATATATATTTTTGAAAAACATTAAGTAATAATTTCCCAAAAAAAAATTGTCTAATATTTACCCTAGACAATTTCATGAATCAATCAAAATTAAATCAATTTCGCATAACTTTGTTCAAATTCAAGCATATTTGTAAAATTTACTTAGATTTTTAATTTTTTAGGGAATCACAAACTTCATGTTTGTTGCAACGATATTAAACAAAACTTTAAAATTTTGCAAAAATTCTTCGGAACAAGGTGAAACATTCGCAAAAATTCTTCGGAACAAGGTAAAACATTAGTAATGATAATATGTATATTAAAAAACTCTTATTTAAGGTGCCAAATATTTTTTTCTTAGGAGACTATGTTTTGGTATTTAAGCATAGCTTTTAATTCTAAACAACTTTTCTTAATAACCTTTTGCTGAATTTTTTGAAATAAGGGTACTTTACTTTTGTACAATTGTTGTTTAACTTGCAACCATTCTAAGTGCACCTAATATGTTTATTGAACATGCATCAACTTTCGGCCATATCTGTATTTTGGTTGTGCAATTAATAAAAAAGTCCCGCATAGTCCCATATTATGTTGCACACTTAAATGACCACAATGTACCTATATACATAGAAATCGTGGCATTTTTTCTAGCGGCGAATTTTTTAGCTCACTCATACCTAATATCTAGGCTAATTTTTGCCAGAAAAACATCGGTAGTCGCTGCGATACATAGCTTATTGACGCCCGAAAATTATAAAGAAAAATTGAAATTTGTTTAAGACTTAGTGAAGTAGGCGGTAAGTTTCTAAATGTTTCAGTTTTCGAGTTATAACAAAAAAATTTTTTAAGGGGGAAATCTTAACTCGAAAGAACCGTCAAACAGACACAAAGTTTAGCTCAATATGGCGGACCTCAACACAAGGCGACGTCACATTGGCCACGCCCACATGCGCGGTATCTTATTTTCTTTCATTTGTATCATGACTATTTAAGTAACCCCATACTTATATGATTTATTTCTTTCTTTCTGGTTTTAATTTTAATTTCAAGAAAGTATCTGAAAATGAATATTGACAATAGGAAAAAGTGAAATTTAATTTTGTGAAAGTCACACATAAGTGCTTTTAAATCTAAAAGCATTGCAGTAAAAATATCAGTAAAAATGAAATAACTACTTATCTCTATTAGATGTCAAAGTAAAAAAATATGTTTAAGAATCACTACGAATATATTTAACTATAATGCAATACTTTTATATATTATACTATCATGTAGGTATATATTTTTTCTTTAAATCGGCAATGAAAGCTCAGAAAATCGTCATTAAAAGCTCAGAAATCGGCACTGAAGTAGCCCATTATTGTACGATTTTTTCAATAAGTAGGCCTTGGCGAGATGTAAACATCAAACGTCAGACGCGGAGCCATCGCCCGTCAAAAGTGACCAAATATTCAAAACCCGGCCACAAAAGGCCGATTTAACTTTTTGTACACGTTGAGAAATTGTTACCTATTTTAGGTAGAGCGATCGTCAAAGTCAAGCAACGCTGCGCGTAGTTGGTTCATGGACGGGTGATCCCGTATGATTATTTTCTTGCCCAATAAAACATTTTTTCCGATTTCAAAAAAAATATAATATATACCAAGGCACTGAAGTTCAACTTTTTATGACTCATGTGGAATTTAGTTGCCGAGGCCTCTGTGGAATTTAGTTGCCGAGGCCTCTGGCCGAGGCAAATAAACCACATGAGTCATAAAAAGTTGAACTTCAGTGCCTTGGTACATAAATAACTATTTTAGTTTAAAAATAATAAATAATGTACATAGGCTTCCTTCTTTCTTCGGGTTTCAATATTTTCTTTATCTATTCTAAAATATATCATCTCATGTAAATTGCCACTGCTTCTGATGCAAACAAGTGAAATACTAGGCATATTCGTCAAATTTAAGTCGATAGCAGGTGCATTTTTCATCGCTTGCGATCACAAATGCTGGCTTGATGCGTATTGATTTTCTATCTCGTCCATCACTTGTTCGCGTTCCGTATCTTTTAAAGTAAAAACTTATCAGGCAAGTTTCTGTTACTTTCCTGTATTTCAGTATAAACGGACACCTTGCTAGCTCCATTTAATCCTCCCTGTGCGGCAGGCATTATCCGCGAACTCACTTTTGTTCCGCCTTACTTCGGTAACAAACCCAATTTTAAAGTCGAAAGAATCTCGAGAAGCAGCGATATAATTAAGCCACTTTCAGCATAGGCAGTAAGGTCCAATTCCGATATTTTTGAAGCCCTTTTAATTTCGCGGATCGCAATTACGGCGAAAGAAAGAAAATCCGATATTAAATGTTAGAAACGGGAAAAAATTCGCCCATTTAAATCTTCAGCTATAAATTACATTTCTGGGGAATTACTTTTTTGAAATAATAAGAAAAATCCCGATGTTTCTTGTTTTGCTTTGTGCTGCACATTATTTGATATTATTATCATTGAATGCTTAGACGTATAGAAGGCGAGGCACTATTGTGCTGGAGGAAAATTGGATAGAAATGGGAATATAAACGAAACAATATTATAGCTGGAAAATCATTTCGGGGGTAGAATAAGGATTGTAGAAATTCCGGGTAGGTGTAGTATTGACAAAATAGCGATTTTTACTAACTGGTATATACAGGGTGTAACTTTGATTAGTAGTACTTAAATTTTAACTGGCAGTAGGTTTCAACCCTAAAAGCGCGACTATGAAGTTTATTTTTGAAAAAATAAAATAAATTCACAAAAATATGACAAAGTTGCTCTTATACTTAGTTGGAAAATTACTCTTATCTAGGGTAGATATGCACAGCACATTTTAATCCGGTTTGCTTTGAAATCAAAGGGGGTAAAAAAATACTGAAGAAAAGATCAATTCCACCATTACAACTTAAACCAAATCAGCCAACTTTTAAGTACCTAAGTATATTCATTATTTACAAGAAAAGGTGATAATGGGCATAAGCACTCAAAGTTAACAAAGAGAAAAAACTAGTAACTGCATACACGTGTTTCATGCTATTTGACAGTCATCAGTACGAGTACGGTGTAACATTAACCAAATCAAAAGATAGGCATGATTTGGGGCCAACAGCACATTTGCAGCTTCAGTCAGCACATCCCCTATTTTGGGGCTTGTACTAACATCGCCACGGAGGCTGCTAAAGCGACCTGCGTGGAAATAATCTTTCCTTGTAAATACATTTACACTTACTAATCTTGTTGGTCTTGCAGGTTGATCATTTTAGTGCATCTTTTCATTCTGCAAGAAAAAGGTACCTACTCTTGTTTCATAACGATCAAATCAACCGTTTGCGTTGAAATCGGCAAAATGTGCCCCAAAACACCTGTTGACTTCAATATTCGAAACATACAATTTTCACCTACCGCTTTCAAATATTACAGATCAACTGTACCATTTAAAGTGAAAAAAAACCCTATGAACAATGTACCAAAAATTATTCGCTTTCAAAATGTTTTTGACATGTTTTTCTTCATTTTGAATGTACAGTTGATCTGTCACATTTGAAAACGGTAGGTGAAAATTTTATGTTTCGAATATTGAAGTCAACAGGTGCTTTGGGGCACATTTTGCCGATTTCAACGCAAACGGTTGATTTGAATCGTTATGAAAAAAGAGTACCTACCTCTTTGTTGCAGAATGGAAAGATGCACTAAAATACCTGCAGGACCAAAAAGATTACCTCAAAAAAGTTACGAGTAAAAGGCGATCCAAAAACAGCGCAAGTGGAGCCCTCTGTGAGATACGGCGAAATTGACAATTTCAACTTGTTCTCCATCCCCAAAAACATAGCAGTGCCAAGTTTCAGTTCAGCAGCTTGATTAGTTTGCGAGATGTAGCCATAATTATATTTCAAAAAATGAAGTTCAACATGTATCTCTTAAACAAACAACATTTCTATAAGGCATATTGGCCTCAATCTGCAAAAATATATGCAGTTGCTCTATGTCCCATTACTTTTGGGGCACCCTGTATACACAATAATACCTATAGGGGAAGGTGGGGTAATTGCGACACCTTAAGAAAAGATGCGTCTATTTTCCGAAAATAAAATAAGAATTGAAAATTAAAAAAACTGAGTGAAGCTTTGAACCTTCATCTATTATAAAAACAAGTAAACAAAAAATCTACTTTCATAAGAAAAACAAAAAAACACAAATTTAAAGAACGTTCAAACATCGGTAATACCCCAACCCTGCGGGTAATTCCGGTAGTCTTGTGGGGTAATTACGGTTTGGTATTTACCGACAGTTGTCGCATATATAGCCCTCTGGACTTTCAGACTCAGTGCAAGCAGCATGTGCCCACTGGCGGCACATTGCAAAAAGCAACCAAAGTTCGTTGTCTTGTCCAAATTTTTGGCAAAACAAACACAAGTGTTCGATGTCATTACAATTTTGAGTTGTGAAAGGTTTGGTGTTTACCTTTCCTCGTTTCCTTTCTTCTTCACAGTTTTTGTTATCCGAAACCAGTTTATCGTTATCCCATAAAATGTTTTAGCTAACACTTTCACATGTTCCGCAATAGCTCTTTCATCTGCCAAGGTAAAAACAGTTTTCCTTCCCATCCTTGAATCGGCAGTTCCTTGCTTTAACTTGCCCCATAAAGTGCTATATGGTACATTAAATTGTTCTGAAGCACGCTTTATAGTATTTTTGTGCCTGTTTCTTTGATATTTACGTGGCATACTAAAAAAATATCATTACCGATTTACCTACTTAATATCTGGTAGGGTAATGCCGATAGTTTGTATCGGCATTACCCCACATATCCGTTATAAACAAAACCAACATTAGTTTTTATGTAAAGCTTTTTATGATGCCTTCAAAGCCCAGGAACTTGTTGTCTGCACCCCAAATGTTTACTAACTATCACCAGATCACGAATTTAATAGCAAAAACCGTCTGATCGTTTGATGTTCTTATGGCACAATCTTATAACCAAACAGGCCACATGTGATCGACTCCATTAAATTACGCCATCTAGCGGTGTAGGGAAAAATTTCGGTTTGCGGCGTGTTCACGTTTATACTGAGGCTAATAGGGTACGCATTCATTACAGGTATCTGTAACTGTTTCTGAGAAATGACTGATGTCGGTATTACCCCGCAATCGCTATTACCCCGCGTTCCCCTACTTAATTAATAAATATATAAAATTAAAGTAATTACCACCGAACTTTTTGTTTCTTATTGGCCTTATTACTAAAAGTCATTCACTCTTAAAATTAAAATTCCCACTTTTGAACAATCGAATGAGCATGCTCCATTGACCCCAACTCCAATTACACGATTTGGCACAACGGTGGCTAGTTCCAGCAATGTATCTTTTATATATGAACCGCAAAACATCAAAACCTAATTTTAACGTTTTATGGATATAACCTCAGTCAGTGACAAGATGTTTTGTGGTGAGAAGTGACAAATGTTAGATGTTTTGTGCTGATGTGAACATTTTTAATAATAATGTATAATATACACGTAGATATTTACTTAGAAAAAAAAATTGCAAAGTGTGCCTTGTTTTTTTAACCTGTCAAATGTCCGTCCACTCTGAGGTGATTTCCCGCCTTATATCTCCAGCGTGTGACGCCAACGTGATTAAAACGCAACATTTACGCCCCGTATGATTGATGATGCGGCGACTGGCATTTAAATATTGCCGAAGGCGGCTTGTGCCTCCTGGCGGATCAAAATGGCCATGATGGCTAAAAATAGAGTTGAGTGGGGGGTTGGAATTTTATATTTTCAACGGGCATTTTTCGACTTCTTGTTTCTTGGGGGCGTACGGGGAAACTAGATAGCCGTTGCTGGCGAATTTAATATGGTAAATAATAATTGCTTGTAGGCAAACCTGAATAATATAGTCGGGTTGCGCTAAAATTCGATAATAATTAATTAGTACTAGCATAATCAAGAATTAATTAGAGCCTTATTAAGTGTATATAGAATTTTTTTTACTACTAACCTTGAAATATTGCCAAATTCAAAGGGAAGAAAAAGCAATGGATAAAAGAACAGATATTCAAGATTAAAGCTCTATTTACTCTTACATTTTATTTTTGGATAAAAAATAAAATAAACATAGGATAGGACAATTTTCTTAATGTAACCCTCAGTATATTGAAGCCATCTGCTACTTTCATAGCCTATGGGAGATAGTGACAGATTTTCGGACGTGATTTTACTCAGTATGCCTCTCAAAGGGTATTATGTTTATGTTGCGTATTATATTCTCACAATAATAAGGTATGAATCGGAGAGAGAGTCATCCTGGGTTCTTCATATGGAAAAGTGAGTGTTCATTTATTCGAAAAATATGCGTTTTGATATGATCTTAGTCAGGCTGCCATGTGTTTTATAATGAAGTTCAAAATAGAAAATTCCTCGGCATACCGTTACCGTGGGCCCAAAGGGCTATTATTGTCAGGTGAACTTGTAATTTTATAATTAATTTTTCCACGTTTCTGAATAGGCTGCCAAAGAGAAGTATACAAGTTCTTGTTATGAAACTGCTGAAAAAAGGATGGCATACCTTTTGCGCATATTGAACTGTGATTGCAGTTGACTGCTATGTGAAACCGCCGCTATTAGAGCATACATTATGAATGGTCGATGGCCGGCCGTCGACGATTTCGTCATCTACATCTACTTGTCTCTTTTCAGCTTCAGAGCGGGCGCGTATGCTGTTGTCTCTGTCTAACTTGCAATGCATTTATACTTGTGGATTGCCATAATAACCAGTGAGGTTAATTTAAAATACGGCCAGGCGGCTGCGGATAGGAATGAATCATCATTAGACATTATTAATCTTGACTCCATTGGTATAATAGTTGGGGAGTTTTGAGTTTTTGCATGAAAATATAATTGCATTTTTTTAAATATAGTTTATTATTAATAAAGGGCGGAATATATGCAAATTGCATATATATGCATTTTTTGCATATTTTATTAAATTTTTCAAAACATTGCATATTTATGGAAAAACTATATTTTTGTGCATATTTGCATGTTTTTCCTATACTTATTTATAGATATAAGATATAACCAAGATTATGAGAGCCCAAATTAGATGCTATTGTAGAAAAGAATCAAGGGTTCAAATCTTTAATGGCAGTACAGAGAATTTTTGATGGTAAATCATCCAAAGAAGTTGCACCTTGGCCTTATACTTTACTACCCAAATTAAAATATTGTCCTATTACATCGGTAGATGTTGAGAGAAGCTTTTCTATACAGGGTGGTTCACTTTTATGTGGTAGGACTTTAACATTAGATAGAAAAAGATAATCTAAAATGAAAATTTTATATCAACATATATCGGGGAAAGCTTAGTTTCCGAGATACAGGGCGTTGAAGTGTTGGGAAAAATATGAAGTATTTTTTACACTGTCCGAACCAGTGGAGATATTTAAACCAAATTTGATGTGTAGTACCACCTTTTTGACTACGATATTTAGTGATAATATGAAGGTCCTGAAATAACCAGTAGTGGAGTTATGGGTTTTCACTATCACTAAATTTAAAAAGTAATTAGTACGGACCTGTCTCACATCAACGTAAATTTTTTTTTCGTAAAGTTCTTTCAATTCTCTACAAAAAGTGTATCTTGACATTTTTTTGTATCTGCCACGGTTGTGTAGTAAATAAATTATTTCGTTTCCATCTCAGCCTTTTTTGCCTAAAAATGTGTTTTCTAAGATTATTGATAAATATCGCAAATAACAGAAATTAATTATGGAACACTTATCGGATTCAGCTATTTTATTTTTAATTTTATGGAAACAATTTTAAAAATAAACTGGCACTTGGTTTGAGGTACATTACTTTATTATCATTTTAACATTTTTATCAAATCTAGTATTATTTCTTAATAATTTTTATAATTCTAAATTTGTACAACACTCAACAATTGTTCAAAATGTGATCCATTCTGTTGCACACATAATTCACTTCGACGCCTAACGGATTGAACAGCATCGATTAAATTGCCATTTCTCAATTCATCGCACGCATTTCTGATACGATCAATAAGTTGTTCCCTTGTTTCTACAGGAGTCGCATAGACTTGTTCTTTTAAAAATCCCCATACGAAGAAGTCCAGAGGTGTTATGTCCGGAGAACGTGGTGGCCAAGCGACCGGTCCCCCTCGTCCGATCCACCTATTTGGAAAGTTATTATTTAACCAGTTCCTCACATTTCGGTGAAAATGTGCAGGACAGCCGTCAAGTTGGAACCAAGCCAACAAACTTAAGTTTAAAGGAATGTCTTCCCACATATTATTATGCTCAGCTACTAAAAGCTCCAAAAAATTGTCACCATTCACTCGCTGTGGCAAAAAAAGGGTCCAAATAGATGATGGTTGTACAGTCCAATCCAAACATTGACACTAAATTCGACCTGAAAATTTCTTGGCCGGATTGCATGTGGGTTTTCTTGTGCCCAAATATGCTGATTATGAAAGTTTACTACTCCACGACGAGTAAAACACGACTCGTCCGTCCATAAAATGTTATTTAAAAATTGTCTATTTCCTTCAATTGACTCCAAAATCCATCGGCAAAACACTAATCTTCTTTCTGCATCGCCGGGCCTTAAACCTTGTACGGGTTGTAGATGATACGCATGCCTGTGATCTCTTTTTAAAGCTCGCAAAATTGCAGACTTTGAAACACGTAGGGCCACTGACACTCTTCTGCTACTTGTTGTAGGATTCCTATCGAATTCACGAAGAATCTCATTGTTGCGTCTGACTTCTTTGGATATTGTTTTCATTTCCTCGTTCGACGATTCTAGTTCTCATACCGCGAGTTCTGAATTGCCGGTGCATGTTAACAAACACCGAGGGACGCGGATGGCGCCTATTTGGAAATCGCCTCCGGTATTCTCTGGCTGCTTCCGCAGAGTTCCCATTTGCAACTCCATAGCAGAAATGGATGTCAGCCTGCTCTTCATTTGTAAATTGGAACGGCATTTTAATTATTAACAAAGACAAACTGCGGCGCTGCTACGTTCATCTACTGGATGACAGATTATTGTATTATTAACTGTCAATAAGATTTTCTTTTCCATGGCACACTTATCTTCACCAGTATGGCGATGCAGAAAGGACATTAGTATTTTGCCGATGGATTTTGTAGTCAAAGGAAATAAGACAATTTTTAAATAACATTTTATGGGCGGAAGAATCATGTTTTACTCGTCGTGGTATAATTTAGAATTCTGCAAATTTAGAATTATAAATATCTCCACTGGTTCGGACAGTGTAAAAAATACTTCATATTTTTTCCAACACTTCAACGCCCTGTATCTCGGAAACTAAGCTTTCCCCGATATATGTTGATATAAAATTTTCATTTTAGATTATCTTTTTCTATCTAATGTTAAAGTCCTACCACATAAAAGTGAACCACCCTGTATATAAACATATTTTTACCGACAGAAGGCAAAGATTTTTATTGGAAAATTTTGAAAGTATTTAATAATAAATTCCTACTATACAATTTCAAATTAAAATGTTTTTATAATTCTGCTTTAATATACGTATTTTACGAGGTGTTTTATTTATTTGTTTTCCTTTCATTTTTCTTAAAATAAACCTTTTCTCTAAAATCAGTTTTGGTGTTTTTTTAAGGTATTTTTACATGTAAAATAAATGCATATTATTGCATATTTGGCTAAATGAATGCATATTATTGCATATTTTAAATAAAAATGATGCATATATATTTTGATTGAAATTAAATGCATATATTCCGCCCTTTAATTATTAAATATTGAAAAAAATTAAATAAAGCCGCGCCTGATACACAGGGTAATTATAAACGCATGTATGTGGACTCGTTGACACCGTTGGCCCTGGCCAGGGACTCTTTAAAGTAAGGGAAGCCAGCATTATACTTTCCAAAGTGAGGCCTATTCTTTCCTCATTCTAATGGTATCAGTGACGCCAAGTATGCCACTTTATTGGAGAATCTATGAATATAACAGGTACTTTGATTGTTATTAAAAATTAATAATGATTTCCATGATTTCTAAAAATTCGACTTGACAATGTTGTGTATACAAGTGCAGAATGTGCAACTGTCAACTGAAAGAAATTTATTTTATAGTTGAAATTGATTTCTAGCAACAATTATTTCCACGAATTTAAGTAATAATTATGGTAAGTCAGTAGTGCCGATTTTGCTTATTTAAGAATTTGTCGCTATTGCACCTTGTTACCAGGTTCCTCAATCCATTTGTAATATGTATACCTGAACTTTCTTCCCTTGTTGAATGTATCTACCCAAAGAACTTCCACAGATTTCGGGATGGACTAATAAGATTAGGTCTAGTAGTTCTAATGATTGTAGTTTTTCTCGGTGTTCATTATAAAATTTTTGTAATTTTATTTCTCTCCCAAGGCACCTCACAAACTTAAAATAAACTTGCAGTCGTAGATAAAAAGTCTTCAAAAAAAATACCTGACTGAAACTACCTGTTTATTAATTTAAAATTTTCGAAATACGATTTGCTTTGAACTACCTATTTATACGTAATGCCCGCGTAATGGGAATTGTAGGATTACTAAAGGTGATACAGGAAAAATCTGGTTGCAATTACTGGGACTACTACAGGCGGCCGCATTACCTTTAATCGACACATCTGAGTATCTGGAAGTTAGAAAAGTTAAAATTTGTGAATTATGCAGGGACATATTTTGCCTCGTTTAGAATCTATGGCACAGCGGCATGTCACATAAAACCTGATGTCAGTTGGACACTGACATATAACATAACCTTGTACCAGCCCCCTTTGTGGTCTCCTTGGAGTCGACAAACTTCCCCTCAAGGCTTCACTTTTCCTATGTGATAGACTATGACATGCTGGGTCCCCGTATTTTAAAGTTTAAAGAGTTCCTGGTCCTAGACATTACATGCATGTTACGCCCTGTATAGACGTCGAGGATTACGTTACGCGTACAACTTAACCGGAGGGCCGTAACTTCGTTATCCGGGATGCGAAATCGTAAGTTCGTTATCTGGATATGGGAGAGTTTAAACTGCTATCGGTTTGTTCTGGTTGTATAATCTGCTGTGTTATGCCAACACCCTTGGCGTTTGCTACTGTTTAGAGGCACTAAAATACACATATTTAGTCGAATCATTTAGGCTTTGGATAGGTACATGCCGATGATTGACACTTATACACATTTAATAAATTATTAAAATTCTTGTGTGATATACAGGGTGATTTTTTTTTTCGATGACCACTATGGTTTTCTCGGAAACTAGCAGAGATAGAACAAAGGTTAAATGGGGAAAGAATTGCAGTTTTGATTTTTTTTTGGTTTTTGGTTTTTGGTTTTTGGTTTTTGGTTTTTGCATTTTTTAAAAAGTTCATGGCTCTGTAGATTTTTTGAAAAGAGTGATTTTCTGCTATTTCATCAGATCTCTGTGGCTCCGTTATTTCTGATTATACAGAAAAACTGTAGAGACAAAAATTGTAGATAATTTAAGACAACCTAATCCAATTTTTTATGTTGTTTGTGATTTTTGAGATACGACATAAACTTGTGTTTTTTTAAATGTAAATCATAGTTGGCTGTATGGTGTTATCACATCGGCCATGTTTTGAGCTTTCCAAAGATATAATACTCGGCATAATTATAAAAGAGCTATGGCTAATTTTCTGATTTTTTTTTTAAATTTTCACTTAGTCAGCCATGGCATATTTTCATAATTACGTTCTATTTTATTATTGACATACTTCAAACTTTCTAATATTTTGTTTTTAGCTGGTAACAAAATGTAGCAAAATAAAACAAAAATTAAAAATCTCAAATTAAAATTATTATTATTTTAAAAGGTGTTCAAACAATCCATCATTATTATTTATGCAAGTATTGCATCCTTTTAAAACTGAATTTGTCGCCTTTTTTAAAGAGCGCCTGTCAATACTGGCATTTGCTTCTAAAACAGCTGCTCTTAATTCAACAATTGTCCCATACTTTATTTTGTACCGTTCCCCACAAAAAGAAATCCAAAACAGACAAATCGGGGGATCGGGGCGGCCAGAAAATAGGTCTATTTCTCCCTTTCCAACTATTTGGATAGAGCTGATCTAGGTAATTTACTATGTGGTGGAGCTCCATCATGATAATTTTTCTTTTATTTTGTTACATTTTCTTACCAGCTAAAAATAAAGTATTTAAAAGTTTAAAGTATGTTTTATTATAAAATAGAACGTAATTATGAAAATATTCGATAGCTGACTATGTGAAAATTAAAAAAAAAACAGAAAATTAGTTATAGCTTATTTATTTTTTATAATAACTATGCCGAGTATTATATCTTTGGAAAGCTCAAAAAATGGCCGATTTGATAAGGCCACAGCCAACCTATGATTTATATTAAAAAAAAAACACAAGTTTATGTCATATCTCAAAAATCACAAACAACATAAAATATTTGATTAGATTATCTTATTAAGCCCAAAATTATCTACAATTTTTGTCTCTACAGTTTTTCTGTATAATCAGAAATAACGGAGCTACCGAGATCTGATGAAATAGCTAAAAATCACTCTTTTCAAAATATCTAGGAGCCATGAACTTTTTTAAAATTCCGAAAGGAGCATTAGATTGATCATTCAAAACTGCAATTCTTTCCCCATTTAACCTTTGTTCTAGCTCTGCTAGTTTCCGAGATCCCAATAGTAGTCATCGAAAAAAACTCACCCTGTATACGTTAAAATGACGTTTATAAAACTCGTTGCAAAATATACTATTAATGTAGCAATTTTTCATCTCCCCTCCTTAAAATCGATGTTTAATTTACAACAGAGTTCATAAAAAAACAAAAACGATAAATTCCCCCCCTGAAGTCTTTAAACATTCTACAGGTATTATAAATCAAAAGGGCTCAGAAACAAGCCGCCATAAATTATATTACTCCCTTGACAATTAATTCCCTTTAAACTTATCTCCATTTTCCACCCCAAAATCTTTCCACTACTCTTCAATAAACGGGCGGGTTGGCTTCGTTCATAGTCAAAGATAGAAAATTGGAGTTGGGGAAGTTTCGTAACTTTCTCGAATTAGCGAAAAAGTTAAAACTCTAACTTGAAAATAGACAAATAGCGAGTTGGGTAGTGATTGGTTTTATCGGGGTTCGCTCTATTTCGATTTTAAATTGGTTCGGGATCCTCCGAGGATTTTATACTAGGGAAAAGTTGGTCTCCAAGGCAGGCGTCAGTAACTTCTGTTAACTACAGATACAGATACACGTTGACTTGGCATGGGGAATAGTTCTTTTATACAAAGGGCATATGGTTGATTTTTTAGTTTCTGTCAAATAGGTACCTAGGGAGGGAAATACATACCTATACAATGTGTCCCGGATAAGAATGAACAGCATGGGAATCTTGCAAACGGTGAGAGATAGAACAACGGTTAAATGGGGGAAAAAGTTGAGCAATTTTAAGGTCAATAAGATGGTATAAACAGATTTCTAATATCTTATTCGTTTTTGAGTTATTTTGAAAAAAGTAAAATTTTGCGTTTTCGATTTTATCACTGATAGGAAAAAAAGAAAAACACTTTCTTATGGCACTTTTTAACGGGCTTTAAGATGGCGTTTTTCGATTTGTTGTACAACATTTCGGTTTTGAGAAGCCATATTTAACTTTATTTTTTTAAATACGGACCTCGATTTTTTTTTTGAAGATTTTGAAAGTACTTTTCATTCCAAATACCATGATGTATGACACGAAATATGTTTAAAATGTTTTGAGATAATTATACTGAAAATTCCTTTTTTCCATTCATTTCTTTCTATTGCGGCCCTGTATTTAATAATAAGAAGTCTAAATATTAATCAGTATTGTCAACAATATAACTTATAGTTTATTTTTACTTCGAAAACTGAATATTTTTAAATACGGACCTGTCTGGTAAGTGTTTTTCTCTGTTGTTGTACAGAAAACAGTGGGTGGTATGAATAAAAACGAAATACTTGCTACTACTACAAGTATTAGTATCTTCTACCTAGTATTTACTTTAAAACGAAGCAGATACTACATTTCCGTAGTATTTACTTCACCTGTCAGAGAACTACGGAGATGTAATATCTACTTCGTTTTAAAGTAAATACTAGGTAGAAGATACTAATACTTGTAGTAGTAGCAAGTACTTCGTTTTTATTCATACCACCCAATGCGACAATGGGTGGTATGAATATACTGAAAATTCCTTTTTTCCATTCATTTCTTTCTATTGCGGCCCTGTATTTAATAATAAGAAGTCTAAATATTAATCAGTATTGTCAACAATATAACTTATAGTTTATTTTTACTTCGAAAACTGAATATTTTTAAATACGGACCTGTCTGGTAAGTGTTTTTCTCTGTTGTTGTACAGAAAACAGTGGGTGGTATGAATAAAAACGAAATACTTGCTACTACTACAAGTATTAGTATCTTCTACCTAGTATTTACTTTAAAACGAAGCAGATACTACATTTCCGTAGTATTTACTTCACCTGTCATTCATACCACCCAATGCGACAATGGGTGGTATGAATAAAAATTAAGTACTTGCTACTACTACAAGTATTAGTATCTTCTACCTAGTATTTACTTTGAAACGAAGTAGATAGATACTACATTTCCGTAGTATTTACTTCACCTGTCAGAGAACTACGGAAATGTAGTATCTACTTCGTTTCAAAGTAAATACTAGGTATAAGATATTAATACTTGTAGTAGTAGCAAGTACTTCGTTTTTATTCATACCACCCATTGTGTCTTGGAGTAAATACTTCGCTTTTTCTAATTGTGAGAAGAAAGCTTTAAGCCAATGAAACCAATAATTTTGCCATTTATTAATTGCAACAATACATTCGTTCGGCCTCTGCACTTATATTTCTGTGACACAAGATATAACATGCCAACATGTTAAATTTGTCGTTATTTGAAAAAGCACCCTCCATTTCTAATAATAAAAATTATTATGATACAGTGACAAATGACAAGGGGTTGGTTTCGTTGTTTCAAAGCCTTCTAGGTGGAGGATTTTTATTTATTTTTATTATCGTACGGGACTGTTATTATCTAGTTTTTGCCGTCCTTTAAGTTGTAAGTTTAAGTTGTAAGTTAAATTGTTGCTAATACTGATCAATATTTTGACTTCTTATTATCAAATACAGGGCCGCATTAGAAAAAAATAAATTTCAGTATAATTGTCTCAAAACATTTAAAAAATATTTCGTGTCATACATCATGGTATTTGCAATGAAAAATGATTTCAAAAATCTGAAAAAAATCCAGGTCCGTATTGAAAATAATAAATTGAAGATGGTTTCTCAAAAACGTAATGTTATAGAACAAATCGAAAAACGCCATCTTAAAGCCCATTAAAAGGTGCCATAGGAAAGTGTTTTTCTTTTTTTCCTATCTGTGATAACAACTTCAGAAAAAAATAAAATCGAAAACGCAAAATTTTACTTTTTTCAAAATAACACAATAACGAAAAAAGATATTAGAAATCCAATAAAATGTTATTGGCCTTAAAATTGCGCAACTTTTCCCCCATTTAACCGTTGTTCTATCTCTCACTTAAAATTTAAAAATTCACCAGGTATTATGTAAAAAGAAACATTCGACATTACTCCTTTACTACTTTTCACTCTTGTAGCGAGGAAACTGTTTGAGATAGATCAAAATGAATTTCACATTTCTATCTTAACTTTTCAAGGGCTACCTAATGGTGCTGATACTAATTGGTACCATGGTGCCAAAATTGGTACCTTGTTACCAACCATCAGTTACACCACTGGATAGCTCTTGAAGAGTTGAGATAGGAATGTGAAATTCACTTTGTTTTATCTGCAGTTTTGTCTCAACAACGGTGCACAGTAGTAGTAGTAGTAAGAATAGTTGCTTTCGTTGCTTCTTCAGTTAGGTTTCTAGATGGTAGAGCGCCACTTGTCGCGTTCTTTCGTGTTGCATTAAAAATCCTGTTCATCAAAATGAATAGAACACGCATAAGTACATAGAGTCATTCCAGAGAATATTCTTGCACCTAGAGTATTAAGCAACTTTCTAAATTTAGTTTCTTCTCTTGGAAACCTAAAAATCAGCCAGGAACCAAAGAATATCAATGAAAAAATAATATATATTATTTGGCAAAAATTATACCTGATGTTTATTTACCTATGGAATGTAATTTCACAATCTGCATGTAAAAACCTCTTTGCATTTTTACAATGCTTTACGAAGTCATTTTTTGATCTTTTAGATATGAAAACGAGAAGCCACTAACCGTACAAAATATAAAGAAAAAAATCACGATTAAAAACTACAAACGCATTTCTTAAAGAAGCATGTCACTTTGATTTTTATGATTATACGCTAATACAGGATGATTTTTTTAGGTCTACCACCGCGATTTTCTCGCTTATTTTGCGCCCTACAAAAAAAAGCGTGAGAAACAAAAATGTTGCAATTTTAGACAGCTAAGTGGTGCTGCGAAAGAAATCGGCATCCATGGCCAACTTGTCGCGCAATATTAAAAAAACCTCAAAAGCCGTGGAATGTTTATTTTAAGAGACAGAGGAAAACTTTTATATTGAAAATTGATGGCACTGAGAAGCTTTATCCATCCACGTAGTCAGATAGTTTCAGCAAATTACACAGGGTCTTCGGCTCTCTTGAGACCATGAAATTTTTGTCGATTTAAAGTTTTTTTAGTACACCGCGAAAAGTTGGGCATGGAGGCCCATTCCTTTTTTAAAGTCGCCTCGCTGACCAAAATTGCCATATTTTTTTTTTCTTACGTATTTTCTGTGCGGCCTAAAATAAGCGAGAAAATCGCTTAATAAGAAATAAAGACAAAAATTTTCATAGCCTCAAGAGAGTCGAAGACCCTGTGTAATTTGCTGAAACTAAGTCGTGGATGGATAAAGCTTCTCAGTGCCATCAATTTTCAATATAAAAGTTTTCCTCTGTCTCTTAAAATAAACATTCCACGGCTATTAATAGTTTTGCTTAATTTGAGGTTTTTTTAATATTGCGGGACAAGTTGGCCATGGATGCCGATTTCTTTTGCAGCACCACTTAGCTGTCCAAAATTGCAACATTTTTGTTTCTTACGCTTTTTTTGTAGGGCGCAAAATAAGCGAGAAAATAGCGATGGTAGACCTAAAAAAATCATCCTGTATACAGGTATGTGATCGAAATGTAGCAAGCAAGACTTGCCCTGTATATAGTATGTACGTATTAAGTCGTACGCAGATGCTCTGTCTCAGTCATAAGGCTTGTAAATAATGCGGACATCTCGTAGTAGGAGCACGCGGAGCCGTTTGTTTATCTTTATTTCGTGCCGGAATTAAATACATAGTAGTAATTTGTTATTTTTGGCACAACCACGAATAGCCGTCCACTTTATGACACCATACTCCCACCCGTCATATTTACCTATATCCAGCACGAACATACATAGTTTAGGCACGCGTTGCAGCCACCCCGTCATCCTTCTCGGTTGCATCTAGAGCCCCTCGCGTTCTATTTTTCGAATTGCCCCCTCAGGCGTGGCGCGGACACGGACGCGCAATTTTTTGGTCTGACAAACAGGCTCGCGTATAATCTTGTTTGGGCGGCGGTCCCAAAAAAGCGCGGCGAGCTGATAAAAACCGGCGCGATCCATCCACGGGACAACGGCCGATTAAGCGCGCCATATTTAGTTCTCCCAGATATGCAAATAACGGATGTCGGGCATTCTGCGCGCGTACCATGAGGTAGGACGGGTTAAAAAGTTATTGTTTCGACTAACGGGACGACGATTCGCGCGAGGCGCGTTAGTAGATGATTAGTGAGCGAACCAGGGCGGAGGTGACGTCATCAAGATGGCCTCCATTGTCGTTGACGGTCAACTCGTTTGGGCCAGTGGCGTAGCTATCATATAGCGGGAGTAAGCAACGCTTACGGGCCCAAGGCCCGTAAGGGGCCCGTACCAAGTTACCAAAATCTGGCAAAGCAAACTAAGCCCAAATGATTTGAAATAACCTCAGAGAAATAACCAAGGATAGAGGGAGTAAGAACAAAAAGTAAACAAAGCCAACATCTTTTTGAGTGATTCCGCGTACTCCATTGTTTACAGCATTTCATTTCAAAATAGAAGGGTTTAATAATGAGATTCAATGAAGGCACACCTCCCATAACGCTAATTTCTTGTTTATAACAATTTTAAACTAAAACTAAATTGCAGTGTACTTATAGTCCTATCTAGTTATCACTTTAATAAAATCGTCAAAGATACCTCAAACCGCCCGACATGGCAACACTGCTTTTGCTGCCGCGGGCGCCGCGTCCGTTAACACAGCGATATTTGTTTTGTGTATGCCCACCATGTCAAGTTTTCCGATTGTTTACGTATGGATTTTTCCCGTTTTTAATTGTTTTTCTGTTTATTTAAAGGCTATTTATTAGTATTTAGGATATAGTGACTGATTTTGTATACAATGGGACGTAGAAAGTGTGTGGTATGTGGCTAAATTGATATTTCTCAGGACATAACCTATCTCAGGTAAACGTTGTACACACGGGCCTAATGTTTGTTTACTTCGGTAAATTTGCATAAGATGTTGGTTGACTACAAATGTATGTATTTTGAGGCTGTTGCTCCCTCTATCCTTGATTATTTCTCTGAGGAAATAACTATATTCATGTTCTCATGTGCATGTCAACAACTGGCAAGTCTGTGGGCTGTCGGGTTTACTAAATAAGAGGGAGCGCTGGCGTCGTAAGCGAAATTTCTAAAGTTGATTCTGATTCATTTTTATTGCATTAAAATATAATATATGGGTAAATAAGTAGTTACCCAAATATGACTATTTTTTAAACAAGCTATTCCTTACGTTAACTGAAGCTTATAATCTATTGTTTCTGTAAGTAAAATTAGTTACTTTCAAATAAGCTGTTCTGTTGTTTATGGAATGGATTACCGATTACTTAAATACGTTTTTTAATAAACAAATTTTTCCAAAATTTTAGATGTATTGTTTTTTCCCTTTAGAATTTTGTTTGGGGTTTGCCGTTTGTGGGGGGCCCATGGGATTATTTGCTTACGGGCCCGACAAAGTCTTGCTACGCCACTGGTTTGGGCTCGTGAAAATTGGTCCTTGAAGTGGTAGCAGGATATGTTGTTGACCATGGTGGTTTGCCGCAATTTACACAGACTGTCAATTTTGCGTGGGATAATTAATTCAGCAAGACATAATGGACTAATAATTCTAATTTTTTTAACGCTTGGTTTGGTCAAAAAAAGAAGGCTGCGCGCGCCGCAGGCCTGAGGTTCGCCCACATTGCGCACCCTAAAACGTCTTAAGGAAAACCGATAAATCCATCTCCAACTTTTCGTTGGATCTGACAACACCGCAAATCTAAGGTCGATTTCAAATTTGAATAGACCGCCAGCTGTTTTTAAATAAGAATTGAATTTTGTCCTCCAAGTTTTTTTGATCTAGTGACTTCGCCACTATTATTTTATTAATAACAAAGCAAATGTTATTATTATATTACATACATACAGAAATATTTTCTCTGACGCCAATTTAAAACTTTTGAAGTGATTTACATACCATTTCTTGATCTATTTTGGCTTTATAACATCTTAAACAGTAAACAGTGTGCCCACGGATGGACTTAACTATATTATGTAGGTACCTATAATAGTATATTATACACTTAGGTTGAGAAGTGAGCCATTATTTACCGAGCATTTTCATATCCTGACGCGCGTAGCGCCAAAGGATATAATATGCGAGGTAAATAATGGCCTTCTCAACCGAAGTGTATATAGAATTTTTTTTACTACTAACATTGAAATATTGCCATATTTTACATATTTCATTAGATTTTGATATTTTAATCATTTCTCGCTTTTTTCAAATATTTCGAAATATCAAGTAGCCTAGGTTCAGTTGTCAAGCTGATAAAATGAAACTAATTTTTAAATGTCGTATAGAAAATTTTTCATTATTTACCTAGGTATTTTTTATTATCATTATTTACCTAGAGAGAAGTATTACTTCTCATTAGAGGAATGAGGTAAATAATGGTGATTTCTCAGGTTAGCAGTAAAAAAAAATTATTTTCAATTTTTAGAAAAAAATTCATTCTTGCTAAAAAAGTCTGCTTGTTCTTAAAATAGGATCGGCATGGAAAAAGTTAACATTACTTATACTGGGTGACCAGAAAATTGAAGAAACGTTTATTATAAGAGTAAACTGCCTCTAGGTATTTGTAGAGATTCTAAAAAAAGTTATGAAGAAAATTTGTTCAGCTTGGTAAGTTAGGTACTTGGATGTACAAAATTTCAAAGCGTTAGACGTTAGACCTACTTTGGTTTTTTGATTTTATTCCTATTTTTTAATAAATGGTTTTCGGTAAATAGTACGACAAAACTGTATTAATTAAAGTTACTCAGAATGGAAAACTGCACATGATAACAAAATTTAACAATTCTAGACCACTTTGTATTTTGGAAAATATTGGAGGAAACTTGAAGTAGGCCCGGGTTTTTCAAAAAAAAATTCATCTTACACAGTTTCCTACCCTGTGTAACTTTTATTTATACAGTTTTGTCGTACTACCTGCAGAAAATTATTGAATCGAAGAAAAACAAGAAAAAAATTGTGTACACCACGCTGAACAAACAAATTTTCTTTATAATTTTTTTCAATATCTCTACAAATAGAGACAGTTTACTCGCTAATTAACGTTTCTTCAATTTTCTGGTCACCCAGTATACGTAATGTAAACTTTTCCATGCCAATCTTATTTTGCGGGAAAGCAGACTTTTTTTTATCAAGAATTGGTTTTTTCGAAAAATTTAAAACAAAAATGTTTACAAGTATAACTGTTTTGAATTTGTTTTGTAATTTTATGATTTAATTCCATTTTTTCTTTAGCCCTGATGAAGTTAAGCAAGAACAAAAGCTTGAAATGTTTACAATTATAATGTAGAGTCGTTTCCTTCTTCATCAATAAGTTCATAAGCAGTGGCATTTTCAATTCCTTTGCTGTTCCACAGAAAGTATGTGTTTCTCCTTTTTTCATTTCATAGCTTATGTAGCATTTACTAGGTAAAAAGTCAAAACCAGGCCAATATAGAATGTATTGCTGGATTGCAAGAATTTGATTTGTAACATACCTATGTTACAAATCAAATTCTTGCCTATACCTATAGGTACTTGTCCATCGGTGGGGTATTATAAAGAGTTATTATTTTTTTAACGGTTTGTCCATAATACACATTGTCTAATGTTACACAAGAAGTGCGGGCATGTCGTTTTGTACACTTCTCTCCTACCATATTACTGCTTGAATAGAAAAGAAATTGTTGCAATTAAAGCAATGAATTAATAATAATTTTGGGAACATTGACATTTATTTAACAATTTTGAGGTGTTGCCAATAATGCAAATGAAAATATGGTTGAGTTAATTAATTTGTATACAACAACAATAAATCTAGGCTAAAACTACCTATTCAACATAATAAAATAAACTAAAAACGTAATCTGCTCTCCTCTACTCTGATCTGATCTGCTCTGCCCTATTCTTCTTCCAAAGACATTTTCTAGTTACCTTGTCTATTAATATGTACAACAATTTGAATTATTCATAATGAATAAAAAGAGAGTGGCATTAGAGTGAGAAAATACGATGCTGGTATTTTTGTAGAGTTCAACGCAACTTCAACTTTATATGCTGTATAATACCAGAGGCGAGAAACCTTATGCAGAAAACATTCGCCACACACTTTTTGCCGCTCGTACGCTTCCAAATTACGCCTGAAAAAACGCACCGATGTTAAATTCCATTGTTTGTCGAAAATTCCGAGTACAGGCGTCGAAACATCACCAGTTCAATGGCGGCTGGCGCGGTCGACTGGGTTCTCCGGTCTGATCCTGTTATTTTTCAACTGGCTCTGCGGACAATGGGTGCTAATGAGTTGACATTCGTAGGAAAATCGGGAATGTCCCAGAAATGCACGAGGCGAGCTTAAAATTAAGAGAAGAAATCATAAATAGGTGCGTTTCAAGTTTTCTTTTTATCCGAATTTGTGCAATTATGTGACGATACACCACGCGATGTAGAATTCCAGATAAGATATTAGCAACGTTAAGACAAAAATTTGGCTTGAGGTTTTAACCAAAGTCTAGAAATACTAAAGTCCGCTCACTTCTTTGGTCTCTCGGAAAAGCCGACATTTTTTGCGACCGGTCGTAAATCAACGTCACCTCGCACGCTTCGCATTTACGAGGGCGACTAAACGAAATCGCCGTCAAGCTAGTTATACAGGGGCATGTTCATATCGACTTTTCATTATTTACCAAAGTCTACAAAATATTAGTATACCTATTTGTAGTGGTACAACATTATTTGTGTAGGTAAGTGTACCGTTAGTTTTTGGTAGGTACAGTTAAATTAAAATACAAGGTAGCTATTACCAGAATCTACATAATTAGTATGTATATCTGTAGACTTTGGTTGGAACATGAATAAAAATGCATTTTTTTTATGTTTTACGTTCATTTTTAATAAAGCCTAACAAAACGTAGAGCAGACAAAAACATAAATAACCAATAAATAGTTAACGACAAAGAGTTAAACTAATCATATCTACTTTTTCATCCTGTAGTAAATATTTCGATATTTAAATTGACATAAACAATACAGAACAAAATATTACGCATACGTACCTACACAAGCATGCGTCTTACCATAAGCGTCTGGCAATAATCTTAATGAGACAGCCGAGGGGACAACAGTTTTTACTAAACGTTTTCCGGACGAAGTAAATGACTGATCATCAAAATGTGCCTTGCAAATTCTTATAGGTTTATATGCCTCTTCAGGTAGAATATTCGCAAATTTATGTTCTCCGATCAACCCTAAAGCATTCTTCCATTGCTGGCACCTTCCAATTTTCAAAATTTTAATATTATATCTATGTTATCCTTCCATTAATACCTAAGTATTCAAATGTCACATAAAAATGTCTTAATTTTTGTAGGTAGGTAGAGGAGCGGGAGAGGGCAAGAGGGAAACGTTTGTTTACACAAGGCCGAGTGCCCGGACTTATTAGTATATCTCTGGACGCTGGATTTAACCCACAGTTTGTATTGCTCTAGCTGGAAAGTCCTAGTATATGAGAAAATTTAATATTTTCTTCTTCTTTTTGGAATTAAAAGAAAGGCTCTCTACTCTTACTCGTCAGTAAGTGGACTTTAATAAACTCAGTTGTTATTTAAGCTAACTATAGTATCACATAACCTTGTTTTGACAGTAATTCGTATTAAATCTCGTTTTAGACTAAAACTGTGTTAAAATTTTCTTAAAAAGTGCTGCTTAAAGCAAAGTGTCTGTAAAAAGTACGCTTTCGATTGTGATTGTTTTTATCACATGCATGTTGGGAAGTTCATTTGCGAGTAAATCAAGTAAGGAAAATGAACCGCCAAAGAAATTTATCAATTGAGGATGCAGTGCGAGCATCGACCTTCCTGGACGAAGGATATTCAATGCGATATGTTGCTGGTTTGTTAGGAAGACATCATTTCAGCATCTGCCGCATGGTGAGACGACATAATGAGACGGGCTGGTACCATCGAAGATCGGGGCAGGGGCGAAAATGTTGCACTGATCAAATTGATGATCGTTTTTTGAGACAAAAAATGAATTAACAGATGTTCGAAATATCGCTATACAGGGTGTTCGAAAAATAGACGGAGACATTTTAGAGGGTGATTCCCTGTTAAGAAATATGAAAAAAAGTTTCTATAAACATGGGTCCGGAAATGCAGAGTTTTCAAGATACAGGATGTTAAATATATTGCATGTCACTGGACAAAATTGGTTTATCAATTTTTGCAAAAAAAAATCACAAGTGCCTTGGAAAACAAATAATCAAAAGCATTTCTAGGAAAGAGTGTTATTGCAACTTTTCCAATATCATAACATAAAGTACACTACAACCAATTTTGTCCAGTGACATGCAATAAAACGGTTTTTATTTTTTTTTCTCGAAAACGAAGTGAGATAGGAGATAGGAAAACAATACAAGAGGGAAAGAAGTTGTATTTTTAGATGCTTAATCAAACAAAAAATATTAAAGTTACAAAAAAGGTAGTGGCGTACATTTTTTTGATAATAATATTCGCTAAGGTGCCCCCCGGGACGCCACTGGACTTAATAAATTTAATCTAGTTAGGGCGAAATTAGCCTCTTAATACAACAAATTACATTGCCAAATTTCAACAGAATCGAGTAAATAATTTTTAAGACATTAATAATTTCATGTTTTATTTTTTTTTATTTAACATCCTGTATCTTGAAAACTCTGCATTTCCGGACCCATGTTTATAGAAACTTTTTTTCATATTTCTTAACAGGGAATCACCCTCTAAAATATCTCCGTCTATTTTTCGAACACCCTGTATACCGTCTCGAATGGTTTGAAGACGTTTATATGAAGCAGGACTGAACAACAGAAGACCGGCCAAAAAACCATTGCTTACCAGAGAACACAAAGTTTAAGGATTGAATTTTGCAAGACGACATCAGAATTGGACCATCAATGATTGGAAACAAGTTCTGTTCTCCGATGAAACTAGAGTTAGCCTTAAAGCTCCAGATAGACGTGAGCGTGTCTGGCGAAGGCGATGAGAAAGGTTTGCCAGCTGCAATATCTACCCTAAAGTACCTCTTGGTGGTGGCTCTAAAATGTTTGGGGGGGGGGGGGGGAATTTGCTTCGATGCTCGTACGGAGTTGGACCCTATTTATGCATTTTCAGCAAAAACTCATTTTTAGTGAAACATTAAGGCAAATTAAGGCCATGTTAAGGTCATGTTTGACTAATTTGTATTATTATTTCAATGTAACTTAGTTTTATTTTGTGTTTTTATTGTATATATTTAGATTAATTAAAGTGGTGCGGTGATTTTGTGCAGGAGTTTAGTAGGAAATGCTGATTTTTTTCTGAATTTTGCAACTAACAAAAATAAACCATTATAATAATTATAATGGATAAAAGATAAAAGTGCTTTCATGGTATACCAATTATTGGTATACCAGGAAAGCACTTTTATCTTGACATCTTCTTATATAAGGAAACACAGTGTCAAAATTCTTAAACCTGGCATGATACGTTAGGCCAGTAAGTGGACCGTTCGGTTCGATATAGTGTTTGCCGAAATGCTATAATCGAAACCCAAGCCGCCGTGATTTCAATCGGTCTATCTGTCTAATCGAGCTGCAATTTGCTTCTGGTCCCCAAACCCCAGCCCATAGCAAAACTAAATCCCATATTACCCGAAATTAAAAGCCCTTTGAACTGCCACGTAATCTCAGGGTCGTATATTATTTAAACAATCAAAGGTGGGCATAAAAAAATATAACCAGGCTAGCTCGATATATAAAAGCTATAAATCCCCTTTTTTCGTTCAAATCTCAAAAGCTGGTAAAGAGAGAGAACATTATATTATTATAAAACTGTTCTAAGAGAGGGCGCCACGTGATTTTATAGCTAGAGCCCCTCTCAACTGAATTTAGCCCCCAATACCGTTAAAATCACGAAGTTATGTATTGACGGTCTAGTTGAATTCTAGGCTTAAGATAAGAATCAACAACTTGTTGGCAATAATAAGGAAAATTTAATAAATTGTAATGGTAACACTTTGGTGACTAACAATAATTATTATTGCTTATTATTCTTGTTAAAACGGCCTCTTAGATAAGGTTAGCTGGCTACCACACCAATTTAAGGCCTCAAAATACAATGTGGGGGAGGAATGACTACACCTACCCCACCAAAGAGGACCCCAAAGCAGATCTGCCCCTAGGTTTACAAGTAATTTGATAACAAGCGGTAGTTTAGTAATAAGTAAGCAATTGATATAGATAGATACCAACAAATATGTTAAAAGGGTTTAGAGACGCTTATCACTAAAATGGAATTTGATCATAAAATATTTCTGGCTATCCCACATAGACGTAGAGTACCCAAGGACATACACAGACCAAATACACTGACAACACAGACACTAATAATTGTTCGCTTAGCTGGGGTTCCCGGGAAAGACTTCTCCCAGGTTGGCTGTTGTGACTTCAGATTGAGTGAAAGTCTCTGCGGCAACTCCGAACTTCCTGGAGTTGGTTCCTTGGGAGAAACATTAGATACTTCTTAGAGGCGGGGAATGGTAGGCAACCTCCAAAACGTATGGCCGGAAATGGAAACCCTCTGTTGAGGGTTTTCCTGATTAATAACGTCCCTGATGACAGTCGGAACTACTAGAGATAGTACGAAATATGTGTGACGACACGATAAATCCCTCCAAGAGGCTAAAATCCATCAAATTCCACACAAAACACGGATTTCCCAAAGATGAATCTTGTTAACAACAACGATGGTTCCTGAACGATCCCCCTAATGGGTTTTTCCACCAAAAATTTTCAGGAAACCACTCGCACGTCGATCACACGTTCGTCGTTTTCTTCGTTCTTCTAGAAAAGCGGGAGTCCCAGCAGTAACCTATCCGTCAACCTCCTTGAAAGCCGAATTCAGAAATTCCCTAACCAAGCAAGGTACCATGGTAGGAACTGAGAAGGGGTAAATAAGGCGAATAATATTACCAAACGTTGGTCTAAAACTCCACAAACCAACTGGGAATGATTATCGATCCGGTACTTAACAGCAAAAATACTTAGATCCAAATTATATACCACCTTAGACCAAAACAAATCATAAACCAAACAGTCTGAGAACAATAAAAGGCTCGCGCCCATGTCCGGTATTTTCGAGCGGCAAAATCATCGCGAAGCCAGTACCAGGTTCTTACAAAAAAAACTCTTTAAACTACTGGCGAGGGTTCCGGTATTTCCACAAATTATAAATTTAAAACTTGTACGATTTTGGGGCCGTGACAGAACCGCATATTGACCATGTTCGATATAGTAAATGCGGTATTCAGCCATAGAAAGCCAACCTAGCTACCTTTAGATATAGATTTTTTTTAAACAAATTCAAACAACAGGACTCCTATACTTCAACACGAGTAGTTGTTCTAGGATTCACTTCTTCTGCAAGTAGGTATCATAAAAGCAACAACTTATTTGGAGTGAGACAATTCAGAAATTGCGCACAAGAAATCTGTTATGATACGGTAATAAGCCCATTGGCGTGTAATAAAACTATGAATCCATGATGGGATATTTCCATAAGATTGTGCTGGTATGGTATAGCTCGAAGGGTTCTAATTTTGGCACTTATTTCTTCGACTCCCTGTATTGTTCTGCGTTCCCCGAACGTATTCATTGCCTAGCCCGCGAACAAACTTCATAACCCCCGGCAAAATGTTTAATTCCGTCCAATTTTAACTTTCGCCTGTGGAATGCATTTGCGCGGATTGGGGTTTTCCCAGCCGCATCCCTCCTACATTATTCATGTAGGCGTATGCAAAAGTTAATAATGTATTCGGGGGTGCTTTTTCAAAAAGTAGGCGGTGTTTCCTTGGCGATATAAGCCCGGGGAGTAGTTCGTAGTGTGGCGAAAGAATCTTTACGACTTTAGAATTTTGTGCGGACGGCGGCAATCTGATAGAATAAGTTTGAGATGTGAGTTTGGTACGAAAGTGTGAAAGTTTCTTGGGTACGGGCCGGGATACATTGTTTAAATTGTCGAAAGAATGGGACGGAAAATATAAACCAGAATTTTTTTTAAAAATATATGAAAAATCATTTTTATGCACAATGCACACTAAAAAATATGTATATACTAAAATAAAAAATAAATAAATTTAAAGTTTTACACTGTACCTTGGTGTTTTGAGATTCACGTAACGTGAAATTACGCGGATTTCTTTGATTGTCAAAGTGGTATTAGTTAAATAAGGTATGTCTAAGCTGGACCAACACTATATTAAAGACCTGTGCATAGCGCTGTTTCAAGCGATCGCCACTGGCGCCACACGACGAAACAAATTTACAAAGTGGTTTTAGTTAAAACACCATTGTTGCAGAATCTTTTATAAAATAAAAACATGCAAATATGTCTGTTACAACGAATTTAATATTCAAAATAAAATAAAATATTTGTTTGTTATGTCCCTCTAATTTGACAAGTTCTCATGGCATATTTCCATACATTTTCTTAAGAAAAGCGAGTCTAAAAAGCAAGCAAGAGTATTTTGTACCTTTTGGTTTGAAATGAAGTCCATGGCTAGTTGTGTAGTGGACCACCCTGTATTGTTTTAAGGATTTTAAAGTGCTGCCTAAGAGTTGCTAGGCAATACTTTTTGTATCTGGCATCATTTTTTGTACCTAGCAACCAACCTAACACAGCACCTCTTGAGAATATAAAGTATAGTAGTTACACCTGGACCAACACTATATTAAAGAACTGCGCATAGCGCTGTTTCAAGCGATCGACACTGGCGCCACACGACGAAACAAATTTACACGGTGGTTTAATGTTAAAACACCATTGTTGCAGAATCTTTTATAAAATAAAAACATGCAAATATGTCTGTTACAACGAATTTAATATTCAAAATAAAATAAAATATTTGTTTATGTCCCTCTAATTTGACAAGTTCACATCGCATATTTCCATACATTTTCTTAAGAAAAGCGAGTCTAAAAAGCAAGCAAGAGTATTTTGTACCTTTTGGTTTGAAATGAAGTCCGTGGCTAGTTGTGTAGTGTAAGTAAACATATAAAGCGCATTATATTTTTCAGTTTCTTCTTTATATGGAGGACTATTGGTTCGCTTTGGAGCTATAAACAAAATTTTCTATTTTCATTCTTGCATACGTTACAAAATACTCTTCCAAAATAATATCTAGAATTTTCGCTTCTACAGCTGGTTGATCAGATCATCCCATAATTCCAAAATAGTGTTTATTCATCTGCAAGTCACCTTATGGTCTGTGCAGTGTGCATACCATTTTCTTCATGTGCATGGAAATTTTATGTTATCACAAACAAATCTACCTATAAAAGCTGTATTAATAGGATAAAACTGCTAAATACTGGACAATTCGTTACCGTAAAAAGAAGGCAAATCGTAATAAAGTTGGATATTTAAAATTTGGGACATTTTAAACGTCAGTAACTGACATAACAATAACCACAGAATACCCCCCTATAACCTATAATAAGTTGCCATTTTTTTCGTCGAGTGGCGCCACCCCAGTCTCTAAACAACAATGAAATATGACGCCATGCTCGGGTCTTTAATAGTGTCGGTCCAGATTATAGTAACTCCCTTCTACATGTCTAAGCTTTCCAAGTAATTGCTTAATTTTTTTCTGTAAACCGAAGAAAACAATCGCGCCCCCTAATTTTGCGACAACCTCCACTTACGAAATTTGCAAATCTACTTTGTCGACGAATAACGAAATCACCAGCCCCCTAATTCTCATCCCAGCACAAGCTAATGCACCGGGGCTAACAAGACAATTAGCTTGTTAGCAGCCGAGCAAAGCTACGAATTGATTAGAGACCCCGAGTACAACCATTAATAGTCGACCACTATCGTTCGTTACCACCGCTTTACTGTCGAAGTTTAGGCGTGGATTCGACCACTCAAATTTGTGGGTTGGGGCGTCTACACGGTCATTTCATTAATTATTACAATCTTATGCAGGTTGTGAGGTGCTTACTTTGAATAAAGAATCCCAGGAAGGAAACAAAACTCTACGCGTATTATAAAATACGTGAGTAGAAACTAAGTTTCGACACAATATTTTGATATCTGATACAGGGATATGCGTCAGTATGTGGTATTTAGATACTTTTTCGAGTTATTATGCTTAGCTGTGCGGTTTGTGGCACTTCTACTGACCGCCAAAACTACAATCAAAGTCTAGGTATATCTCTGGACGCTGCTTCCATGTTTGAGGATAATAATCAATCCATCGGTAAGTAATTTTGTAATTTAAACTAACTTTTGAGGCTATGCACCAAAGTGACATAGGCGTTTGTGTAGGTACCTACTTCTTCATAATTGGAAATTTAAAATTGGAATTGCCGTATTATCAAGGATTTCTAAACTTAAATTCATAAACGTGCCTAATAATTATTTTTTTCCTGTATTGTAAGTACTTATTTCATAAAAAATTATAATTCTGCCTCGATTAGTTTGTCGAAACAACTCAAAGGTGCACGCCTCTGTATAAATGAAAACGGCATCCCCCCATATGCCCCTTCCTGGGGTTCTGTATTCAAAGGGTGCTTACCTATTGCAAATTTTACTTGGTCAATAAACTGGCAAATTGTTGCATACAAATACTTAATTTGGGACATGACCGAATCACCCTGTATATAGATAATAATAGCAACATTACTATAATAGTTACCGAGAAAAAAATGTATCTGAAGGATTACAAGATTCCAAAAGCAATAATCATTTAAAAGAAAGTGCCTTTTATTTTTATGTCAGTCAGCAGTTTATCTAAATTCAGTTGAAGCACATGAATCGTAAGTGTTTAAACGTTTAAACCGAACTCAGTATGGCGAAAAAAAAAGGAAGAAAAGAATGAGAGAGAGAGAGAGAGAAAGAGAGAGAGAGAGAAGACATACACGGTGATCAACATAACATTTCACCCCTTTTTTAATTTACTTATTTTTCGGACACACCACACTTTTGTTTTTTTTAATGGAATACCCTGGAGAAAACATTCCGTATATACAGGGTGTCCAACTTTAAAACTGTACAAATTCGTAAATCTTCATTTTTTGGAGATAATCGCCTAAACATTTTTTTGTTTGAGAGGTCTTCAAAAACCACTTCTTTTGACCTTCCTGCCATTTTCAAAATGCAAATCCAGGGCCGGCTGCGATTTTTTTATACCCCAGATTTTCACGAAAACCATTTAGCGATTTTTTTATTTAAAATCTGACACCAGCCTTAATCAGGATACCCAATTTGAACAAAAATTATTCAGGTAGGTAGTTCCATTCTGCATGGTGTCAAAAGGAATTTTAAAGGCATCTGGCAAGTCAAATGTGCCATGGAATCCCTGGGCACTGCGGTAAAAACAATAAGTCCCTAATAATAGTATACAGGGCGATTCTTAAACATGCGGCAAAAAATTGGAGGGAATATTCCCTGAGTCAAAATTAAAAAAAAAAAACTATAAACATCATATGTCCAGAATTGCTTCTTTTCTGAAATACAGGGTGTTAAAGTTTTGTAAAAAAATACTTTTTATTGCAATCTAAGAATTGTTTCGAATAAAGCAACTAAAATTAGAACTATTTTGTGCCTTGATTTTTTCGTATGTCGTTTCGTTTTAGAAAATAAAATTCAAACTTCAGAGATATGCCAAAGTTTTGATTTACCTTTTCTCGAAAACGATGCCACATACGAAAAAATGAAGGGACAAAAAAATTGATATTTTCAGTTGCTTTAGAGAAGCACGTTATGAAAATTGCATAAATCTACTGGGATTTATTATTTATGTGTAAAATTCCAAGCGAGCTCGGCCCAAACATTTCATAGATTTAGATAGAAATAAAATATGATTTTTTTACAAAACTTTAACACCCTGTATTTTTGAAATGAAGCAATTCTGGACATAATTATATTATGTCAGTACGGCTTTTTGGACGCCTTTTGACAATATTATAGTGTGCATAAACCTTTTTACACAAGCTTAAAAAAACCTTAAAAGTGAAATATTATGTCAGTCCGTAGAATGTATATTGTATATTAATGAAAACTGTGTGACGCCTATTTCTCCTATATTCCTTTGAGAAAGCAGAGTTTGTTTTAGATTGTTTTAACTGACTAGCAAAGTATGAAAGTGAAGAGCCTGTATCTATTTCCCGTTTATGAAAAAGGTAAAATTATGTGACACATCCGCAAAACGATTCAGGAATCCCAATTGGTAGGCAACAGTTTGGTAACGCACGTACGACTAGATCGTTACGTAGCCTAAATGTAACGTATTTTCTATTCGGCTACGCGCTCGTGTACACAACACACAACAAATACACACACCGACTTTGAACATCTGGTCTCGCAGATTCCGTGGGAATACTAAACACGTCGTTTGCCTGAAAAACGCGTGCAAATTGGAATGTGCCAACGTGCCAGTAAATACTAGCTTTTTACAATTGGATGAAATATTAAAAGACTTGTTCAAAATGCCTAAAAGGCGTTTATAATCGCCCCCTCTTTTCTCAAGGTCGTCCGTTTGAATGTTCGTTCATAATGGCAAGAATACTCCCAACCAAACCGACCTAGTCAAGTTATGAAGACAAACTATTACCAATTTATTCCTTTAGAAAATTGTTTAAAGTGTGAATACCTAAGAAGATATTTTTGTTATCTCAAACTACAACTTTATACAAAGGAGTGCGGGGCTGTGTGCACGTATATATATAGATGAAAAGGGAAAGAAGTGTATTTCCGTGCAAATAATTTAATTAAAAATTATGGTAAAGCGCTTTCGGCTGTTAAGCCATCCTCAGTACCACCTAAAAAGAAAGTATGACATAAAATAGGGGGTTGGAAAAAGTTAAATGTGGAAAAACTAAATTGTTTTAACGTCATGTCATACTCACTTGTCAAGTGTGTACAGGAAAATTGGAGCATAAAGCATTATACAACAGTAAAAACCCATAAAATAGAAGGTCACACCAAGTCACATTTTAAAAACTTTAAAATACTAACAAACTGTGGGCAGCCAAGCTACCCAAATTATTTAAACAAAAGACCAGCCGAAGTGCCAAATGCATCGTGGAAGGTGGAAGTGAAATTTGAGACATAACCTGTTCGACATCCCGTTGAAGGAACTGGATGTCAGTCGAAAAAGCGCGCGAGATTTAAACTTGAAAACAAAATGTCATAGGCAAGGAATTTAAATCTATTTAGATATGAATACATCATATCCTACATATATCATAATTTACTGTCACCGACTCCAAAGATAACTCAATTTAGAAAGAGAAAAATATTTCTAAAATTTTAGTTGAAATGTGCATACGGGCAACTTTGTGAAGTCGGTGTTATTTTTTGTTATTTTTTTTTTAATTTTTAGTGGAGTGTGCATACGGGCAAATTTTTGAAGGCGGTTTTAATTTTTTTGTTAAATATTTTTTATTTCTTATTTTTTAGTGAATTATTAAGAATAATTATCGAAATCGGTCCAATATTAAATTCCATCCCTTATTTGTCCACCCTTAGGATTGAAATTTTTCTCTTCAAATTTAAATGTGACCACCCCTAAGGTAACCCTTTTCTAATCAAATAATAATCATCCACATCGGTCCAATATGAACTTTCATTCCCTATTTATCTACCCTTGGGGATGGAATTTTTTCTTTAAATTTAAATGGGATCCCACCTAAGGTACCCCCTTTCCGATAAAGAAAGAATAATCGAAATCGGTTCAATATGAAATTTCATCCCCTATTTGTTCACCCTTAGGGGTGGAATTTTTTCTTAAAATTGAAATGGGACCATTCTGTAGGTATTCCCTTTCACATAAAAAAAGAATTGTTCAAATGGGTTTATAAATGACGGAGTCTGAGGTAACAAACATAAAAAAAAATAAAAATACAACCGAACTGATAACCTCCTCCTTTTTTGAAGTCTGTTAAAAATAAATTCTTCTTATTTTTATATCGGGCCATAAAGAAGATAAAAAATAAATAAAATAAATAAAATAAAGTGTGTGAGTGTGTTAGTAATTTGGAAGCTTAGGTAAAGAATTAGGTAATTTTTACTTTGAAGGTTTGTTGGGCTATGCAATTAAGGTGTAATTGTCTAAATGTGGGACATTTTTTATTAATTATTCTGCCCGGTCTTCATCAAATCACGTTTGCCCGTGTGACGGTCCCACTAATTCCTTCGCAAGTTTCGCACAACATGTCGAGCGATAAACCGATACGGCCAATCTCTGACCTTACATGAAGTTCGCGGATCTAGTTTCTCTAATGCACTTCGGCCTTCCGACTTCTCAATAAGTTAGATTGCCCGGGCCGGGGAAACTTATTGCCCTATCTATTAGAATCGCATTTGGCCCCGTAACCATCAAATATGCATTACGCAAACCCAATAACTCCGGGCACGCCGGGAAACTTATTTTCTCACCAGATAATTTCGATCTGTTGGGGGTCGATTAATGCAGGGAAGTAAGAGAGTAAAACGTGATTTTAGTAGGGTTTAAGTACAGGATCGGCTCGTGAGTTATTGTAGAGGTGGGTCAAATCGGGGTGGAGTGCTAAGCACAAACTAACTTTTATGTATTTTTTTATGTTTTTGACTTTTTTAAAATAGAACAAAGAAAAGATATATACTTTGATATATCCATTGTGCAATTATCACTTCCTTGCTTAGCAACCGCGAATCTGTTCGATACAAACACGTACTTCTTAAAATTGTTGTGTTTTACACTGTTCTAAGTTATGCAGCTTTTAAATTATGTTGCGGTACTATTAAGCATTGTATCAATGAATTTATATAACTTTTACATTGCTAAATTTTTGTTATTGGACCTCCGTCTCCGTTTAAATATATGACACATTCAGAAAATAAACCAACGCTGACAGGATGTAGGTATAATCGCATTTGCCTTGGATATCCAAGCGTCATGTTTGTTTACTCGAACGCTACAGTCGAAGCTGTCAATAAACTCGTTCAAAATGAATCGTTTTGGAAATGTAAACATAGAAAAAATTACTACAGAAATTATTAAATCGTATTCGTGAAATAATCTTGACAAATACCACTTGTGCCGGAAATTTTTCTAAATAATTTTATTCTCAAGCGCTAGTTTGCCCATTAGCAAAACCACTCGTACAAATTGGGCTTTTATTTCCAGAGATAAAATCCCTGGAGCTTCGCTCTCGGGATTTTATCAGAAAATAAAAGACCAATTTATACTCGTGATCTTTCTAGGCAAAATAGCGCTTTCGCAAAAATTATCGATAAAATTTCCGGCACTTGTGATATTACATACGATAATTCACTCACCTTTTAGAAATTCGATAATTATTTCCAACGGTGTAATCCACCCCCGATTTTCTTGAAATTTTGGCTACATCCTCTATTTTCGATGTTCCTGAACACCTAACCTAACCTTGGTTTTTCCCGATCGGACGTAGTTTTCGAGAAAATGAATTTTCAAATTTCCTTTTGACATCCCGGATTTCACGACGATATTTGTGGTTGTAAATGGGATGAATTTTTACTGTACGCAGCTCAAACTAATCACCACACTATTTTGCACCTTTTGCAACATCGAAAATTCGCAAAACAAGCGGAAAAACGAAAATTTCAGTCCTGCGCCAATGCGCGGAAACTATAAAACTTATCTAAAATCTGGTTGGTCCACCAAATTCCTCTCAAAAAAGTAGTACAGTGACGTGAAAACCGCAACTTTAATAATAACCGAGATATTTGAGAAAAACACCCAAAAACACCCAAAATGGGACACCCTGTACTCTCTCTATTCTACTTTACTACTCTTTGCTTTACTTACGCCTATGGAAGCGGCTTCACATAGCACTCGGCTGCGATCGCAGTGACTGTTTGGTGGGCGTGGTTCCGCTGCCAAGCGAATATCTATGTGACCGGAGTACACTGTTATCGCAGATACTGTTAGAACTAGAAATATTTCTAATTTTCAGATGAAAAAATGTAGGTGTCATCTAATAGAATTATATCGATACAATGAATGTCTATGGGACATTTAAAGTCACCTCAATATATTTTTCGTATGAGAGACGGGTAAAATTTCGGAAATCTCCGTCTACTGTTAATATAATTCAGTAAAAACGTAGTCTGCTTAATAAAGGCGTTTTCACCCAATACCTTTTCATCTTACATTTACGTCTAATATTCAGCATTAACTTTTTTAATCAAAAGGCGCATGACAGCATACACTTTTCTTTTATTCGGCGTCATTTTGTAACTACTACTGTCAACACACTTTTGCAAATATTACATAACAGATCTGCTATAGCAGTATAAGCCTCCCCCACCGAACAGTTGTACTGTGATTGCAGTTGACTGCTATGTGAGACCGTCGTTTTGAATGGTCGGCCGTCGACGACGGCGACTCTACTTGTCTCTTTTCAGCTTCAGACCGGGCGCGTATGCTGTTGTCTCTGTCTCACTTGCAATGCATTTATCGTTGTGGATTGCCATAATAACCCGTGAGGTTAATTTAAAATACGGCCAGGCGGCTGCGGATAGGAATGAATTATTATTAGACATTAGTAATCTTGACTCCATTAATAATAATTGGGGAGTTTTTGCATGAAAATATAATTGCATTTTTTTAAATATAGTTTATTATTAAACACTGAAAAACATTTGAAATCAATTAGGTGGGTCATTGACCTAGTGACCTTATAGAGAAGTCGCGCCTGGTTTAAGACTTATCCTTGGAAAAATGTTGCATTTACTTGGATTGTTAATGGGTACAAATTTCAACTTTCGCAAGAGGAAAGCATTCGCACGGTGGAGCAAATTGGGATGTTCGTGGCCGCATGGCCTTTGCATTATTCATGCGGGGGCTATGCAAAAGTTAATGCGGAGTCCTTTAGAATGGTTTCAGTGGGTTTCAGTGTTCCAGCCACAATATCTGCTTTAGACGCAGTTTGGCACTCCGAGAACAACAACATTATAATTTATTGTGTCTTTTAAGATGGCTGCCAGCTCGGAATCCATTATAACTGAAATAACCATTACTTCTAAACACTAGCGTATTTTTCGCGAGATATTATTTTTAACTTATATAGTAGTTGATAGTTATTAGCACCACCTTTTGAAAATGTTTAATCAGGTTATCGCGAAAATGGGCTGATTGTGCGATGGACTTTGTCGATAGGGAGGGGGGCAAAAATTAATAAATAAAAAATTCCAACTATTATCAAAAAATATTATGTAAGGCAACTGCTGGATTTTTTTTCTTTTCTAACCGTGGAACCATAATGATTTAAGTATATGCAGTAACTACAATAAAAGTACCTATACGTACTCTTTTTCTTTTGCAGAAAATACAGATAGACACTCAGAAATCCTTGAGCGAAATGGAAGTAAAAATAGGTATAAATTAGTACCTATAAATTTTTTGCCACATCCTATAAATTATGTCACAAAAGTTGTAGGCTACTTTGTACTTTTTTGGGATGTTTTGCATTTTTTAAATCTGCTTGTCAATGCCGTCAAAATGATAGACAGTGTATCCGCGTTCGTTCGTAAACACTCTAGAAATCTATGGAGAGCCGTGTAAAATTTAGCATTATATATTTTTTAGATTCACCTATTGGAAGACATCTCATATAGACACTACTATTTAGATTGGGTGATTATTACATGGCTAAGAGTCTGTGATATTAGGCATTCTTTTAAAAATAAAATGGATGGTGCCATCGAATTGGCCTTGGCTCAAAACCTTTTTTTTTAAATACGAATACTCTAAGTAATAATGATAATACGGTAGGGCTAAAATTAACAAAAAAGGATTTTCCAGCGTACCCTGTATAAACCACGGGGCACAGGTTGGTGATCTTTTCTGCAAATCGATTAAGCTTTGCCTAAGGTATTATTGTACCTAGTATAGAAAGTCTAGCTCGTACAGAGTGTTCGTAAAAAATCAAAGCCCTACTTTGATTTTTTCTTTTTTTGACAATTTGTACTCTTTTTAAATAGGCAAGGTGCCTGAGCAAAATACCTTAATAACAATAACATTTTCGCGATTTTTTATTTTAGGTTTGGCACCTCTAAACATATTTTTGTGTTTTTGAAATATCGGGCCCAAATTTTGTACGAGTTTTTGCTAAATACAATCTTGTAATTTACTTAATTTAATATGAGAAAATCACAGTTTTTAAAATCATAAACGTATGTAGTAAGAGCTGGGGACAACGGACAAAAGGGCAAATTAGGAGATTGTTTTTATAGAAACTCATATCAAAATTGAGCCATACAGGATGATTTTTTTATAACTACCACCGCGATTTTCTCGCTTATTTTGCGCCCTACAAAAAAAACTAAGAAACAAAAATGCGACAATTTTGGATAGCTAAGCGGTGCTGCAAAAGGAATCGGCATCCATGGCCAACTTGTCGCGCAATATAAAAAAAACTCAAATTGAACAACACAATTAATAGCCGTAGCATGTTTATTTTAAGAGATAGAGGAAAACTTTCATATTAAAAATTGATGGCACCAAGAAGCTTTAAACAACTGAGTATTCAGATAGTTTCAGAAAATTACACAGGGTCTTCGGCTCTCTTGAGGCTATGAATTCTTTTTTGTTGATTTCTTATTAAGCGATTTTCCTACTTGTTTTGGATTTTGGAAAATACGTAAGAAAATAAAATATGGCAATTTTGGTCAGCCAGGCGACGTTAAGATAGAAATGGGCCTCCTTGTCCAACTTTTCGCGCTGTGCTAGAAAAACTTCAAATCGACAAAAATTGTCATTGCCCTCAAGAAAGCCGAAGACCCTGTGTAATTTACTGAAACTATCTGAGCACCTGGATGGATAAAGCTTGTCAGTGCCATCAATTTTCAATATAAAAGTTTTCCTATGCCTCTTAAAATAAACATTCCACGGCTATTAACAGTTTTGCTCAATTTGAGTATATATATATATATATATATATATATATATATATATATATATATATATATATATATATATATTGCGCAACAAGCTGGCCATGGGTGCCGATTTCTTTTTCAGCACCACTTAGCTGTGCAAAATTGCCACATTTCTGTTTCTTAGGTTTTTTTGTAGGGCGCAAAATAAGCGAGAAAATCGCGGTGGTAGTCCTAAAAAAATCATCCTGTACATTTTAAAAAATTCGAATTTTTTTAACGGAGCCTAACCTAAAGTTTCAATAATAGGCCAGGGAACATAGAATTTGACCTAGAAAAAAATAATAACTGCAATTTTGTTTTACCATATCAAAGTTATAAGTAAATACGTTGGTAGAAACCAAAAATTAAACATTTCGAAAAAACGGAACCTTGAGATACCTCAAGAAACACCTATTTTTCGTTAGAAATTTCGAGCAAAAATGTTAACTGGATTTTTTTGACTCTTTAGGTAAAAAAACTTCCCTTGCTAACATATATTAAGAAATTAAACATTTTAAGAATATGGAAGTAACTTAGATCGACAAAGAGGGATAAAAATCGGATAATTTTCTATTTCGGCAGCAAAAGGCAAAAATATTAACTACGTTTTTATTGCAGATGATCATTCCCTTTTACAAATAGAATGTAACTTATACAAAATTAAACATTTATCTGAGCCGCATGTACGTCAGCTCTCACTTCTCATTGGTATAGACTAGACAAAAATATTAACTGTTTTTTTGTTTAACTTTTTACAATATAACTATATTGAATCATATATATAGCGAAATTAAACATTTATTTACGGCGCATATAGGTCAACTGTCACTTGTCATTTCTTTAGGAAAGCAAAAATATTAACTGTTTTTTTTTGTTTAACTTTTTACAATATAACTATATTAAATCACATATAGCGAAATTAAACATTTATTTACGGCGCATGTAGGTCAACTGCCATTTGTCATTTCAAAATACTTCCGTAACCAAAGTTTAACAAAAATCAGCCAGTTAATAATTTTGCTCTCAAAGACAGCTTCAAATTTCTTTAAAATGCGATTTCCGGCGAAACAATATGTTTAATTTCAGAACAAACTGTTAATACTTGATTTTTGAGGTAATTGTAAATAATAAAAACGCAGTTAATATTTTTGCCCAACAAAATATTACGCAAAATGTCATGTTTACATCATTCGGATACTTGCGCAAACGTAATCTGTTTAATTTATCAATCTCAACTTTATATACCTTACTTACTAATAAATGCAGCTTAAAATTCGCAGTTAATATTTATGCCGTCTTTATTACAACAAAAAAATGTATTTTTCTAAAAAACGCCCACACGCGTATATTTATTTTGTATAAAAAACAATTCTGGCGTTCATTTATTACCAATATTTTGTGATGGCATTATAAAAATGCGGTTATGAATTTTGTCTCGGTTTCGTTACTTTTTACCGTAATTTCCCTGTCTTATAAATAGCGATATCTCGCAAATCAAATCCTAGGTAAATGAAAATTCTACAATAGTAAAAAAATATTTGTTGAAACCATAGACTTATGAGGAAGGTTATAAGTTATGATTGAAAACAAAGGCGCACGCAAGAAAAAGTTGTGTGGGTCAAAGTGTACTTTAACCCTCTTGTTCCGTTCCTTCTATGCATTTTTTCGACTAAAATTCAACAACAAAATGTGTTCTTATACGAACAAAATCCATACTAAATTTCAATTAAATATAACATAACCTAAATCATAAAATACTTCAGGAAGGCCACAACAATAAATAAAATACCTTTGTCGAAAAAGTATGAAGTGTTCCGGTTATTGAATGCCCACAACCTTTGACCTATCGAACCGTCCATGAGAAAAACCTCCGGGAAATATAAATTTCCCCTCGTCCACAAAAACCCCCTTGCCGATCCGGCCACTTTCGGCGCCAAGTCCTATTGGAAAGTGAATTTCGGGGCCAACATGGAAATTATATACCTTGACCCCTTATAAAAAGACCCGGGGATATTAGATTCGGAATATGGGGACCAATGGAGATAAATCCTGATCTGAAGGGAAACTTGGAGTTACAATGTTCAGAAGGGGGAAAGGGTCTATAATATTCGATTATACCTGAAAAGTTTCTACGTGAGATTTAAGTTTAGGTGGATGGGAGTGTTGATACCGAGTTTGCGAAGTTTCAGTTTAAATCTGTTTAACTGGAATATAGTGCATAGATGGTAGGTTGAACTCGAAGACAAACATCAAAGGATTCTCAAATTTAATTTCTACCATAAGTAGTCCATTTACGTAAAGAGTAAGTAGATGAGAATAAATACATAGGGTGCAGGTAAATACCCAAAATAAATTTCTGCATATAAAGGTTCCTCAAATGTATGGAATAATGGGTTAAAAAAAGTCTTACACAAAAGTTTCTTGGTTAATTTTTTGTCACTTTTTGGTAGCCTTAATTTTTTTTCATCCGTCATAAACCAATTTTTTTTCAAATGGGTCCTCTATGTTTTATTTAAATTTTGTGAGCAGCGTTCATTTCTGCATTAGGTACGTCAAAAATATATTATGGTTGTAATAAGAAAATAATCGTTTAGTCCAATGTGCTCGGCTTATAAGGGTCACAATAAAAATTCCAAACAGGATGATTTTTTCAGGGTTGCTTGGGGACTGCCTTTTGAATGTTCAACCAAAAGATCACACTCGAACTCCTGGTAAGAATTGAGCTATAGGGTGCTTCCCTATCCCTAAACAATGTGGGTGGTTCCCTAAACATTTTCTTTAAAGCAAAATAATAAAAATTGTAGGAGATGAAAATATCAACAACTTTACTTTACTTACGACAAAAATCCCGCACGCTGCAGGGGTGGACTGTTTTTACAAAAAAAAAACCTTAAGTATTAGAGACCCAAAAAAATTTATAGGAAAAAGTTGACCAAAAGTTCATCCTTGAAAAATTTTATTAAAGTTTTTTTTTTGTAATAAAATGTTTCCAAGACCAAGAGGAATTTTTGTCATATATAAGTAATGCGCTGTAAGTCGTTATAGACCTATTAGAGATACAAAAAAATAATTATGTCGAAAATTTGTTCATACTTTGATCCCTTACAACTTTTGTTAGGGTCATTTTGCTCTAAAAAATGTTTAGGAAAATACCCTTATTGTTTAGGAAACCACCCTATAACGCAATTCGTACCAGGAGTTCGAGTGTGACCTTTTGGTTGGACACTCAGGAGGCAGTCCCCTGAACTCATCCTGTTTGGATTTTTTTTGCAAAACTGACATCTTTATATATTTCACGAAAAATCAGCATTAGCAGCAAGTTAAATGATATGAAAGCAAATTAAAAATTCATAGTCGCCAAAAAGTGCCAAAAATTTACCAAGAAACTTTTGTATAAGACTTTTTTAAAATCAAAAATTAAAAAAATACACCCATTGTTCCATACACCTGACGGACCCTGTATACGACAATTGTCGAGGCAGTTGAGGATAAGATCTGTTTTGTATATAAAATAATTATCTATTATAAATATTCTAACTATTATAAATATTTCAAATTTATAAGAATAACAATAACATAAAACTGCAGTTTTATTAAACTGTTAGGAGATAAGAAAAGATTGAAGTAAATTATGGAAAATATACCTTTATTAAGTTCCTCTCTTTTTTGTTGAAAAAGTGTTTAGGATCATTATAGATTATATCTATACAGAACTTTTAAACTCGTGCAATTTGGAACAAATTAGCTTCATGGAGAAACTTCCTACATTGAGTCGGAAAATTTCAGTTTTCAGTTTAAAACTAATAACCGAACTTTACTACATAGTGTTTTTTTACAAAATAACTATCTGTCAGCTATCTGTAGGTGTATCTTGTTTTTATTTTAGGGAGTATGACTACTTACTGACAGGATCCTAGATAAGAGGGGGGTGGGAGAAAAAAGAGTAGGAGATCATGGTGATGTAATTTTATAATTTTCTATGTTTCAGTTAAACTATTTGTACTTAAAATTTCTAAAAAAATTATAAAAATAATAAGGCCCTTTGAGATGACAATGACATGATAATTTAAAGGATATGGCAAACAATTTCTAGAAAAGAGAGTACCTACATACTTCTTATAGTTACTGCATAGTTAAATCATTATGGTTCCACAGTTAAGAACGAAAACAATTTCCGTAAATTTTTTGACAATATTAGGCTACTTAGAATATTTTCATTCTTTTCAACTGTGTGACCTTCAAAATAAAATTGTTAGAAAGCGGGGAAATTCTTATCATAAGAAAATAAGTTTATTTTTACAAGCTTTTATTTAACTTGCCCTGTTGTATGTGTGTGGGTCGAATCTTGCAAGCTGAATTAGAACCACTTCCTGACCTCCGATTGAGCTGAAATTTTGCATACACCTGTAGTTCCGGTACAATACTTAATATTGTAATACTTTGAAAATGGCCGGATGATGTATTTTTTGTCAACCCGCTTAATATGGGTAACAAATGGAAGGGCTTGAAAAATAGAAAATTCAAAATTCATTATGGCGCCACTCCAAGATGGCGGATTACATTTTCTTTTCAATTAAACTACGTTTCCATCTTGTAGATCATCAGGTTTTTTTAAATTTAACGCAACGTTTCGACCCTTATCTTGGTCATCATCAGCGTTAAATTAAAAAAAAATAAACTGATGACCTACAAGATGGAAACGTAGTTTAATTAAAAAACTCGCGGTCGGAAACTATCTACGAAATTTTCTTTTCAATTTTACCCCTTAATATGGGTATCAAATAAAAGGGCTTGGAGAATAGAAAACTATAAAGTTAGTGACATCGACATCACACTAGTAAAAAGCACAAAATAAAATTGAAATAAAAAAAAAACCTTTTTAAAAACAAGCTTTTATTTAAGCCATGTAATAAAACGAATAAAATAAGTTTAGGTTTTCGTTAAGATAATTCAATTCCAAATTGCGCCAAGTTTTTGCAAATTGAAAAGCTTGTCGTGCGAATTGTAAAGGAAAAAATGCATACTTGGCAAATAGGTACTTGCTTATCAACCAATCACTGTCCAATAAAATTAATTGGTACCTACTTTCATCAACATTTCGCGCGCCAAGCTTTTCAATTTGCAAAAACTTGTCGCAATTCAGCATTGAATTGAAAACCTAAACTTATTTTATTCGTTTTAGTACATGGCTTAAATAAAAGCTTGTTTTTTTAATTTTGAATTTTTTATGTTGGAACCCAGCAACTTTTTTATTTAATATTTGCCCTTAGCAATTTTTCCATTTCAGTTTTGACCAGAATTTATTTATGAAAAAAATTAAAAGTTGTTTTAAATAAAAATTTATAGTGACAATAACAATGCATGCAAATGTCTATTACTACTACCATTACCATTGCCATTTACTCATGACGCTGTGTTGTGAAGTATCAGTGTCCTTACCTGAAAAGAAAAAATAATTTGTTAACTTCGAACATTTTTTAATAATCTCAGATTAGATTCTTATGAAACAATTACTTTGTGGAAGTTAATAATGTATACTTTGAATTCTGAATATCTTCGTAACATTCCCCCAAAAATACGGCGGCATTTTCCAACAATATGTTGGCAGCAAACTGCTGTATTAATACCCCACGCCCCTCCCGCACAAACACAAGAACGAACGTCCTCTCCTCATTGGATTATGGCTCGTATAATCGCACCTAAGCCGCAAAAAGCTTTCCCAAGAGTCGGAAGACTAATTTTTCATCGAGAGCGAGAGGATGTAAGCCGGAATTAAATTTTTTGTCGCCCCTTTTGTTGACCGCAATTAAATTTTCTGGGTTCAACAGGCTTCCGAGGTCATAGGGGGAATGACGCGCCGGTAGAATGGGGTGTTTCGAGGGTGAAGTGGTCTGAAGCGGTGCTCGGAAGGGGTTGAAATAAAAAATTTAATAAAACTCGATTTGAAATAAATGGAAAACGATTTACAAAAGACTGAGTATTTTCTGCTTCACAAAATTCAAAGTAGACCTAGGCTTTTGAATTTGTTCACACTTCTCCATTTTTTCATTGTGTCATTGTTTTCTCAATAACATTTTGATGTGATAATGACTCGAAGTGCACTTTTCTAAAAAAAATGGGGAAAACGCCAAAATATCAAAGTAGGCCTAGACTTTCGAAATTTCGCAAACTCACTCAGTTTTTCATTCTGAACAAGTTTCCTGCGTAAAACCTACAAAAAGTGCACTTTACTGATGTGGAAAATTAGTTTTTTTAACCCACTTCAAAAAAGGAGGAGGTTATCAATTCGGTTGTATGTTTTTTTAACCGACTTCAAAAAGGAGGTTATCAATTTGAAGAAAAAAATTCCACCCCTAAGGGTGGACAAATAGGGGATGCAATTTCATATTGAACCGATTTCGATGATTCTTTTTTATTAGAAAGGGATTACTTTAGGAGTGGCCCCATTTAAATTTGAAGAGAAATTAAATTTGAAGAGAAAAATGTCAATCATAAGGGTGGACAAATAGGGGATGGAATTTAATATTGGACCGATTTCGATAATTCTTAATAATTCACTAAAAAGTAAGAAAAAACAAACTTTAACAATAAAATTAAAACCAACTTCAAAAATTTGCCCGTATGCACACTCCACTAAACATTTAAAAAAATTAACAAAAAATTGAGTTATCTTTGGAAACGGTGACAGTAAGTTATGATGTATGTATAGGATATGATGTATTGATGTATTCATACACGGAAAAAAATTGATTTATTAGAATTTGTTTTAAAAAATAAGTAATATCACATATTATAAATTTTATTAATTTTATTAACACAACCTTGTATCAATTATTATTTTTTTATACTAAAAGAAATATATTGACAATAGTTTAACCCGTAAAGAAAATTCTAATAAACAAAAAGCCAGTATAAAAAAGTAATATTTAATAACATAAAATAGTGTACGGGCACTAAATAATATAATTTTTCTTGAAATCGGCATTAAAATGTCCCAAAATCGTCATTAAAAGCACAGAAATCGTACAATAATGTAGCCCATTATTGTACGATTTTTTCAATAAGTAGGCCTTGGCGAGATGTAAACATCAAACGTCAGACGCGGAGAAATCGCCCGTCAAAAGTGACCAAATATTCAAAACCCGGCCGATAAAGGCTCATTTAACTTTTCGTACACATTGCGAAATTGTTTCCTATAGAAGCGCAATCCTTCAGTATACATATTTTAGTAAATTTGAAAAACAATAGATTTGTTGTGTAAGCTGCACAAGAAGCAGCAGTTTGGTTTTTCTGTCAGAAGGTGCCGTACATCATTATGCTTGTGCTAGGTAGAGCGATCGGTAAAGTCAAGCAACGCCGCGCGTAGTCGGTTCGTGGACGGGTGATCCCTTATTATTATTTTCTTGCCTAATAAAACATTTTTTTTCCGATTTCAAGAAAAATATAATATGTACCTCGGCACTGAAGTTCTTTTTATGACTCATGTGGTTTATTTGCCTCGGCCAGAGGCCTCAGCAACTAAACTCCACGAGTCATAAAAAGTTGAACTTCAGTGCCTTGGTACATAAATAACTATTATTGTATGTTTTAAAATATGTTTGCTTTTAAAAACAATTTTAAAACACGCACTTTATATGTGCTATTATGACTGGTTAATAAAATATGCATTTTTACTAATTCTGGTGTTTAGCTTAATTATCTTTGGTGTTACTTCTTACAACCTGAAGTAATATCAAATACGGCGCTGCCTTGACCCCTCCGCGAAGACGGAATACAATACAGTTTATCGGTGGATTTCATAGCGACAGTTTCGCGAGGTGACGCGAATCATTTTGGCGTATTTAATTAAAAAAAATTTTATTAGTTGCATTGATCGAGATAAAAAAAACTTATGGCAATTGACATTGGGCTTTACTACAGGAAGTTTTGTATTTCTATGTACCTATGGCGTGCAATTGTGTTTTAAATGTAAGTTTTAATACAGGGCGTATGTAATCAATATTGCGTTTTGTTTCTTGTTCCCTGCATACGAAATAATGCGACACAAATTCAGAAAAAAAATGTGCAAAATATTTTTTCTTATGTGGCAATATGACTCAGAATAAATCATTTCAGATAGCGAACCTTTAAACACATATTTATATGAACCATTTTTTCTTTAAAATGACCCACGTTGATCACCTTGTAATATTAAATCTTCCTTCAGTAACTCCAACGAATTTTTTAATTTATTTTTTTTTACAACAAATTATACCATGAATATTAATTTTTATCATCGTACAATGTGTCCACGGCAAAGCGGTATTATAGGTGTATATGACAATTTTTTTTGCATTACAAACACAGTTTTTTGTATTCTGCTCTTGCTTCACCCAAAAACTATTTTTAGTATTTAGGACTAAAAAATTTATAGAGGGCGCTGGTAGCAGCTTAAAAATAAAAATCGCATCAGGTAAAGTGCCTTTTCTGTGCGAGATATTGAAAAATTTTATTAGAAAAACTTGCTCAGAATTATAAAATATGACGTTGTATCAAATTACAGAACTAAATTTTTTTTATTTATATATTTTTTTAAATATTATAAATGTAATTATAATTTAAATTTATTTATTCTACCCATGTTCCTCCATTTTCTCATCTCAACTCTGTTCTTAAATTCTTTGTAGCTATTTTGAAGGACTTGAAGGTCAATTGAATTTATAGCATTTGTAATTTTAATGTTTTAAGAAGAGTATTAAACAAAAAGTGATCCGTCTTTGTGTCAGAATAATTTATTGTTGGAGGAACATGGGTAGAATAAATAAATTTAAATTATGATTACATTTATAATATTTTTAAAAAATTATAAATAAAATAAATTACGTAGTTCTGTAATTAGATACGTCATATTTTTTAATTCTGAGCAAGTTTTTCTAATAAAATTTTTCAATATTTCGCACAGAAAAGGCACTTTACCTGATGCGGTTTTTATTTTTAAGCTGCTACCTGCGCCCTCTATAAATTTTTTAAAGTCCAAGATACTGAAAATAGTTTTTGGGTGAAGCAAGAGCAGAATACAAAAAATTGTGTTTGTAATGCAAAAAAAAATTGTCATATACACCTATAATACCGCTTTGCCGTAGACACATTGTATATGTAATACACCATATAAAATAATATCTAAATCTATTTCAACAAAATTTTTAATTAAATCTTGTAGACTGTATTATAATGAATTATATTTCTTATTATTATACTGGCTACTAGAGACTACACGAAAATGGTAATAAAAGTTACGGGAGTTTATAATAATAGTTATTTATGTACCAAGGCACTGAAGTTCAACTTTTTATGACTCATGTGGAGTTTAGTTGCTGAGGCCTCTGGCCGAGGCAAATAAACCACATGAGTCATAAAAAGAACTTCAGTGCCGAGGTACATATTATATTTTTCTTGAAATCGGAAAAAAAATGTTTTATTAGGCAAGAAAATAATAATAAGGGATCACCCGTCCACGAACCGACTACGCGCGGCGTTGCTTGACTTTACCGATCGCTCTACCTAGCACAAGCATAATGATGTACGGCACCTTCTGACAGAAAAACCAAACTGCTGCTTCTTGTGCAGCTTACACAACAAATCTATTGTTTTTCAAATTTACTAAAATATGTATACTGAAGGATTGCGCTTCTATAGGAAACAATTTCGCAATGTGTACGAAAAGTTAAATGAGCCTTTATCGGCCGGGTTTTGAATATTTGGTCACTTTTGACGGGCGATTTCTCCGCGTCTGACGTTTGATGTTTACATCTCGCCAAGGCCTACTTATTGAAAAAATCGTACAATAATGGGCTACATTATTGTACGATTTCTGTGCTTTTAATGACGATTTTGGGACATTTTTATGCCGATTTCAAGAAAAGTATATTAAAAGAAATAATATCTATATCTCTCTTTTATTATTATTTATTTTAATCCTTAATGGTATTGTTAGTAAACCGTATTAAATAGTATAATAACTGTTTAATATATTTTAACATAAAAAATAATATACGTTAGTAAATAATATCCAATATATAAGAATCCTTTAATATATAAAAGAAAAGATAATATATTTTATTGAAAATGGTAAAGCAAAATTATTGTAACTACTATTATACCAGATGTTGGTCCTATAGAGTATTAAAATTTACATTAATTAATATTATTTTTTTAATAACTTTTATTATCAATTTTTTTCCGTGTATCTAAATAGATTCAAATTCCTTGCCTTGACTGTCACCAAATCCAAAGATAACTCAATTTAGAAAGAGAAAAATATTTCTAAAATTTTAGTTAAAATGTGCATACGGGCTTTGTGAAGTCGATGTTATTTTTTTTTAAATTTTTAGTGAAGGGTGCATACGGGCAAATTTTTTAAGTAGGTTTTATCTTCTTTTTGTTAAAATATTTAATAGGTACCTAATTTCCAATGCATGTGATTTTTCAAAAATAAAATTATGTCACAAATTAGTTTCAAACCAAGCAGGGCTGATCCCCAGAAGCTGAAATTTCAACTCGAAAATTGTTTATTATTTACACCTTATGTGAACTCAATCCGAGGACACACTGTATAAATGCAATTGCTTTTAGTAATATCTGAATTTTTTACTTCTCGTGAAACTTCAAGAATATTTATCGAAGGTGTTATGATAATTTCGATGTTTTCCCAAGAAAATCGTTTTAAAATTCGAGCTGATTATTTTCAGGTGAGACTTCCTAAACTTCGTATTGCTGAAGTAAAAAGTTTTTCAAGGGATCGACTTATAACCTCTGAAAACTCCAGTTTATGGAAGATTTTAAGACAAACTTTATGTTTGTTCAGGCCTTAATTTTCGTTTGACTTGAGTGGAAAATTATTTCCACATTTGCGTCCAAATACCAAGAAACATGAAACTGAATGAGCTTTTGTAAAAATAGGAGTGCGCAACGAAGTATTATTCAATTTTTGCATTCATAAGCGGAGATTAATTTCAACGCCTTTCCGAATATTCAGCCATTGGCAATAAAGCGAATGCCCGCTAATTCCCATGAATTCCAGCTACATTAGTTACCTCTCGCATTGGCATTGCAGACTGGAAACAAGAACAAAAACTGCAAATCTCCAACTCGAATACTACGCTAGATTCCATTTCTCCGAATAGAACGTAGTGAATATCGGCATACCTGCCCCGAATTTCTCTCCATTAGCTCACATGCACCGAGGAAAGCTTTTAATGAACGCACTGCACTCAACTGCCGAATAAAATTTCGCGTTCTACAATAATTTCGCAGTGGACATGGGACGGCTGTAAAGTGTAAATTGACGTTTGTTTTAACAAAGTAAACAAAATATATAATATTTTATGAGTTAGGTAAAGCTATAAACAAAAAAATAACACAGCCTACTTAACTAAAATAATAATCTTCTTGTTTTTACAGATTTAAATTTGTCTTATTATAATTGATTTTTTCGCTGTTTCTGATTCAATTAGGTACTAGTAATCATCAGTGACGGTTTTAGCTTGACTACCGCCGGGGTTTAAAAAACGCGTTATATTTCCTCTCAATATTTTACTTTTGCCCAAAAAACTATACTTTTTAGTTGGGAAGTAGTCAGAAATTAAAAAAATAATAATAAATTATAAATTGAATCTTATTTGTGGCACAAAATTGCGCCGCAGGCGAAAATTTTTCAAATATTCAAGGTCAAACAGTTTAAATTAACGAAAATAAATTCCAAGCAAAACATATTCTTGTTAACTGGTTTTTATTTTTTTTGTTCACTATAACTCATAACGTCATAACATTTGTAGCCAAGAAGTCCTACTCAATCTTCTTTTATAGAGCAACTGTGACCAATAGAAGTTTCGAAATTTGTTTTAGTGTGAGCCCATAAAAATCATTGCTTTTTAAACCGGCTATACAAAAAAGCAGAGGTGTTTGGTTACTAAAATGCGCCCTAGGCGAAAATTTTTAGAAATATAAAGCACAGATAGCTCGACAGATAGCTTAAAAGAGGTATAGGAAATTACAAAATCATAACAGTATAATGTATTTTTCGTGTTTTCTCAATGTAGGGTTCTTGAACACCCAAACCATATTACAGCCCTGGGCTAGTATGGGAAAAGCCAGCTCTCGTGGAATCGGTAGTTAGCTACTTGACAATAATAAGTATATTTTTCAATAAATGTATCTATGTTACATATTATTACATGACAATTTTCCAATTGATATTCAATCAATGAATCAATGTTCAATCAATGTTATTCTGCGTTTAAGATATTTTCACTTAGAAATTTTTATTTTCGTCCAAAAATCCAGGGGGGAGTAAAATCTTCAACGTACAGATGATTAAGATGATGAATAGGAGAACGTTTCAGAGAATGTTTGCAGACTACGATCAAAATGAAGGTGTCGCGTCGTGAGTGACATAGCAACAAAATGTGATTTATTTTTAGTTATTAGACCAACTATACCGCCTCCTAAAATTAACCGCCGGGCGCCATTAGTGCCCTAGCACCCCCCTAAAACCGGTGCTGGTAATGATAAGTTATTTGTCCTTTCCTGAGTCATTGAACACCTTTGGAAATTCAAAATTTTGTTTAACCTGCTAACTGCTAAACGACCTTTCTGCTCCAGGGCAGTTGCAAAGTATAGTGGAAAATATTTGTAACAAAACAGTGAGAGCAGGAGAGCCAACGGTGAGTGATGAACTTGCGAGGTGGAGGTAACGACGACTCGAAGAGCCAGGAAAGAGTGAAAGAGGAAAGTCAAGAGCGGCGGCGCAGCAAAGTAGTGAATAAAGCAGCGTTGCCAACCTTTCCTTTAAAGGAAATATTTGCCGGGGATAACGCAAAAATAATATAAATAATAGACCATAATATTGTCGTGATTGTACGTTCAATTTTGCAATTATTGCACTAGAGCACAAAGGGCGGGTTAGGGCTGAGGGCGGGGGGCACAGGCCCCCCCGTGCCCCCCCTACGGCAGGCTACTGCTCGCGATATACATTATTATTAAAGAAGTCCTAGAGTCAGAAGCATTTTTGAAACCGTCCGCAAAGATCCTGCTACAGTAACTTTCATTTTTTTTTTTGTTTCAACGATATACAGGGTGTTTCAAAACTATGCGGCACCCTTTCAGGAGCGTACTTTTCTCGTTAAAATAAGGCGAAAAGTTCATATTAACATGGGTCCAAAAACTCTTCGTTACGAAGATACAGGGTGATTAAACTTAAAATATCGACTTTTGTTTATACCTTCCAAACCAATAAGAATATTTAAAGCAAATTTGATACACAATAATACCATTAAAGGGTGACATAAGAAATGCAAAATTCAGGTCTCGAAGGTAACCAGTGGCGGAGGTACGGGTAATCAGTACCGTAAGATAAACAAAAAAAAAATAGTACGGCCCTGTACAATACATCAATTTATTATGTTATTGAATAATAAACAATACAGTTTGGAACAAAAATGCCTCTTTAATTTTTTTCATATCTCTCCCTTTCGCGGAAAATTGGAGTTTTCCGATTTGTCGTCTTTTTTGGAGTCTAACGCGGGTTGAGGTATTATGTAACAATTATTTTAAGTAAACGAAATGATTTTCAAATGGAATGACAGTAGGAGTACATACAAGTAATTTTTGTTACTAGTAAGTCGCTAAGGCATAAAAAAATTATAATATTAAAGATTGTTAATCGATAGTTTAATCACCCTGTATCTTCGTAACGAAGAGTTTTTGGAACCGTGTTAATACGAACTTTTCGTCTTATTTTAACGAGTAAAGTACGCCCCTGAAAGGGTGCCGCATAGTTTTGAAACACCCTGTATACAATGTGTCCCGGATAAGAATGAACAGTATGGGGATCTTGCAAACCGTGAGAGATAGAACAAACGGTTGCATGAGGAAAAAGTTGCGCAATTTTAAGGTCAATAAAATGGTACAAACAGATTTCTAATATCTTTTTTCGTTTTTGAGTTATTTTGAAAAAAGTAAAATTTTGCGTTTTCGATTTAATTTTTTTCTGAAGTTATTATCACAAATAGAAAAAAAGAAAATCACTTTCCTATGGTACTTTTTAACGGGCTTTAAGATGGCGTTTTCAGATTTGTTCTACAACATTCCGTTGTAGAGAAACCATCTTCAACTTTATTTTTTTAAATACGGACCTGGATTTTATTTGCAGATTTTAAAGCACTTTTGTCCACAATTTAACAATTTAACTTACAGCACAGACATATATAGCTCTATATAGGTCTGTGCTTACAGTTTATTTTTACTTCGAAAACTTGTCTGTTAAGTGTTTTTCTCTGTTGTTGTACAGCAAACAGTGTCTCATTGTGTTTTGGAGTAAATTCTTCGCTTTTTCTACTTGCGAGTTGTGAGAATGAAAGCTTTAAGCCAATGAAAATGAAACCAATAACTTTTGCCATTTATTAATTGCAATAATACATTCGTTCGGCTTCTGCACTATTTCTGTGACACAAGATACCTATAACATGCTAACATGTTAAAAAATTTGTCGTCATTGGAAAAAGCACCCTCCATTTCTAATAATACAAATTATTAACTAAATGAAACAGTAAGAGTTATAACATTTTTTTTATTATCGTATGTGACTGTTATTAGTCTGCCGTCCTTTTTTGGCTCTCCGATTGAAAGATAAGTTGTAAGTTAAATTGTTGACAATACTGATTAACACATAGACTTCTTATTATTAAATACAGGGCCGCATTAGAAAAAAAAAATAATAGAAAAAAAGGAATTTTCAGTATAATTGTCTCAAAACATTTTAAAAATATTTCGTGTCATACATTTGCAATAAAAAGTGCTTTCAAAATCTGCAAAACTATCCAGGTCCGTATTTAAAAAAATAAAGTTGAAGATGGTTTCTCAAAAACGAAATGTTGTAGAACAAATCTAAAAACGCCATCTTATAGCCCGTTGTGCCGTAAGAAAGTGTTTTTCTTTTTTTCTATCTGTGATAACAAATTCAGAAAAAATAAAATCGAAAACTCAAAAATGAAAAATATATTAGAAATCTGTTTGTACCATTTTATTGACCTCAAAATTAGGCAACTTTTTCCCCATTTAACCGTTGTTCTATCTCTCGCCGTTTGCAAGATCCCCATGCTGTTCATTCTTATCCGGGACACATTGTATAATTTATATGTTAGCTCAAAGATCATGCTTGAATATTATTAAGATCTGTGGTTTGCTCTAGTAGATTTCACAAAATCGTCCTTTGAATTATCGAAAAGAAAATGAAAAACATTGTATACTCGTAGAAAAAGTATAAGAATACAAACTCCTCTAAACACTACACACACACTCAATTTCGCTCAAAAGTTACATGTTTGTATTTACACTAGAAGAAGCTTAATATCGGAAGTCGAGATATTAACTACGGCAAGAAAGGTCAATATAACTTTAAAGGTTATACTATACCAGTGATTAGGTACTATAATCACTGACTATACTCACAGCAACACACAGTTATTATATTTCATTTAATTACTGATTACTGAAAATATGAAAAAGCTCACAATTGAAACCTAATCCCCTCAAGGCACGAGAAAAACATTTTATCTTCATTCTGTGGCCTTCACCGTGAGCTCTGAGCCACCAACAAACTCAAACGATATCTTGTTAGAATTTATACAAGTACCTACATATATAATAATAATAAATATATAATATTTTGCATTAACTAAATTTTTGCTAGTTTATAATTCAGTGTGGTGTATCTACTTTTTCTTTTATCCGCTTATCTACTTTGCGCTACATTTAACAGATTTACATATTCAAACGCAGTTTCTAGAGTTGGTAATACTTTTAAATGTCCATTTATAGCCGCTCCACGTCCACTGTGGAATTGTAGAACGGCCCTCGAAGCTGGTGAACATTCATCGGAATTTTTATTTAACGATTTCAGTCCATTTGAGCGCAGTGCGTTCATTAAAAGTTTTCCTCGATGTATCTATCCGTGCTAATGGAGAGAAATTCGGGAGAGGTATGCCGATATCCATGTAGGTAGGTATACGGTTTATTCGGAGCAATGGAATCTCGCATAGTATTCGAGTTGCAGGGCGTTTCAGTTTTTATTCTTGTTTCCAGTTCGAAATCCCTGCCGGTGATTAGTACAGTTGGCGTTCGGGGAAATTACCAGGAATTTGCTGAATTGCCAATAGTTGAATATTCGGAAATATGTTGAAATTAATCTGTTCATATGAATGCAAAATTGAAATAGTGGGTCGCTGACCATTTCCTATTTTTAAAAAGCTCATTCAATTTCATATAGGTACCTACTTTCTTACTTCGAATGCAGACAGAGTGAGAAATAATGTTCCTTTTTATCAGTTAAAAATTGATATATTCAACTTCTCCAAATTAACACAATGTTTTTTGGATCCCTAAAACGAGAGTTGGCAAATTTTTCACTCAAGTCAGAGGAAAATTAGGGAGTAAACAAACATAAAGTTTGTCCTTAAGTCTCCCATAAATGGAATTTTTCAGGAGTTTTATAAATCGAGCAGTTGAAAAACTTTGTACAATACGAAGTTTAGAAAGCCTCACCTTAAAATAATCAACTCGAATTTTGAAACGAGTTTCTTTGGAAAATGTCGAAATTAGCATAACACTTTCATTTAATTTTTTATTCGGATTGTCGCCACCAAACTGATTAAAACACAACTTTTTCAAGTTGCTTGGAAAATTCATAAATTCTTAACAGTAAATGAACAATATTTAGAACAAAGATATGTGCTTAATGTTTGCAATGATTCAGATTATTAGAGAAGTTTTTCAAATTATTTATCACAAAAATGGATTGACATGTTTATGTAAATGTAGACAAGCTGATATACCAAAAGGATTACACCTAAAAGAGCATTTCACTAGTAGGAAATGTAGCAAACTATTGTTCAGATGTAGTATGATGCTAATAAGAGAATGAATCCAGAACCAAAGAATAAGTAACACAAACAAATTATGGGGGATATAAATAAAATACAGGAAAATATTAGGAAAAGTGTATCGTTCTATGACTTTAATTACATATCAAATTGTATCAGCATAAGCTATAATAGGCATTTTGATAGAATCAAACTTAGACAAATTCAAAAGATTAGTTGAGGAAAAGAATAGTGAATCAGAGAGACAATATGATTTCGTCAACAGAACAGTAATTAATTTATCTAACAGAGAACTTACCATTTCAGAAAAGTTAGTTTTGGCAAAAGGGTTATATATGTTACAGCCCGTATATGAAAACTTTTCATATAGAAAACAGACCGTATGTATAGGGTCTAGGCTGTATCTATAAGGCCTAAATGGCGCAGACCGTATGTAAATGACATGGCATTTCATATACGGACACAGACATATATAGCGAAGCTATATAGGTCTGTGATACGGACTAAACAGTTAACATACAGACTATTGGCATTCAGACTGTATGTGCAATCGTAGTGAATTACCCTTCTTTTTTTATATAGGCCCATTAAAGAAGAATATGCCTTCTTTTTAGGACCTATGTATTTTGCAGAAAAAAAATCTAGGGTACATATACATTATACTAATAAATTACCTTTTTTACTTCAAAATACTACGTACCAGCAAAGAAGTAATATCCTTCTTTGACGGGCCTATATAAAAAAGAAGGGGTAATTCAGAAATGATGACGGACGTCGAAACCGCCCGGAAAACATTGCACATACATTCTGTCATTGTTTAAATCTCTCTGTGATATACGGTCTAGTTGCAGATAGACCATATATAATAGGACTTAGGACTAGTCCTTTTGCAAACCGACTAGACCGTTTGTTGACGGAAAAGCTTCTTATACATATGGACTAATATCTTCGGTCCGTTTACATATGGACTAGTCCTTTTGTATACTGTCTGTTTTACATATACGGTCTGTAACATATATAAACAAATTCTATTGATAACAATCATAGGATTTTGTGGGATAGGTCCAAACCAATTCTCAAAGAAGAAGTAGGAAATAGACGAAAAAGTAAAGAATCAGCAATTATTCTAGGAAATTTGAACAACTAACTGTGTTGCTGAATGTTCACTGGAATTTAGTAAAATATTATTGCCAGTTATTCAAAGAGAAGTTAGTATAGATGATAATTAGATAGAACACAGGTGGTTAGGATGTTGTTTCTGTTGTCATGACATTTTAACTTGACATTTGATAATCTGTCATTTCACTTTGACATGACATGATCTTTGAGAAAGGAGGAAGATTTATTCTCCGAAAGCTCAAAAAACAAATTTGTTGAAGTTATTTTTTTAAGTTTAAACGTTCAAAGTTTCGTTCATTTACTGTTAAGAATTTATGAATTTTCCAGTCAACTTGAAAAAGTTATCTTTTAATCAGTTCACAAAGAAATTTCCGACAATATTTAACATAACACTTTTTTTTGAAAAATTAAAAAGGATTTTCTGTCAGCGCCGGGGGTCGAACCCGGGACCTCTCGCTTGCTAGGCGAACGTTCTACCACTACACTACGCTGAACCTGTTGAAATTAAGTCGGTCTGTTTGTATAGTAGCCGAACGGTGAAGCCTTTCGTTCGCGCCGTACCACAGAAAATACTCTCCAATTTCTGGTACGGCGCGAACGAAGGCTTCTCCGTTCAGCTACTATACAAACAGACCGACTTAATTTCAACGGTTCAGCGTAGTGTAGTGGTAGAACGTTCGCCTAGCAAGCGAGAGGTCCCGGGTTCGACCCCCGGCGCTGACAGAAAATCCTTTTTAATTTTTCTGAAATGATGTCCGATTTTCTTTCTTTCATGTCCATTGGTCTACGTCCTATACGTATGAAAGTTCTTCTCCATTTTCATTTTCAATAACACTTTTTGATAAATATTCTTGACGTTGCACGAGAAATTAGAAATTCAGATGCTACTAGACGCAACAATTGCATTTCTATTTTAGGTCAACCGTTCAACATTCACAAAAAATAGAAAGGTGTGTATGTACACACTGTAGAGACCTTACTATATTTTTTATTGAAAAACTGCTGTTGCAAAGCCCTATACAATACGTGCCATCTCCCATCGAGAAAAAGCCCACAATTGAAAGCTAATCCCCACAAGGCACCCGAAAAATATTTTATCTCCGTTCGTTGGCCTTCCTGGCCTCGAATAAACCGAAGGGATCCTTTAAATCTCCGCCCTGGATCTCCTAGAGCCGAGCTCCGCTCGAGTCGCTCTAAAATCTGCTGTGAGCTTTGAGGCGCCAGACTCCGACTGTGGTTGTGGTGGATCAGAGAATAGCGCAGGTTTTCCCATTATAAAAAAATAAATACTTTAAACATACTTATTACAAAACAATATTGTATTTTGATAAGTGACAAGTGCGCCATAAATAGTAAAAAAAATATATAATTTAAAATGAAAGCTGGTAATCACGTTTAAATTTGATGTGACGAGATAAAGGCTTTAATAAGATATTTAAAGCGCATTCATTTTACTTAATAGGTACTTTGTAGGTACCTAATTACAAATTAATTACTAAGTAGACTAAATTTAATACGTAATAAGAATGTGCCTATCAATTTACATCTAATGGGTATTTATATCTAGATATTTTAATAGGTTGTGCCAATCCGGATTAATACAATTTTATTTGGAACAAAATCATTTTGTTGAAAATTTCAGGGACCTTTTATGTGAAAACTAATCTGTTAAAATTAAAAGTGAACAATTAAAGTTTGTCTTTGACAATCTTTCTGTTCCCAGAGAAAATTTTCAAGACAAAGGAAATCAAGCTTCACAACTTCTCACTGGGACAATAGAGGTCTTTCGGAATATGACCTATTTTTAACAGACTTCAAAAAAGGAGGAGGTTATCAATTCGGTTGTATGTTTTTTTTTATGTTTGTTACCTGAGAACTCCGTCATTTATAAACCGATTTGGACAATTTTTCTTATTTGAAAGAGTATACCTACAGAATGCTCCCATTTCAATTTGAAGCAAAAATTCCACCCCTAAGGGTAAACAAATAGAGGATGAAATTTCATATTGGACCGATTTCGATGATTCTCTTTTTATTAGAAAGGGAGTACTTTAGGAGTGGCCCCATTTAAATTTGAAGAAAAATTCCACCCGTAAGGGTGGAAAATAAGGGATGAAATTTCACATTGGACCGATTTAGATGATTCTTTCTTTATTGGAAAGGGGAAAGGGGGTACCTTAGGTGTGGTCCCATTTAAATTTAAAGAAAAAATTCCACCCCTAAGGGTAGATAGACAGGGAATAAAGTTCATATTGGACCGATTTGGATGATTTTTATTTTATTAGAAAGGGTGGTCACATAAATTTGAAGAGAAATTAAATTTGAAGAGAAAAATTCTAAGGGTGGACAAATAGGGGATGGAATTTAATATTGGGACAATTTCGATAATGGGGTTGTTGCACTAAGTTAAAATAAAGGTGTAAACTTCTCTTTTCTAAGCGAGAAAACTATTTTTTCTTCTTGTATTCAAGTTTTATTCAAATACAATTTGTAACAAAGCCGCTATTGCATTTTAAAATATAAGTTTCCAACAGTGACGTCATTAAGCGGCTTTCCAAGGCCTACTATAAAGACAGGCCCTGGCGCACAATCATGTGACCATCTTAGTCAGACATTACATGTCATTTGTCACATAACTGAAAGCGGCAGCTTGGGTTTTGAGAAGTTTTCAATGTTTAAAGTGTTTTTAAACGTTTTAGTTTATATTTTAGAAACAAGTTTGTGTCTAGTGCGCGTGTGTCCTGGGCGTCCTGGTGGAGGGGAACCGCCCAGGTATTATTATGGCCTCTGGGTGGGAGTCGTGCCGTCCAAGTGTATTGGTGCCGCTCGCACCGACGCGTGAGCGCTGTAAAGGGGAATTCTCCCCCGAACCACAGAATAGGGAGCCCGGAATTCCGGAATGGACTATTATGGACATGGACCGTATTGGACTGGACAGTGGAGCCTGATTCACAGAGGGGTGTGAACTGCTTACGGGAGATGCGCGAGTTCAGACGGTCCGGGTGGCTGGAAGCCGTTCCCGTTGACCACCTTGTGCGAAATAAATCAGTGTTGTAACCGTCGACCCACGCCCCGATACGGTTTATCTATTCGGTCTTTCACGCTGCCGAACAACTGAGAGCTCGTCAATATTTGCAGTATACCTACTGAGGTTAGTTTTCATTTTTATTTCGTAAAAAATAACCTAAATACCAAATATTGGGTCTGTTTATATTATATTTATACATATTAAAACTGCCAGGAAGAAAGTGTCGCCATAACAAACATTTGTTTTGCCTCGGGATGATAATTTCCGCTAAAAATGGATTCGTCAAATTCCAACTGAGATTTAATTTCTAAAAAACCCTTAATTATGTGTGGCTAACACATTTTCAAGAAAGTGAAACAATTAAAGTGGACAAATGTGTTGTGGGAGGAAAATACCTAAAGAGAATATCACCTAAGCTAAAGGAAGGTGATGTCCCAACAATTTTTGAGAAGTGCCAAAATATTGTGATTGCAGTGCCGTTTAACTCTCAGCCTAAAACAGCTGAGGCAGGTTGAAAATTTTGAAAAAACAATTAGAGAAAGCTTGGATGCACAAAACCAATAATGTAATAGATGAAAGAAAACTTGCTAAATTGTTACGAAATTTGTTTTTCTACTTAGGTATCTCCAAAAATGCCTTTCATTATATAGCACTAAGTTGGTCACGTGACTACGCGATTATGCGTTAGCGCCGTGGCCTGTCTTTATCGTTGGCCTCGGCGGCTTTCTAGGTATTTTAGTATTGTTTCGTCGACAAATTGGTAGTTGCAGTCAGTAAAACGTCATTCAGGACAGTTGTCAGCTTGTATGTATGTTTTTTGGTTCGTATTTTTCAAGAATTCCCAAAAATCTCATGAAATGTTTCGCACAATGACGGAACTGATCGACAGGTGAAACAAAAAAAGAAAGGTTATAATTTGATTTTTTCCACAAAAACCATAAGTTTTTTGTCAACGGAACCAGATAACCATTGTTGCTGAAAGAAGCACCAACATTTTGAACTAAAAATAACTAATTTTTCAAAAAGCCTCTTAATGACGTCGCATAAACAGAAAATAATTATTTCTGGGCTTAAATAAACACAAAACGAAAAATCCAAAAATACGGGTCCGATATTTTTGTTCATAGATTTCATTTTTATAATAACAAAGGTGCAACTTCCCCATTCTTAATAATTCACTAAAAAAATAAGAAATAAAAAAATTTCACCAAAAAAATTAAAACCGACTTCACAAATTTGCTCGTATGCACATTTCAACTAAAATTTTAGAAATATTTTTCTTTTTCTAAATTGAGTTATCTTTGGAGTCGGTGACAGTAAGTTATGATGTATGTAGGATATGATGTATTCATATCTAAATAGATTTAATTCCTTGCCTTGACTGTCACCAAATCCAAAGATAACTCAATTTAGAAAGAAAAAAATATTTCTAAAATTTTAGTTGAAATGTACATACGGTCAAATTTGTGAAGTCGGTGTTTTTTTTTGTTAATTTTTTTTTAATTTTTAGTGGTGTGTGCATACGGGCAAATTTTTGAAGTTGGTTTTAATTTTTTTTGTTAATTTTTTTTTGTAATTGCTACTGTCAACATAAGTACTTTTGCAAATATTGTGAAACACCACATAACAGTTTTGATATAGCAGTATAATAAGCCTCCCCCACCGAACAGTTGAAATGTGATTGCAGGTGACTACTATATGTGAAACGGCATAATATTATGAATGGTCGGCCGTCGACGATTTCATCATCTACTTGTCTCTTTTCGGCTTCAGAACGGGCGCGTATGCTGTTGTCTCTGTCTCACTTGCAATGTATTTATCCTTGCGGATTGCCATAATAACCCGTGAGGTCAATTTAAAATACGGCCAGGCGGCTGCGGATAGGAATGAATTATTATTAGACATTAGTAATCTGGACTCCATTAGTAATAATTGGGGAGTTTTTGCATGAAAATATAATTGCATTTTTTTAAATATAGTTTATTATTAAGCATTGAAAAAAAATTGAAATAAATTAGGTGGAGCCTGCTCTTTCCAATGAAAAATCGACCTCTACTACATGAATGTAGTGAACCAATATTATGTCCTTTCTTTTTAATCATAAAAATTTCGTAACTTGAAGCTAGTAATGATCATGATTTCTTTAGATCCTTTTGATGAGTATTGGGAACGATAATATAATCGCACTAACTATAAAACAACTGTTGTAATTCTTGGTAAACGTGAAAATATTCCTTAAAATATCACGGTTTCCGCTGGAGGCTTCTAAAACGAGTTTCAACAACTTTCCGCCGGACTCAAAGAGAAAATTAAGCCGTGAAAATGAAAAGAGAACAATTATAAAGTTCGCCCTCTGGCCGAACTTTTTTTAAGATTCCAAGCAGGGACTTATTCGGACAAGCCCCTAGGGGCCGTTCGTTCTCAAATAATCTCTGCGAACTTTGAAACGGATTTATTGGAAAATTATTGAAATAATCATCGTACCTGCCTTTCAGTAAATACTTGAGGCAACTTTATAAGGTTGCGTCCAGCACGCAGCGTCTACCTTAGGTACCGTAAATGGACCAAAATGATGACAGGGTCGGCTTCAGGAAATATTTAACAAGAAAAAAGAATAAATTTTTTAATGGCTCTTTATTTTCGACTATAATCTCCCCCTTAACGACCCAAGGTGTCTGACAGACGGCCATTTTTGGGGCAGCTCCATTGTATGGCGCCCCGCTTGCCTCTAAAGGGGGACCTGGAGCCTTAGGAGGCGGTCCCAGCTCAGGGGCATTCAATTAGGATTGAGGTGCGAGGGCCCTTGTTCGTTTAAAAGTAATCATGGCCCCCCCTTAATGTGCCAGCTTAAGGTTTACTGATCATAATTTCGATGGCGTGGGGTAATTACAAATTCTGCGACGTCGCATTTCACCTCGGGACTTGGTTCTTCCGCCGAAAGGGGTTTAAATTTATCGAGAGAAAATAAATCAGGTACAGGGTTGAGGGGATACATAGGATTTCTTCCGTAGTTTTTGCGCTTTTTTAAAAACGTGTTGTATTAAAAAACATAGGTATATATTTTTGTTTTTTTATATGTGACAGGTGTTACTTTTATTTTAAACTATAGTCCAAAGCACAAAAGAAAACGTTTCTAAAGAATCCGGGCAGCGTTGCGAGATTTCCTATACGAGTAGTCGTTATTTATTGGCGAATACAAGTTTTATCATATTAAAGCCGAATTTCTGAACTCTGTTATACCGAGAAAATAAAAAGCTCGCATCACGGGACCACTTACCCATTTTTGTTTATCATTTATTTTTAACGCGGTGTGATAAAACACCTATTATATTTTTTTCAACATCGCGTCTACCATCGCCTTTGAAATACGGCAACACAGCACTTCTGCGAAGGAGTCGGCTGACAAAATTAGTTAGCCAACGCGTTTTGTGGCTGTTTCTATAGTACGTAAAGTTAACTGCGTATTTGGGCTACCATACAGACCTCATTTTTTAGGCCGCTGGCAAGTTTTTTCCGCCGGCTCAGAGAGCTCAGTGGCGTTTCGTATGTTCGGGAGTTAACGTGTGCCAAATGAGTAAAGAGGGAAGAACGTTGCATTCTCAAGCACGAGAAATAATTGCCAATGTTATAAGGGTTTGCCTTCCTCCATAATCTAAGGCATCGCCGTTAAGAATAATATTAACAATGAATTAAATAACAATTATATGAGAATTAAGTCAGTGAGTCACACAAAATTGAGCTACGCCCCTGAACAACTGTGACTAATTCTATAATATTTGCGAGTTCTTCCCCCTTACGTCGCACGCATTCTGCCGTAAGGAGGACTTATAAACCAAAGAATAACATGTTTTTTTATAGGCATTATTTTTTATTAAATAATATACAGTGCTATTCATAAAGTTTGCACCAAATCGGAACAATTTGTATTATTCGATTTTATTGAAAACAAGATTTCGGGATATGTTGGAGCATATTGCACCTAGAAAGTCGTGACGTCACAGCCCATGCCTGTCAAATTTGACATTTAAAACTAAAAATCGGGAAAAATTGGGTTATATCTCTTCAAATTGGTTCACGATATTTTTTTCCGCAAAATAACTTAAGACACTTATTTACTGGTCGCTTTCTTACTAAAATACAAATAAATTTCAATGCAAAAAATTGGAAAAATAAGATTTTTTAAAATAGTTGTTGTGTAACAACACAATATTGGTGCAAACTCTTTTATTTTACGCTAAGTTCATGCCCTGGGCCAGCAGTGTTGTAATATTTTTACACAAAACACATCTATATTTTGAAATTGAGTGAAGCAAAATGATAAGGTACAGTTTTGTACTGAATTTAATGGTTTCAGCTTCAATTCGTGGAATATGAAGTAAGAAAAAGACGAATATCCTTCTAAAAATTGACATAGACGCACAATAATACAATACGAATACATGTTCTTAATAACCTTTTCCGATTTCAAAGATAAAACCCCATTTTTCCTAATTTTTATTTTAAATATCATATTTGACATGCATATGGGCTGTAACGTCTCGACTCTCTTCAAGAGCAATAGCACAGAATAAATAGCTTCACAACAGAAGCGTCCATAAAGACATGTGTCAAAAATAAGCGAGCCTCCATTTCAATTTACAGAAAAATAACCAATACCTTGTACATAAATTTGGTCCTAATATAATCTCTTTGCAATGTGGATTAATGTAAAATCAAATAAAATTCACAATGTTTATCCCTTTAGCATATATTTCGCGTCAAAGCGAATATCCTTTTGACACATGTCTTCATGGACGCTTCTGTTGTGAAGCTATTTATTCTGTGGCAATAGTGTACCCAAAACATGCACCAAGGTAGCCCCAAATCAGATTTTCAAAATATCTAATAATAAAAATTTTTCCCATTTGGTGCAAAGTTCATGAATAGCATTATATTTTCTGTGGATTTTTCTAATTTTTTATTACCTATTTCAATCCAACTAAACACAGAGGCAGTCAAGTTTTATGACACTAGTTAACAATTTGATGACGTTATTCTCTTAGTTAAGTCAAATATTTTTTGTTTCCATCTTTATCATGATATCCACAAATTCTAGTTAAATATATTTTATGTAAAATTTGAAAATGGAATATTTCAAAAACGAAAAAAGATAAAATTCAGAAATTTGAGATAGGTGCCTAATTTGAGATAGCTCGGATATGTAACGTAACGCCATCTAACAGAAATAGCCTAGACTAATAATTAAAATAAATTGCGGTGTAGTCTTGAAGTGGTAGTTGAGAGCTTCAGTTGGTTTGTTTCTGTAGAAAAAAGCACATTTGGTGTGATTTGACTGATAAAACTTTTTTGATAGTGTAAATAAACCGGCATTTACAGTCAAGGTAAGGTGTAAAAAATTGTATGTGTCGTAGTAGTTAGTATAGGAGACATTGCTTAATGGTGTCTCATTGAAATCTGGCACTATTTTTTTCATAACTAACCTTACTGGAAATTCCTAATTTGAGATACCAAATGGGTTCTGTAATTGAGACCATCTCAAATTAGGCACGCAAACAATATTTTCATTTCCATGATTACAGATGCCAAAAAAACACAAGGAATGGGACTCTCATGCTATGGTAGAAGCTGGAAAGGCAGTGCGTAATTGGGACGTCAGTCTGTCTCAAATTAGTCACCTTGTCTCAAATTAGGCAACCTTTTATTTTATGGGGCAATTGTTAAAAAAAGTTTAAGTACAATAATTTGTCTAGGTTGCTATTTTCATGTAGTTTCTAAGCAAGCATTCTAATACAACATTAATAAAAATTTGTTTAACGGTGAATTTCTCTTATAAAATGATCATTAACAACCTGGCCCTCGAAAAGTTTTGAAATTAAAAATTTCCAGTATTTTTGTATAATTCGACGCAATCGACAAACATACTATATGCGTTCAACACGATAGCTAATACCAGAGAAAATATAGGTCTAGCGTATATTTTCTGTGGAGATTGTGACAGATTTTTGGACGTGATTTTACTCAGTATGCCTTGCAAAGGGCATTATGTGGCACATATTCTCACAATAATAAGGTATGAATCAGATAGTCATCCTGGGTTCTTCATGTGAAAAACTGAGTTTTGAATTATTCGAAAAATATGCGTTTTGATATGATTTTATACAGGCTGCCATGTTTTTTATAATGAAGTTCAAATAGAAAATTCCTCGGAAAACCATAGGCATACCGTTAGGGTGGGTCCAAAGGGCTATTATTGCCACGTGATCTTGTATTTTAATAATTCATTTTTCCACGTTTCTGAACAGGCTGCCAATAAGAAGTATGCAAGTTCTTATTATGAAAATGCTGAAAAAGGGATGGCATACCTTTCGCGCATGTCCAAGTACTGTTTAAATTGAATGTTATTTAATCATTTAAACGAGTTATTCGATGTAAAGTGTACTTGGACATGCGCAAAAGGTATGCCATCCTCTTTTCAGCATTTTCATAACAAGAACTTGCGTACTTCTCATTGGCAGCCTGTTCAGAAACGTGGAAAAATTAATTTGGACCCACCCTAACGGTATGCCTATAATTTTCCGAGGAATTTTCTATTTTGAACTTCATTATAAAACACATGGCAGCCTGACTAAAATCATATCAAAACGCATATTTTTCGAATAATTGAAAACTCAGTTTTTCACATGAAGAACCCAGGATGACACTCTGATTCGCATACCTTATTATCGTGAGAATATGTGCCACATAATGCCCTTTGCAAGGCATACTGAGTAAAATCACGTCCAATAATCTGTCACTATCTCCCGGTCCACAATAACAGCTTCATTAAGGCAAACCGTGCTCGGAGCTCAAAAACCTTGGTAGGTTATTCCCGCCCAGACGTCACAATTTCCCGCCTTGGTAAATTAATAAATTTCTTCAGAACCATGGCCGCAGCCCGCTTCCCCAGTTCAGCCCGCAACCCCCAAATGCCGGCATTAGGAAATTCTGGGGCGGCTGCTAATTTATTTAGGGTCAGCTTGTTAGTGACGTCTGCCCTTTGAGCCCGCCCTGAAGGGTTGCAGGCAAAGAAGGCTGTGAGGGGGAGGGGGGGGGGGGCTTCGTTACACCGGTACGGGCCTGCCGATTTAACATTGCGGCCTAATGGGCTTTTTTAGGTGGGAAGTTTGTGAATTTCTGATGTAGAGTTCGGTTGTTTGGAAACACCTTTAGTTTTAGTAACATTAGATGACAAATAGGCCAATGGCAAAGCGGATTTTATAGACCGTCAGATAGTGGCAGATTTAGGCGCCTCATTTTATCATACTAGCCTCGAACAGGGTTGAAAATTACACCGATGTTGAGTAGAATGAAGGGAAATTTACGAATGGCCCCTGGGGGATAACGTATGGAAAATTCTATTTTCCTTAACAGAAATAAAAGGCTGTTCATATTTTCACGCAAGCCGTGTTCACTAAATGATGAATTAATAGAACCTGGCTTCGGAAAACCATAGGCTTGAGTGTTGCAGGTGGCTAAAAGGTTGAAATAAAGGCGTAGTCTTGTAAGGAAAAAAAGGCCGATTTTTCCACAGAAGCCCATCGAAAGTATAAAAATGTACATCGTCATCGTCACTAACCCGAAAAACATAAAAAAAAAACATATTATACATAGGTAATTAAAATATTATATATACAGAGTGTCTCACTTAATAGTGAAACAACCTTATAATTTCTTTAGTTTTTAATGGACCGGAACGAAATTTTTACCAAAGGTAGATGGCATTGTTACTTACTTATTTCCAAAAAATAGTTGGCTACTCCAAAGTGAAAGCCACCTGCGATGCCAAAATTGAGGCTAAAAATCGTAGTCATATTAGGCTTTTTTTTTCAAAAAAAATACTAAAAAAATTGTTCAGAATCGATCCAGAACCCTAATTCCAAAATTTTGTCAAAAGCGAAAAATATTAAATACAAAAAAATTAAAGTCCAAAAATAGTAATTTAATAATTTCCTGCATTTAGAAAAGTGTGCCATGGATGTTTTGAAAACAAGTTGTTTGCTGTCATGTCTATTGTCATTTATTGTCTTCAAAACTTCCATGGCACACTTTTCTAAACACAATTGCTATTTTTGGACTTATTTAATATTTTTTTATTTTGACAAAATTTTGGTTTTGGGTACTGGATCGATTATAAACAACTTTTTCTAGTAAATTTGTTTAAAGAAAAAATGCCTAATATATAAGGCATTTTTCAACACAATCTCAAATTTTCTCTCGTAAAAATACCTCAATTTACATGAAATTTTGTAAATGTATACCTTTTTCTGCATTGAATAAGCCTGATTTTACTGAAATTTGTGAAACAAGTAGTTTCCGAGAGTTTAATTTTTATTTTTTCTCTTTGCTTTGACCTTAACCATAGACAAGGAAACAGAGAGGACACCTAATAACAGCGCCCGCCGCCGTGTTACCGACTGCCACATCGCATGACAGGCCAGTGGCGTCGCATGAAACGCGTTCTTAGCCAATATCACAAAATGTTAAAAATGAAAAGGTAGTTAATTTTAACTTACATGTAATTTTAAATATTGGTATTTATTTGCAGATAATTTCCCAAATGTAAAACTAGTGTCAAGTGCTGAAATATATTTATTTGTGGCGATTTTGAGTCAATTAAAATAAAATAAATAATGCACCCCCATGGAAACCAGCCCATATTTTATGAAACTATCATAATCAATTAAGAAATTTTCAATAAAAACGATGTTAAAAAATAATTATATTGGTCCTATTTACAAACAAAACAATGCACTTTATCATTCTAAAAAGTAGAAAAGATTTGAAGAAATTATATTGAGAAAAAATAAAGTTTTAGCAGTGACTATAGAAGGAATTCTATAGTCACTGGTTTTAGGGCATTTTCAAAAGTAGCTTATTACACATTTACCTGTGAAACGAAATACCGGGCTCTTGCTTTTCACTTCTGCTTTTGCAACCAAACGCTGAACAATTCATCATCGTAAGAGTATATTTTCCCCCTAATCACTGATACTTTTAATTCACAAATTCACGAAATTAACTCACAACGTATCTACTCGCTTTGTCTGCCACATATAAAATGGCCGCCGTTCAAAACGACGTAACAAAGTCTATACACGGAAAGGTAGGCCAGCGCGGTGTCCTCTCTCTTTCCTTGGTCTAAGACCTTAACTAAATTCGGCTGGTCCTTGCTTGTTAATAATTTTATTTTTCCAAACATGTATTGGCACCAGTCTAAAACTGATGCTTCTACTTCCTTTTAAAGCATCAGTAGAAAACAGCACTGGTCACAACGTGATCACCTAATGATTACCGAAGAACTGCGCTCCTATTGGTCATTTAGTTAATTTACGATAATCCCTCTCGTTCTTTTTCAGTAGTTGCATTAGTTGCATAGTAGTGTCCAAACTTGGCTGTATTTTTAGACCGCGCAGTTTAATTCTTCTCAAATTAAGTCGAAAGTGAACTGCGTGATCATTGCTATTTGCGGCGCCTATCAAACGGGGTCATAGCTAATGAATCCCACAGCTATATGGAACTTTTATGACGGGGGCAGGGACGGTATCCAATCCAGGCCAGGCCAGGCGCTAGCCCGAATAGTTTAATCAATTCCGAAGTGCGGGGTTTCATTAAAATGAAACGGTTTTACTCATCGGCGCCGTCATGGGACCATAAACGAAACGTGAAGGAAGCAAAAAAACTATGCGTGCTGTCTATCCGATTAATTAATTGGATAATCCATAGTTCCCTTGTTTTTTACATTGTATTACGAAATTCGATAGCATGTGTAGAAACTTAAGTTAATTATCATTGACATTTAACGTGAAATTATATGTCTTCTGAAAATTTACGGCCAATTCATTGCAAAAAATAGTTTTCTAACAAAGGTAAAATACACTTCTACTATCTCCTTTACTCTAGTGAGAACGATGTGCAGGGGTTATTCATATAATATTCTACACCCCTTAACTTTTTTGTTTTGAATTTTCGAAAAAAATGTAATGCGAAGCGTGCAAGGCGTGAATAGGTACGCACGAATCTCAGAGAAATAATCAAGGATAGAGGTAGAAACAGCATCAAAATACACACGTTTGTTTGTAGTCAACCAACATCTTATGCAAATTTACCGAAGTAAACAAACATTAGGCCCGTGTGTACAACGTTTACCTGGTTATATCCTGAGAAATATCAATTTGGCCACATACCACACACTTTCTGCGTCCCATTGTATACAAAATCAGTCACTATATCCTAAATACTAATAAATAGCCTATAAATTAACAGAAAAACAATTGAAAACACGAAAAATGCATACGTAAACAATCGGAAAACTTGACTTGCTGGGCAAACATAAGACAAATACCGCCGAATTAACGAACGTGGCGTCCGCGGCAGCAACGGCGGCGTTGCCATGTTGGGCGGTTTGAGGTATCTGTGACGATTTTATGAAAATGATAATTAGCTACTATAATTACAGAGCAATTTAGTTTTAGTTTAAAATTGTTACATACAAGAAATTAATAACTACATTTGTTAATTTAGCGTTATGGGAGGTGTGCCTTCATTTATTCCCATTATTAAACCTTTGATTTTTGGACGTGATTTTACTCAGTATGCCTTGCAAAGGGCATTATGTGGCACATATTCGAATAACTCGTTTAATGATTAAATAACATTCAATTTAAACAGTACTTGGACATGCGCGAAAGGTATGCCATCCTTTTTTCAGCATTTTCATAATAAGAACTTGCATACTTCTCATTGGCAGCCTGTTCAGAAACGTGGAAAAATTAATTATTAAAATACAAGATCACGTGGCAATAATAGCCCTTTGGACCCACCCTAACGGTATGCCTATGGTTTTCCGAGGAATTTTCTATTTGCACTTCATTATAAAAATCATGGCAGCCTGTATAAAATCATATCAAAATGGAGTACGTGGCATCACTCAAAAAGATGTTGGCTCTGTTTACTTTTTGTTCTTACTCCCTCTATCCTGGGTTATTTCTCTGAGGTACAAATATACCCAAGGAGAGTCCTACCTCATTCCCAACTTCTGTTGGGAAATAGCTGCTTAGCGTAATCGTGCTACGTAATCCCAATATATTTATATAACAAATTGTGATTTACTGGAAGTTTAAAAAATAAAGTAAACAGAAATAAACCACGATATGTTTTAACTGAGAATATGCAGGAAGCAGTCTTATTATACTTCGTGGAAAATCCGAGACATTCTCGAGATATTTGCAAATAATATCATGGAGCTCAGTCCAGAGAGTGTTTAAATGCATAAGTTTTAGCCGACATATATTTAACATTAATATATTTAACATGTATTTTTTTAATTTTCAAAAAAGTTTATCATTATGCTGTCACATTCATCACGTTTTGTACAATGTTGGTATTGAGGCACTGGAAACATGTCAGGCTGGCAGCGCCACCTATCCTTGAACCTCGACCCTTGCAACTTGCAAAATGTACTAAAATTATTAAAAATGTGTTTTGGTATAAGGAATGCAAAAATGTACTAGATTTGTATATTTTGTACTAGCTCTGGCAACACTGCAGTCGACAACTGCAGCTAGCTTCAGCCTGTGATTAAAATTTCGAGCCCAACAATGGACTGATACACCACTTTTTTTTTATTTGCTCATCGGATAGTATTGGGTGAGATATACTTGCTGTATTTTTTTTATTTTTTTGTGGTTTATAACACGAGCGTGCATAATATAACACAAGCGTGTATAATCTAAGTAAACTAGCTCATTCATTTTCTGTAGGTAGATGTAGCAGAGACATTGAATAATGAATATCAAATTAATCCAATGCGCCCCATAATCAGACATTTCAATTTGCCGAGTACAAACGCAATTCCAGCCGGTAAACGTCTGTTTTTTTCCAATTAGAACAAAATTCCGGAGTTATGGCAAAGTTTTAAGTCGCCGAGTGGGAGGACTGTTATTTTCAATTAGAGAATATCGCTGCCGAGAAATTCGAGGTAGACATTTTTATTATGTACGCCGAGAAGTTTTCTTTGCCGAGTTTATTAATTCATAATTATTTGCAGGCAGTTTTCCTATGAGTTAGGACTTGCGCGCTCTTCCCTTCTTAATATTTCAAGAGTTGAAATGCTATTTCCGAGAAGCAGGCGTTCGGATGAAATGTTTAGAGTTTTACGCGAGGCAGGTATATTGTTTTGCGTGCATAGTTTTCTCGAACAAATAAAAAAACTAGTCTACTATACAGGGTGATTCGATCATGATATAAAAAAATTTAACCACAGGTGAAAAAAAAAATAGTTTTTAACGGCGTTCACCTGTCAAACTCGCGCATCGAGGCTAACGACCTCGGGCGCGGTGTTGCCAGTTACGAAACGTATTCTAAATCCTCAATTTTTTATGTTTGCAAATGTCAAATATTTAGAAAAAAAATTAGCTATTCCCTTAAACGACATAATGCAGATAATAGTTATTTATGTACCAAGGCACTGAAGTTCAACTTTTTATGACTCATGTGGAATTTAACAAATAAACCACATGAGAACTTCAGTGCCGAGGTACATATTATATTTTTTTAAATCGGAAAAAATGTTTTATTAGGCAAGAAAATAATAATAAGGGATCACCCGTCCATGAACCGACTACGCGCGGCGTTGCTTGACTTTGACGATCGTTCTACCTAGGTCAAGTATGACAAGACACGACGCCTTCGAACAGAAAAACCAAACTGCTGCTTGTTGTGCAGCCTCCATAACAAATCTATTGATATTCAAACCTACTAAAATATTTATACTGAAAGATAGCGCTGGTATAGGTAACAATTTCGCAATGTGTACGAAAAGTTAAATGCGGGCCTTTTGTGGCCGGGTTTTGAATATTTGGTCACTTTTGACGGGCGATGGCTCCGCGTCTGACGTTTGATGTTTACATCTCGCCAAGGCCTACTATTGAAAAAATCGTACAATAATGGGCTACTTCAGTGCCGATTTCTGAGCTTTTAATGACGATTTTGGGACACTTCACTGTCGATTTCAAGAAAAAGGTATTTTTTTATTTATTATGTTTATCGTTCGACATTCGAAAATAAGATTGAATACCTAATGTTATGTGGCAACACCGCTCTCCAGAAGTCACCTGATCGTGTGCTCTCAAGCAGGGGCGTCAAGTTACAGGGTTGTTACGGTTGAACAATTTTTTTTTTTCGAATTTCTGATATACAGATATGGCCAAAGCATGGCGTTAAATAATGTCATTTTAAGCACGCTTAAAATCCGGCAGCTAACTTCAGGCTGTGGTTAAAAACCGCTGAAGCCACGGGCTGAAGTTTGAAACGGATTTTTAATCAAGGACTGAAGTTAGCTACGTAGATATCAGCTATTCAGTCTGTCATATTAGCCGCGTTCCTTTTGCCCCTACACTGAGAACTTTAGCTCAGTTGTTAGCCGAGCCACTCAGTTTGTTTTTTCCTGTCAAATGCTCATCTTGTGAAAGGGTAATTTTCCCCACCACCAAATTGAGCCAATATGCTTGATAGTGAGTGTCCTCGCGAGGATGTGCTTGAAGGGTGAAGGGGGAGGTAAAAAATCTCACTTTAGCTCACATTCTCATTTGTAAAAGGAACTGCCACCAACTGAGATAAAGTAAGAATTCTTAAGAAAAGTGGCAAAAGGAACGCGGCTAATACCACTGGTCTGGCCAGGTCTGTACATAGCTTCCTCAGAGATGCACTAGACGTAATTCTTCGGCGTCAGTTTGTTTAAAATACCACCTATATGAAGAAATAACCGCCTTCTAACTTCTCTCCGATATTGCCACATTATTTAAACGGCCCCAAAGACTCCTTCATTCGCCGAGTGGGGCATCTATCTTCGTATAAAAGGTTATAACATGTACTCGTCTGGTTCGAAATGAAAAATGGCCGGATTTCGCTCGGCGAACGCCTCTTTCCGTATTCAGGGGATGCGTTCGATTATCATAAAAGCCGGATTTGGAAAAAATGCGAATTTCCTCCGGGCTTCCCCTGCCTCGGCTTTCGGCGTGTTGCCGCCGTCGTGTTACTTCTCGTTTTTCTTTATGGAAAACACAAAGACATAGGTTAGAAACCTTGTGACACCGCGTAAAAATATACTGAACTTTTAGAAATATTTCATAACGTCCTTACCAACTGGCAATAGGGTAAATGTGTATAAGAGTACGCACAGGCATAAGAGTACGCACCAGCACTATTTAATATATACCGCCATCTACTGGTTCTTTTAAAAGGTACATTTTAATTCTAGCGCCAATTTATGGAAGTATCACCAGCGAAAATCTGCGTTACCGACAGTGTTTTTACAGTATGGCCGTTCCAAAATTTCATAGTGTCGCACTGTAATTGTAAGCAGTCGAGATATTAGACTTTTTAAAGGTAAATATTGACGCTACTATATATTAAATGTTTTGTTGAGCTTTTGTATGTTATGGATATCACTTTTGTAGTTAAAAAATATAGAAAACATATTTTCTGCAAAAGAAATATGCTAAAACATGAAATTTCACGTGAATGTATAAGAGTACGCAACGGTCGTTGTCTTAAGAGTACGCAGTGCGTACTCTTATACATAATATTTTATAATTGTGGCAGTATTCAAAAGTAGAAAAAATAGCAAAGAGAAAATTAGTACCTAGTTGCTCAAAATCTAAATCATTGCATAAGCAAAAAACTAAGAAAGTCAAAGAATCAGTGCAATAATATTGGTGGCATGAATCCTGCACAACGTATGTAACTGGACAATTCACTTGTTTTCATTGTGAAGAGTGACAATTTACTTTTGGCATTTTTTACGGCAATTATTTAACCTTTAATTAATAACGTACCAAATATCTAAGATGTTAGTTTCTAACATTACTATACAGGGTGTTATTTAAGTACTTAGCCAAACTTCAAGTGGAGATTCTTTAAGTGATTTTAAGACGAAAATTTTATACTAACAGAATGCCATTATCGCTTAGTTTTCAAGATAAAGGTTGTCAACCTTTTTTTAAAAAAATATTTTTTCAACACTAATCTTAATAATCCTTTAGCCGATTTTGTTTAAATCTCACAGTGTTATTTACTATTTACATTAGAGAGGGGCTAATTTAGCCCTGAGTAGATTCAAATTATTAAGTCCAGTGGCGTCCCGGGGGCACCATGACAAATATTTTTGAAAAAAAAAAAATGGGCCTCTGACTTATTTAAAACTTTTATATTTTTCTCGTATTAAGGAACTAAGAATACAACTTTTTGGTCTCTTGAATTTGTTCGTGTCGTGCTTCGTTTTCGAGAGAAAAAATAAAAACCACTGTATTGCATGTCATTGCCTTGCTGTTGCGTTGCTGTTTTCTCGAAAACGAAGCAAGATACGAACAAGATTCAAGAGACCAAAAAGTTGTAGGTATCTTGCTTCGTTTTCGAGAAAGCAGCAATGCAACAGCAAAATAGTGACATGCAATAAATTGGTTTTTATTTTTTCTCTTGAAAACGAAGCACGACACAAAAAAAATTCAAGAGCCCAAAAAGTTTTATTCTTAGTTCCTTAATGCTCGAAAAAAATAAAAGTTTTAAAAAAGTCAGTGACGCACATTTTTTTTCATAAATATTTGTCACGGTGCCCCCCGGGACGCCACTGGACTTAATAATTTGAATCTACTTAGGGCTAAATTAACCCCTCTCTACCGTAAATAAGGCTGCCAGATTTAAACAAAATCGGGTACAGGATTATTAAGATGTTGAAAAAAGATTTTTGTTTGACACCCTGCATTTTGAACACTAAGCGATACCGGACCGATGTTTATATAAACTTTTTGTCTTAAAATCACTCAAAGAATCACCCCTTGAAGTTTGGCTACGTACTTAAATAACACCCTTTATTTTTATATATGCCCAATGCACATATACATTCAGTAAATAAAATGTACTTGCGTATGTTTTAGTTTTGCTTAATTATATAATCTCTAACAACTGGCTAACTATAACATGCGTACTCATAGACATTCATCTGCGGACTCTTATACAAATGTGTGTATAAGAGTACGCACTTGCAGAAGTGGCAATAAAGTTTTAAATCTCAGGTTTATATAACAATATACAAGAAAAATGGTTGAAAACGTGTTACAAAACAATCACTTACCTAAACAAAACGTAAAAACATGCCTTCAGGTATAAAATGCAAAAGTTATTGTATCTTATTCACTAAGTGCGTACTCTTATACGCATTTACCCTATAGTACTGACAAATAATTCCCTACGCGAGATGTCGCTACCATTTGCCCCCTATTGGGAGGATTGGGAATTAACTCGAGGCGTGTTCGAAAACTGTACAAAACAACTTTCCATAGCTTAGTGGAGTACAGCTTCCGTCTAGCGACCAATAGCGAAACTATGTTGGGAGGAAATAAACTTCAGGCTATCATTCGTAGAGAGCGGTATGTAACGAGTCAAGAACTTTGCATTAGAGTAGCATCTGGCGGTGATTACTAGCATTCTAATCGGTACACACGCAGCTTACAGCTTAGTCGCTTGAATGCACAGTCACAGCCGGCTCTAGGAAAGCCCTGAAGTTTAGAAAGCTGGCAACATGGCTTGCGGGTCTGCGCGGCGTGGCCTGTCATTCCCTGTGAGTTGATTTCACAAGGAATTTACCAGAATTAATTTGTGTGATGCGGGTAGTGCTATCGTCGCCAGATTGCTACGAGCAGGCAGTGTGTCTCTGGGTGGAAACAGACAGCCCGAAGTCCTCGACAGCTTTTTTATAAATTTGTTTTGTTTGTGAAAAAATGAAACATTTCTCTAAAAGTTCGGAGTGAAGAATCGTTCCTTTACAATTTCAAGCCTCAAGATGCCTAGAACAGTCGAAGGAAGCTAGAACCAATGCTAGAACTTAATTATATACCTGCGGCTGTAAGTCAAATCATAATAATAACTTTAAGTAGCTAGGTTTTCTTTGCTTGATGGCAAGCGGTCAACTTGTATTCGTTTTGGGCTTTCCAAAGGACGAAAATTTAAGAATAACATGATTAAGGGCCTATTGCATAGACAAACTAAAGTACCCTTTAAAATTAAAGGAGTTTTCTAACAATCCAACCATTGTTTAGTATTGTTGCAAAAGTTTCTTTACCTAATGTTAAAGTCAAAAGATAATTTAGTTGAATGTATTATGAAATTGGCCCTAACTGCCATTTCAATCAGAAAAGATTACGTATCTCCTTCACAACATGCTGTTCTCTGTTCGTTTGTTTGTATTTTTATGAAAATTTAACCACAAGGGAGATAGGTAATCATTATTTGCCTAATGGCGCACTTTGCGAAAAATTCTCACAAAAATTCGACTTACAACAAGATTTAGTTCTATCTATTTGCCCAAATTTACCATATTATTTGTCAAAAATGTACCTTTCCACACCAGGAATCGTACATATTATAAATACCTACTTATACTTCTGTGTATATTTTGTTACTTGTTACTGCTTTTACTGCCTGTTAAACAAACGTACCTACTTACTTAGGTACCTACCCAATTATTGAAACAAAGTTCACAAATGTATCTAATTATAATTAAAAAGAGGGTTGAACATTTATTAGAAAAGATAAACTAAGCCAAAGTGCAGACTGCTATATACTGCATAGACCCGTTGAACCGTCCCACTGCGGCGTTGCCACATGTTTGCTCAGGGCTTGTAAGCTTGAGAAGGTTGTGGCACAGTGGTCGGATATCTTCTCAATAATTTAATCACTGGCAATACCCTGTGTTTTATCTACGAAACGTTATTCGCCCCCCAGATATCGAAATATATTCTGGCTTCGCCGACTTTCCCCGTGTCTTTTTTCCTCGTGGCGTGAAAGAAATCTTGTTTAGTCTCGTGCTCGCTAAGCCAGATGGAAAATCGACACTCCGGATATATGGCATGCAGCAGAAAATTGAAATATAACACAACGGCAGCTCGATCAACGGCGCCGTGCAGTGTGGAGGGGTCGTTTCCATTTTCCATGCGCCCATACATTTTCCGGTGCCATTTTCCATTCGACGCCTCCTCTATCAGATAATTATTTACGTTTTCCTTATAGGACAATTCCATCGATTTTTTTTATTATTATTTACCGATGCAATTTGTTGGACATGTCCGGGGTATCAGTGAACGATTTTTTGTAGCAGGTATAGGGAAATATACAAGGTTTTCAGACTAAGTCAGCACTATGCTAACTTCGTTTTTACTGTAACTACAAAGTTAGTTAAACAGGAAAACTAGTAGCGTTGACTGACATATTTATAGAGACTTCTCACGGCTATAGCTTCATATCCTGTAAAACAGATGTCGCTGATGGCCAACAAAGTATTTTGCCTTGTATGGTGTCCCTCGAAAACGCATGGTGAACCAAAAACGTGTCAAACCTGACAGCCGTGAACAGTCTTTAATAATACGTCAAGTATTTTTTCCGCTGATTACGATGGTGAAATCGCAATAAAAATCGAACGTTACGTTTGTGAGTTATGTCAAAAAGTTCACGAGCCCGGTGGCCATTTGTTTGACCAAAGATATATAACATTCCATCATATCACATTTTTCTGAATGCGTGAAGTGCATTTTTCCTCAAAAAAAAACACAAACTGTAAACTGTTTACTAGCAAAAGTTTAATGTGACATAATCTTGATGGCATTTATAAAACAAACTAATGTTGTTTATGAAATCACAGCCACCTTGATGAATTTGAAAAATTGTCAATTGCTTTGTTATTTTTGATTTTAGGATAAAAGGTCATAGGACAATTTTTTTGTTCAGAATTTAGTTTTCTATATCTATCGAGAATATTGTATACTAGGTGTCCCATTTGAAAAATGAAACTTTTTGACATAAGTCCTGAACACGATGTTCAATTTTTATTTTTATTTTTTCGTATCACTTGGGTAACTTTTCAGATCATAAATCAATGAGTGACGTCATTAACTGGTTGAGACACAACATATACCAACATATACCCATGGTTAACAGAAAATTCTTAGGGATTTTGTGGAGAATGTCATCTGACAAAATCCGGACTTCTTACAGGGTATAGCCACAGTGCGGACTTAAGTTTGAAAATCCGGCAGATAATTATTGTTCTTTATTTTTTACCGAAAACCACTTCAAGATAAGGAAAAAAGAAGAGATCTTTTTTATTACAAAATAAAGCACCATTAAGAAAATAATTTTTCTTTTTTAAAGAACCTGTAGCGTTTGGTGAAGATTTTAAACCTTCAGTCAACGGCTGTAGCATATCATTTTTTCATTCAATATATTCAAGTTCCTATTAATTGGGGCGCCACTGTTTAAAACTGAAATATCGTTTCTTTTTCTTGAAAGATTTGTCTCTCTACCTAGTTCGCATCAATCAAATTTTATAAAAATATCTATCTAATGTAGTTTCGAAGTTATAAAAAAACATTTTCAAAAAAATTTATAAACACCCCTGTAATAAAAAATAAAGTAAAAACGGACCTATATTTATATGAACTTGTTGACTTAAAAACGAAGCCCAGATTAACAACCTTAAATGTTGACATTCAATAATTATGGATGTTTCGTTGATTAACACAGAAATTTTAACCAGTGGTTATTATTTTCTTAAAAAACACTAAAATTAAATTTCCGTTTTTCCACGAATTCTTTTAAAAAAGTTCTGGAACCACCGACCATGTTTGCAATGTTGCCACACTTCATAAAAATCGTAATATTATTTTAAATATTTAAAAAATAATAATTATAATAATATATAATAAAAAATATTAATTATAAAAAAAATAAATTTAAGAGAGTGCTCCAGCTTGCAAAGTTTCTGTACTAATTATATATTCACCCTGTTTCATTTTGTTTAGAACATTTTGGACACCCTCTACATAATGGAGTTAAAAAAATATAAGGAAGTAATGATTGCTTGCCTACTATTATTTAGTTTGAATTACATTTTTTATTATACCTACCCAGTTTAGTTCCTGTTCTAGAATGTATTTTTAGAGACAAAGCTTTGATCTTCCACTTTTAATGGCTTCCATTGTGGCTTTAATAGTTTCCACGTCAAAGTAATTATTGGATCACACACTAAGCCTGCGGTCATAACTGGTACGTATTTTGCCAATGCCCCTCTACCGAAGCATTATTAACAAAAACTCATTAAAATTTTTACCTATTAACAAATCGAAGGCATCATTGTATGGAGTGCCTATAATAACAGGTAAATATGCATTTGAAAATGAAGTTGTAACAAAAACTTATTATACAGAATAAAACTTACAGGGATGAGTACTTAATACCGGGTGTTCCATTAAGGGGGATAACCCGACATAACTTGGCTCCAAGCTCCAACTGTATAGAAGGTAACTTCCCAACAAATATCCGGCTGTATAATTCCTCCCAAGCACACAGCGCGATGTTCTCGAGGAAATATTAGGAAAGCGGGAATAAAAATTCCGAGTAGACGACTGTCTGGCGCGGAACATCTATCATTTAAAAAGTTTATATACGCCCGTTGGCTTCAAAATTGACGGGGTGGAACTTGCTCGAACCGGAAGAAGAGCCCACCCTTAAACTTTTAGATTATTTTCGCCAAAGAGAAATGAAACATTTTATCCGAGATACCGCGATTAAACTGAAAAGTAGTGGCATATAAAGAAGCCTTGTTTTTTAATGTTGGTGAATAAACCAAATAATCCTGAGTCTACATACAGAATATTATCGTTGTCAGGGCTGTATCTAGCGAAAATTGGAGGGGGGGTTCAGGATCGGCTCAAGCTTTTGTGGTGCTGGGTGCCGGATGAAAGTGCGGGGCCCAGGCAAGGAATTATTTAATCCATTAAGAACAAATTTTTGAAAATTGATACAAAGCTAGAATTATATTTTTGCATGTCACTTTTTAAAAAAGTAGGCCAGGGCGATGAGTTTCGATCACTTCAGTTCAGGCAGACGTAGCGCACCTGATGAGGGCCAACAAGCCCGAAACAGGTACCTGTCGTGGTCTGCACACCTCCGAAAGACCCATACACAATTTCCATTAGATATTGGAAACTAGTTTGGTGTTGCCAATTACCAAAGCATTTTGTCCCATATGCCACAAGCCATTTCTTTTAAAATTATAATGGGGACACTAAATATTCATTCTGTTTAATCATCGTTTGGCTATAGACGTAAGCACACGAGGATTGAAACTCACGATTCGATCCTTGTTGATTTCTATATATTAGAAGATACTCGGTGATGAATCAAACGAGTTTCTTGGCCCCCGTATGTATGCTTCTTCTGGTTTTTTTCCACCGCGCCGCGCTGCTTTGCCGAGTTCTTTTTATATGTCGATCGACCGGTCGATATATACACACTCACATTGCTTTGGTTTTGGCAGTACCAGCTAGATGGCGTTGGATGGTAAATGCTCACCGCATTATACTAGTTCCTTTTCCACTAAGCCAACGTGTTTGGGTCTTTTCGGCTGAGGTGCGCTACGTCTGCCTGATGAGGGCCAACAAGCCCGAAACAGGTACCTGTCGTGGTCTGCACACCTCCGAAAGACCCATACACAATTTCCATTAGATATTGGAAACTAGTTTGGTGTTGCCAATTACCAAAGCATTTTGTCCCATATGCCACAAGCCATTTCTTTTAAAATTATAATGGGGACACTAAATATTCATTCTGTTTAATCATCGTTTGGCTATAGACGTAAGCACACGAGGATTGAAACTCACGATTCGATCCTTGTTGATTTCTATATATTAGAAGATACTCGGTGATGAATCAAACGAGTTTCTTGGCCCCCGTATGTATGCTTCTTCTGGTTTTTTTCCACCGCGCCGCGCTGCTTTGCCGAGTTCTTTTTATATGTCGATCGACCGGTCGATATATACACACTCACATTGCTTTGGTTTTGGCAGTACCAGCTAGATGGCGTTGGATGGTAAATGCTCACCGCATTATACTAGTTCCTTTTCCACTAAGCCAACGTGTTTGGGTCTTTTCGGCTGAGGTGCGCTACGTCTGCCTGATGAGGGCCAACAAGCCCGAAACAGGTACCTGTCGTGGTCTGCACACCTCCGAAAGACCCATACACAATTTCCATTAGATATTGGAAACTATTTTGGTGTTGCCAATTACCAAGGCATTTTGTCCCATAATATGCCACGAGCCATTTCTTTTATAAATAAATAATAGTTAAATGACTCTTTATTTGGTCTTTTAATCTCGCCGAGGCCAAAGATTTTAAGACATTTTGCGACACTTATTGTCCATACGAATGAACTAAGAAGTATATTAAACAAAAGAGCGTCTATCATTATTTCCATAATACGTCTGCAACAAATTCATAGACGGAACCGCAAGCTTTAAATGTACATTCCTCGTGCTGTTATATTCTCCCACTTCAATTAGAGTTGCGAATTAATACGCATTCCACATTCCACTCATCTTTAGTGCCGTCTGCATATTACACAGAAATGATTTCATGCAAATATTTTACTATAAACGTTCTTTGGCATTCGCATTTAGAATTAGGGGGCGGGAATTATTCAGTCACCAAGAATTTTGTGCAGTACACTTTACTACCGCCAGTCTGCCATTCTGATAAAATACCTTTGGCAACTAAAAACAATGATGAACACATTTTGTTGTTGTTTTATACCGAGGAAATTTATATTTTTGAGTGAATAAACGATCTTAAGTTTGCCTCTAGCCCCTAAGCCCTGTGGGGTATCCTATAGCCTGGCCACTCCCTTTCTGACGTCGCCCAACTAATAGCAGACCGGTCCACGCCCACTAGGCGTGTCTCTATCCGCTTTAAGCCAATAGGAGTGACGATATGTACTTCGTCACGCCCTCCAGCCAATCCGACGCATCCCGCGGACGGCAAAAGTCTTTATGTCCGCGTCGTAATCCGGTATGGCGGGCGAGGGCCGCGTTCGCGTGTTTTACAGCGGCGTTTACGAGATATTGCGGTTTTATTGCCACGCCACGGGGTGCGGGTGGAGTTTTTAATGAAGCCGTCCCTATTAGAACGGCGTAAAACGTTAATTATATATAATGGGGAGTTGGCGAGTTGCATTTATGCCCCCTTACGTCGGAGAATACGGGTCTTTAAATGCTCGCTATAATTGCCAACATTCTGAATGGGAATTCTAGATTCTATAGCACAAAAGTATTCTCAGATACATCAGGTCATTAGCTACTATCGTCTATTTTACTGAATCAGTGACTCATGACATTTTTTTTTGCATTACAAACACAATTTTTTGTATTCTGCTCTTGCTTCACTCAAAAACTATTTTTAGTATCTTGGACTTTAAAAAGTTTATAGAGGGCGCTGGTAGCAGCTTAAAAATAAAAATCGCATCCGGTAAAGTGCCTTTTCTATGCGAAATATGTATAAATATAATCATAATTTAAATTTATTTATTCTACCCGTGTTCCTCCAACAATAAATTATTCTGACACAAAGACAGATCACTTTTATTTTTGTTTCCATGGCATACTCTTCTTAAAACATTAAAATTACAAATGCTATAAATTCAATTGACCTTCAAGCCATTCAAAATCGCTACAAAGAATTTAAGAACAGAGTTGAGGTGTGTGCTAAAAGTGGAGGAACATGGGTAGAATAAATAAATTTAAATTATGATTACATTTATAATATTTAAAAAAATTATAAATAAAAAATATTTAGTTCTGTAATTTAATACGTCATATTTTCTAAAATTTATTTGTGGCGTAAACAGATCCAACTTTTAATTAAAAGTTTGTATGACAGGGCTAAAGAGATTTGCTCTAATAACACAAAATTTGAAGAGGAAATTAAGCATATAAAACATGTTCTTGAGAAGAATAGTTATCCTATTGAATTTATTGAGCAAGTTTTTCAGGATTGCCAACAAAATAACAATGCTAATAGAATTAGAGAAATAAATTTGGTGGACCGACCAGTAAATTTAATTATTCCTTATATTCCTGGACTGGATCAGATAAGCTAAAACGCACAGGCAATCGTTTTAATGTCAGAACAGTATTTAAAACGAAAAATACATTAAGATCTATGCTAGTTAAAAAAAAACTATTTAAAAAACCATTTAATGAGGTACAAAGTTCAAAAAATTGCATTTATAAAACTCCTTGCGAATGTGGAACGTTCTATGTTGGGGAGACTTGTATAGGCCATTTAACGTTCGTTTAAAAGAACATCAAAATTATATCAGGCAAAATCAAATTTCGAAGTCGAAAATATGTGAACACTCGTTTAATAACAATCATAGGATTTTGTGGGAGAGGTCCAAACCAATTCTCAAAGAAGAAGTAGGAAATAGACGAAAAATTAAAGAATCAGCATTTATTCTAGGAAATACAAACAACTGTGTTGCTGAATATTCAGTAGAATTCAGTAAAATATTATTGCCACTTATTCAAAGAGAAGTTAGTATAAATAATTAGGTAGAACACAAGGTACAATATCAGACAGGTGGCTAGGCTATTGTTTCTGTTGTCATGACATTTAACCTGAAATTTATTAATCTGTCATTTCACTTTGACGTGACGTGATCTTTGAGAAAGGAGAAAGATTTATTCCCCGAAAGCTCAGAAAACAAATTTGTTGAAGATATTTTTTGTTACAAGTTCAAAGTTTAGTTCATTTACTGTCAAGAATTTATTAATTTTCCAGGCAACTTGAAAAAGTTGTCTTTTAACCAGTTTGGTGGCGAAAAACTCAATTGAAATTCAATACAACATCATATTTTTTAATTCTGAGCAAGTTTTTCTAATCAATTTTTTCAATATTTCGCACAGAAAAGGCACTTTACCTGATTTTTATTTTTAAGCTGCTACCAGCGCCCTCTATAAATTTTTTAAAGTCCAAGATACTAAAAATAGTTTTTGGGTGAAGCAATAGCAGAATACATAAATTGTGTTTGTAATGCAAAAAATATATAATACCGCTTTGCCGAGGACACATTGTAGTTTATCTGAAGACATGTATTTAATTTTTCTATACCTACCTGTAGTAGCACGAGTAGCAAGAGTAAAATTCTGACAATCTTAAAGCTCTTATTGATATGGTAAGAGTGCCATTTAAATAACAGGTACCTGCAACATTTTTACGGTTTCAGTTCCATAGTAGAAGCCGTCAAATATACGTAGATTTAGGTCCTAGTAAAATTCTTTAACGACAGTCATTACCGCAGCGCGAAACGAAACGAGTCAAATGGAAAAATCAATGAGCTTATTTCCCGCCCGCTTTTCTTTTTTTGGGAAAGTCGACGCTCGTTAGTATGTAAATGATACCATCTTCCTTGCTTATTTACTGAAAAAGAAAATCTTAAATTCTACCGCAGTATAATCCGACGCAGATCGGCAAATTCTTACAGAAATATAATTTTTGTTAACATGTGTCGTGTTCTCAGGGAAATAACCAAGGAGAGAGGGAGCAACAGCATCAAAATACACACGTTTGTAGTCAACCAACATCTCATGCAAATTTACCGAAGTAAACAAACATTAGGCCCGTGTGTACAACGTTTACCTGTGATAGGTTATATCCTGAGAAATATCAATTTGGCCACACACCACACATTTTCTGCGTCCCATTTGTATACAAAATCAGTCACTAGAGCCTAAATACTAATAAATAGCCTATAAATTAACAGTAAGACAATTGAAAACAAGAAAAATGCATACGTAAACAATCGGAAAACTTGACTTGCTGGGCAAACACAAAACAAATACCGCCGAGTTAACGAACGCGGCGCCCGCGGCAGCAACGGCGGCGTTGCCATGTTGGGCGGTTTGAGGTATCTGTGACGATTTTATTAATGTGATAATTAGCTACTATAATTACATGGCAATTTAGTTTTAGTTTAAGATTGTTACATACAAGAAATTAATAAGTACATTTTTGTTGATTTAGCGTTATGGGAGGTGTGCCTTCATTTAATCCCATTATTAAACCCTTCTATTTTGAAATGGAATGCTGTAAGCAATGGAGTACGTGGCATCACTCAAAAAGATGTTGGCTCTGTTTACTTTTTGTTCTTACTCCCTCTATCCTTGGTTATTTCTCTGAGGTCGTGTTGCTATTACTGTGGTAACGTCTCACGAGTCTAAAACTGACACTTTCTTCGCTACACAACTCGTCACCAAACGCAGTAGCCTGCCTTCACTGTAATGCATGCAAGCTTCCGCACCCTGCCACGTTTCAGGGATTACCATCCATGTTTAATGTTTCGTAGGCCGCATTTTCAGTGCCTTCTTTATTTGGCTCTGTGGCCGGAATTTCGAAGCGTAGCGGATCTTTTATTGTTTCATATTTTTCCCGGGATGTATCCGGTGGAAACGGTGCGGAGACGTTTCTGGATGCTTCATAAAGAAATTGAGGAAAATGAAAAGGCGGAAATATACAAGTGTCACTGCTGGGATTTGGAACAGCAATCAAATTATCTTTATAAAGGTTAATCTTGAGCATAACCAAAGGAATAAAATATTAAAATCTTAAAATGTTTTTCATTAGTGTGTACAGGGTGTCCCATTTTCGGTGTTTTTGGGTGTTTTTCTCAAAAATCTCGGTTATTATTAAAGCTAGATTGTTGCGGTTTTCACGTCACTGTACTACTTTTTTGAGAGGAATTTGGTGGACCAATCAGATTTTAGATAAGTTTTATAGTTTCCGCGCATTGGCGCAGGACTGACATTTTCGATTTTTTTGGAAACCTCTCTCCTGGCTACAACTTATATATATCGACAAATTTAATCAACTATTTTTATAGATTTTTTGGCGTAGAATCGAATGGAATAATTAGTTTTTTGGTACGTTAATAGTTAGATATGAACCAAAGTTATATTTTTTTTAAATGGAAACCATAGTATAGTTCATATCTCAAAAACTATTAACGCTACCAAAAAACTAATTATTCCATTCGATTCTACGCCAAAAAATCTATAAAAATAGTTCTTTAAATTTGTCGATATATATAAGTTGTAGCCAGGAGAGAGGTTTCCAAAAAATCGAAAATTTCCGTCCTGCGCCAATGCGCGGAAACTATAAAACTTATCTAAAATCTGATTGGTCCACCAAATTCCTCTCAAAAAAGTAATACAGTGACGTGAAAACCGCAACCCTCTAGCTTTAATAATAACCGAGATTTTTGAGAAAAACTCCCAAAATGGGACCCCCTGTACAGGGTGGCTCACTATAAATTGACACCCCCTTAACTTGTTAGTTTTTAAGGTTTGAAAAAAGTTTTTTACAAAAGTTATAGATACTATTACAAAGTCTTTTGTGACGCTATTGGACCTTATACAACGTGTTCTAGAAAGCCGTGGCAGACATAACGTACCCATGTTTTTTAAATGGAACACCTTATATATTTTTGGATTATTGAATTCTACGCATTTTTCCGATTCCAATGAAGTATATATACATGTATACAGGGTGTCCAAGTTTAAAACTGTACAAATCCGTAAAATCTTTATTTTTGGAGATAGTCGCATAAACTTTTTTTTGTTTGAAAGGCCTTCAAAAACAGCTTCTTCTGACCTTCCTGCCATTTTCAAAATGCAAATCCAGGTCCGGCTGCGATTTTTTTATACACCCGATTTTCACGAAAACCATTTAGCGATTTTTTTACTTAAAATCTGAAACAACGTTAATCAGAACACCCCAAAACCCCCATATACCAAATTTGATCAAAAAATATACAGGGAGTTGTCTTCTGTAGGGTGTCAAGGTTGAGCAAAATAGGAATTTTAAAGACCTCTGGCGAGTCAAGTGTGCCATAGAATCCTTTTAAAACAGTTAAATGGTCAACAGGACCACTCAAAATGTTGGTGTGAAAAGATTTACTACAAAAATATATAGGGTATTTTTCTCTGAGCCATCTCAAAATTCTGAATTTTTATTAAACTTTGTTTTTTTTGAGTGCTTTGGAATCATTGAAAAAATATTAATAAACACAAAAGTAATTTATTTCTTTATAAAATGCCAACCAGCAAATAAAAACAATTTAAATTATTGGACCTTTCTCAACAAAGTCACTGTCTAAGATGATACATTTTCTGTGCCTTTCCTGTTGTGGCACACCAGCCACCTTAACTGATTTGGACTTACTGACTGGCAGGCTTCTGTATTTTTAAAAGCTTTTATTTAACTTGCAATGTATGTATGTATGTATGTAATTTGTTCGGGTGGAATCTTGCAACTCAATTTTGAAGCAGATATCTTCAACCGATTGAGCTAAAATTTTGTACACACGTTTAATTTGGATAACAATGCATGATTATATGTGTGACGTCATTCTAAATCCAACATGGCGGATCACCCAAGATGGCGGACTAGTTAAATTTCAACCGATCGAGCTGAAATTTTGTACACACGTTTAATTTGGATGACAATGCATGATTATATGTGTGACGTCATTCTAAATCCAACATGGCGGAACACCCAAGATGGCGGACTAGTTAAATTTCAACCGATCGAGCTGAAATTTTGTACACACGTTTAATTTGGATGACAATGCATGATTATATGTGTGACGTCATTCTAAATCCAACATGGCGGAACACCCAAGATGGCGGACTAGTTAAATTTCAACCGATCGAGCTGAAATTTTGTACACACGTTTAAAATGATGCGTTAACTGAGATGAATAGACTCAGACACCTGGCCAAACTAAAAATTACAAAATAAATTAAAAGTAAAAAAATATTTTTAAAAAAAGCTTTTATTTAAATGCGCTAAAAAGAATAAAATAATCTTTTCTTTTAAAACTTTTACTATCAACTTATAACGTCATTCCACAATTTATATGATATAAAAGCTTGTCGCGAGACAAACTAAGTAAATACCACTACTTAAATCTCGCGACAAGCTTTTATATCATATAAATTGTGGAATGACGTTATATTTAGATTTAGTTCGTTTATAGTGTGTGGAGCGGTTTTGATATACTCGATTTTTGACCCGTATAAAGTTACAAAAATTCGGTTATTTGAGATGGCACAGATAAGAACAATCTGTATATTTTCTATTGGACCTTTGCATACCAACACCTTGAGTGGTCCTATTGACCATTCAACTGTTTTGAAGGGATTCCATGGCACAGTTGACTTGGCAGATGCCTTTAAAATTAGTATTTTGCTCAACTTTGACACCCTGCAGATTGGAACTCCCTGCATATTTGTTATGCAACTTTGGTATATAAGGGTTTTGGGGTGTTCTGATTAACGCTGTGGGATCAGATTTTAAATAAAAAAATCGCTAAATGGTTTTCGTGAAAATCGGAGGTATAAAAAAAATCGCACCCGGCTCTCTATTTGCATTTTGAAAATGGCGGAAATGTCAAAAGGAGCGATTTTTTAAGGCCTTTCTAACAAAAAAAAGTTTAGGCGATTATCTTCAAAAATGAAGATTTACGGACAGTTTTAAAGTTGGACACCCTGTATGTACTGAGCGTTTTTTGTGTGGGATTACTCCTTGGGTCATAGGTTGCCATGGACGACAAATGCCAAATTATAGTAATAATTATTAACAGTTTGCAAGTATATTCACGCGTTGGAAAACAAAATGGGCTATTTTAAGATTTCAGAGAAAAATAAAGAAGAGAAATTGAGAGAAATGAGAAATTTTAAATAGTAACATAGTTAATAAACTTCGTCAGATTTATTGTTTGAAATTTAATTTTTATTGAAAACCACAATAACATTTAGAAAAAGGATATACGTATTACAAATACTCCACATGGCCTCCATCTTGCACAATGAATTTATTGATATTTGCTACTAATTTTCTGTTTATTGAGTCAACGATAAAATTGCCGTGTTCATTATTTACCTAATATGTGTTCCCGAATTCTGCCATTCAGTGTTTCTACATTTTCCGGTCTGTCATAATAAATTTTGTTTTTTAAATAACCCCACAAAAAATATAAAAAAATAGATAATTTTTCTAGATGTTATTGTCGTTTTATATAAAAATTAAATTTCGAACAATAAATTCCACGAAGTTTATTAACTATATTATGTTACTATTTAAAATTTCTTATTTCTCTCAATTTTCCTTCTTCCTTTTCCCTTAAGTCTTAAAATAGCCCTTTTTGTTTTCCAAAGCGTGAATATACTTACAAACTGTCAATAATTATTACTATAATTTGGCATTTGTCTTCCATGGCAACCTATGACCCAAGGAGTAATCTTTCACAAAAAAGGCTCAGTTCTAAACTAACGGTTGGAGCGAACATATAACATATAAATATACTTCATTGAAATCGGAAAAATGCGTCGAATTAAATAATCCAAAAGTATACAAGGTGTTCCATTTAAAAAAAAAACATAAGTTTTGTCTGCTACGGCTTTCTAGAACACACCGTATAAGGTGCAATAGCATCGCAAAAGACTTTGTATTAGTATCTAAAACTTTTGTAAAAAACTTTTTTTCCAACCTCAAAAACTAACAAGTTAAGAGGGGTGTCAAATTATAGTGAGCCACCCTGTACACTTTGGGAGTATCTGATTGTCGAAGTCATCTCCAGAACATCCAGAATTTCTCTAGGTATAGAAGGTTCAAAGTTGTACCCGTTGGCACAACACCGTCCGTAATTGAACCTTTGCAATTACAGCGAAATCATTTCAATTGAACTCGAACGGGAGCGTAATACAATAATTAGAGCCACCTTTTCCCTAATAGCATTACGGGGTTTCCAAATGCGACGACGAAATTAAAATGAGCTTATTGTGCGATGCCATTTTCTCTTTGGAATTTCTACTATTAAAGCCATAGCTTTAAATTTGTAAAAATCGGTACAGTACAGGCATCAGGCAACATCCCACAAAATAGGTAGGTTTTGATATTGATAATATTTTTAATTGCTCTAAAATCGTACCCAGTTTACAGTAGATGCACTAACATAACACGTACCTAATAAAAGAAACGACGGCTTTTAGCCCTTATTTATTTATGATAATTAAAGACGAAGTTTTACAATTTTCTTCAGGCTGAAATCTACAGTTTCGTCGTTTTATTGTCTAGAACGCCAAACATGGCAACGTCTGTGCCTGCCAGGAGAAACGGCATTGCAATGTTGCCGGTGCCCGTTTGCAACAATTCGTGGAACAAAGGCAAATTTTACTTTTCTATTCAAATGTCTTCAGCTTGCCTATGAATACCTATTAATTAATGTATTGCAACTTTTGCGCTTTAACTAATGCAATTGCACACAAAAATGTTGGCACATAAATACTTTTTTATTGCTAATCTGTACCGTGTATTGATTCCTCTATAAATTTCGAAGAAAGTCTGAAATTTGCTAATCACGTAAATATTATTTTTATAGAAATAATCGTAGGGTTTTATGCAAGTGCCCAGGAATTGTTTGAGCAAGTTTGTAAAATTTCGCCAAGTAGGTACCCTATTCTAACAAAAATGAAAAGGTTTTTGTATTTCAAACATACCAACATCAACAAAATAGCTACAAATATGAAAAAGTTACGGACCTGAGGATTTGTCCCTTCCAGCAGTATACTGTGAGGCAAACTACTGGGTCTGTTATAACAGCTCACTATAAAAAAAGTACTCAAGCTATTTTCTCTTACGTGCCCCTTATTTTCGCCGTAAAAGCACTACTATATGCCCCATATATTTTCCCAATAAACCAGTACATGGATGCACTGAACAACTGAACTGCGACACCGTAAATGATTTTATTATGTACCTACGTCCTGAGTTATAAACCAGGAAGTCTCCTAAAGAAATTCAATAAGCCGCCGTCGTACCAGCCATCTATTTGGAAATAAAAAAGTATAAGACTTTAAAGTAGATGGGTGATTATTTTCAGTGCCTTAAATATCTTCTTTTTTCCGATATGTCAGAATGTTTGTAGTAATGTTTAGAATAAAAAAAAAGCTGTTGACACCCTATCGATTTTTTTGCATAGAGAATTTTGAATTTGACAGAAATTTGGGTAAGTATATTATTTTCGTAATTTTTTTAATATGCACCGCTAGGGCCGTGACGTGATAGCCCGAGAGTACTGATTGGCTATTACGAAGTTGCCGTGTTCCTACAAGCTGTATGGGAAAAATATTGACTCGTTTAAATGGAGAGCCGACAATTTCGAATGATGGCGAACACGTCAGTATTATTGGGTTGTATCATTGACTAAAGGATATACAGTGACCGGCAGAAAGTTGGACTCAAAAATTTAATATTTTTAAACTCTGATTTCCATTAATTTAAATTTCTAGCTGCTAATCGAACAAAATTAAAGTTTAGTAGCAAATTCATGTGTTATCCGATGATAAGTTGCGCTTGCGGTATTTTGTTTTTTTTTTGTAACACACAGGCTGGTGTCTAAAAAAATACAAAAAAAGTTAAATTTTTTTTTACTAGGTGGCTGTGACTTTAAATCTGACATTCACCTTTGATTCCAAACAGCTTTTGTAAGTGTAAGTACCTTTTTACCGTATTTAAAAAAATAAGGGTACCTACTTTACTCTTGAGGTATTTTGACATTTTTGAATCTACCTCATATCCAAAAAGAGATATTTAAAGTTTGATATGTGCGTTTTGAGTTTGAAATGATGCACCAACTTTTATCAAGAATAACATTTTCGGAGAAATTAATAATAAACAAGTTTTACATTTGTGTCCAACTTTCTGCCGGTCACTGTAGATTCTATATAGGGTAGAATATATTATCCTTTACTCAATGGTTGTATTTTGAATTCCCCACCCAAAGGAATAATATAAAGGGTGGCCCATAGTGTAGTGACATTTTGTGAAGTCTAATAAATTTGCCTCTGAAAAAATTTTAGGTTAATTTTTGGTGTTGTTCGATAGCAAAACTCAAAGAAAATTTTGTGTTGCAAAAAACTACAGACTATACCAGAATAAAAAACGAATTTAATAATTTAATCAAAAAATAACGATATAAAGTTAAATTAATGTAATTGGTACATAAAACCGACAAAGTCTGAAAGATACATACTTTATTATTCGTATCATAGCACAAGAATAAAATAAATTTGGTTTTAGCACTAAAAGACAGAATAGAAAAACTAGTCCATCCATCTTTATTACAAAAAAAAAAGGAAACAGAGATATTCTTATAGAAAATTCTTACCCAAAAAAATGTCTTAACAAAATAATTTTTAATACAAGAACAAGTGAAAACTTGCAAAATCAAAGTACATAATAATAATTTAGCTAATATATTTTTTATAAATCTTTACCATTTATAAAAGGATTAACTACCAAAATTGTTAAAAATTTCAAAGAAGAATAAAATATCAAAATCGCTTATAAAAATGTAAAATCTATTGGAAATAAAATTGGTACTCAATTAAAAGATGAAACACCTGTATTACCTCAGAATAATGTTGTTTACTGTATTCCCTGTAACAATAATAATAAAAAATATATACGACAAACATAATAAAATCTAAAAAATAAAATATCAGGGCATAAAAGTGATGCTAAGCTTAATAAAAAAAATTAGCACTAGCGGAACATATTAATGGTAAAGGTCATTTTACTATTTTACCAACACCAAAATTTTGCATAAAGAAAATCTAAATACAACCTAGAATAATATCACCAATTTTCAGCCGGATTTTCAATTTTTTAACAAAAATAAAAAATGATATGTGTGTAACTAAATTTTTATAACAACTTTTTAATATCTTGAAACATTATGCCTAATTTTTATATTTATAATCTTAAAAAGAAGCAATTATCGTGAGACAAAATTGGAAATATGTTTTTCTAACAATTTTTAACTTCAAAAATAGGTAATTTGTATATACAGGGTGAGTTTTTTTCGATGCCCACTATGGGGATCTCGGAAACTAGCAGAGCTAGAACAAAGGTTAAATGGGGAAAGAATTGCAGTTTTGAATGCTCAATCTAATGCCCCTTTTGGAGTTTTAAAAAAGTTCATGGTTCACTAGATATTTTCAAAAGAGTGATTTTTTGCTATTTCATCAGATCTCTGTAGCTCAGTTATTTCTGATTATACAGAAAAACTGTAGAGACAAAAATTGTAGATAATTTTGGGCTTAACAAGATAATCTAATCCAATTTTTTATGTTGTTTATGATTTTTGAGATTTTTGCCATTTATTTTTTTTGTGCATGATTGGCTACTGGATATAAAATAACATCCTTTAATACATAAATTTATACTGTTGTTTCTCTCTGTTTCTGTTATAACTTTACGATACGACCTCGTCATTCCTGTTTAACTCATTAGTCATCGCATTTCGCGAATTTTCCTATTAGTTATCGCACGCCAACTTCTCGTGTTAAAATCCACCCAGATCTAGATATCACCCCTTTTTCCTGCCTGGCGAACATTTGATAAACACCCCCCTAAGCTTTGATCACGAACCTTGCCCCCACTCACTTGAATATGTATACGATTCGTATTGATTCAAACGCGACTTCAAAACAAATTATAAACTCTCACTGTTGAATATGTATAAATTTTGGAATTCCCAAGAAGTTCAATTCAGGTGTGCTTGTACAGGGTCATCAGAGGAGCAATATGCACAATACTCTCATAAAGCTCAATAGAACTCAACCTAAGGTATCAATATTAATTTCATAACCTCTATTATTCCTCTGTATAATTCATCACCAGAGTAACCCAAATATGCAACACGCATATTTTGCATATTTAGCATATTATATGCATTTTTTTTAATATTTGCATATATCCTTAAAATATGGCATATTGTGCATAATTGAAAGAATTTAGTATAATTTAAATCTTTGGCAGGCTTTTCATTCATTTTTGGAAACAGGGGTCGGTGTCTAGGTAGGTACCTGGTTTTCCCAAAATGATATAGGTAAATTATAATTTTATGGGCACTAATCCTGGTGATCTGAAAACGAATATAGTAGGTATTTATACCTATTTAATAAAGTACAATAATTATTGAAAAAGACAGAAGAAATTATATATAGGATATTTTTTGCTCGTTTTCTCAGATGCAGCACCGTACATGGTAAGAGCCGGGCAAAATTTGAAAATCTTTTATCCGAAGTTGATACATGTAACATGCCTTGCTCATGCTTTAAATAGGGTTGCTGAGGAAATTAGGAAACATTTTCCACTTGTAAATAGTTTAATTTCCAACATGAAAAAAGTCTACCTTAAAGCGCCTATAAGGGTTCAGTTCTACAAAGAAAAACTACCAAACACTCCTCTTCCACCTCAACCTGTTATTACAAGATGGGGCACTTGGTTGGAAGCTGCTTTTTTTATTGCGAGAATTTTTGCCAACTGAAAGATCTAATTTCAGAACTTTCGAACGAATCTTCCCAGTCCCTTACAAATGTTAAACAACTATTCGAAAACAAGGAAATAAAGAAACAACTTTCATTTCTAAAAGAAAATTATAGCTTTCTTTCTAAAACAATAACACAAATGGAGGAATGTAATTTGCCATTAACCCGAAGTGTAGAACTGGCAAAACAATCTGAGGTTGCTTTTCAAAATGTCACAGGTAAAATTGGGGAGAAAATATTTCAAAAATTTAGAAATGTGATGGAAAAAAATAGTGGGTCTCAGTTTCTTAGCCAAGTAGCAAATATTTTAAAGGGAATCCATCTATTTGGATCCTGTGATAGTGAGCAATTTTAAAAGCGCACCTCTTACATCGGTTGATGTGGAAAGGAGTTTCTCCATTTATAAATTTTTATATTCTGATAGAGGACAAAATTTTTTAATTGAGAATTTTGAGCAACATTTAGTTTTTTATTGTTTTTACAACTCAATTTCAACCTGATTTTTATTTATAATAAATGCATATTTAGATTTAGTTCAATCGCCCTGTATGTAGAAAATTTAAAATAAAATATTGGTACTTTTACTATGTATAAATGCATTTAGAAATTTGTATGTACAATATGTTTATTTGTAAATGAAATAATAAATTTATATTTTTAAAGTATTTCTTAAATTGCATATTTTCAACATTTTCCTGCATATTTTGACTAAATTATTTGCATATTTTTAGGGTTTCGACTTGCATATTTGGGTTACTCTATTCATCACTTAAATTTTTCCTGCCGGTTATTTTGCTTACCTAGAAGACAATTAATTTTCCAATAATTTACGACAGACAGAGCAAATTTACGAAGTTTCAACGTTGATTGAGGAATCCTCCATCGATGGTTTCAAGTAAAGGTTTCCCAGTTTTTATAGACAGCGTACAAAAAAATTATACCGACATAATCCCGGTAATGCACATATACGGAGAGAGGGGCTTAAAATTGTATAAGCCAGTCATAATTGGGTTTAGAGGGGGTAGAAATCTATACCGGTTCGTCCGCTGGGGTGAAATTTAATCAATTTCGCCATATATTTTAGCTGTGCGAGTTTGCGAGTGCCCTTTTATGGATGACGTCAGTCCCGGGGTGCATCACGGTGAGGGTCATCCCTTAGCCTAATGGCATTAGATGAACTTTAATGCCGCAACCAGGGGAACTATAATAGAGGGAGAGCGCCGTTCAAATATTAAATCTGACATTACATTTTTACATCGAATCGAATCTTGCTTCTCTTGTTTGCGTCACAATTTCGTTAACAACAAAGAGAATGTTATACATATTATGTTAACAAGAACAACCGTTATTAAAGTTTAAAAAATATATATTTAAAGCTAAAATAATAATAATAATATTAATAATAGGAAATTTAATACTATTTGGCACAGCAATACTATATTTTATAAAATCAAATATTTTTATAATATCGGCTGTATTATAACAGCAAATATACTGATGTTTGATTTAACAACTTGTATGCGTTTTAAATCTAAAAACTAAGATATCACATATAATATTCATGTTTTCAATTTTTCTATTTGTTATATTCATTAATAAAAAAGCGTATAAAAGTTTTAAAAATATTTTTCTATCGTGCAGTATTATATACTATAAAATTTAATAAATATATATTTGTTTATAATGTCCAAATATTCGGGAAAAAATATACGCATATTGGTAGTGAAAATATTGAATAATTGTTACTTTAAGTATATTTTATAGTAATTGGTAATATTTATATATAATATAAATATGAGAACAAATTTTCAGGCTGTCCCGCCGTGGTCGATGGAAATCTTCCAGACGTTTTTGCTGATCGTACCTACCCGTATAAGCATCTTCAGTGACGACTCGTATTATGTTGGATCGCAACTTATTATCAGTAAGATCGCCAGTAGACATTACTTCGGCATTGGATGATCAGTTACAATCCCTAAGTGGACGAGTCACCACTAAAGATGCTCTCCAGATACGACTAGCAAAATGTCTAGAACATTTCCAACGACCACGGCGCAACAGCCCGGAAATTCATTCTCACATGGAAAACATCCTTGAAAGCCTAAAAATAAGGGAAATAAAAATTACATGGATTTAATAAAAAATATTTATGTATTTACTTACATTTGCATTGAATAGGGAATCCAAAATAAAATTCACATTTAACATACGCCCATTTATTTTTACATTTTTAAACAAATTTTAATAATTCTAGTTCTTATTGAAATGCATAACTTCCCAAAAAAACATATTTATTCATGAACTTATAAAAATTTGATATAAAAAATACATATAAACAAACATTCTTTGGAACAATAAAAAAATATATTTTTTCGGTACTATCCAATAAATAAAAAATGCACTTTTATTATTAAGCATCACGGGCGTAGCCAGGATTTAGTTTTGGGGGGGGGGTTAGTTTGAGAAGTAAATAAAACAACAAAAATATACTTACATGAAATTTAATATCTATATATTCATCCGAAAAACTACGACATATTTATAAAGTTCTTAACTTTAAATGAAATGGATAAATTAATTTCGTTCCTCTGCGCTAAATCTAAAACCATTAAAGAAGAAATCTTCGGCTTTTTCTTTTAAATATATCCACTACTTCATCTGCATGAATTTCTGTTCCATAGTGAATGTTCATTAGAGCCAAACCATTAAGTCTGTTTTCACTTGTAGTGTTTCGTAAATAGTTTTTCAGTCTCCTTAGGCTCGAGAAAGACCTTTCTGGGGTAGCAGTGGATAGAGGAATGGTAGCCAAGATTTGTAGTAATGTGTAAATATTAGGATAAAGGTTTTTATCGCACATATCTAGGCATTCCAAACTAGATTTCGGGGTAGGCAGTCTTCTTATCAGCATGCAAGGTAGCTGAAGCTTTGATAGCTAAATCCAAATTTGTTTCTTTATTAGAAACCCCTTGACCTTGACTACACCACTTTTTCCAGTAGTCCATACCTTTAAGTTTATCACCCTTCCTTTTTTTCCCCTCCATTTTTCGACAGTAATAATGATTCACGTATCTATCCTTAACAAGGTCATCGAATAACAGCGCACTAAAATTACTCACTTACACGGTACACTTAATTCTCTTCACTATTCGTTCACCACTTTTCACTTTTATTCGCTTCGAGTTCGCATGGAACAATACTGCCGTAAGCGCGGTCACGCGCCGCGGCGCCGCTTATATAGCAGCCCAGTAGCCGTCCAGAAACTTCCACGAACTTCCACAAAGTTCCGCTCATTTCGACCGAGGGGCGTGGCGAATAATCGAGAAAGGACGCAAAGTGTCCCTACAATACAAAATAGTTCGGCTGCAACTGCGTCTGCCTCTCGTCAAAAGATGGCGCTAGGCGCTACTATTACTACATATATTCAAACGTAATAATAATTTAACTCTTCACTCCTCGTATTTTTTCGGTATAATATTAGGTAATGTTTTGCTTATTTCGGGGGGGGGGGTTTGAACCCCCGAAATCCCCCCCTTGGCTACGCCCGTGTTAAGCATACTCGTACATAGTAAATTTATATTCTCTTCAATCTACTCAGTATTGGATATTGGTTATAAGCTTTAATATGGCTCATTATATCCAAGTAAAAGGCATGCGCACCATCAAAGAAACAGTCCAAGAAGTGCTAACTCAATTCACCACATGTTGAGTCCATACAGCACAATAAATGAATTAACAATAATGCCGATAACATTATGGAAAAACTTATTTTCAAATATTTTCACTTACTATTCGAAAATTGGGAGTCCCATATTTCGTTACTTTACACGCTCCTGCTCTTACTGATCATAGCTGTTTACGCAACGAAAGCGCGACACCAAATGACCAGACACCAGGCAAAAAGACGCCCCTTTAAAAATATGGATTTTGTAAATTTAATTACTTCCGTTTAATACACTGGAATGTTATTAAATGCTCTATTAATTTGTAAAGTACCTGCATTCTACAAATTTATATTTAAAATATGTATATTACAATAGAATATATCAAAATAAATAGTAAAAAGCAAATGATTAAATATACAACTTTGTATATTACTATTTTGTAAAATAAAAATATGTTAGCTGATATTGACGGGTGTTGACTACTGGCTTAAGTAGCCTGGCGACATACATTGATAAATAAATAAATAAATAAATAAATTTATTTCAATGGACCATTTATACATGCTATAGAAAAAGTCAACAAGACAGTATTTGCATGACAAAAACAAGAAGTAGAGCCCATACTAATACAAAACAAAACCAAACCAAAGAAGCAAAGAAAAGGCAAAAAACACTATTGCCTATTATGTATCTATATCTCTGAATTCAATATACTCTTTTACATTGCAAAAGTACTATGTTGCCAAAAACTCATACCTATTTGAATTTTTTTCAATAGGTACTTTGGTAACCTGGGATGCTTGGGATTTAACTTTCCAAGATATTCCTTTATGCTGCAAAAGGTGTGTGTCCCCTATTTGTCGAGCTAAATAAAATTATTGTACAGGGTCACATCACATAACACCGTCTTGTTGCCAAACAATATTCGGTTCATTAACTTGATTCAATAAATAAAAAATGTCTTCTCTTAAGAGCTGTAAATATTTTAGCCCAGTTAAACTACCTTCAAAAAACACTAGGCCAATAATTATGTGATTCCGAAAATTACACACCAAACATTTATTGAAGTTCGACCTTGTCGTTGAATTGAAATAAACTGTGTATTTTCTGATGACCAATAATGAGTGTTTCTCCTATTAAAAAAGCCACATGTTGTAAATGTGGCTTCATCAGTCCACAATATAGAATCTGTAATAGTAATAAAATAACCGTAGGAGTAATCGAATATCTAGTAGTAATAATAATATCTAGTAGTAGTTAGTTAATATTAGTATATAGTGTAATCTTTATAGTGATTATTTCCCTCATACTGCTTGCATCCAATAAGGTAGCTCCTTCCATAAAAATCCAACCAATCATATGCTTCTGCTAGCGATAGGATAATTGCACTTGTGCAAACCAAAGCGGTAATACCACTTGTGCAATTATCACTTCGTTGCTTAGCAACCGCCAGTCTGTTCGATACAAACACGTACTTCTTAAAATTGTTGTGTTTACACTGTTCTAAATTATGCAGCTTATAAATTATGTTCCGGTATTATTAAGCATTGTATATCAATGAATTAATATAACTTTTACATTGCTAAACTGTTGTTATTAGACCTCCGTCTCCGTTTAAATTTATGACACACATTCAGAAAATAAACCAATGCAAACAGGGTTTAGGTATATCGCATTTGCCTTGGATATCCAAGCGTCATGTTTGTTTACTCGAACGCTACAGTCGAAGCTGTCAATAAACTCGTTCAAAATGAGTCGTTTTGGAAAAAAAATTAATACAGAAATTATTAAATCGTATTCGTGAAATAATCTCGATAAATACCACTCGTGCCGGAAATTTTTCTAAATAATTTTATTCTCAAGCACTATTTTGCCCATTAGCAAAACCACTCGTACAAATTGGGCTTTTATTTTCAGAGATAAAATCAGAAATCAGAAAATAAAAGACCAATTTATACTCGTGATCTTTCTAGGCAAAATAGCGCTTTCGAAAAAATTATCGATAAAATTTCCGGCACTTGTGACATTATATACGATAATTCACAAGAGATAAAAATACGCACCTATAAACTGATCATTTTCCGCTTGCCTCTTCAACACTAAACGGCAATATTCTCGCCTTCTATATAATTATCATTTTCATACAGTTTTTGAACTGGGCGATAACAATATATGGTCTAAACTTATCCATTTTCAACACTCTCTGGACTGAGCTCCATGATATTTGCAAATCTCTCGTCTGCTTCCACTTAATATCCATTGATTGATCCAACGATAGATTGTGCCAGAAAGAATTAATTATCTGTTAACTTTGACAGCGGTTGTCCCTTATTATATGTATGTATTTTATTCGATGCTCTCGGTCAATCTCGGGTCCTTTTCCCATCCCAATCGCAATAAGCTCTTCCTAATTTCCACGCGGTAGGCCTTGCCCACGTGATTGATTGAACTTTCTTCCGCCGCCTCCTCCGTTTCGGGGATTACCATCCATCTTTAATGCCTCATAGAACAGAGCGGTTGCGGGCTGCGGATGATCGCGCCCCCCTTTGCCTCTGTGACCGGAATTTAGAGATCGGGGGAGAGATCTTTTATTGTTTCATATTTTTCATCGGAATTGAGACGTTTTGGCGAATGCGCTAGTGAAAAATGGAATTATGAAAAGTAGTGCTCGCGCTGGGATTCGAACCTACAATCGGGATATTACTATATTGGTAGATCGCCATGGTTTAACCACAGCCGGCTCTAGGAAAGCCCTGAAGTTGAGAAAGCTGGCAACATGGCTTGCAGGTCTGCGCGGCGTGGCCTGTCACTCCCTGTCAGTTGATTTTACAAGGAATTTACCAGAATTAATTTGTGTAGTGCGGGTAGTGCTATCGTCGCCAGATTGCTACGACGAGGCAGTGTGTCTCTGGGTGGAAACAGACAGCCCGAAGTGCTGGTGACAGCTTTCTTATAAATTTGTTTTGTTTGTGCAAAAGTGAAACATTTCTATAAAACTTCGAAGTGAAGAATCGTTCCTTTACAATTTCAAGACTCAAGATGCCTAGAACCGCCGAGGGAAGCTAGAACTTAGTTATATATCTGGCTGTAAGTCGAATCTTAATAATAACTTGAAATAGCTAGGTTTTCTTTGCTTGACGTCAACCGGTCAATTTGTATTCGTTTTGGGCTTTCCAAAGGACGAAAATTTAAGAATAAAATGATTAATTGCCAATTGCATAGACAAACTAAAGTACCCTTTAAAATTAAAGGAGTTTTTGTAATAATTGAAACATTGTTTAGTATTGTTGCAAAAGTTTCTTGACCTAATGAGTCAAAAGATAATTTAGTTGAATGTATTATGAAATTGACCCTAACTGCCATTTCAATCAGAAGAGATTACTCTCCTTCACAACATGCTGTTCTCTGTTCGCTTGTTGTTTGTATTTTTATGAAAATGTAATCATAAGGGAAGATAGGTCATTTGCCTGATGGCGCGCTTTGCGAAAAATTCTCACAAAAATTGGACTTACAACAAAATGTAGTCCCCTCTATTTGCCCAAATTTACCATATTATTTGTCGAAAACGTACATACCCACACCAGGAACCGTACTTATTATAAATACTTATACTTCTGTGTATATTTTGTTACTTGTTACTGCTTTTATTGTCTGTTAAACAAACGTACCTACTTACTTAGGTACCCATTTATTGAAACAAAGTTCAAAATGTATTTAATTATAATTAAAAAGAGGGATGAACATTTATTAGAAAAGATAAACTATGCCAAAGTGCAGACTGCTCTATACTGCATAGACCCGTTGTATTGTCCCGCTGCGGCGTTGCCACATGTTTGCACAGGGCTTGTAAGCTTGAGAAGGTTAAGCCACGGACGCAATGGCGAATTTTTTTACTAAGCGTCCTAAAACCGAACTTTATCCTGTGCTCGACAAATTTGACTGGCAGTAGTTAATTCCAAACAGGGGGACTGTGTGTTTTTTTTTGGCGTTTTCGCGGGGCTTAACTCTTTAATAAATCACTGCCTGTCGGAGCCAAATTCTTTTTCGTCAATTGAAAAAAGCGGCGGCAGGAAAATCTCGTGATTTGCTGCTATTTTCATCGAGTGACAACCTGTTTGGCACTGCGTGCAGCTTGTTTGGACAAATAAAATAAAAATGATGATGCTGAAATTGGTCGGATTGTTATTCGAAACTCAAAAATAAACGTAGTAGGTACCTAATAATAATTTCAAGAATTTATCGAAACAAGGAGAATAATTATTACCTAGTTATGAATGATTTATCAAAGACAAGGAGCATGGCTCTAAAATGACACTCGTAGAAAAAGTATAGTATGCAACACGTTTTACAAAATTCTTAGACACTCGTGCTACAGTAAATTGAACGTATTTTCAACATTCAACAAGTTTGATTTGAAAATAAGGACTGCCGTTTTTTTGGAGCTTCTCTCCGACCCAAATTCATTAATAAATCACTGCCTTTTACGCTACTCTTTTCTAATTAAGTGACGAGCCATGAATCGAGTGATTTCCCAGTATTTTCGTCGACCGACAAACGCCGATCCGAATTCGCGAGGCGCCGGCAGTTGGCCGAGTCCTTTTAAAATGAAAATAAAAGAGGCCAGTTCTGCGAATCGTTCTTTTATTGCTGAAAATTCAAATATCGAAGTAATGCGCGGTTTTTATGGATTTCAGAAAATGGGGGAGTGATTTTAAGGGGCTCTTTAGATTTAAAAATGTGCTATAGAATTTATGTCCTGGTTTATTAAATTAGATGCAGTCTTTATTGGGCATTAAAAACCTCCGTAACTTAAGGAGAAATAAATAACAGGAAATAAGGGCACATTTTCAATATCTAACCGTTAACTTTTCTATTAAATACTTCTCTGTAAAGTGTGTTTCTCTATAGAGTGTATTCCAGTTGAATAAATTTAAGGATGCGCAAGGCATCCTAACATACTCTTCAATAATGCTTGATTATCAATTGTTTCCATTGCTAGCTAGATTTCGGAAAACGATTAGAAAAATTCCACGTTTTTTTACACATTTAACCCTGTAGATTTTGAATCATAAAAGATACAGAAAATCTTTTCCTATAGAACTTGTTGAGAATGATAAGGGCTTTCAATGTATAGGAAAAAAAATTGTAGGTTTCAGGGAAAGCAATATCGTTGACGTCACAGCGGCCATTTTCCCAAACGTTAAAAAAGCTAATTTTCGGTCATAATTGGACCTTATTATGTCCCGTTTAAGAACCCCATTTCGAAATTTTATTTTGAGTTTTCATGTTTCCGCTGTAGGCCTAGGACGTCGAGTTTCGCTCACCCTGTACAGGGTGTCCCATTTTGTGTATTTTTGGGTGTTTTTCTCAAGAATCTCGTTTATTTAAAGGTAGAGGGTTGCGGTTTTCACGTCACTGTACTACTTTTTGAGAGGAATTTGGTGGACCAATCAGATTTTAGATAAGTTTTATAGTTTCCGCGCATTGGCGCAGAACTGAAATTTTCGATTTTTTGGAAACCTCTCTCCTGGCTACCTGGTTTCCATTTTAAAAAAATATAACTTTAGTTCATATCTCAAAAACTATTAACGCTACCAAAAAACTAATTATTCCATTCGATTCTACGCCAAAAAATCTATAAAAATAGTTGATTAAATTTGTCGATACCTATATATAAGTTGTAGCCAGGAGAGAGGTTTCCAAAAAATCGAAAACTTATCTAAAATCTGATTGGTCCACCAAATTCCTCTCAAAAAAGTAGTACAGTGACGTGAAAACCGCAACCCTCTAGCTTTAATAATAACCGAGATTTTTGAGAAAAACTCCCAAAAACACCCAAAATGGGACACCCTGTACATATTTTGTTTATTTTGTAAATATTTAGATTTAGAACAAATTCAGTACTTATTTGTTGACATTTAAAGTTTATGTTACTTAATGAGTTGAAATAGACTTAATACCTATTATTTTTGTTACAATTTGAAGTATTTATATATTTTTGTTACAATTTGAAGTATTTATAAATTTATTTGCTAACTTTTCACTTGTTTTGTTGATAAATGACAAATATGTAAATATACCTAGTTGGGTTAAAGAAAATCTATCTTTTATTTTGGTCAGTACCGAAAAATATTTTGATTTTTATTTTTGTATATTTTCAATTTTTATCTTATCACAATTTCTCACATAAAATAGTGCAAAGTCAAGTGTGATGCAATTTAAAATTTATCTTTTTTTTCTTGGGTCTATGCAGATGGCGCTCACAGCCTTTTGAGTTAAAAGTACCCTTTAATTATCTGAACCACCCCTTTTATGCTACTCCAACAAACCCCGAGCAGTCCAGCTACACACAAATCAAGGCTTGTACATAAAATATTTTAATTAATAATTACGTTATGCATATGTATTCTCTTAGGTAATTGATAAAAAAGGAACAATTAAACCGCTCACAAAGATCTGATTCGTAAAAATAAATAAATTAAAACCAAACCCTTGTTATTGTGACTACAATAACCTTCTCAAACTTTACAATCCCTGTGCAAATATGTGGCAACGCCGCAGCGGGATGGTTCATCGGGTCTGCACTTTGGTTTAGTTTATCTTTTCTAATAAATGTTCAACCCCCTTTTCGATTATAATTAGATACATTTGTGACCTTTGTTTCAATAATTGGGTAGGTATAGGTACCTAAGTAAGTAGGTATTATAGGTAGGTGCGTTTATTTAGCAGACAATAAAAGCAGTAACAAGTAACAAAATATACACAGAAGTATAAGTATTTATAAGTACTGACAGGGAGTGACAGGCCACGCCGCGCAGACCCGCAAGCCATGTTGCCAGCTTTCCCAACTTCAGGGCTTCTCCTATAGTGACAATAGGTATATAGAGAGGATTTGATTATAACATCTTCTGATAGTGAAAGTTCCAATGATGAAGATGATTTCGAAAATTTATCGTTTATGATTTACTTAATATACTGTATTGCCGTGGTAAATTATGAACAGTAGTTCTGGTAGCAAAACTTTATTGGGGTATTCTTTTCTTGGAATTCTACCTCGACAAATATCGTATTTTATATATTTTTTTAATTCTTACAAAAATACATAAAAAAAATGGGCGCCATGTCCGCTAAATCGTCCTGCACTCCAGACCCGCCGTTTTTTCCGAAACACCGATAAATAACCCCGACTTTTCAGGCGCGCGAACGTCTTCCACACGTGGTAGCTGCCGTGCGGGTCCCAACAATGCCCCATAGTCGGCCGGTTGATTTATTCGTCCCGGCGACGGGGAGAATGAACTTTTCGCCTGCGATAAATCGGCGATGGCGTAAATAACAAAGCGCCGCCGCCGCCATTGTGTCAAATCCATCGATTTTTACGCCTTTTTGAGTCTAATTTATTCATCGTCGAACGGGAATATGCATGAGTCGGTCGAGGGCCCTCCGCGATTTGCGATCACTCCGGATGGCGTGGAGGTGGACTAATTGGGATTGGGGTAATCACGGGCGTAGCAAAGGGGGGGGGGGTTTCGGGGGTTCAAACCCCCCCCCCCCCCGAAATAAGCAAAATATTACCTGATATTATACCGAAAAAATACGAGGAGTGAAGAGTTAAATTATTATTACGTTTGAATATATGTAGTAATAGTAGCGCCTAGCGCCATCTTTTGACGAGAGGCAGACGCAGTTGCAGCCGAACTATTTTGTATTGTAGGGACACTTTGCGTTGTTTCTCGATTATTCGCCACGCCCCTCGGTCGAAATGAGCGGAACTTTGTGGAAGTTCGTGGAAGTTTCTGGACGGCTACTGGGCTGCTATATAAGCGGCGCCGCGGCGCGTGACCGCGCTTACGGCAGTATTATTCCATGCGAACTCGAAGCGAATAAAAGTGAAAAGTGGTGAACGAATAGTGAAGAGAATTAAGTGTACCGTGTAAGTGAGTAATTTTAGTGCGCTGTTATTCGATGACCTTGTTAAGGATAGATACGTGAATCATTATTACTGTCGAAAAATGGAGGGGAAAAAAAGGAAGGGTGATAAACTTAAAGGTATGGACTACTGGAAAAAGTGGTGTAGTCAAGGTCAAGGGGTTTCTAATAAAGAAACAAATTTGGATTTAGCTATCAAAGCTTCAGCTACCTTGCATGCTGATAAGAAGACTGCCTACCCCGAAATCTAGTTTGGAATGCCTAGATATGTGCGATAAAAACCTTTTTCCTAATATTTACACATTACTACAAATCTTGGCTACCATTCCTGTATCCACTGCTACCCCAGAAAGGTCTTTCTCGAGCCTAAGGAGACTGAAAAACTATTTACGAAACACTACAAGTGAAAACAGACTTAATGGTTTGGCTCTAATGAACATTCACTATGGAACAGAAATTCATGCAGATGAAGTAGTGGATATATTTAAAAGAAAAAGCCGAAGATTTCTTCTTTAATGGTTTTAGATTTAGCGCAGAGGAACGAAATTAATTTATCCATTTCATTTAAAGTTAAGAACTTTATAAATATGTCGTAGTTTTTCGGATGAATATATAGATATTAAATTTCATGTAAGTATATTTTTGTTGTTTTATTTACTTCTCAAACTAACCCCCCCCCCAAAACTAAATCCTGGCTACGCCCGGGGGGGTAATGGTTCGGGTAGCGTGGGGTCGGAGTCGGAAATGAAATGTCGCACCATTCCGATTTTGTAACTCTTGCTAAACTATCGTCCCATGGTTTTGTTATGAAACGGTTCACGCATGCGCGCTGCATACAACCAGAACTACACATGCGCAGAGGTTTCTAAACACGGGCTAAAACAAACTTTCGGATCTTCGACGGCTTGTAAATGTGTGTGCCAAGTTTTGTTTCTTTCTGTTATGTTTTTCGCGTTCCTTATAGAGGTTTTTACATTATTCTAGCAACACACACTTGGAATGTATGGCTTGTACAAAACAAATTCCGATGCACGTCATCGTATACGGCATTGGAAAAGACTCGTCATAGGGACGCAGCGTTGCCGTATCGTGTTAAATAAAGATATAAACAATAACCGTCGCATTCACCATATTTTTAAACCAAAAGAAAAAAATGTATTTTATATGATAAAAGATTGAACTTTTAGTGGGTTTGCAGTCAAGTTGGTCTTTAAAGAAAACTATTGGTTAATTGCCAAGCTTTCGGAATAGTTTATTCCAATGCAAAACACGTGGAAACGTTCACGTGCGCGTCCACGAGGTTATAACTTATAACTCTGGCTCTGGCGGTTGTAAATTCGGCAACGTCGCCCGTAGCGTTAACAGCGGTACCAACATAATACTAGGCCAAATTCAAATATCAACACACAAAATCACATATGTTTTCATATAAAACGTTGGTAACACAATTTTCGTCATTAATTGTTATTGATGACGTGCAACGGAATTTGTGTTGTACGAACCATAGAAGCATAGCTTAAGTAATAGCACAGACATATATAGCTTCGTAGCGAAGCTATATATGTCTGTGGTAATAGGTAGCTGCGACACTCAAGCCCCCGGCGGGAGTCAAAACAGAGTCTGGCGGAATGAAGCCGGAGTGAAGCGTATCGGGGCCGGACTAAACGTTTTCTCCCAAGGATGGGCAAAGGCCGAGAGGCTTGTGCAGCGGCTGGTTGAACGAGCCACGCATAATCATTACACGTATTTACTTATAACGTATAGATAGTATTTTTTGTGTAATGATTCATTTTTCATTTAATATTTTGAGTTGAAAATTAAACCTGAAATATTTTGCAATACGACCCTGTCCGATTCGTCACGTCCGCAGTCCAACTGGGTCGAATCAACCAGCCGTCTGCCCCACCGCCGCCAAAACTGGCTCCGTCTAAAATGCTCCCACAGAAAGCGTGTAAAAAAAAGAGAGTGTCGCAGCTAGTTATTCCTTAAGCTATGGTAGAAGTTAGAATAGATAATTAGATACAACACAGGGTACAATATCAAACCGCTGGCTCGGTTATTTATTCTGTTATTCAGTTATCATTTTTTCATTTCACTTTGACTTGATAATATATTTTAGAAGGGAGGAAGATTTATTCTCCGAAAGCTCAGAAAACAAAGTTGTTGAAGTTATTTTTTGAATAAACGGTCAAAGTTTCGTTCTTTTGATGTTAGGCACTTTCCCGGCAACTGAAAAAGGTCGTCTTTTAATCAGTTTGGTTCGGGTCTCTATGGCGAAAAATCCAATTAGTCCAAAAATTTTATTTAAATTTTTTTTTTATATATAAAAAATGTTTACAAGTCCACCCCTGCAGTGTGCAGACTTTGTAATGCGCTGTAACTCGTTGTGTATTAGAGGAAAAGTTGTTCACACTTTGATCCTCATAACATTTGTTTGGGTCATTTTGCTCTAAAAAATATTTAGGAAACCACCCTATAGCTCAATTCGTACCAGGAGTTCGAGTGAGATCTTGAAAAAATCATCCTGTTTGAATGTGATCATAATGGAGTTTTTTCAAATGAATTCTTTTCGTAAAACGCAGAAAAAAGTTAAAGAGATTCATGACAAAAAATACTTTTTCCTGCTCCCTCCCCCGTAAGTTCACTTTACATACTCGCCAACAGGCCCGAAAGCGAAAGTCAATGTTCGAGGTGCCCTGTTATTTTGGTTGCTAGCTGCGAAAGTGGTTGCTAGGTACAAAAAGTATTGCTTAGCAACCCTTACGCAGCAAGGACCTTAAAACCATTAATAAAGTTGGACACAAAAATTTAATATTTTTAAACTTTGATTTCGATTAATTTAAATTTCTAGCTGCTAATCGAACAAAATTAAAGTTTAGTAGCAAATTCATGTTTTATCCGATGAGAAGTTGCGCTTGCGGTATTTTATTTTTTTGTAATACACAGGGTGGTCAAAAAATATACAAAAAATGTTAAATTTCTTTTTTTTTTTGAACTAGGTAGCTGTGACTTTAAATCTGACATCCACCTTTGATTCCAAACAACTTTTGTAAGTACCTTTTTACCGTATTTTAAAAAATAAGGGTACTTTACTCTTGAGTTATTTTGACATTTTTAAATCTACCTCGTATCCAAAAAGAGATGTTTAAATTTCCATGTGTGCGTTTTGAGTTTGAAATGATGCACCAACTTTTATCAAGAATAAAATTTTCTGAGAAATTAATAATAAAAAAGTTTTCCATTTGTGTCCAATTTTCTGCCGGTCACTGTATGTAGCAACGCGAATTTTGCGTCAATTTTAATAGGTTTCACATCAATCGGGTTACAAACTGGTTTTGATCATAAAGAACGGTAATTATACAAAAGAAAAATTAATAATATCAATGTTTCTCTGGCGTCAAATAAGAGCCGCACAACAGACCAAATTTGACAGGCACCTCGCTACCGGTAGGGTCAGAGTACGAGATTAGTAATTCGTAGATCCAGGGTTCAAATCCCACACAAAGCTCAACATTTTTTTATTTATTTTTTATTATCGCTGCATTCTGCCTCTTATATTTATCATTGATTATAATTTTTAGTAATTGAACAAAGGTTATTTTGAAGATCATTATTACTCACAATCTACTCCATATGTATTTAGAGCTTTATTCAAAGTATTTATAGCCTGAAATTGTCGGTAGCAGGAAAAATGTAATACATTGCACGATGCGTAAGCTCTTTTTTGGCCCCGGAGGTACTTTTAATGACCGAGGCAAGGCTCGCGTTGCCTCGGTCTTTAAACGACCTCCCCGGCCAAAAAGTGCACTTCTTACGCATCTGGCAATGTAAATAACTATTTCCTATTCCCTTCTCCGGAAGTATTCTCCTCCATAAATACATAGGTACTGTCCAGAACGCCTGAAACTGTTTTATATTTTTTTATTATCGCTGCATTCTGCATTCTTCCTATTATTATTTATCACTGATTAATCATTTTTCATAACTAAACGATGGTTATTATGAATATTATTACCAACACTTTACTCCATAGTGCATTTTTAAAGTTTACTTCAAAGTACCTAACGTTTGATGGATTTAAATTGCTGCCTTCAAATACTTTCACAGAATGCACAACACGCTACACATGTCCTATTTTGACAGGCCCTTATTTTAATTCCCAGCCCCTACCTCCTCATATTACAATACAAAACAGAGGGTAAAAAGCCCCGCAACACATCTCCCAACATCCCTACAAACAAGCGGTAAGTAGACGACGCGCATTCAAGTGGAAAGGGTTGAATTAACCCCTAGAGGTCTTTTAAAACGAGATTTGTCCGACACTCCTCTCCTTAATGGGTACCTGGAGTGTTTTCTGAAACATCAGCCCCGACCCTTCTGACTGGGGCAAGGGGTATTGTTATTGTAATTACATATCCTGGAGTATACGTGAGAGTCGTTGACTTCTTTTGGTATATATGCCTTCAGGGTAAAATGTATCATCAATCATCAGGACAGACCAAGTCAATCCTTCCGTTTTCTATTGAACACAGGTTTTTATGCTAAAAGAATGGATGTTCCAGATTTCATCCCGTTTTTTTGCATTCCATTTTACACATTCAGCTAAGTCAAATGTGTTTTTGGTGTTTATTTTTAAAATTACTAAAGTCTGTCCAAGTTACAGCGGCAGTAGATGTAAACAAAGTCACATGACCGCCTTGCGATCGATTACCAGGGTCGGACTAATATGAGATTCCAAGTGGCTTGTAATTCTGAACTAATTCTTTTAGTAGAAGTTCCAAAATTTGTGTTTCTACCTTTCGTGGATCTTTATAAATTTCCTTAAATTAAGTAGCAAAATAAATTTACAGAATATACTGCTCGCGATCCGATCTAAAATATGCAGGAAACTCGACTGAGGGAAGAGCCGGCCCTGCATTCTGCTCGCCGCGTAAACACTTGACATTTTATGACGGCCAGACCAATAAGAGGATAGGTCACGTGGTGGCCAATGTTTTGATCCAATGCCTCTGTAACTTGGATAGACTTTAGTTACATTATTCTCGCAAACGATACATCTAATTTGGCTGATTTTTTTTTGTCCAAATATGTGCAATATAAAGATTTAGAATACATTTTTACATTACATTAAAATTGCGAATTTCTGACAGTATTTATTTATTTACTTGTTACACATATTTTACATTACCTACATTATTGCAATATGGTGACACCTGAGGAATCCTCGTTTTGTGTCAAACAGAAGGACAATTCGTATTAATGATATTAACAATAATTTCTTATGTAGTACATATTTTAGAATCTAATGTATATATATGACGATATCTATCTAATTAAGGTATATGACGTACTAATTGTTAGTCAGTAGACAAAGCCTCATACTTCATACCCATACTAATTTTTGTTAGTAAATCGACAGTTCCTACCAAATTTGACTTCGATGTCAAAAAATCCCAATAGATGGCCAAAGAACTGTACAATATCTCATATCTCATATTATACGAAATAATAACAAATTATTTAGCACAAGTGCTAGTTAAAAATCATTTTTGCAATGTTATCATTGTTAAAAATCATTTTTTCAATGTTATCATTTGTTGCGTTTGAACTTTCAAAACACGAGTTTATACAAGAAATCCATACCAAATATCAACTAAATATTATTTTGTTTTGAGTAAAGTGATTTCTAAGTTGCCTCGTTTAGAACCAGTTCCCATGATTTTTTACCAAATATTTACATTAGCCAAGAAAAATGTGTCTTCTGTCAAAAATGAAGGGATTTTTGTCCATAAGCTGACTCTCTATCTCTTAATGTCTAGGATATTTCCCGACAGGATTTTAAAAGTGAATTTTTCGAATATTTTATTGCTTACCTAATTATAATAATTATCAACTGGGAAATTTACCGTAGGGGAAAAAGTAAATTTGTCAGTGGCGTATCAGTTTTTGTTGAAATACGTTAGCTTCGGCCCCATGCCCCAGCTAATGAATAATAATATAATTCCTTATTGTTTGTACTTAGCTATTTAGCTTTATAGAAATTCGCAAAAATTTATCATATAACTTCTCTGCCGCTTGCAGTTTTCTCGTCCTCCCGTTTGTTCGTCAAATTTTGCAATAGATTTTAAACTAATTTCCCGATGAGCTAGAGACTTTAAACATAGCTCAGAACTGGATGGCAATACAATATTAACTTGTTATATAAATATTGTTAGTATGCTATTTGTTATTATAAAAAAATATGAATATTAAATAAAAATATTTGGCTAGTGGAAATTTATGTACAGATAAAAATAGCGTGTTAAAAACGCGTTAAGAAAGAAGAACGACAAACTCACAAACAAACATTCAGCTAAGTCAAATGTGTTTTTGGTGTTTATTTTTAAAATTACTAAAGTCTATCCAAGTTACAGCGGCAGTATCAATCAATACAAATGTAATGTATATGTGTCCTGTGTATGTTTTATGTAGGGAGTTTGATAGCTTGTGTAAAGATAGGGATATACATCACGAATCTCTGGAGGCTATTTTGAACAGCATCACTTTTTAGAGTATATTTATTTTGATGTATAATATTTTGGTATGCATGTATAGTGCACATTGTTTGATTTCTTTTTCTTTTGTATTTCCTATAATTGGGTGTAATCCTGTTGGAAATAAACGTCTTCTTTTCTTTTCTTTTCTTGCGATCGATTACCAGGGTCGGACTAATATGAGAGTCCATGTGGCTTGTAATTCTGAACTAATTCTTTTAGTAGAAGTTCTAAAATTTGTGTTTCTACCTTTCGTGGATCTTTATAAATTTCCTTAAAAATAAATTTACAGAATATACTGCTCGCGATCCGATCTAAAATATGCAGGAAACTCGACTGAGGGAAGAGCCGGCCCTGCATTCTGCTCGCCGCGTAAACACTTGACATTTTATGACGGCCAGACCAATAAGAGGATAGGTCACGTGGTGGCCAATGTTTTGATCCACTGCCTCTGTAACTTGGACAGACTTTAGTTTGAGGCTTTTCCACGTAGGCCCTGGTCTTTCCCATATTCCAGACGGCCCGCACGCACACCGAACGCAATGGTGCGTGTGTCGACAGCGGCGGCACGATGACGAGATAATGGCCGTTCGGCGCCCCCGTCGTGCATAATGAATGTAAAATGTGTTTGCGTTCCGCGCGCACCCTTGTTTGGACGAAAGCCACCCCCTGCCTGCAACGGAGCGGGGGGGAGGTGGGGGACGGTTGCCGCGTGTGCCGGTTGCATTTTCATATGTTACCGACAAGAAAAAGCGCTCGGCTTGCAGAACACCTCTGTATAAGTTACAGACGTATTTATTCGTTTTCGCCTGTAACATATAGAATAAGAGCGCAACCTACATAGGAGACAAGTATAGGTAACTGGTTTGATGGCGGGAAGAGTTTATAGGATAGTTAAGATTGTTAAGAGGTAGGAAAACAGGTCATACATATTTTTTTTATATCGGGTCATTTTTATTTTTTTATTGTAAAATAAATATACCTACACTCTAACATAAGCAACCGGAGTAATGCGCAAGTATTAATCATTTTTTTCTTTTGTTATCACCCAATCCTATATTTTTGTCCACACATACACTTAAGTTATGGGGTGCTTTTTTCTTATGTATATCAAGATCGACATCTGTTCGAATTCCTCGGAAAATTCTACCTACACAAGTTCAATTTTGAACCATTTAAAATTACCGAGAAGCAATTTTTTAACAAGGCCCTGTAGGTATATTAAGTCTGACGTCGTATTCGAATTCCTGGGAAAATTCTACACAAGTTTAATTTTTGAACCCTCAGTTTCTCTTTAAAATTAACCAGAAACACTTTTTAACAACGCTCTGTATATCAAGTCTGACGCCATATTCGAATTCCTCTGAAAATTCTAGACAAGCTTAGTTTTTGAACCATCCGTTTATCTTTAAAATTGCCGAGAAACACCTTTTTACGCCCTGTAGGTAAATTAAGTCTGACATCATAAATATTAGAATTAATTGGAAAATTCTACAAAGGTTTAATTTTTGAACCATCAATAATTTATTTTTAAAATTACCGAGAAACTTTTCGTAGCTGAAAAACGTGGGGCACATGCGCGACATGCGCATGTATATGTATATTATATTGCATTGTGATCCATTTCTGAGACATGTTTAAAGTTTCAAGTCTTTAGCTCATCGGGAAGTTTGTTTAAAATCGATCACAAAATTCCGAACAGACAAACAAGAAGTAAAAACGCGTGTTAAAAACCGATTTAAATGACCAGTTTATTATGATATCTTCTGTTTACAAAGAAAACTAAAAAAATAAATGTCTAAACAATGGGCACTAATGAATGAAACCTGATACCGAAATTAAAAAATATAAACCCAAGTTATAAAGGTAATGTTCACATTGTATTAGATATAAATTCACAATTCCGCAATGAGGCGTTAAATGATACTTTAAGCCCTAGTTATCCAATGTGTGACACTGACATAAGGTTATTACAGCAATATTGGATAAAATCAACAGATGGCTCCAAAAATTAAAGTGAAAAGTGACCCCAGTCATTTCCTACTAATTTTCTTATACTTATCTATTTAAATCTACCACAAAATACCTGGGCAATTTAATTTTTTGCAAAATCTGTCTCCTGTATCTACTGTCTTTCTGTCATATCCTTTATGCCAGTGTTGACACTGTTGACGTTATGCATTAGCGTATTCTAACCTATAAATTTTAAATAAAATAAAAATATGAAAATACTTACTTCAACCTCGAATATATTCTTTATATTTGTTTTAAATTTTTTGTTATCGCCGTCACTAATATATTCAAAATCTTCAGGGAGATTATCCAAGCTCATTTTTTTATTTTTTAAATATTTCAACTAACGACTAGGTAGGTACCTATGTCTAGTAATTATGTTACACAGGAAAACGAATAAACACATCTGTCAGTTAAAAAGAGGTGTTCGGAAATCAAGGGCGGAGCGCATGCTCTTGGCGGTATATTATGTTACAGACGAAAACGAATAAATACGTCTGTAACTTATACAGAGGTGTTCGGCAAGCCGAGCGCTTTTTCTTGTCGGTAACATATGAAAATGCGTGCCGGTTCGATGGCTCAGAAATCGAATTTCCCCTCTCGATGGCCCGACGGGCCGAATCGACGGACAGTGGCCGTTAACGAAGTTTCGGCTGTTTGCGCGGGTGTGTCCGGAGAGGGGGGGGGGGGTGCGGCGTTCTGCCAATGGCGTTTGGGAAAATTGCGATCCGATTACAGGTAAATGGGGGTTTTAAATTTTTTTTGATAGGGGTATTTCAGTCCAAAAGAGACTTTTCTCTTTTGTACTGATATTGTCAACGATGATGTACAGGGTGTCCCATTTTCGATACTTTTCGAGGGTATCTCAGTTATTTTTAGAGATAGGGAGTTGAGGTTTTCGGGACACTGGTCTACTTTTTCATAAAAAGAAAGGCAAGGTAAACAGGATTTTCATGGCCTCCTTAGTTTTTGAGATACAAGGTGATTTTTAAAATTTGCCATTTTCAGGCACCCCCCGTATATCCGTTATACGCTAACTTTCTGAAATGGTAAAAATCGGCCCTTGTAGATTTTTTTACGTAGAATTCAATGACGTACACGGATTTTCTCAAAATAGGCTGTGACTAAAACAAAAAAGTGAATTGTAATAACTGTCAGTGCGATAGCTTCTGTTTTTATTACAGAATACTTAAATTGTTTCTTAACATCCGCTTTAAAACTATTACTGATTCGTTTTTGCCGGTAAATAATAGCTAAAGTTGAGTTTATCCGAACTTTGAAAAGTATGACATGTTAGTCTGCTACACAGTGTGGCCATTTTAGTGTGCAACATATGGGAATTTTTTTTATTAATTGCACAACCAAAATACAAATATTGCCGAAAGTTGGTGCATGTTCGATAATCATATTTAGGTGCCCTTAGAATGGTTGCAAGTTAAACAGCATACAGGGTAAGTCGAAAAATATAAAAATTGCCCAAGAGTAAAGTACCCTTATTTCAAAGAATTCAGCAAAATGTTATTAAGAAAAGTTGTTTAGAATTAAAAGTTATGCCCAAATACCAAAACATGGCCTCCTAAGAAAAAAAATTTTTTTTTGAAAAACATTAATAATTTTGTTCAAATTCAAGCATATTTGTAAAATTAACTTAGATTTTTAGTTTTTTAGGGAATCACAAACTTGATGTTTGTTGCAACGATATTAAACACAACTTTAAAATTTCGCAAAAATTCTTATGAACAAGGTAAAACATTAGTAATGATAATGTGTCTATTAAAAAACTCTCATTTAAGGTGCAAAATTTTTATTTTAAATGTTTAATATGAAACTGTGGAAATTCATCGACGAAAAAATTTTGTTTTATTAGGAAGCTATGTTTTGGTATTTAGGCATAGCTTTTAATTCTAAACAACTTTTCTTAATAACCTTTTCCTGAATTTTTTGAAATAAGAGTACTTCACTCTTGTGCAATTTTTATATTTTTCGACTTACCCTGTATGCTGTTTAACTTGCAACCATTCTAAGGGCACCTAAATATGATTATCGAACATGCACCAACTTTCGGCAATATTTGTATTTTGGTTGTGCAATTAATAAAAAAATTCCCATATGTTGCACACTAAAATGGCCACACTGTATACAGTCAAATGAAAACATGCATCAAGCCGGTGTATTAAATAGGTAGAAAACTACTGTGGTATACAGTATGTGTGGTATTTAGAAGAAGTACGTGAAGCCACCGTACGCGAGTTTCAAAATTTGCATAGGCGATCAGCAATAGTTTTAAACGCTTTAAGGAAAATAACTAAATTGTGTGAACTTTGTGTAAGGGGAAATGGAAACCATTTTGAACAATTTCGTTAATAATCAGTAATCAAAATTAATTTTTACTTTTAAATTTTGCCAAACGTATATTGACAGAAAACGTTTTAAATTCAAAATTATTGTTAAACCCAATGGCTAAAGCATTGTTAATTCGTTTTGTCGTATTGTTACTTGAACTAAAATGTAGAATTCTTTAAATAAAGTTTATCGAGTTGAATTTCGTTGGACTTGCACTTGCTTCAATTAATTATACTCCATGGCTCACGGCTCACTAGAAAATACGGAGATTTTAGTTAAATTGCAAGATTTGATAGTTATTAACAAATATACGTATCAACTATTATATATTGTTGGAAAGCTTGAAAAAAATGCTATCGAACAAATATACAGGGTGTTCCATTCTAAAAAACCCAAGTTATATTATTTATATTTTGAAATTCTTACCTCCTAGAAAAAAATCTGTGTACGCCATTGGATTCTACGTAAAAAAATCTACAAGGGTCGATTTTTACCATTTCAGGATGTTAGCGTATAACGGTGCCTGAAAATGGCAAATTTTAAAAATCACCTTGTATCTCAAAAACTAAGGAGGCCATGAAAATTCTGTTTACGGGGCCTTCCTTTTTATGAAAAAGTAGACCAGTGCCCCGAAAACCGCAACTTCCTATCTCTAAAAATAACCGAGATACCCTGCAAAAGTATCGAAAATGGGACACCCTGCACAGGGTGGGCCAAATTGGACACTTTTAAAGGGAAACTCCATTTTTTAACTTAGATAGACGAAAACTGATATAGGTATCTGAGGCTCATTTTTTGTGATAAACTTAATGGCGAAAACCGAAAATCGATATCTGTCACCGTTATGATAAACTTAATGGCGAAAACCGAAAATCGATATCTGTCACCGTTCTTGAGTTACAGGGCGTTTTTCGAAAATGTGCGTGTTCGAAAAGTGGCCGTAACTTTTTACGGGTTGAAATTTTTGTGTTTCTGTAAAAACATCCCCAAAGCACTTTTTTACGTAGAATCCAATGCTGTTACTATATTTTTGTCAAGTCAATAGTTTCAGAGTCACCGATGAAAAATATTATTTTTTTAAATGGAACACCCTGTATATTCTTGCATTTTTTAGCAGAGCAAAAAATTTCCATTCCAAAAATGTGTAACACTTAACGATTTACATAAGTAGTTATCAATAACTAATAGCAAAATCAAAACCAAAATTGCCATCGAAAATTCAAAACAGTTATTTAGAGATATAAATAAAGATTTGACTGTTTACATTCATTGTTGTATTCCCACAATTACATACAATAATATATTGAAAATTCAACAAAGCCAATACTGTTTGTTTTTTCTGTCATTTTAGTCTTAATAAAAGGCATATATTTTACGGATGGAACTTTATTATGAATTAAATAGTTCCATTTGAACCGATCCACTCTATACAAAAGTGTCATCTAAATGCCTTTTGACAGCATTTGATTTATGTGCTGGAGCACCGTCTTGTTGCCAAGCAATATTCGGCTCATTAACTTGATTCAATAGATCAGAATTTTATTTTAGTCAAGTCAAACCACCTTCAAAAAATACTGGACCAATTATGTGATTACTTGTCGTTGAATTGAAATAAACTGTCGTCTGTTTTCTGATGACCAATAGTGAGTGTTTCTTCTATTTAAAACGCCACATGTTGGAAAAACGGCTTCATCAGTCCACAATATAGAATTTGTACTAGTAATAACCATAGGAGTAGTAATAGAATAGTAATATGTCTAGTAGTAGTAGGTAGGTAAGTGATAAAAAAAGGCAATATTCTCGCCTTCTATAATAATTATCATTTCCATACAGTTTTTGAACTGGGCGATAACAATATGATATAATATGATTTATTATTTATATTTATAACATTTATGTGAAGATCTTTTATACACTATGATTATTATTCTAGCAGACGTGTTATTAAGAATAAAATTTTCTAAAAAAGAAAAAGCTTCCCATGTTTCCAACTTTTTGGAACACACTGTATAAACATCGATCATCTGACCCTACATTCATTTTAAATAAATTTAAAAATTAATATTTAAAAACGGCAAATGCTAATGGCATTATACAGGGTGTTCGAAAAATAGACGGAGATATTTTAGAGGGTGATTCCCTGTTAAGAAATATGAAAAAAAGTTTCTATAAACATGGGTCCGGAAATGCAGAGTTTTCAAGATACAGGATGTTAAATATATTGCATGTCACTGGACAAAATTGGTTTATCAATTTTTGCAAAAAAAATCACAAGTGCCTTGGAAAACAAATAATCAAAAGCATTTCTAGGAAAGAGTGTTATTGCAACTTTTCCAATATCATAACATAAAGTACACTACAACCAATTTTGTCCAGTGACATGCAATAAAACGGTTTTTATTTTTTTTTCTCGAAAACGAAGTGAGATAGGAAAACAATACAAGAGGGAAAGAAGTTGTATTTTTAGATGCTTAATCAAACAAAAAATATTAAAGTTACAAAAAAGGTAGTGGTGTACATTTTTTTGATAATAATATTCGCTAAGGTGCCCCCCGGGACGCCACTGGACTTAATAAATTTAATCTAGTTAGGGCGAAATTAGCCTCTTAATACAACAAATAACATTGCCAAATTTCAACAGAATCGAGTAAATAATTTTTAAGACATTAATAATTTCATTTTTTATTTTTTTTTTTATTTAACATCCTGTATCTTGAAAACTCTGCATTTCCGGACCCATGTTTATAGAAACTTTTTTTTCATATTTCTTAACAGGGAATCACCCTTTAAAATATCTCCGTCTATTTATCGAACACCCTGTATAGTTTTAATATTAGTTTTGAGTAATTAACTTTAAAAATGCAAAAATATTCATATAGGATTTTCCATTAAAAATCTCTTTTCGAATGGGACAAATAAAGGCACTTGGACGAGACCATATGAGTAATATAAATTGCTAGTACCTCTCGTCTTTAACTCGGATGAGAAATAATTAAGGAAACGTCCCCGCCCCTAATACCCCCTAATATCGGGGAGGGTTACAGGTACCCCTTGGGGAATTCCCCGATAAATCAGGCACGGGAGTTAATACCCCTAATAACGCCAGTTTAATCTAAGAGGTCGTCTGGGGGGAATTCGGCAGAGACCTACGTATGTAGCTGAGCCCCCCCAAGAAAGTAGGAATAAATGGTACACTCCTTTTTTCGCGGAAGGACAATAGCACGCCACGCCCCCTAAGAAGCTTCGATTGAAAAACTTTGGGAATTTCTTTTGGGGATTAAAAACCAATTTTCCAGATTGGCTTGTTCCAATCTAGCTGGATTAGGCATTAAATTACAGGTGCAAATCTGGGTAGATATAGGTACAGTGTGTTTCACTTCAAGTCGAGACAATTATTTATTATTTTTTAAAGGTTTGACCGATTTTCAAAACTTTTTTTTAAATATAATAGTACTCCGAAAGATCTACATTTTGACACTATATTTTTTCAGATTTACTACCATCAAAATTAGGACCCCAAAAACTGCAAAAGTACATTAGGCATTTTTTAAACAATATTAAATTTTGGAAAGTATTTTCAGTAGAGTACCCTTTTGTTATTGAAAAAAAAAAATTAAAATTTATTGGTATCCACGTATCCAGGGTGTTCTTTAGTGAAAATACTTACTAAAATGTAATAGTGTTTATGTTTTTTAACAGGCATGACATAAGTTAAAAGTGTAGTAAAAAATGTAAAAAAAACACCAAGAAAAAAAAAACGATATTTTTCCATTTTGTATTTTTATTGTAAATGCCCTTTATAAGGCAGGGCTATTAAATCGTGGATATTGATGGCTTATGTGAGCCCTAATCAAACTGCAAAGAAAAAATTTTAAATATCTCTCGGTGTTTGTACAGGGTACTCCGAAAAACCGTATTTTTGCTATGTTTGAAGCTATTTTGTGATCGCACTGTATAAGATAAGACCGTGAAACTTGGTAGGTATGTGGGGTTTTCTGGTATGGCGAATACGATCGTGCTATTCATTTTTTCCTAAAAAATGCCTAATGTACTTTTGAAGTTTATGGGGGTCTAATTTTGAACGTGGTAGGTCATGGAAAAGACGAATCTGAAAAAAATTAGTGTCAAAATGTAGATCTTTCGGAGTACTATATTTTTAAATAAAGTTTTTGAAAATCGGCCAATCCGTAAAAAAATAATGATTTGTCTCGACTTCAAGTGAAACACACTGTGTATAGCAGCGGAAACTAAACCACGAGTTAAAGTTGGCAATGAATTTCTCAAGTTAGTGGCAGTTGTCGGTTTTTCGGCAGTGTTGCCAGAGCTAATACAAATGCATAAATCTAATCTGGGACTTTAACAATTTTACACTCGCAAAAAAAATTAAATTCATCTTTTAAGTTACATAAGAAGCTTAAATTATCAATCACTTTAACCCTTGTCTATTCCTTGTCTAAAATGGATAGACAAGGATTCTATCGTTAACGTCCCTCTTCTTATTCCATGGCAGATGTTATTTTACGCTACATGATATTATACGTTATGTGTGAAAACACACAAGTTTATTTTTATTTATTTTTTACTTATTTTACTTTTTACTTATTTATTACTGAAAAACTGAAAATATGCGTTTTCTTTCTTCCTTCATAACTTTTTTATATGTAATGCAAAATTTATGAAACCTCGCAATCTTACATTTGTCGATGTGAGCTTTTCAATGGAAATGTCAAATAATTCCTACGCCAACTAGATTCTGGAATATTCGTTTCGGATATCCCAATGGTATGCACTGTAAGAGTGACCACCCTATACAGGGTGTAACTAAACTGATGGTCAAAAATGAAACCACGTATTCTTGGAGTCAAAATAAGGGCACTTCTTCATATATTTTTTTCTCCTACGGGCCATATTTTTTTTTATACAGAGCGTAGAAATTTAGAGAAAAATACACATATTTCTTAGTATCTCTAGAAGTATACGAGATATTTTCTTTAAACTTGGCATGTCACATGAGCGGATGAGTTGTCAAATTTAAGGTTAATATGAAGCTTGTGAGGCCCCCAGTTGCGGAGATACAGGGTGTTATTAAAATTAATTAGTTCAGAAAAATATGAATACCCTGTATAATCGCATTTTTTAAATTTGTTTTGAATGGTAAATTCAACGGTTAACAAAAAGTATCTCTTAGTATTTTTTCATATTCTCAGCCGTTTTTTAATTATTTTCAAAGAACGGCAATGCTGCAATAAAAAAGTCACTTTAAGAATAAATCTAACAATCTGTGGATGTCAATTAAACTTGGCATTATTTGAATCATTTGGCTGCCAACTTTGCACCTTAGTATCAATATTTTGAAAAATTATATTTTCATTTGAAGAATTGACTGATATGCACTTTTGCTATGGACTTGCGAATGGCAATAATAAACATGCGGAAACGCATAGTTGCGTGTATTGAAAGAGACGGCGGTCATTTCGAACATTTAATAATTTTATTTTCTAATAGCAATACGTTTCTTTTATTATTGTTTTTGCTTTTGTATTTTGTTAAATAAAGTTTAATTGACATCCACAGATTGCTAGATTTATTCTTAAAGTGACTATTGTTCATTGCAGCGTTGCCGTTCTTTAAAAATAATTAAGAAACGGCTGCGAATATGAAAAAATACTAAGAGATACTTTTTGTTAACCATTGAATTTACCATTCAAAACAAATTTAAAAAATGCGATTATACAGGGTATTCATATTTTTCTGAACTAATTAATTTTACTAACACCCTGTATCTCCGCAACTGGGAGCATCAGAAGCTTCATGTCAACCTTAAGTTTGACGGCTCATCTGCTCATGTGACACGCCAAGTTTGAAGAAAATATCTCGTATACTTCTAGAAATACTAAGACATAATTATGTGTATTTTTTTCTAAATTTCTACACTCTGTATAAAAAAAACTATGGCCCGTAGGAGAAAAAAATATATGAAGAAGTGCCCTTATTTTGACTCCAAGAATACGTGGTTTCATTTTTGACCATCAGTTTAGTTACACCCTGTATATACAGGGTGGGCCAATAGTGCGGGAACGGAATATTGTGGGTTTATTGAGACATATTTTGATAAAGCAATACCAGTACATGGTGGTGGGTATGTAAGGCTACCAAACTAAAATATTTTCACTTGAATCGCAGCACGTATACTGGGTGATTCAAACTAAACTTATATTTTTTTAAATAGAACACCCTGTATTTTATTGCATATTTGGATTCCCCAGTTAATTTAAGTTGGACTTTATGTACCATACATAGTGCCTAAAACTCATGGTGTAGAATATACAGGGCATTTCTTGAAAAAGTGGAGGTTGGGGCAAAGTCATATTTTGGCAATATACCAGATCTCAGGAGGCTATGATTTTGTGTGGTAACTAAGCATGAACTGTGCCGATACTAACCAGAAACTCAGCAGCCAAACTCATATGTTGTGCGTGAAATCAATGTCAAAACTTAAATTTTTTTAATCGCGGCTAACTTGATTTTTTCAAATGGAACCATATAATTTTCTTCAGTTTATTGGACACGTCTCTTTGTCCTCTTTATACTGATATAGGGTTGTGGGTAGCTATCTCCAACTATAATAACTGGAAAAGCTGACTTAAAACTTAAATTCTTTGTAAAGGAAAATGTACGCATTGTTATTTTATTTTAAAAGATGTGAAATTAAAATGAATTTTTATTCTCATAACTACATAATAATTATCAACAATAAACATGTGAGATAGATACCTAATTAAAATAAATGTTCAAAATGGCGACCTTGCTCATTCAAACACATCTGAATTCTGCTGAAAAACGAATTTCGTACTCTTTCGAGCATGTCCGGAGTGACAGTTGTAAAGGCATCCCTAATACGCCTTTTCATGTCATCGACATCGGTGGGCTGCGTTTGGTAGACAATATCCTTTATATGCCCCCATAGGAAAAAATCACAGGGAGTGATGTCAGGAGATCTTGGTGGCCAACGAGTTGGTCCTGCTCTGCCTATCCAACGATTTGCAAATTCTTCATTGAGCCATTCTGTTACAAGACGAGCGTGATGGGATGGTGCACCATCCTGTTGAAAGTACATGTCCCGTCTCAGTTGAAGAGGAACATCATCCAATAATTGAAATAGATTTTGGTTCAAAAAATTATAATATTTTTCACCATTTAACGCTCCGTCAAAAAAATACGGACCTACAACCATTGACGTTCCAAAAATGCCAGCCCAAACATTAACAACCCAACGATTTTGAGAGTGCACTCTGAATTGTCGCGGATTTACATCAGAATAATAATGAAAATTCCGTCTGTTGACAAATCCATTACGATGAAAAGAACATTCATCAGTAAACAAAACTGACTCATAGATGTTATAGTTTTGTTGCATCCACAAACAAAAATTTATTCTGTTTAAGAAATCTTGTTCTTTTAGTTCCTGATGCATCTGTATATGAAACGGGTGAAATTTGTTTTTCACTAGCATACGCCGAATAGATGTTCTGCTTATTTCTAATTGATCTGCTAGTTGGCGTGTGCTTATGTGGGGGTTTTCTATAACTGACATCAAAACTTTAAATTCGTTATCGTCATTGGTGACACTCTTTTTTCTTGTATTTTTTGAATAGTTGACGCATCCAGTATTGACGAATCTATCTAATAGTTCTTGAAAAGCTTTTCTTCTTGGTTGCCGCCGATCAGGATAACGTCCCTTGTACATTCGGCTCGCCAATAAACAATTTCTGTCGCATTCTCCCAAAACGAAAACCATGTCTACTAATTCCCTTTTAGAAAAAGTACTCATTTTCTTTGGAATAGATAAAAACGCGACAAAACGAAAAGCCGGAGAAAAATATTATTTGTTTCTTGACAGTAACAGATGTAACAGATTGTTTTATTTCCATGGCTTACTTTTGTTTTTCAAAGCATGCTTGCTTTAACCATATAAGTATAGCGAAGCAGCTACTAAGTATTAATTATTGCTTTTCCAGATATTATAGTTGGAGATAGCTACCCACAACCTATATCGGTATAAAGAGGACAAAAAGACGTGTCCAATAAACTGAAGAAAATTATATGGTTCCATTTGAAAAAATCAAGTTAGCCGCGATTAAAAAAAAATTAAGTTTTGACATTGATTTCACGCAAAACATATGGGTTTGGCTGCTGAGTTTCTAGTTAGTATCGGCACAGTTCATGCTTAGTTACCACACAAAATCATAGCCTCCTGAGATCTGGTATATTGCCAAAATATCACTTTGCCCCAACCTCCACTTTTTCAAGAAATGCCCGGTATCTTCTACACCATGAGTTTTAGACACCATGTATGGTACATAAAGTCCAACTTAAATTAACTGGGGAATCCAAATATGCAATAAAATACAGGGTGTTCTATTTAAAAAAACATAAGTTTGGTTTGAATCACCCAGTATACGTGCTGCGATTCAAATGAAAATATTTTAGTTTGGTAGCCTTACATACCCACCACCATGTACCGGTATTGCTTTAGCAAAATATGTCTCAATAAACCCACAATATTCCGTTCCCCCACTATTGGCCCACCCTGTATAGTCAGTTAATATTGCAATGTCATATAGTTCTGAGCTAAAGTTTCAAGTGTCTAGCTCATCCGGAAATTAGTTTAAAATTGACAAACAGGCAAAGAGGACAAGAAAGCGAGTTAATAAAAACGTGGTAAAGACATCTCGGACACGCACTCATTTTGGCAACCTCTCTGGGGGGGGGGGGGCGCGTAAAAATCCCCCCCTCCCGAACTTTCTCCCAGCTTTTAACGACACGTAAGTTCTGATGCGGAGGTAAATATTGGATGGGGAGTTAGCGAAGCGGGGGAACGGGAAGTTTTCCGCGTTAGTAATAAAATTTTGAACAAATTTGGGGAGGGGGTCTATGTAGCGAACGAAGGGAATATTCGAGACAAAGGAGTGGATTTTGGAACAAAGGCTGATGTTTGCTTATGTCGAAAAACGTTTGACGATCGAATTAAGAGGGTTTGTAGCAAATATCGAAGTATCGAAAAGATAGTTTTAGTGCTCCCTCCCCCGTAAGTTCATTTTACATGTTCGCCAACAGGTCCGAAAGCGAAAGTGAAATGTTCGAGGTGCCCTGTTGCTAGGTGCAATAGTATATTTCATTACGAGTCTGGAAATAATAGTATATTACATAGCGAGAGTTGTAAACAGCTTATTACGTATGAGTGGAAAAGTTGCGCACGAGCCGCGCAGCGGCGAGTGCTGTAATTCCACGAGTATATAATAAGCTTACAACTCTAGTTTTGTATTATAATTTTTCTTCGACGAAAGAAAAACTATTATAATAGATAAACTATACTTCTGATTATCTGACAGGCAACAATTAGTATGTTGGTTAGTTGCTATGGTGACGCGGATGCCGCGCTAACAAGGTACCCGTGATAATTGCGTTTTAATTAGGAACAGATACGTATTTTTTTATTACATGTCAGTCATTACGTGTCAGTCATTACGTGTCAGTGTTCGTAACAATGCACTTAATTATAACCTAAACCGTCACTTAATAGGTATGTTACTAGCACTAGCATAGGAGTAGAAAAATCTATTTCTGGACGTGTAATGAACGATATTTTTTATTATACTTCTTTGAAAACGGAAACTTAAAACATTTTATCGGTATATTATAATAAATTTTATTGACGAAAAATAAACAATGCAGACAATATAGTGTTTGGTATGTATGATGCGTTTCCATGGTTACTCTCAAATTATTTCAAAGGTGCTTTGTTGTAAATTATTTATTGTCAGATAAGGTGAATAAAACGTCAAAAATATTACAGAAATGTCAGAGACGTAACTAGGTCGTATTTTTAGGGGGGGCTGATCAGGACCGGCGATGAAAATGCGGGGCCCCGACAAGGAATTATTTAATCCATTAAGAAGAAATTTTTGAAAGTCGGTACGCTACTTACAAAGATATATTTTTTACATGTCATTCTGTCAAATGGTAGGCCGGGGCTACGAGTTTGGATCACTTCTGTGACGTATATAGGAATTAATTTCGAGTGGTGGAGGGACAATTTTTGTGACTTTTTTTAAACAAGGGCATATAAAATAATTCTAAAAAATGCGCCCCGAGCGAATTTTTTTAAAAATTTGAAGAAAAATTACATAAAATTAGTCTTTGGAAATCCCAATATCTTCAAATTTACAAGCTGGAGTGAATATTTTCAAATTCCGAAATGGGTTCGGTCCCGCCCTTCTAAATACGTTACTGATTGGATCACCCTGTACCACCCTTGAGGTGCCACACCCAAAAACGTTAATTTAAGGCTTCAAAAAATAATGTATAGGTCCACTTACTGGTAATTTTGAATCATCTTTAATTCATTTAAGAAAAAACATTATGAAAAAGTAGAGGTTTCCGTAGAAACCAGAGAAAAAATGTTGGGAATGTCTGCTATTTTGTGATGCAAGATTATTTACATAGTACATATTATAACGAAACAACAATACACTGGATGAATAACAAAATAAAAGTCTGGAGTGTGGCACAGCAAAAGTACATTCTCCGACGCCCGTCTCGTCTCTCTTATTCTCTCGGCAGCAGGCACGGTGTGTTCGCTCTCGCTTGCGCGTTTAAATTTCAGTCGGATTTTGTGGGGGCACAAGGCGCAAGATTCCGCAAGTGCAAGCGATTCGTCAAAATTGGTGAATTTAAAAAGGCGCGTGCGGTGTTCGCCGTATTGCGTAACGTTGCGTTGTCAGAATGTTAGATCTATTCTGTTTACGAGAAGCATATCTTCGCACATCCTTTACATTTTAGGGAGGGCTAATAGAAATGTAGGGGGGCTAAGCCCCCCCTAGCCCCCCCCCCCAGTTACGTCTATGCTCTATCTAAATATTGAAACACTTACGAATTAAAATACAAAATAGGTACATGTTAAATATCAGAGAGCATATAGAGTTTCTTAAATTTAGTTTACTTTGCTGTATATTTCTATTTTAAAGTCGGTATTTTTATTCAGCGCACGGAAAGTTTTTCCATGCGCTGTTTCCGTGCGCTAGCCCGAAAAACCCCATCTTTCATTATTGCTAAAACAGATGAAAATAAGGTGTTTTCAAAGAAGTATAATAAAAAGATACTTTTTTGATGAATTTTTCGACACTTCTCGTGGCTTATAGATTGTAGATTTCTTAGGGCTCGTTTTTTTTGCCCTTACGGCCTTTCTTCACTGCGACCTAATTAGATCTTTTGTGAATGACCCTGCTCTAATAAATTCCAAGGTCACCTAGGCTTTTGACGAAGCTTAGTATTTTCCTTGGGGCTAAGTTGCCAATTTCATTTGGATTTATATTGATCCTTTCGAAATATTTAAGTCTGTTTCGAATTAAGAGGGGGCACTCACACAGTATGTGCTCGCTAGTCTCATCCCGTTCGTTGCAGAATCTGCATAGTCCATTGTCTGTTTTGCCCATTTTTTTAAGATGATATCTTAAAGGGCAGTGTCCAGTCAGGAGACCTGTGATGAGTCTTAATTCATTCTTGTTTAGAGTGAGAAGCTTTTTGGCGTTCTGAGGCGAATAGGTCAAAAATCTTTTCGCTTGTCTTTGTCCCGGAGTGTTACTCCAGTAGGCTTCCTTTTGTTCCTTTTCCCATGTTTTGATCTCTGTCAATAGGTGGCTTTTATTTATGCCACAGAATGGTTCAGGACCGTAAAATGGAGCCTTAGCCCCTTCTCTAGCGAGGCTATCAGCAATTTCATTCCCATGAACACCTTCATGCCCTCGTGGCTTATAAGTTGTGCCCATAAGAATATACCTATAGCGAGACTAACCGGACCTGAGTGAAATATGGGAAAAGTTTCAAGGGTGTGGGGGCCCAACTTGCACGGCGAGCACTTCGAAGGGCTTGAGAGAGCCATCAAGAGGCTCTCTCTCCGCAGGGCTGGACGTGGAAAAGCGGATAACCGATGGGCCGTGCGTTACCCAGTTGTCGATAATGGATAAAAGATGGAGAAGGATGGATCCATGATTTTGGTAGTCGTACTAGGTAGTCCACTGGAATTGGGGAAATTTTCCGACCGCTAAAACCACGCAACCTGACCGAGTGTAAAAGGTAGGTGTTGACAATGCAAAAAAAAGTTTTCACACGCGTAGTCGGCCACAGCTTGGCGCTCAGGAGGGGGGGGGGGGTGATAAAAAAAATTTAAACAAAAACATTAAAACCGACTTAAAAAATTTGCCCGTATGCACATTTGAACTAAAATTTTAGAAATATTTTTCTCTTTCTAAATTGAGTTATCTTTGGATTTGGTGACAGTCAAGGCAAGGAATTTAAATCTATTTAGATATGAATACAACATGTCCTACATACATCATAACTTATGTGACCGACTCCAAAGATAACTCAATTTAGGAAGAGAAAAATATTTCTAAAATTTTAGTTGAAATGAGCATACGGGCAAATTTGTGAAGTCTGTTTTAATTTTTTGTGAAATCTCTTATTTTTTAGTGAATTATTAAGAATCGTCGAAATCGGTTCAATATTAAATTCCATCCCCTATTTGTCCACCCTTAGGATTGAAATTTTTCTCGTCAAATTTAATTTCTCTTCAAATTTAATATGTGATCACCCCTTTCTAATAAAATAAGAAACATAAAAATCGGTCCAATATGAACTTTCTTATTTATCTACCCTTAGGGGTGGATTTTTTCTTCAAATTTAAATGGGGCCACTCCTAAAGTAATCTCTTTCTAATAAAAAGAGAATCATCGAAATCGGTCCAATATGAAATTTCATCCCCTATTTTTCTACCCTTAGGGGTGGCATTTTTTCTTCAAATTTAAATGGGGCCACCTCTGAGGTACCTACTACCTTTCTAATAAAAAAAGAATCATCGAAAGAGGTGGAATTTGGTGGACCATTCTGTAGGTATATACCAGTATACCCTTTCAAATAAAAAAGAATGTCCATAAAATGACGGAGTTCTGAGGTAACAAACGTAATAAAAAATACAACCGAATTGATAACCTCCTCCTTTTATGAAGTCTGTTAAAAATGCACGAATTTTGGTGTTTTTTCGCTGTTTTTTAGGTTTTATTCAAAAACTACGTATTTTACAGGAAAAATACCGCAGTTAAAAATTGTAGCTCGGAAAATTTCCTATCGACCTGGGATACTTCCCTCTCCCATTAATTCTTTATTTCCACCGCTAGAGAGCGCGAAAACGTTTGAATATTCATTTACTTTTTGTCTCTTTGCATTCAAATGCACAATTTACACGCTTTTATGGAATATAATACATCAAAGTTGTAAAGCGAACTTTTGTTTGTCAATATAAGTATATCTAATGTTTGTGGACTTCGTATGAATCTACGTACATGGGCAATTACAAAAAAGCATTTTTTTTTACTCTTTTTTCATCCAGGCTTGAATACTTTGCCGTGTTAAAAAATCTAGAAATACATAATTAAAAAGAAATAATTAAAATTAAATTTAAAAAATGTATAAAAAATAAAACTTACTTTTATTTGCCAATAACAAATTTGAAAGAGTTGATACTAATAGGAATAGGGGCTAAAGTATCTCAGGAAAAAAAAATCTTTACGTCAACGTTTCGGTTTATTTAGAACCTTCTTCAGGGCTTTTTGTCAAATCTAAATTAAAAAACTTGTACATTTGCCCTGTCTAATTCAAACGTTAACATCTGTACATTATATTAGGAACTCACTTAATTAGTGACTGAAGAAGCAGTTAAACTACTGCGAAAAATTTCACAAATAAAAAGAGTCTTCACACTTAAAATTTGTCTTATTTCCCACTAAATGTAGTTCTTGTTGTTTAACTAGTCAAGCCACGACTACCCCTCCTCTTGATATAATTAAAAACATGACAGCACAAAAGAATGAGTTCCCTTCTTTAAAAACATATACAGTGACCGGCAGAAAGTATCTACGCTCTTTTTTATCATACAATTTTATTCTTGATAAAAGTTTATGCATTCCCTCAAACTCAAAACGCAGTTTTCAAAATTTGAATATCTTATTTCGTATACGGGGGAGGTTCGAAAATATGAAAAAGGCTGAGGAGTAAAGTACCCTTATTTTTAATTTTAGTGAAAACATGTATTAAGAAAATTTGTTTAGAATTGAAAGGTAAGCCCAAAAATGCCGTTTCAAGTTTCTATTCCAAAAAAAGACTTTTATGATTTACCCTGTTTAGAAAATAAAACAACTTTATTTGATATGCCAGTTCGATTTCAGATAGAATTTATCATTTATATACGTGAGTGCCATAAAAATTAGTATTAGTTTATGAACTTGGAAATAAACAAGGTTTTCACAAAAAAAATATATTTTTTCATTTCTGTTTTGCAGGAACCAAAATTACTGTCCAAACAAATTAATTGTTATGGAACTCGCGTTTTTAAAATCAACGAGAGTGACCCGTCGACTGACACTGGCAAGTCTTGATTTCAGTTTCCTCGGTTCACGCGGCTTTGCAATTCAAATATAGACATGACTATTTCCCTCGTCTTAATTTCCACCAATCACAAACGCGCAATTTTGAATTACAAATGGTTTCTAGATGGAAAAACTGTATGACAGCACCTGTCAGCAGTTTTTTCGAGTTTACCCGCGGCAAAATAGCTGTTGTATAATAGGTAGTATGTTTTGTAAGCTATGTGTATGCAGAATAATCTGTTACTCATGAAATAGTCTTGTCAAATACCATTCGGGCATCTAATTTTTCCTGTGAAAAAATCCAAAAGACACAATGATGCTAAGTAATATTTTTTTAACAAAATGCATTCGTGCAGGAGCAAAAATCCTCGTCTTCGACTCGGATGTTTGTTGCCACCAGCACTCATGGTTCTTGTTAAAATACCTATTACTTAGCAACGTGTTTTTTCGATTTCTTTTCGGAAAAATTAGATGCCCTTACGATATTACGAAAACCGCTTTGATTTATTCGCCTCCCGACGCGGTCACAATTTGACGAGCCTCAGTCATGGCCTCGGCCATTCGCGTCGACTAGAGATCGCCCCGTCAGGCGGCGCTGCACTCGGATCTCTCTGGATGCCGACAAGGAAGACGAGATTAATGCCCGGAAACCGTTTTAATAGTTACAAAGTGTCCCAAATTTTAATATCTCAGTTCTGGGCGGACTAGGGCGGGATTTATTACTCCAATTCCGCCGTTTTATTTAATTAAAATGTCGTGTTAGGCCCGAGAGATGAACCACTCTCAGCTAGTTCTTCCGGAGATGGGAATAATTGTGCGCTCACTTTGACAAATCTTGAGTAGATTTCTGGCGTATTGTATGACGAGAAGAATTATTCATTCGCAAATCATGTAAAAAAATAATAAACCTTTTTAAAAACAAGCTTTTATATAACCCACGTACTAAAACGAATAAAAGAAGTTTAGGTTTTCGCCAAATTGCGACAAGTTTTTGTAATCAAAAAGCTTATCATGTAAAAATGCCCCTTTTGTAGCTTTTTACGACAAAATGTTATTAAGAAAACTTGTTCATAATGAAAAACTGTATAGGTGTAAAAAATTTCGAAAGCCTAGGCCGACTTTGATTTTTTCTGCTAAAAAAATTAAAACGCCCAAAAAATAACAGTAGACCTATGCTTTTGAAATTTTTCACACCTATACAGTTTTTGATTATGAACAAGTTTTCTCAATAAAATTTTGCCGAAAAAGCTACAAAAAGGGCACTTTTCGAAATTAAGCAATACTCAGTCTTTCACTCTGAACAAGTTTCCTTTTGTCGTAAAACCTGATTCTAGAAAATTTCAACTCGAAAATTTTTTGTTATTTACACCTTATTTGAACTCAATCCGGGGACACACTGTACTGTATGTATACAGTGTGTCCCAGGATAAGTGAAACGAGAGGTGTAAAATACCAAAAACTTTCTAGTTCGAATTTGGCCATTTGGGGTCCAGGCCTCTTCCCTAGAAAATCATTTTCACCATATTTTTAATTTTGAAAAATAAGGTAGGCTTTGACAGGAACGATTTATTTATTTTCCGTGTAGGTTAAGTGCCCTTTCTCGACAATATATTGAAAAATTTCATTAGAAAGAGTTGCTTAGAATTGAAAACTATGACCCTGTGTCAATTTTCAAAATAATTGCCCTACCTTGATTTATTATTATTTTATTTATTATTTCAAACAAATCATAGCAGGCCGATTGAGTCCAAATTTCGCAGTCTTGCATACTTTTTTATTCTGAATAACTTTATCTAGTGAAATTTTTCGATATAGTTCACCTACTTATAATAGGAAATAAAGTGGACAAAAATCAAAGTAGGCCAATTATTTTGAAAATTGGCATAGGGACATAATTTTGAATTATAAGGAACTTTTTTTAACGAAATTTTTCAGTGTCTTGTCGAGAAATGGCACTTAACCTACACAAAAGAAATAAATCGTTCCTGGTTTCTGTCAGGGCCTACCTACTTTATTTTTCAAAATTAAAAAAATGGTGAAAATTATTTTCTAGGCAAACAGGCCTGCACCCCAAATGGCCAAATTCGAACTCTAAAATTTTTGGTCTTTTACACCTCTCGTTTCACTTATCCTGGGACACACTGTATATACAAATAACCTAGTTCATTTACAAGCATTCTGGCCTTAAACGCATTCTTAGCCAATAGGTAGTTCATCTTGACTTGCATCTAATTTGAAATATTGGTATTTATTTGCAGATAATTTCCCAAATGTAAAGCTAGTGTCCAGTGCTGAAATATATTTATTTGTGGCGATTTAGAATCAATCAAAATAAAATAAATAATGCACGCCCATAGAAACCAGTCCATATTTTATGAAACTATTATAATCAATTAAGAAATTTTCAATAAAAACGATGTTAAAAAATAATTATGTTGGTCCTATTTACAAATAAAACAACGCACTAAAAGGTAGAAGGAATTTGAAGAAGTTATATTGAAATCCCGGGCTCTGCTTCTGCAACCAAACGCTAAACAATTCGCCATCGTAGGAGTATATTTTGTCCTTAATCACTGTTACTTTTAATTCAAAAATCGAAATTAACTCGCAACGTACTCGCTTTGTCTGCCACATATAAAATGGCCGCCGTTCACACGACGTAACAATATCTATACGCGGCAAGGTAGGCAAGCGCGGTGTCCTCTCTCTTTCCTTGTCCTTTTCACCCAGGCCTCACTTTCAAAATACCACTAACAAAATCTGAAGCTGGAGCAGCTGCAATAACGAACGTTCTCCGCACGGCGGCGCATATACCTTGTTATATCCACACAGCCTCCCAGGTCGTCGTCTCTAGCTCTATCTAATCAGGGTACGGCTTCGGCCAAATATCGAAGGCATTATCATAACTAAGCTGCGGTGCAGAGGCGGCGGCATGGCTGCGAGCAACCCGCCAGTAATTGGGTTTTACTTATGCCCGCGCACAAAGCCACCAAGCCGTCTAGGTGGTGTAGCTGCGCAGGGCCGTATCTGAGGGGGGTTTTGGTGGTTTAACCCCCCCCCCCCCCCCGCCCCCCGAAATACCACCATTTTATATGCTTTTTGCACCACCACTAGAACGAGCTCCCCGAGCATCAGTGAGTGTAATAATTTATTAAACTGGTTTTCTGGTAAAGCATGGAAACCCGCCCGAAAACTGACAACAATACATAATTTTTGGATCAGTGCAGTACCGAGTTTCATCAGAATATGCTTTCAAATAAAATAAAACATAATTGGCAACACTGGACAACACTAAACGGTGAACGGTGGTACATGGCTGCGTGCGCCGTGGATTAGGAGAATGGGGGATTCCCAGAGTCTATTTTATGAATAGATTAGTACTAATTTGTATTTGAAGATTTATTTATTATTTTTATGAAAGGTTCAGTTAGGCAAGTGGCGCGAAGAAATCTTTTACCATACCTACTGGCAATTATAAAAATGTCGGCAGGCCAGGCGAAGAATGTGTAGGAATATATCCGTAATAATGAGAAATCCGATAAGTAGAAAAGGGAGAGGTATAAATGCGAGAAGGAGTATTCAGCTGTTATTATAATTAATATTTAATATTTTTAAAGTTCTAATGTTAAACTTGTTCAGTTTTTTTATAAAAATAGTAGGTTTCTTTTTAAATCTTAAAGCTATTTCAACTTCAACAGCCACGGCATGGTCTAACCCCTCCAGGGCCGGCTCTAGGCGGGTGCGAACGGTGCGGCGTACGCGGCCTGCGTTTTGACTGGCCCCGCGCCTCCGAGTCCCGTGTACAGGGTAATTCAGTCAGTAGGGCGGGGCCGAAACCATTTCAGAATTTAAAAATATTCTTGAAGATTGGAACTTCCTAAGACTAATTTTAAGTAACTTTCCTTAACATTTCTAAAAAATTTCGCCTGCGGCGCGTTTTACAGAATTATTTTGAATGAACTTTTCTAGATAATTTTATTTTGAAGCCCTATTTTGCCCATTAGCAGAACCACTCGTCCAAATTGGGCTTTTATTTTCAGAGATAAAATCCCTCGAGCTTCGATCTCGGGATTTTATCAGAAAATAAAAGACCAATTTATACTCGTGACTCGTGATCTTTCTATTAGGCAAAATAGCGCTTTCGAAAAAATTATCGATAAAATTTCCGGCACTTGTGATATTACATACGAAAATACTACACACTAGTGGTAAGATCACAAGTGCCGCAAATTTTATCGATAATTTTTTCTAAAGCGCTATTTTGCCTAGAAAGATCACGAGTATAAATTGGTATTTTGTCTCTGAAAATAAAAGCCCAATTTGTACGAGTGGTTTTGCTAATGGGCAAAAGAGGGCTTGAGAATAAAATTATCTATAGAAAAATTTCCGGCACGAGTGGTATTTGTTGAGATTATTTCTCGAATACGATTTAATAATTTCTGTATTAATTTTTTCTATGCTTACATTTCCAAAACGATTCATTTTGAACAAGTTTATTGACAGCTTCGACTGTAGCGTTCGAGTAAACAAACATGACGCTTGGATATCCAAGGCAAATGCGATTATACCTACATCCTGTCAGCGTTGGTTTATTTTCTGAATGTGTCATAAATTTAAACGGAGACGGAGGTCCAATAACAAAAATTTAGCAATGTAAAAGTTATATAAATTCATTGATACAATGCTTAATAGTACCGCAACGTAATTTATAAGCTGCATAATTTAGAACAGTGTGAAACACACCAACTTTAAGAAGTAGGTACGTGTTTGTATCCAAAAGATTCGTGGTTTCTAAGCAACGAAGTGATAATTTGCACAAGTGCAATTACCGCGATAATTTGCACAAGTGCAATTATCGCTAGCAGAGGCATATGATTGGTTGGATTTTTATGGAAGGAGCCACGGGCGTAGCCAGGATTTAGTTTTGGGGGGGTTTAGTTTGAGAAGTAAATAAAACAAAAAAAATATACTTACATGAAATTTAATATCTATATATTCATCCGAAAAACTACGACATATTTATAAAGTTCTTAACTTTAAATGAAATGGATAAATTAATTTCGTTCCTCTGCGCTAAATCTAAAACCATTAAAGAAGAAATCTTCGGCTTTTTCTTTTAAATATATCCACTACTTCATCTGCATGAATTTCTGTTCCATAGTGAATGTTCATTAGAGCCAAACCATTAAGTCTGTTTTCACTTGTAGTGTTTCGTAAATGGTTTTTCAGTCTCCTTAGGCTCGAGAAAGACCTTTCTGGGGTAGCAGTGGATACAGGAATGGTAGCCAAGATTTGTAGTAATGTGTAAATATTAGGATAAAGGTTTTTATCGCACATATCTAGGCATTCCAAACTAGATTTCGGGGTAGGCAGTCTTCTTATCAGAATGCAAGGTAGCTGAAGCTTTGATAGCTAAATCCAAATTTGTTTCTTTATTAGAAACCCCTTGACCTTGACTACACCACTTTTTCCAGTAGTCCATACCTTTAGGTTTATCACCCTTCCTTTTTTCGACAGTAATAATGATTCACGTATCTATCCTTCACAAGGTCATCGAATAACAGTGCACTAAAATTACTCACTTACACGGTACACTTAATTCTCTTCACTATTCGTTCACCACTTTTCACTTTTATTCGCTTCGAGTTCGCATGGAACAATACTGCCGTAAGCGCGGTCACGCGCCGCGGCGCCGCTTATTTGGCAGCCCAGTAGCCGTCTAGAAACTTCCACGAACTTCCACAAAGTTCCGCTCATTTCGACCGAGGGGCGTGGCGAATAATCGAGAACCAACGCAAAGTGTCCCTACAATACAAAATAGTTCGGCTGCAACTGCGTCTGCCTCTCGTCAAAAGATGGCGCTAGGCGCTACTATTACTACATAATATATTCAAACGTAATAATAATTTAACTCTTCACTCCTCGTATTTTTTCGGTATAATATTAGGTAATATTTTGCTTATTTCGGGGGGGGGGGGGTTGAACCCCCGAAACCCCCCCTTGGCTACTCCCGTGGAAGGAGCTACCTTATTGGATGCAAGCAGTATGAGGGAAATAATCATTTCAATGTACCCTAGCTTTAATTTGTGTTTTTATTGTAAATATTTAAAGATATTTATTTTTCATAAAACCATAAAACCCTCTCGTCTTCGCCACGCCCCTGTCGGCCACATAGCAATAACTGATGGCCGCGAAATGACCCTCCGTCGAATTTTAAAAAGACCAAGAAAAACGGCCGCCATTTGAATTTCCATGCAACACCGCCTTTTTCCCCTCAACCCCTGGGGGTGCGAGAACGGACTGGCGCTTTTTTAAAGGAAACACCCACTCGAGTTTTCCCGTCACGTTTCTCATCTATATCAATGCAAACTGTTATTGTTGTGGATGTGTAATTACCCCGGAAAATGTTTGATTTTCGTGGAAAACCCGGACCGTTCTGTTGCGGGGTTCAAACATATCGAAGGGCCGGACCCGGAGGAATTCAGTAGCGTAACGGGGTTGTATTCTACCTACTTATACTTCTGTGTATATTTTGTTACTTGTCACTGCTTTTTTGTCTGTTAAACAAACGTACCTACTTACTCAGGTCACGGGCGTAGCCAAGGGGGGGGGGGTTTCGGGGGTTCAAACCCCCCCCCCCCCCGAAATAAGCAAAATATTACCTAATATTATACCGAAAAAATACGAGGAGTGAAGAGTTAAATTATTATTACGTTTGAATATATGTAGTAATAGTAGCGCCTAGCGCCATCTTTTGACGAGAGGCAGACGCAGTTGCAGCCGAACTATTTTGTAGAGAACGGACTGGCGCTTTTTTAAAGGAAACACCCACTCGAGTTTTCCCGTCACGTTTCTCATCTATATCAATGCAAACTGTTATTGTTGTGGATGTGTAATTACCCCGGAAAATGTTTGATTTTCGTGGAAAACCCGGACCGTTCTGTTGCGGGGTTCAAACATATCGAAGGGCCGGACCCGGAGGAATTCAGTAGCGTAACGGGGTTGTATTCTACCTACTTATACTTCTGTGTATATTTTGTTACTTGTCACTGCTTTTTTGTCTGTTAAACAAACGTACCTACTTACTCAGGTCACGGGCGTAGCCAAGGGGGGGGGGGTTTCGGGGGTTCAAACCCCCCCCCCCCCCCGAAATAAGCAAAATATTACCTAATATTATACCGAAAAAATACGAGGAGTGAAGAGTTAAATTATTATTACGTTTGAATATATGTAGTAATAGTAGCGCCTAGCGCCATCTTTTGACGAGAGGCAGACGCAGTTGCAGCAAAACTATTTTGTATTGTAGGGACACTTTGCGTTGTTTCTCGATTATTCGCCACGTCCCTCGGTCGAAATGAGCGGAACTTTGTGGAAGTTCGTGGAAGTTTCTGGACGGCTACTGGGCTGCTATATAAGCGGCGCATGACCGCGCTTACGGCAGTATTGTTCCATGCGAACTCGAAGCGAATAAAAGTGAAAAGTGGTGAACGAATAGAGAAGAAAATTAAGTGTACCGTGTAAGTGAGTAATTATTTTTATTCGATGACCTTGTTAAGGATAGATACGTGAATCATTATTACTGTCGAAAAATGGAGGGGAAAAAAAGGAAGGGTGATAAACCTAAAGGTATGGACTACTGGAAAAAGTGGTGTAGTCAAGGTCAAGGGGTTTCTAATAAAGAAACTAATTTGGATTTAGCTATCAAAGCTTCAGCTACCTTGCATGCTGATAAGAAGACTGCCTACCCCGAAATCTAGTTTGGAATGCCTAGATATGTGCGATAAAAACCTTTATCTTAATATTTACACATTACTACAAATCTTCGCTACCATTCCTGTATCCACTGCTACCCCAGAAAGGTCTTTCTCGAGCCTAAGGAGACTGAAAAACTATTTACGAAACACTACAAGTGAAAACAGACTTAATGGTTTGGCTCTAATGAACATTCACTATGGAACAGAAATTCATGCAGATGAAGTAGTGGATATATTTAAAAGAAAAAGCCGAAGATTTCTTCTTTAATGGTTTTAGATTTAGCGCAGAGGAACGAAGTTAATTTATCCATTTCATTTAAAGTTAAGAACTTTATAAATATGTCGTAGTTTTTCGGATGAATATATAGATATTAAATTTCATGTAAGTATATTTTTGTTGTTTTATTTACTTCTCAAACTAAACCCCCCCCCACCCCCAAAACTAAATCCTGGCTACGCCCGTGACTCAGGTACCCACTTATTGAAACAAAGTTCACAATTGTGTTCGTTTCCTATCTTGAAAATAGTTTTGCAGTATTTTTCAACGCAAATATAAAAATATTTACATAATAAAAATACATAGTATAGTATTTCTAAAGTCACTTGAAACAGCATAAAAACTCTAATTGGCGTCACAAAAAAGGATATAGGACATAAGCGTCACGCAGTTTTCAAAAATATACATATTCTACAAGCAACATAATATTTCACTTTTAAGGTTTTTTAAGGCTGTCCTCAAACACAACGTAAAGGTTAATGCACCATATAATATTGTCAAAAGGTCTCTAAAAAGCCATATCGATTACAACTATTTCCGCAAGTATATCCTAAAATCTGTGAAATTATCGCAGGCCTATCCACCGCATTTCGCTGTACAAGTGGCCGGCCGTCGAGCAGTGTAGCCCATGCAAGTGTTGGTGATATATTATATTAGGCGAGCATGCAGTCAATTGTTTTTACTACAATATCTATCGTCTCTGTCTCCTTCATCTCCTTTTACTTCTAATACCAGGTGAGGTTTAATATGGTTAAAAAAGTGTTTTGTCTCGTATTTTATTGCCGGAAGCACCTGTTCTCGAGCTACCCTGGTAAAATATAAAAAAACTCGCTTGGAACACAGCGATATACGAGCGCGATCTATTTCATAGCATTTACCACGCTCTGCTACTGGTAAAAATAGCAGACATCAGCAGAAATCACCCGTATAAAATTCAAAGGTTTTTATGCTATTCCAAGTAACTTTAGAAATACTATAAGTAGGTACATCTGCGCCTTGGGTCCTACTATTTGTACCTATGAGAGACGTGGTCTGACTGGATATGGTGTCGTGCTCCTTACGTTTGTTACAATGTTTTTTTTTCTAGCAATTTCCATTGTTTATTCAGAAAAACAAATGAATGTCGGGTTTTGGGTATTCCCACGATTACATAGGTACAATAATTTATTGAACATTTCAAGTGCCCCACAGAAAGAAATCGTGTGGGGTCAAGTCTGGGCTTCTGGACAGGCCATAAAATAGTTCCGTTTGAACCAATCCACTCTACAAAAGTGTCATCTAAATGCCTCTTGACAGCATTTGATGTATGTGCTGGAGCCCCGTCTTGTTGCCAAACAATATTGGGCCCATAAATCAGAAATTTCCCCTCGTAAGAGCTTTAAATATTTTAGTCCAGTTAAACCACCTTCAAAAATTACTGAACCAATTATGTGGTTCCGAAAAATATCACACTAAACATTATTTATTGAAGTTCGACCTTGTCGTTGAATTGAAATAAACTGTCGTTTTTTTATGATATTATGATGACCAATAGTGAGTGTTTCTTCTATTAATAACGCCACATGTTGTAAAAGGGGCTTCATCAGTCCACAATAATATAGAATCTGTAATAGTAATAACCATAGGAGTAGTAATAGAATAGTAATGTCTAGTAGTAGTTAGTTAATAGTAGTATATAGGTATACTGTAATCTAATAGTAATAATTTACAAGTGATAACTAAACGGCAATATTCTCGCCTTCTAAATAATCATAATTTTCATACAGTTTAGGAAGTGGGCGATAACAGTATGGTCTAAACTTATGCATTTTCAACACTCTCTGGACTGAGCTCCATGATATAAAAATTAAAAACAAAAAAGTCAAGGGGTAGAATGTTATATGAATAACCCGGTACATATTTATGTGGCAATGATCAAATTTTTAAAACTCAGAATCTCTATACTCGTTGTATTTTCAATTTACCTAATAAGATTCATTTTAGCTAGCGAATTCGACACTGACTGATTGCAAGCAATTCATAACAATTTAAGAAAAAGTTAGAAGCAATAAAAGAATCGTTAGTAAAACTAATTCGACATCCTGTGCTTCTCGCTTATTCTACGGACACCCTACTTTTCAGTGATAGGTTACACAAAATGCGTTCCATTTAAGGCGATTTTTCATCATACAGCGTGTTTCCGGGTAGACAAACTTTGACATTTTGTAGAAAAAGTAATTACAGAACAAAAAGTTGCTTTAAAGATACGTGTCTTAATTTTCTGGATACAGAACGCTTAAGAATACCATAGTTATCATAAAATAATAATTATTTTTTTAAACGCTCTGTAGCACAAAAACTAAGGGTTTATACCACAGCCGACTCTAGGAAAGCCCTGAAGTTGAGAAAGCTGGCAACATGGCTTGCGGGTCTGCGCGGCGTGGCCTGTCACTCCCTGTCAGTTGATTTTACAAGAAATTTACCAGAATTAATTTGTGCAGTGCGGGTAGTGCTATCGTCGCCAGATTGCTACGACGAGGCGGTGTGTCTCTGGGTGGAAACAGACAGCCCGAAGTGCTGGCGACAGCTTTTTTATAAATTTGTTTTGTTTGTGAAAAAATGAAACATTTCTAAAAAGTTCGTTTACAATTTCAAGCCTCAAGATGCCTAGAACCGTCGAGGGAAGGCTAGAACTTAGTTATTACTTGGCTATGGCTGTAAGTCAAATCGTAATAATAACTTGAAGTAGCTAGGTTTTCTTTGCTTGACGGCAAGCGGTCAACTTGTATTCGATTTGGGCTTTCCAAAGGACGAAAATTTAAGAATAAACTGATTAAGGGCCAATTGCATAGACAAACTAAAGTAGGTACCCTTTAAAATTAAAGGTGCTTTCTAACAATCTAACCGTTTTTTAGTATTGTTGCAAAAGTTTCTAGTTTCTTTACCTAATGTTAAAGTCAAAAGATAATTTAGTTGAATGTATTATGAAATTGACCCTAAACTGCCATTTCAATCAGAAGAGATTACTCTCCTTCACAACATGCTGTTCTCTGTTCGCTTGTTGTTTGTATTTTATGAAAATTTAACCATAAGGGAAAATAGGTAATCATCATTTGCCTGATGGAGCAGTTTGCGAAAAATTCTCACAAAAATTCGACTTACAACTAAATGTAGTCTCCTCTATTTGCCCAAATTTACCATATTATTTGTCGAAAATATACCTACCCACACCAGGAATCGTACTTATTATAAATACTTATACTTCTGTGTAGGCATATTTTGTTACTTGTTACTGCTTTTATTGTCTGTTAAACAAAAGTACCTACTTACTTAGGTACCCAATTATTGAAACAATGTTCACAAATGTATCTAATTATAATTAAAAAGAGGGTTGAACATTTATTAGAAAAGATAAACTATGCCAAAGTGCAGACTGCTCTATACTGCATAGACCCGTTGAACCGTCCCGCTGCGGCGTTGCCACATGTTTGCACAGGGCTTGTAAGCTTGAGAAGGTTGTGGTTTATACGCGCATATGTATATGACTTTTAAAATGATTTTTTTTTTTCAACATGTCAAAGTTCGTCTACAAGTATCAAGGACCCCCCGCATGATTGTTTCCTTGCATATTACCTAGTGTAAAGCTAAATATTCCTGTCCCCGCCGCTGCCTCCGGTCAGGAACGAACCTCCAGGGCGGGCGGACCCAACTGTTGACTTTGCGTTAACTTACGGTAACGTTATTCTAGGACAAACCCGGTCCTTAAGATTTACAGTCTGACGTTTTTGCGGATTCCGGCCCCTTTTTGGGACAGAAGATAAGAAAACACACGCCTACAGGAGAGGCACGACGAACCCCAAGAGGGTTTATTATACGTTCCTGTGTAAACCGTATAATAAAACCGAATATAACTCCAGATATTGCCGTATGTAAAAAACAGGAGTGTATAACCTGGGTATACCTCAGTGGCGGCCCGTGGGTTTTGGCAGCGGGTGGACAAGGTGAAGAGGTAACGCCTAAATAACAGGTGACATCCCCCCCCGGAAATATGGAAATAGGGATATGTCCAACGATATATACCAAAGGCAACTTGTTTTGTTTCATGAAATTGAAAAGATGTTATTGTTGGCACATTCAAGTTTTGTAAATATAAGTATCTCAAAGCATATATATACGATATACAAGTCTATCAAAAAACGATTTATTATGCAATACAAAATAGGAAAGACTGAATTTAAGAAATGCCAATGTAAACAAATTACCTCGTCTTCGTCTCCCCCGACCTGCTAATTTTAGACGCAAAATAAAACCGATTTATTTGTATTAAAGTGAGTCATCTATTCCTTTATATCGCTGGACATGTCACTCTAGTCACAGAAAAACTTGCCGTTTTTCTGTGCTCTAGTTTACTTTTGAAGTCAGACCTTCCTCCCCCTAGCGTTCATCAATGGACGAGCCCGGGCTAGCCCCGCCTGGCCTTCGCCGCGCCGTCCGCGTCGCCGGTCCCGGCCGGAGACAGAAATATGAATAAGAAATGGTATTCAATTCAGGGCGCTGATCCGAAAATTGGAAAATTCTGTTTGTTTTGTAACGTACTCATAAGTAATAAAATTTGAGATTTGAAGAAAAGACAAAGGAACCTACGTTACTACTTTTACTTTCTGATTTGATTGATAAAATGATAAGTGATAAGGATAAATATAAAGTATAAGTTATAAGTATCACTTTTTTGCAATTCGAATGTAAATCTAAATCGGGTTTCCCTTTACTTGCATTCTAATTTCTTTAAAATTGGACCGCTTAGGCGCGATTAATTAACTGAACGTAAATATATGTATTACACTTTACATACCTTACCAAAAAAATTAAGTTAATAACTGACTGTTAGGTACTAATAGTTACACACTCACATAAACATGGATTCATTTTTTCTGAATTTTCGCGACTTAATTTAACCTAATAACAGACGCAGACGGCCTCGTTCGGTCGCTGTTTCCGGCCGCTCGCCGCTGGGTCGGCTGGGCTCGCCCACCCTGGTAGTTAAATGCCGAACATATGCGTAACCTACGTTTATATCTTCGCTCAGCTCGGGCGCGTTGGCTCTCGTCGCAGACGTATGGCTTGGCTAGATTCGACCGCTCGGGCCGCTACGGGCTTGCCCATCGGCATCGGCTGGGACGGCTGGAGAACCGGGCACCGCGTAGTTTGGAAAATTCAATCGTGCCCTCCCAAAATAATTATTATCAAATTCAAATTCACGTTTCAGTCGTGAGTCTATGAAGTTCATTGGTAAATTTAATATCATTGTTGAACACGATAAAAATTCTTTTTTTTTCCTTTTCCGTTGTCCGATTGGGTGGGCACTGCCCACCCTGCCCAATGCCACGAACCGCCACTGGTATACCTTGAGTCCTGGCAACGACAGGGGAGGGGAGGGTTGCCGCAGAGAGAAAATACTGAAATACTAACAAATTGAGCAAAATAGAAGTTCAACATTCAGGCTAGAGTGTCATTTTTACTGTATCGGCAGAGGCAACTAAAATAATAAGGAAAACAAAAAAGAGAGTAATAATAATTGAATATAAACTGGAACAGAATAAGCAACAAATAAATTTTAAGTTTTATTAGAGCCAGTAGATTAATAGTGAATGCTATATTGTTATTATTTTATTATTTAATATTCCCGTCAAAAATGCAGATTTCATTGTTTACTATTTTAAAAAATAAAATCTGTATTTTTTTGTTGAACGTTTAAAAAATGCATCGTGTTGGATTTGAACCTACGATGAATTAAATGACACTTTCGTAGGCACGTGCCTACAGGATACTTGACAATATTTTTAATTGCTCTAAGATCGTACTCGGTTTACGCACCAACATATCACGTAATAAATGAAACAACGGCTTTTATCCCTTATTTATTAATGATAATTAAAGACGAAGTTGCACAATTTTGTTCGGGCTAAAATCTAGTTTCGTCGTTCTATTGTCCAGAACGCCAAACGTGGCAACTCTGTGCGTCTCAGGAGAAACGGAACTGCAACGTTGCCGGTGCCAGTTTGCAATAATTCGTGGAACAAAGGCAATTGTCAATTGTCTCCAGCTTGCCTATGAATATCCGTTACTTAATGTATTGCAACCTTTGAGCTTTAACTAACGCAATTGCACACAAAAATGTTGGCGCATAAAGACTTTTTATTACGAATATGTTCCGTATGTAGCAAAATGTGCAAACTATATCCTTCATCTCTTTCACGTGACACTTTGATTAAAATATCTGTATATGGAACATAGTCTATAAATATTCGTGAATAGTATATTTCATTACGTCTCTGGAAATAAAGATGTTTCCGTGCGCGCGTGACACGGCTGCGCCTCACACGGGAAGTCATGCAAGCACGGAAAAATCTATTTCTGGACGTGCAATGAACGATACTTTTTATTATACTTCTTTGAAAACGGAAACTTAAAACATTTTATCGGCATATTATAATAAATTTAATTGACAAAAAATAAACAATGCAGACAATATAGTGTTTGGTATGTATGATGCGTTTCCATGGTTACTCTCAAATTATTTCAAAGGTGCTTTGTTGTAAATTAGTTATTGTCAGATAAGGTGAATAAAACGTCAAAAATATTACAGAAGTGTATCTAAATATTGAAACACTTACGAATTACAATACAAAATAGGTATATGTTAAATATCAGAGAGCATATAGAGTTTCTTAAATTTAGTTTACTTTGCTGTATATTTCTATTTTAAAGCCATATATTCGGTATTTTTATTCAGCGCACGGAAAGTTTTTCCATGCGCTGTTTCCGTGCGCTAGCCCGAAAAACCCCATCTTTCATTATTGTTAAAACAGATGAAAATAAGGTGTTTTCAAAGAAGTATAATAAAAATATAATAATATGGAAGATTTATCGTATGTGGCAACGGCACCCGCCCACTTAGGCATCTAACCATATACATATGTATATCCACATGTCATCTTACACATGCATGTTTTTCTGAGAATTCAACGCCTGCCAATATGAACCAATGAAATTATATGATTTTTGAAATATTAACCAATCAGGTGATGATTTCAGCGATTATTTCCCTCATACTACTTGCATCCAATAAGGTAGCTCCTTCCATAAAAATCCAACCAATGATATGCCTCTGCTAGCGATAATTTGCACTAGTGCAATTACCGGTAATTGCACTTGTGCAAATTATCACTTCGTTGCTTAGTAACCGCGAATCTGTTGGATACAAACACGTACCTACTTCTTAAAGTTTGTGTGTTTCACACTGTTCTAAATTATGCAGCTTATAAATTATGTTGCGGTATTATTAAGCATTATATCAATGAATTTATATAACTTTTACATTGTTAAATTCTTGTTATTTAGACCTCCGCCTCCGTTTAAATTTATGACACATTCAGAAAATAAACCAACGCCGACAGGGTTTAGGTAAAATCGCATTTGCCTTGGATACCCAAGCGTCATGTTTGTTCTCGAGCTTCGCTCTCGGGATTTTATCAGAAAATAAAAGCCCAATTTATACTCGCGACCTTTCTAGGCAAAATAGCGCTTTCGAAAAAATTATCGATAAAATTTCCGGCACTAGTGATATTACATACGATGATACTACTAGTGGTATTTTCGCTGAAATCCTACTCTCTTAGTTACGTCCTAATTACGCTAAACCAATATTGTGGCAGCTAAAACTGTTATCCCGATAACTTCTTCACATTACCAAATTTAATATAGGACTAGAAGATATGTTTTCAGTTAAGACATTGATCTTTAAATATCTATTAGCACAAAAAACATATTCAGAACCAAAAGTTTAACCTAAATGTCAGCTGTCAAATGAACTACTTAACTATTTGCAGTTGTTAAATTCTATTTTTAAATACAACTCCTGGTATGCCTAATAATAGATAATACCTTTCGTTAATTTATCACTCATTATAATCCCAATGCTAAGAAAATACCACTCCTGCTGCGCAGTCGTGGTATTTTCAGCTTTGGGATTATAATTCGTAAAATTAACGAAAGGTATTATCGATAATAGGCACGCCACTTGTTATATTACCCCTGATAAGCAGTTGACATCCCGTCATGCCAACTGTCATTCCGTATGTCGCTAAATCAAAACATTAGTACTTGCCAAAAAATGCAGAAAAACGCTACTGAATATTTACGACCTTGACTAAATGTAAACCACGGGCCATCCTATATCTGGGGGTTTGAGGTTAGAATTTTGAAATTTCAACTTTCCTTGCATCTTTCACCGCAGATTAAGGTTATGTCTCAGAACATTTCAGTGGTATTGCCATGTTGCCAAATTGCCTTTATAAAACACTTGTGACGTCATAAGTGCTTTCCCGCCAAATTTCGAAGAAAGTCCAATAACTTGCTAATTACGTAAATATATATTTTTTAAATATTCATAGGGTCTTAGGCAAGTGTCTAGGAATTGTTTGTAAAATTTCGTCAAGTAGGTACCCTATCGTGGATGATAGCGGCAATTCGCAACCAGTGAATCCACCTATTGAAATTGGTTATTTGATATTCTCGTGGTATAAAATGGCCAACAAAAATAAAGCACAAACAAACATTTTAGGGGTTTGTAAAACTAGACCAAGTGTCGACCCCGAAAAATTTATTCCACCAAATTAGGGACGCACTTGCCGGGAATAAATAACCCGGCCCCCACCTTGGAATTCCAAGTGCATATTATCCGGAAAGCGGGTTTTATAAATCAAGAAAGGTTTTCCTTTTTCCCTCCGACTTTCTCGGGTGTTATTAAACCCTGAGAAACTTACGACCCGCGACACATTGTGTGTATCGGTGTATAAATGAAAAAAATGAGCCGTTCTTAAGGCGGGCCGGGGTCGGGGAATCGGCTTAATTCCGTCGAGGAACAGGAAATAAATTTTAAATTTCCTTTTTGGAGATGCCTCGGGGCAAATTCCCGGAACTCTGCGAGAATATTAATAAATAAGAAATAAGCTACGCTAAGAAGGGGAAGGCTTATACCGGGAAACTAGAGAAATTTTAAAATATTTAGTGTAATGGGGTGGAATTCAACATATTACCACAGCTTACCCTATGTTAGGGTAAGCTGTGATATTACTATGCTTGTCTACTCCTACGGGATCTATCTTGAAAATTAAAACTTTCTGTCTATACTTAGACATAGCGATACTGCAGTATCACACCAACTTCCGTGATGTACTCACCTAGGTTACCTTAAACAATTACAAAAGTAACCTTCTTAAACACCAAAAGACACTGCAACATGCAAGGAAACAAAAATATACGTTTCTAAAAGTTTAAACTATTTATCAGCATAGCCTGATCTTGATGATGACCAAAATTGTGGTCGAAACTTCCCCTAAAAAAAATGAAATAATTGACCTACATGAGAGAAACAGTTTATTGACATTAGTAGTTACAAAATGGCGCCGAATAAAAGAAAAGTGTATGCTATCATGTGCCTTTTGATTTAAAAAAGTTAATGTTAAATATTTGACGTAAATATAAGATGAAAAGGTATTGGGTGAAAACGCCTTTATTAAGCAGACCACGTTTTGACTGAATTATATTAACAGTAGACGGAGATTTCCAACATTTTACACGTCTCCCATACGAAAAATATATTGAGGTAACTTTAAATGTGTCATAGACATTCATTGTATCGATATAATTCGATTAGATGATACATTTTTTCATCTGAAAATTAGAAATACTTCTAGTTATAACAGTATCTGCGATAACAGTGTACTCCGACCACATCGATATTCGCTTGGCAGCAGAACCACGCCCACCAAACAGTCACTGCGATCGCAGTCGAGTGCTATGTGAAACCGCCTCCATAGGCGTAAGTAGAGTAGAGAGTAATAGAGTAGAGTAGAGAGAGTACGTCGGCGCGCGCCGAATGTCGGGCATGGGCGAAAATAGCGTACGTAAGCGCGGCAAAAATCTTTCAAAATTTCGTTTTTTTTCGCGGGTTTTTGGGAAGTTTCGATGTTGCAAAACGTGCAAAATATTGTGAGGATTAGTTTGGGTTGTGTACGGTAAAAATTCATCCCGATTACAACCACAAGAAATATCGCTGTGAAATCCGGGATGTAAGAAAAAAATTTGAAAATTCACTTTCTCGAAAACTACGTCCGACCGGGAAAAACCAAGGCCGGATTCGTATCCAGGGACCTCGAAAATAGGAGAGGTAGCCAAAATTTCAAGAAAATTGGGGATGGATTACACCATTGGAAATAATTATTACCAAATTTCTAAAAGGCGAGTGAATTATCGTATGTAATATCACAAGTGCCGGAAATTGTATCGATAATTTTTTCGAAAGGGCTATTTTGCCTAGAAAGATCACGAGTATAAATTGGCCAATTTGTACGAGTGATTTTGATAATGGGCAAAATAGGGCTTGACAATAAAATTATCTAGTGGTAATTATCACGAGTGGTATTTGTCGAGATTATTTCTCGAATACGATTTAATAATTTCTGTAGTAATTTTTTCTATGTTTACATTTCCAAAACGATTCATTTTGAACGAGTTTATTGACAGCTTCGACTGTAGCGTTCGAGTAAACAAACATGACGCTTGGATATCCAAGGCAAATGCGATTATACCTACATCCTGTCAGCGTTGGTTTATTTTCTGAATGTGTCGTATATTTAAACGGAGACGGAGGTCCAATAACAAAAATTTAGCAATGTAAAAGTTATATAAATTCATTGATACAACGCTTAATAGTACAGCAACATAATTTATAAGCTGCATAATTTAGAACAGTGTGAAACACACAAACTTTAAGAAGTAGGTACGTGTTTGTATCCAAAAGATTCGCGGTTGCTAAGCAACGAAGTGATAATTTGCACAAGTGCAATTACCGCGATAATTTGCACAAGTGCAATTATCGCTAGCAGAGGCATATGATTGGTTGGATTTTTATGGAAGGAGCTACCTTATTGGATGCAAGCAGTATGAGGGAAATAATCCTCGGAATTATCTCAATATTAGATATTGATATTACCTATTTTTCATAATACCCTATTGTCTAATGGATATCTCAAGATATATAAAATATATCTTTTCTTTGGTCAGTTTAAAAAAAGTCAAAAACAAAAAAATACGTAAAAGTTAGTTTGTGCGTAAAAAATGTAGTCGGCTGGGTTTAAAAGAAAAAAAAATATATTCAAATACAAAAGTTTCCGTTAATATTAGGAAAAACATGTGGCAACGTTTATCGTATTCGCGCCACAAGAATAAAATAAGAAATAAGTGAAAAATCAAGAATTTGTTGTTTGTTGTATTAGCCCAATTGCAGAGTCTATTGTCCGCCTTCATGTTGTTTCATATAGAGGAAAGTCGCCTAATTTCGGATGGTTTCCTAATTTCGGATAGTGGTTTATCTAAGAATCCATCTGTTGTTTTAAATTGAAACCTCACCCTATACAATGCAAAAAGTCAAATTAAGCCCACTATGCAATATTGTGGTGGTACAATCTCTCTCTATTAGATGGCAGCTCCAAACGTCTAAATTGCATGGCGGAGTTTTATGTTCAGTCGCGTTTTGAGCTGTGTCTCTCTTTGAAATAATCGTTCCAGAATTTTGTGTTTGCGTCCTAGGTAAGTTAATATATTAATTAAGCCGGTATTCTAGTCACAATTAAACAGATTTCAAAAATAACAGTACTGCATTACTCTAACCTAAAAAGTGAAAAGGTGCCTAATTTCGGATAGTCTGAAGTTCCTAATTTCGGATACCAGAAACCCACAATTCTGGCTTAATAAAATATGCTGGTTGCGAGTAAATTGTTTATTTTCAGAAAAAGTGACAGATCCATTGAAACTGGCCATTATAATGAGGTCAGAGGAAAACAAATGGGATACCTACCTATCCTAATGTCTCCAATTTTGTTTTGGCCCCGAAACATTGGAAATTACATCAAACAAGCTAATAAAGAAGCTAGAAAAAACGTATGTGTGCTCTTTTCGTTTAAATATATAGTTTTTACACTTGTAGAAAGTAGTCTCTTAATTTCGGATACAGTGTCCGAAATTAGGAACCTTTTTTCAGTCGCACCAAAATGGACCGAATTCATATACACTCGTTTTCTTGGAAAAAACAAATGTAGTAAAATTCTTTTGACAATAAATTTTGTTTCATATATGAAAAAATAAATAAAAAACACTTCTGTATAATAAATACTTAGTAAATTTAAAGTAGTATCCGAAATTCGGCGACTTTCCCTTACTAAATATTGTTTTAAAATCGTAGACTAAACTCGAAATAAAACCATTTTACACTAGAACAAAACACACGGAGAAATACGTGGGTGACCCTCATCATTTCACGCAATTAAACGGCATTCACGTACGGAGGTCAACGAATCCTTTCAATTTCACTGACACGGCGCGGACGTAAACCTTTACCGATCCGAGTTCTTATTTATTTATCTTCGGATACAAATTAATGATCGACAAATTCCGCGTTAAAGAAAACAAACAACGCCGCATTAGCCGGGACGGCAACCCCTCAAGTGACCCATCAGAATAAACATGAGACGTGTGGCAACGCCGCCACGCGTCTTCAACGTGAAGCTCCATAAACAAAAACATTCGTTTGCAGTTTTAGACGGGTGTGCGGATAATGTATGGCTTCATATTGAATAATACAGGAGATAATTTAAGTTGAAAAAAAGAAGTTAGAGCATATTATTACAAAGAAGATCTATACTTTAAATATCTCAATACAACTGTGAACCACTCTGATAAATGCCTCGTGTTTGCGTCAGTCGGGCAACCCCGCTTTATCGATTGTTTGCCCCGTTGCGTCGCATTTTACCACAGCGGCTGACATAAATGTCGAACGAGAAAACGACGAAGTTATGGGCGCTGGCTTTTTGCAAAAATAGAATACGGATTTGAAGCCATGTTCGAATAATTTACATTATAAATTCAACATGGTACGTGCGTTTGTTTATCAACAACAATTGGAATCACATGATTGTATAAACCAGGCACTCTTTAAAGTAAGGGGACCCAGCATTATACCACAGACCTATATAGCGAAGCCATTTTATTGGAAAATCTATGAATATACAGGTACTTTGATTGTTAGTAAAAATATTAATAATGATTTCCATGATTTCTAAAAATTAGACTTGACAATGTTGTTTATACAAGTGCAGAATGTGGCAACTGTCAAATGAAAGATATTTATTTTATAGTTGAAATTGATTTCCAGCAATTATTTCCACGAATTTAAGTACCTAATAAGTATGGTAAGTCAGTAGTGCCGATTTTGCTTATTTAAGAATTTGTCGCTGTTGCACCTTGTTACCAGGTTCCTCAATCCATTTGTAATATGTATACTTTAACTTTCTTCCCTTGTTGAATGAACCTACCCAAAGAACTTTCACAGATTTCGGGATGAACTAATAAGATTAGGTGATGTAGTTTTTCTCGGTATTCATTAAAAAAAAATTTGTGACTTTATTTCTCCCCCAAGGTACTCACAAACTTAAAATAAACTTGTAGTCATAGATAAAAACTCTTTAAAAAAGACCTGACTGAAGCCACCTGCTTAATAATTTAAAATTTTGGAAATACTATTTTTGTTTTGAACTACCTACTTATACGTAATGCCCACATAATGGGAATTGTAGGATTACTAAAGGTGATACAGGAAAAATCTGGTTGCAATTATTGGGACTACTACAGGCGGTCGCATTACCTTTATAATTGACACATCTGCGTATCTGGAAGTTAGAAAAGTTAAAAATTGTGAATTATGATGGGGAACATTTTGCCTCCTTTAGAATCTATAGCACTGGCTTGTCACGTAAAACCTGATGGCAGTTGGACACTGACATATAACATAACCTTGTATCAGCCCCCTTGTGGTCTCCTTGGAGTCGAGAGAAAACAAACTTCCCCTCAAGACTTCACTTTTCCTACGTGATAGACTGTGACATGCTGGGACCCAGCATCTGCTGGGTCCCCTTATTTTAAAGAGTCCCTGGTATAAACTATAACGTGGCAAAAACTAAAAGCCGAGATTTAATATTGAAAAAAAAAAAGAATAGTAGAAGTGTTTATCCCATCAAAATGATTCTACAATAATAGCAAAGATTTTTTTTATTTGTTTGGACATTTACTCCTACCAGTCATTGATTTCGCCGAAATACATGCAGAAATAATTTCTCTAGAGTTGGCGCTGGTATAATACAACAAACAACAAAGCACAATAGCAAGAAACCCTTTTTTTTACCGATTTCAAAAAAGGAGGAGGTTATCAATTCGGTTGTATGTTTTCTTTATGTTTGTTACCTCAGAACTTAGCCATTTATAAATCGATTTGGGCAATTCAATTTTTATTTGAAAGGGTATAACTACAGAATGGTCCCATTTAAATTTGAAAAAAAAAATTCCACTCGTAAGGGTGGAAAATAGGGGATGAAATTTCATATTGGACCGATTTCGATGATTCTTTCTTTATTGGTACCTTAGGTATGGTCCCATTTAAATTGAAAGGGTTAAGTCGGTTTTAATTTTTTCTTAATTTTTTTATTTACTTCTTTTGTGAAATTATGTTCATTTTCTAATATTGACCAGTTAGTTTTGCTTTTGACCTTGACTAAGGATTGGCTTTTGACAGCTGCGAAGAAGGAGCTAATGCGCGTGCGCATAAAATCCTTGCGACGGGAATGCGGTAAGCGTTGCCACATGTTCTTCGGAAAATCACACCCAATTTATTCGTCTACTAATTATTGGTTGTCGGGGGTTTCTATGTACCTACTTTGTCAAAACATGCTCCACGCCACATTCTCGCGTTCAAAACCGTTTTTAAAACGCCGTGATACAATGTACGAAGGGCTCATAAACAGCTTCAGTTAAGAATGTTTTGGCCATACATGAGGCAGCTTGCAGTTTATGATGTAGTTGGGTTATTGCTCTGATTATGTGTAACTTTTATTGGGCAATCAGGCCTCGATCGTCGCCGCCGGTGTAAACCAAGTGCACAATGAAAGCCGCGATAAAAACAAAAAATGAAACCGGAGTATAATGGTGTGATTCCAACGGAAATGGTACCGCTGGCGTGTACAGGAAGCCTACCGGAACGAATCGTCTTTACTATTGTGTTAGAAAAATGCGTTTTCGTTTGAATCATTGAACAGGGGAAACTATAGAAAGTGGTATAGTGTGAGTGGATTGGTGTTTTGACGGCTGTTTTTGTAACTGGTTAGGATCTAACCTACAAAAATAAGCAGGACTTCTAAAGACAATAATAATGAGCCGTCAGTTTCATTTTCAAAGTCTCGGCGTTTTCCGTATCGAAACACAGTTGCATTCTGGTCAGTAGTCGGTCCAGGCGTGGATTGGGCTTTAAAACCAGAGGCGCTGCTGCATCAGAGCAGGCCATTAAATGCCAATTGGGCCATTGAATAATTCGCCCGCAGGAAGCCGAGCATCTAGCGTGCCGCGGTCGGCCTACTGCGACCTTGGGTTGGGAAATCGAGGAACGAAACTGAATTATAAAAATACCTACCATACCGGTTTTGCGGTTACGGCGTTGGAAAACAAACTGTTGACATTTAGTGCGCGGAATAGAGTAGGAGATATTTTTACAGGTAATTTTACCAGATACACGCATGCAAAAACATTGTAAATGACAGAAATCTACTTTTCAGGAGAGAGGATTGAAATTTTTGGCTATTAAAAAGCTAATAGACATTTTTGTTTGTACTTTTTTCCCATAGAAAGCTTTTACTTATAACTACTATAGTTATTTTTTCGAACAAGCGAGTTTTCTACCTTTGTTTGTACAGGGTGATCCAAACTCGACGCCCCTGGCCTACTGAGAAAACACGAAAACTGAAAATAAAATTTCGCACATTGGTTCTCAAATGAGACATACTAAGGTCCAATTATGACTCAAAATTTGCGTTTTTGATGTTTGGAAAAATGGCCGCTGTGACGTCATCGATATTTTTCCCCAGAAACACACCATTTTATTCCCTAAATATTTAAAGCCCTTATCATTCTCAATAACTTTTATAGGAAAAGATTTTCTGTATCTTTTATTGATCAAAATCTACAGGATCAAATATGTAAAAAGACATGGAATTTTTAATCATTTTCCGAAATCTAGCTAGCCATGGAAACAATTGATAGTCAGAAATTATTTAAAGGTATGTTAGGGTGCCTTGTGCACTTTTTAATTTATTCAACTTGAATATTTTTTAAATTTTTGAATTGTGCTTGTTAGGTACTAACTTGTTTGCTATTATTGTTTGTTACAATTTTTTTTATATATTCCAGTTGAATAAATTTAAGGTTGCACAAGACACCCTAATAATGTACCTATACTCTTGAATAATTTCTGACTATCAATAATTGTTTCCATGGCTAGCTAGATTTCGAAAAGTGATTAAAAAGAATTCCATGTTTTTTACATATTTGACCCAGTAGATTTTGAACAATAAAAGATACAGAAAATCGTTTCCTATAAAACTTTTTGAGAATGATAAGTACTTTCAATATTTAGGAAAAAATGGTATGTTTCTGAGGAAAAAATATCGATGACGCCACAGCGGATATTTTCCCAAACATTAAAAAAAGATTGTGCATAGTCCTTTTGTAATGTTTTTCTACGGAACGACTTTAAATATTAGAAGTTGAAGTTATAATGTACTTACTTGATTTTAAACAATTTCCGTACAAAAACATTGTAACATCTTAGCGTTGGGTGAAGATTAAACCTTCAGTCAACGATCTTAGTGTGTGAACAGATCCGTTTGATCTAACATACACACATACATAAATTGAATAGCTGCAGTAAATTTTAAAACAGGTAAAAATGGAAAAATGGACGTCTTTTGGTCTATAATAACAATAATAAGAATTCGCTTTCCAATTATATTGTAAACTTATCGTGTCTCAATAAAACTTCGTGTAAAAACATTGTAGATTAAAAAAACTTTTCCAGTGATTTTTCCAGACAAAAATATTGAAAGCTACAATGTTTTGACAGTCGAACTAAAAATTGTAAGTGCCTTTACAAAGATCAATTACAAAAATTATTGGAATTGTAATGAACTTTACTATGTTTGTAGACCGCTGAAAACGTCCATTTTGTCAGATAGAATGGGATGACACATCAAAAGTTTTGGGGAAATAAAGCAATAAATCCTACTAGTAAAATAATAATAATAAGTAGTGTGTGCTGAAATATGACTAAAACGAGGCGTCATACTATGCAGTGCACTATTCTTTCTCCGATCGCTTCATAGAATAGAACGTGCATGGCATCTAAAAATGGCAATAAAATAGACAGCACATAATAGAGGGGCAGCCAGCCTCTGTTAGAAGTGATACATATTTCCTTTTGCCATTCAACGAGACAATTTGTCGCGCCATTCATGGTGAATTCGCAGCGCCGCACTTCTAGATTGAACATGTTGTGCAAGATAGCTTTCAAAAGGCTTCATACATACAGGACGTTAGGGAAATAATGCTCCCAACTTTAACAGTCAATATACAATACCTATAATTTATTACAAGCTTGTTATTTTAATTTGGCAGTAGCTAAAATTTGCCAGGTCTGATGGGCAACTTACAAAAATATCTTTACTTGTATTGTACCTACAGGGCGAGCGAAACTCGACGTCCCAGGCCCAGCGGGCACACGAAAACTCGAAATAAAATTTCGAAAAGGGGGTCCAATTATGATCGAAAATTGGGTTTTTTGATATTTGGGAACATGGCCGCTGTGACGTCAATATGCAATATGTCCCGGATAAGAATGAACAGCATGGGGATCTTGCAAACGGTGAGAGATAGAAAAACGGTTAAATGGGGAAAAAGTTGCGCAATTTTAAGGTCAATAAAAGATTTCTAATATCTTTTTTCGTTTTTTAGTTATTTCGAAAAAAATTAAATTTTGCGTTTTCGATTTTATTTTTTCTGAAGTTGTTATCACAGATAGGAAAAAAGAAAAACACTTTCTTGAGGCACTTTTTAACCGGCTTTAAAATGGCGTTTTTAGGTTTGTTCTACAACATTTCGTTTTTGAGAAACCATCTTCAACTTTATTTTTTTAAATACGGACCTGGATTTTTCTTTTTGGAGATTTTGAAAGCACTTTTCATTGCAAATACCATGATGTATGACACGAAATATTTTTAAAATGTTTTGATATAATTATAATATATAATTAATAATAAGAAGTCTAAATATTAATCAGTATTGTCAACAATTTAACTTACAGTTTATGTTTACTTCGAAAACTAAATATTTTTAAATACGGCCCTATCTGGTAAGGGTTTTCCTCTGTTGTTGTACATTGTACAGCAAACAGTGTCGCATTGTGTTTTGGAGTAAATTCTTCGCTTTTTCTAATTATTGTGAGAAGAAAGAAAGCTTTAAGCCAATGAAACCAATAACTTTTGCTATTTATTAATTGCAACAATACATTCGTTCGGCCTCTGCACTATTTCTGTGACGCAAGAATTTAAATTTGTCGTCATTTGAAAAAGCACCCTCAATTTCTAATAATACAAATTATTAACTAAATGATAGAGTGGGAGTTATGACAAATGACAAAGGGTTGGTTTCGTTGTTTCAAAGCCTTCTAGGTGCAGGATTTTTATTTATTTTTTTATTAACGTGTGTGACTGTTATTAGTTTTACCGTCCTTTTTTTGGTTCTCCGATTCAAATATAAGTTGTAAGTTAAATTGTTGACAATACTGATTAATATTTAGATTTCTTATTATTTAATACAGGGCCGCATTAGAAAAAAAATAATTAAAAAAATCTGCAAAAAAAAACCAGGTCCGTATTTAAAAAAATTAAGTTAAAGATGGTTTCTCAAAAACGAAATGTTGTAGAAGAAATCTAAAAACGCCATCTTAAAGCCCGTTAAAAAATGCCACAAGAAAGTGTTTTTCTTTTTTTTCTATTTATGGTAACAACTTCAGAAAAAAATAAAATCGAAAATGCAAAATTTTACTATTTTCAAAATAATTCAAAAACGAAAAGAGATATTAGAAATCTGTTTGTACCATTTTATTGACCATAAAATTTCGCAACTTTTTCCCCATGTAACCGTTGTTCTATCTCACACATTGTATATTGGAAGTCCTTATCATTCTCAACAACTTTTGCAGGAAAAGATTTTCTGTATCTTTTATTGTTCAAAATCTACAGGGTCAAACATGTAAAAAAACATGGAATTTTTTCTAAGGACTTCCGAACGCCGGGGAACAGATCCAGGCATTGCACTACTGCGCGATTTAGTTGTAAATCCCGCATATATATGCGCCGCCATTGTTTTTGGGGGGAGATTTACAGCCAACGTCAAGTGCAGCGGCCACCAAACACGTTTCAATTCCGCATTATACCATTGGACGTCGTCGTGACGTGACGCGTAGCACTGGACCATAATCCGGTAATCCTGGAATGTGTGCAGAACGGGCGGAGTTTATAATTTCGATTATTAATTATTATTTTGCTTACACAGGTCGACGGATTTCGGGTATTACACGGATTCCTGTTGTTTGTCAGGTTGTATCGGGGGGGATAAGCCCAGCGAAATTAGCGAGCCGATTTGGAATTTCCCGCGAATTTTAGAAATCGTATTAATGCAGTTCAGTGGCGTGCGGTGGCATAATTATCTGGGACTTATCGGCTTTTGTTTCTGAACTAATTGGTGGCATAGGCATATTTCTGTGTAACTTTTTAATACAATTTAAGAAATTTTTCAAACAAATATAAACTTGAACTTCGTAAAAACTATAAATATGTAAATTCAACAAAGCCAATACTGGTGTGGAAATTTTCCATAAGTTTTATTTTATTTTTTCTGTCATTTTAGTCTTAATAAAAAGCATATTTATGGATGGAACGTGATACTTTACTATGAATTAAATTATACTAAAGGTGTTCTATAACTGCAACACAGAGAGCGTACCTTCTTAATAAACTTCTCTCTGATCTCCTGAAATATTTTTTCTTTAATTTGGTCGATATTAATTGAACTCTCCTCTTCAAAGTGCCCCACAGAAAGAATTCGAGTGGGGTCAAGTCTGAGCTTCTGGCAGGCCATAAAGTAGTTCCATTTGAACCAATCCACTCTACAAAAGTGTCATCTACATCTAAATGCCTCTGGACAGGATTTGATTTATTTGCTGGAGCACCGCCTTGTTGCCTAACAATATTCGGCTCAATAACTTGATTCAATAAATCAGAAATGTCTCCTCCTAAGAGCTGTAAATATTTTAGTCCAGTTAAACTACTTTCAAAAAAACTAAATTGAAATAAATTGTCGCGTATTTTCTGATGACCAATAGTGAGTGTTTCTTCTATTAAAAACCCACCTGTTGTAAAAGTGGCTTCATCAGTCCACAATATAGAATCTGTAATAGCAATAACCGTAGGAGTATTATAGTAATAGAATAGTAATGTCTAGTAGTAGCTAGTTAATAGTAGTATAGTGTAATCTCTAACCAGAAAATGCGTTTATTTCGAAAATCGAGAAATATAAAGGGTATTCCATCTAAAAAAACAAAGTTTGGTCTATACTTCCAAAACGCGAAATTTACTTGTTTTTCTGAATACACAACTGAAATCGCAAGAGAATTTTATACAATTTTCAAATTTCCATTTTTTTCCAAAATTAAAAACAAAAAAGTTAATAACCCTGTACTAACTTTGTATTGCTGAATATCGATAGAGTATGTGTTTTTCGAAAGAAAATGATGTTAAGGCTTTCGAATTCTATTATGTTCCATGCAAAGTTTATGTAGATAAATTCATTTATATTGAATTTTCTAGTACCAAATTTACGCCATTATAGTAATAGTAAACTATTTCGCGTTAGGGTGAAGAGTTTAGAGAAATTTTAATTTATTATTACTGGAAAATTTAATATAAATTAATTAATTAATATCCTGAATGCCTGACGGCACATCAACCTTGCACCAAACATATTTAGTAAAATAATTATAAAGCTAGTGTTGTAATATTGTTTTTATGAAGTTACAAGTTTTTAAATGTTTTAGAAATTTCATAAAAAATATACAGGGTGTCCAACTTAAAAACTGTACAAATCCGTAAAATCTTCATTTTTGGAGATATTCGCCTAAGCTTTTTTTTGTTTGGAAGTCCTTCAAAAACCGGCTCTTTTGACCTTCCTGCCATTTTCAAAATGCAAATCCAGGGCCGGCTGCGATTTTTTTATATCCCCGATTTTCACAGAAACCATTTAGCGATTTTTTTATTTAAAATCTGACCCCACAGCGTCAATCAGAACACCCCAAAACCCCCATATACCAAATTTGAACAAAAAATATACAGGGAGATCCATTCTGCAGGGTGTCAAAGTTGAGCAAAATAGGAATTTTAAAGGCATCTGCAGTCCAGTGTGCCATGAAATCCCCTCAAAACAGTTGAAAAGTCAATAACTCAAACTCACAGATTTTGGGATGGACTAATAAGATTAGGTCTAGTAGTTCTAATCATGTAGTTTTTCTCTGTGTTCATTATAAAATTTTTATAATTTTATTTCTCTCCCAAGGTACCGCACAAACTTAAAATAAACTTCTAGTCGTAGATAAAAACTCTTTAAAAAAGAGCTGACTGAAGCTATCTGCTTAATAATTTGAAATTTACGAAATACGATTTTTGTTTTGAACTACCTACTTATACGTAATGCCCAGGTAATGGGAATTGTAGGATTACTAAAGGTGATACAGGAAAAATCTGGTTGCATTTATAATATACTATAAGTCATAATTTGCTGATTGCTAAATGTAAATATATCGGTTTTGATAAATCTGCATTAAAATTCATATCTAATTACTTAAAGGATCGGTTTCAGCAAGTTAGTGTCGGCAACAACGTCTCTGAACGCTCACTTATTACGTCGGGTGTCCCACAGGGTTCTGTGCTGGGGCCTACGCTTTTCCTTGTTTATACTTTCGACCTAATGAATGTTGTTACTCGATCAAATACTCAGGCTTTTGCCGATGATACGCAAGTTTACTTGAATTTTCATCCCAAATATTATCTGGTAGCACAGAAAAATTTGAGTGAAGATCTGCTATGTATAAATAAATATGCTATAAGTCACAATTTGCATTTGAATCCGACAAAATCTAAACTAATTATATTTTCAAAAAAGAAGCATAGAGAATTTCTGAAATTAAATATGCGAGTTCAAATAGATGGTTCGGATGTGACTGTTGTGTCGGCTGCGAGGATTCTTGGTTTGACATTTGATGAGGGGCTTCGATTCGTGGATCATGTTGTTGGGTTGACCAAGGGATGCTACTTGAGACTAAAATTGCTATACGCAAGTAGGAGCTTATTGGATATGAATACAAGAAAGCTTCTCTGCGAAAGCTTAATTCTTTCAAAAATTCATTATGGAGATATTATATATGTACCGTGTTTGGATAGTGCGACATTGAACAGATTACAAAGAATACAAAACACATGCTGCAGGCTAATTACAAACCTAAGAAAATACGATCATATATCTCCAGCCTTCAAAGAATTAAAATGGTTGGATGTTAGGGGCAATTTTGCGCTACATATGCTCACTTTTGTTGCTAATATTATTAAAGCCTCTTCTCCTCCTTACTTAGTAAGAAAACTTGTGCCACGCGCTGCAATACATAGCTTAAATGTTCGACATACAAATTTATTTACAATGCCTGCCCACCGCACATCATTCTTTCGGAGGTCTTTTTCTTTTAACGCTGTTCACCTGTATAATTCCTTAGATACAACTTTGAGGGACGAGATTGGCAGCAGAGTTTTTAGCAGAAAGGTAAAGAGGTTGCTGCTTTCTAGATGATGGTGCTTTTTATACGTCACTGGACACTGTTTTCGTCGTTAGCTATAACTGTATTATATCGTTTGATACGCCGTAGTTTAATAAAATTTATAGGCTATGTTTTGGGTAGATATAGGTAGATATAGGTTAGGGTTAGGTAAAGGTTAAGTATGAATGGCACTTGTTGCCAGACTTTGCCTTTGTACAGGATACCTATGTATTCTTGCAATAAAGTCCTATTATTATTATTAATTATTATTATTATTTATTGATGGGACTACTATAGGCCGCCGCATTACTTTTAATTGTCACATCTGAGTATTTGGAAGTTAGAAAACTTAAAAATTGTGAATTATGATGGGAAATATTTTGCCTCCTTTAGAATCTATGGCACTGGCATTTCACATAAAACCTGATGGCAGTTGGACACTGACATATAACATAACCTTGTACCAGCCCCCTTGTGGTCTCCTTGGAGTCGGCAGAAAACAAACTTCCCCTCAAGGCTTCACTTTTCCTATGTGATAGACTGTGACATGCTGGGTCCCCATATTTTTACTACAAACGTATGCACTTTGATGCTTTTGCTCCCTCTACTCTTGGTTATTTCTCTGAAGTTAACCCAATCCGGGATTTCTACGCAGTTTGAAACAATATAATATTCCCGGTGCGGGAGTTCCTTCGCAAACACTTGAAATCGCTAGGAAGGTCCCACCATTTAAAATTAAGTCCACAAAAGGGATTGATTATTAATTATTATTTGGCCGCGTTTAAACCGGTTATATTATTAATTCCACGCCGGTTCCCGCCGCAATCCAATTTTCCGATTCGGCCGCGGCGACGTAATTAACTTCGCCGGCAGTGAATTTTAAGGAAAACCCCGGCCCCGCTGTTTCGCCGCAACACCGGGTCGGATTAAAGCTTGTTTTTCAATTTTCCGGGCGGCAAATGCAACGTTCGCGTGCGGCCGCTGTTTTATCGAGATTCGGTGGGCGCAGTCGATTCAAAAATAAAAATAAAACATCCCCAGTGCAAATGTTTTTCCGGGTTGTGCGGGAACAAAGGGGATTGCAGATTGTAGGAAAGTCACGGCGTTGGGAGCGGAGCAACATTGGTAGGCTGGTCGGATAACGGCTAGGGGCCTTTTGTTTACGTAGGTGGGCGATGCAAAGTCTGCTTTTGGGACTATTTTTAGTGATTTTCTCCTCCTGAGCTGAAAACAACCCCCCCCCCCAATGAAAGACTTAAAAAGTTACCTTTCAAAATGTCCCGCACACTATTTTTTTATTACTACACGACGCGAGGCACCGTTCAAGACCAGAAGGACGAACCGGCGGGAGCAGACAGTCCAGACGCGGCGCGGAACTAAAAAGCAAAAGCCCCCGTCATGTCCCCCTCTTTTTCCGTGTAATCCGGCTGAAATCATTCGCGCTATTTCTCTTTGAACAATGACAACAACAGACTACGAGCCGGGGCACCGTTGCTAAATGTGTCAGAATCATTTTTATTCATTTCATGGTAGAGGTGTCGTATAGTTGACAATAACCTTGTCGTCAAAGTAGGGATAGATAGAAGGCAACTAATTCCTAACGAAGACGCCTTCCAAACGTATAACGTGTATCGTGATCGTGATTTCGATTCCTGCGAAGTGTCTAGTTAAATTGACCGATTGCCCGAACTCGAACTGTACGTTATTCCAGTTATCAAAATTTTACAACCCTCAGGCAAGTTTCTAAATATCTTGTCCCATACAAAAGTAACATAGGTACAAAAGTAAAATGAAAACGGGTGTGGTTCATTTATAGCCATCGTAGTAAACTAGAAAAAACGAAAATATTCTGGAACAGTGTACTTACTTATACAGGGTTTCCCAACGACAACTGGACCCCCCCAAAAATTAGAAAACCGAAAAATATTCGAAATTTCGCCGACACCCGTCGATTTTTGTTCTTGGGGAGGAGCTTTTTTGACAGTCAAGCCAACCCGATATGTTCACCCCCATAATCCCTAGCAACCCCAACTTTAAATTTTCAAATGAAACTACCCCCCTTGTGGCGCATCATGTGGCGAATACAGTGATGCATCGTTTTTAGAATTGTGTTGAGATTTGACAGAATTATTGGCTAAAAACGGAAAGTTGACAATCCACTGTACGCGTAGTAATTTCTACACAAACGCCCGCCACAAATAAGTTTTTTATCTACTACACGCGACCAAATTACATAGTTTTTATTGAAGTGTCGATCAGTTTGCAAAAAAGTCACAAATGAAAAAGCTGAAGCAAAACAAGTTTATACGAATTCAAACCTTATATCTTTTTAAAATATGTAACAAAAAGTCACTGTCACAAAAAAGTTCCCGTTTTTTTTTGCTTGTAACCACGAAATCGTTAGTGTCAGTCTGCTATTGAAAGTAGAAACGTATTTTCGAAATGGTTTATTCTATCGCGGAAAGGGTAGATATTGTTGCAATTTGTTATCGAAATCATGATTGCCCTAAAGCTACAGCAACAATTTCTAACATTTCCGCGATAGAATAAACCATTTCAAAAACACGTTTACACTTTCAATAGCAGGCTGAAACTAACGATTTCGTAGTTACTAGCAAAAAAACGGGGACTTTTTGTGACCGTGACTTTTTGTTATTTTAAAAAGATATAAGGTTTGAATTCGTATGAACTTTTTTTGTTTTGTTTCAGATTTTCATTTGTGACTTTTTTGTAAACTGATCGACACGTCAATAAAAACTAGGTAATTTGGTCGTATGTTGTAAATAAAAAACTTAGTAGTGGCGAGCATTTGTGTAAGAAAATACTACGCTTACAGTGGATTGTCAACTTTCCGTTTGTAGCCAAGAATTCTGTCAAATCTCAACAGAATTCTAAAAGCGACGCATCACTGTATTCGCAATTAAAAGGGCTTTAAAATAATGCGCCGCAAGTGGGATAGTTCCATTTGAAATTTTAAAGTTTGGGTTGCTAGGGAATAGGGGGATGAACACATCGAGTTAAAAAAGTTCCCACCAAGAATAAAAATCGACGGGTTTCGGCAAATTTTCAAATATTTTTCGGTTTTATAATTTTTGGAGGGTCAAGTTTTCGTTGGGAAACCCTGTGTAATAAGTTGTACAATCCTACCAAAATCGATTTGTTTAAGTCGTTTTCGAAAAAATTGAAGAACATTTTATTTTTATCGTTACATTTCTATAGGCGCCTTGGATCGAAAAATTTATCGAACCCCCTCATGAAATCTGTCAATGTTTCTTCCGATTTATAGATTTATTACCGGAACAAGAAGTAAACTCAGTTTTTCGACAAGCAGAATTTAGTTATAAATGAAGAATTGCTCGAAAATCGAATTTTCCATATGTTATCCTCAGGGGCCACTCGCAAATTTCCCTTCATTCTACTCAACTTCGATGTACTTTTCAACCACATTCGAGGCTTGTATGCGAAAATGGGGCACCTAAATCTGTCACTATCTAAATTGCAATAAAAAGTTAATGTTCCGTCATGCCTAATTTTAATCAATCATCCTGAAAAATAATCATAGATTTTGTTGTCGTTGTTCAGTAAAAGTAAAAATACTTACCATCGGCATTCTAACACGAAAAAGCGGGTGATTGCGTGATACCCAACATGCAATTCCCTGAGAATGTAAAGAAATTAGAGAAGAAGAACATTAAAACAGCCTTGGGTCCGTTTTTAAGCTTTTTAATTCGGGCAAATTGCGCCGATGCTGGCATCTGGCGCAATTATAAGGCCCCTGTAAATTATTATTGTTCCAAGTTCCCGGGAGCGCTCGAGGCGCAGAAGTAAGATGAGTAATTTCTTATTATTCGGGATGCAGGCGCCCAGGCCGCCATGTTTATTACGGAACCGAGCAATTAGTTTCGGGAGTTTCGGGAATCCGTACAATAATGAAGAGTAAGGTTTCTCAAGCGAGGACAGAGTGCAATGTACAGGGTGGCCCATTTTGGGTGTTTTTCTCAAAAATCTCGGTTATTATTAAAGCTAGAGGGTTGCGGTTTTCACGTCACTGTACTACTTTTTTGAGAGGAATTTGGTGGACCAATCAGATTTTAGATAAGTTTTATAGTTTCCGCACATTGGCGCAGGACTGAAATTTTCGATTTTTTGGAAACCTCTCTCCTGGCTACAACTTATATATATCGACAAATTTAATCAACTATTTTTATAGATTTTTTGGAGTAGAAAACGAATGGAATAATTAGTTTGTTGGTAGCGTTCATAGTTTTTGAGATTTGAATTATGGTTTCCATTTTAAAAAAATATAACTTTCTCCTCCTAGGAGCTGTAAATATTTTGGTTCAGTTAAACCACCTTCAAAAAATACTGGACCAATTATGTGATTCCGAAAAATACCACACCAAACATTTATTGAAGTTCGACCTTGTCGTTGAATTGAAATAAACTGTCGTGAATTTTCTGATGACTAGAGTAACCCAAATATGCAACACGCATATTTTGCATATATAGCATATTATATTTGCATTTTTTTAAATATTTGCATATATCCTTAAAATATGGCATATTACTTGAAAGAATTTAGGATAATTTAAATCTTTGGCAGGAGTTTCATTCAATTTTGGGAACAGGGGTCGGTGTCTAGGTAGGACCTGGTTTTCCCAAAATAATATAGCTAAATTATAATTTTATGGGCACTAATCCTGGTGATCTGAAAACGAATAAAGTAGGTAAGAGCCGCGCAAAATTTCAAAATCTTTTATCCGAAGTTGATACATGTAACATGCCTTGCTCATGCTTTAAAAAGGGGTTGCTGAGGAAATTAGGAAACATTTTCCGCTTCTAAATAGTTTAATTTCCAACATGAAAAAAGTCTTCCTTAAAGCGCCTATAAGGGTTCTGTTCTACAAATAAAAACTACCAAACACTCCTCTTCCACCTCAACCTGTTATTACAAGATGGGGCACTTGGTTGGAAGCTGCGTTTTTTATTGCGAGAATTTTTGCCAACTGAAAGATCTAATTTCAGAATTTTCGAACGAATCTTCCCAGTTCCTTACAGATGTTAAACAACTATTCGAAAACCAGGAAATAAAGAAACAACTTTCCTTTCTAAAAGCAAATTATAGCGTTCTTTCTAAAACAATAACACAAATGGAGGAATCTAATTTGCCATTAACCCGAAGTGTAGAACTGGTAAAACAATCTGAGGTTGCTTTTCAAAATGCCACAGGTAATATTGGGGACAAAATATTTCAAAAATTTAGAAATGTTATGGAAAAAAATAGTGGGCTTCAGTTTCTTAGCCAAGTAGCAAATATTTTAAAGGGAGATTTTACCGAATCCATCGATTTGGATCCTGTGATTGTGAGCAATTTTAAAAGCGCACCTCTTACATCGGTTGATGTGGAAAGGAGTTTCTCCATTTAGGTATAAATTTTTATATTCTGATAGAAGACAAAATTTTTTAATTGAGAATTTTGAGCAACATTTAGTGGTTTATTGTTTTTACAACTAAATTTCAACCTGATTTTTATAATTTATAATAAATGCATATTTAGATTTAGTTCAATCGCCCTGTATATAGAAAATTTAAAATAAAATATTGTTACTTTTACTTTGTATAAATGCATTTAGAAATTTGTATGTACTTTATATATGTTTATTTGTAAATGAAACAATAAATTTATATTTTTAAAGTATTTCTTGATTTGCATATTTTCAACATTTTATTTGCAACAAAATTATTTGCATATTTATGCGCATATTTTTAGGGTTTCGACTTGCATATTTAGGTTACTCTACTGATGACCAATAGTGAGTGTTTCTTCTATTAAAAACGCCACATGTTGTAAAAGTGGCTTCATCAGTCCACAATATAGAATCTGCAGTAGTAGGTAGTTAGTTAATAGTAGTATAGTGATAATATAATTTGCAAGTGATAAAAATACGCACCTATAAACTTTAAACTTCAAGTAATTCTCAATTTGTTTTTGTTGCACGCTTCGCATCCATTTCGCAACAAACATAACATTCAACAATGTCGTTTTTTTTCACTAATATTATAACAATAATATACCATTTTCACAGCACGATGTAGTAACACAACAATAATTAACACCTGATACAAACTGTCAAAGTCAAGCTCTGATTCTCGTAATAGTTGTTTTGAATTTTTCATGGTAATTTTGATTTTGTTTAAATTCGTCTAGAGGAGTATGTAAAACGTGATGCATATACCTTTTCTACGAGTCCACAAATTAAATATCAAATTGAACACAAATAACCTTATATTTTGACAACTAATAATAAATAACCTGCATAACAACAAGCTATGCATAATATTATTATGTGCGGACATAAATCAATCAATGTTATACAATATCCATATCAGCGTTTGGAATGACACCAGCTATTGTACCACCGTACCTCGCTGGGATACATGAATATCCCTTACCCAACGAATCCTCCGCCGCTAATTATTTGCATTGTTTCTATGTGTGTTTGCACAGAATTAATTTCGAAACGCGCGGTCGTATTATTGGCAGCTGACTGCGCCCGCTTCCCGAAGCTGCAGCTCGGTAATAAGAAACCAAACATTTATCGCATCTCGGCATTTCCGCAATAGCTCCGGCAGAATTTAATATATGGGGGGGAATAACCGGGAATGTGGGGCAATTAATTGTTTCAATTTCCGAACTTGATTCATCAATCGACCTCCGTATAACTCAACTTACGGTATACGCAGTTAGAACTTATTGATAATATGACGCGTTTTGGGGCATAGAAACCAGTGCAGAAATTTTTGGCGTTTTCCAGGAATCGATTTATTAAATTCGGTCCTGTCCAGGGACGGATGGGGTAGGGTGGGCCGACCCGGGAAGTTTAGTCGTTCCGGCCCAATAAGAAATGTTGCAATAAAAAGCGGGTTTATTTTTATTCGGATAGTTTATTTAAAACCTCTTGCATAATCTTGAAATACATACAGTGTGTCCCACTTAAGGACTGACCACCCCTGTAAAATTTTTATTTATAGCTCGATTTTCATAAACTTTTTTTTGTTGGATAGAGTTTCAAAAATGGCATCAAACACATAATTCAGGTGCCTCGTGCGTTAAAGTCATGGCCCACTGAGACGGTGTTTTAGTGCTGAAATTTCGAGAAGTACTATTAGGGACTTTTTTAGAGGAAAATTAATGCCAGATTCTTATTCAGCATTGTTCGAAACCCAAACGTACCAATTTGCATTGCCGTAGCTACAGGGAGTTTCAAAATTTTTATTGCCACACTTAAGGGCTGACCACCCCGTAAAATTTTTATTTATTGCACGATTTTCATTAACTTCTTTTTGTTGGGTAGAGCTTTAAAAATGGCATTAAATGCATAATTCAGGTGTCTCGTGCGTTAAATTCATGGCCCACTGAGACGGTGCTTTAGTGTTGAAATTTCGAGAAGTACTATTAGGGATTTTTTAGAGGAAAATTAATGCCGGTTTCTTGTTCAGCGTTGTTGGAAACCCCAAACAGGGTGTTCCAAAAAAATTAAAAGGAAAAGTAAGGCCGGATTCTTCTATGCAGTGAGAGGTTCCAAACAAAAACGTACTAATTTGTAATTAATTTTCTTAATTTCTGGTAAGTTGGTCACTAAAATATTCATGGGGAACTAATATTCTTTCAGAAATTTATTAGCGAACAAAATTTTTATTTAATTTAATATCATCAAATACATGAATAAACAACAGAACATAACATAAACTCAAATTTCAGTCATTTCAATTAGTCCTGCATTTTCTAATGCAAATTGGTACGTTTGGGTTTCCAACAACGTTGAATAAAAATCTAGCATTAATTTTTCTCTAAAAAAGTCCCTAATAGTACTTCTCGAAATTTCAGCACTAAAACTTCGTCTCAGTCGGCCATGGATGTTACACACGAGGCACCTGAATTATGCATTTAATGCCATTATTGAAGCTCTATCCAACAAAAAAAAGATTTATGAAATCGTGCTAAAAATAAAAATTTTACAGGGGTGGTCACTAATTAAGTGGGGCACTAAAAATTTTGAAACACCCTATAGAGCTATGGTAATGCAAATTGGTACGTTTGGGTTTCGAACAACGCTGAATAAGAATCCGGCATTGATTTTCTTCTAAAAAAATCCCTAATAGTACTTTTCGAAATTTCAGCACTAAAACACCGTCTCAGTGGGCCATGAATTTAAGGCATGAGGTACCTGAATTATGCATTTAATGCCATTTTTGAAGCTCTATCGAACAAAAAAAAGTTTATGGAAATCGAGCCATAAATAAAAATTTTACGGGGGTGGTCAGTCCTTAAGTGGGACACACTGTATAATAAAAATAAATTCTTCTAACACCAAAAACTTAAACAGCCGTATTCTCTATAATACAAAAATGACAAACTAGACTAGATCTATTATTTGATTTAATAAATTAATGCCTTTTACCACATTTTTGTTAACTCGCTTCTTATTCTCCTGTTCCTCTGTTCGTCAAATTTTGCAATCGACTTTAAACTAATTTTCCGATGAGTTAGAGACATGAAACTTTAAACATAGCTCAGACCTGGATAACATGCAGAATTATTGGGGTATATAAACATATTATTATTATTATGTTATTTGTTACTATAAAAAATTATGAATACACAATAAATAAAAAATATTTGGCTAGTGGAAATTTATCAACAGATAAGCACATGCATTGGTAAGTAATAGGATCTGGAATTAATTAATAAACCTGAAATTTGTCACATGTCTCTGTCATAATCTCATCAAGATTTTTAAAATCGTTTGCAAAATTTCAAACAAGACTAAAAAGCAGAAAATATTACAATTTAAATAATTTATTTTCTTGAAATCGGCAGTAAAGTGTCCCAAAATCGTCATTAAAAGCACAGAAATCGTACAATAATGTAGCCCATTATTGTACGATTTTTTCAATAAGTAGGCCTTGGCGAGATGTAAACATCAAACGTCAGACGCGGAGAAATCGCCCGTCAAAAGTGACCAAATATTCAAAACCCGGCCGATAAAGGCTCATTTAACTTTTCGTACACATTGCGAAATTGTTTCCTATAGAAGCGCAATCCTTCAGTATACATATTTTAGTAAATTTGAATATCAATAGATTTCTTGTGTAGGCTATACAAGAAGCAGCAGTTTAGTTTTTCTGTCAGAAGGTGCCGTGTCTCATCATACTTGTCTTAGATAGAGCGATCGTCAAAGTCAAGCAACGCCGCGCGTAGTCGGTTCATTGACGGGTGATCCCTTAATATTATTTTCTTGCCTAATAAAACATTTTTTTTTCGATTTCAAAAAAAATATAATATGTACCTCGGCACTGAAGTTCTTTTTATGACTCATGTGGTTTATTTGCCTCGGCCAGAGGCCTCGGCAACTAAATTCCACATGAGTCATAAAAAGTTGAACTTCAGTGCCTTGGTACATAAACAACTATTATTATACCACTTTTTCAAAAGGCATAAAAAGTATAAAATAATATAAAAACGGACTAAAGAAATTAAATAATTCCTCCTAGCCTCATAAAGATTCGAAAAACGTGTAACATTATATATATTATACTTTTAGTCCTTTTTAAAAACGTGGTAGGTATTTTTAAAAAAATGTATTTAAATTTTATTCTTAATAATGAACTTTGTGCGATGGCAATATACTGGTAAATTCTTTATTAGCTTTCTCTATATTTACTCTCATAAGAGGCTCTAATCTAGTATCTGTAATCTACAGTATGTCCGCGTTTGCTTGTAAACGTTCTAGAAATCTATGATGAGCCGAGTAAAATTTAGCACTATATATTTTTTAGATTCACCTAAAGGAAGATATCCCACAGACACTACCATTTTGATTGAGCGATTATTTAAATGACCAATTTTCAGAATATCATATTAGGCATCCTTTTAAGAATAAAATAGATACCTAGTGCGATCGAATTGGCCATAGCGTAAAACCTTTTGTACAAAATATGAAAATATCAGTACAGTAAGTTACACAAAGTTCACATAGTGGGCCCAAAATTAACAAAAAAGATTTTCCAGAGTACCCTGTATAAACCACAGGGCACAGGTTGGAGATCTTTTTTGTAAATCGATTAAGCTGTGCTGTGCTTAAGGTATTATTGTAAGTAGTATAGCCCAGTCTAACTCATACAGGGTGTAAAAAAAAAGTTTGACGAAAGATCATTTATTAAAAATATTATCCAAAGAAAAAATGGAGGCATGTAACTGTCAAATATGTAGAAGCTATTGTTTTTGTTTTCATGGCATTCACGACACACCTGATTTGATTGATATGTGATGATGATTCCAATTGTTAGGAAATGTTAAAATCAAGTATGTTTTCCAAGGGGAACCGACTTAATGCAGTAGAATCCCGAACAGTTTTCTTTAAATATATTTTTTAAATACATGATCATGATCTCATCAAATTTGAGCTTTTTGATATACAAAAAACTTGTCTCAATTTGGCATTGAGTTATCTTGACGAAAACCTAAAATAATTTTTTTTTCGTTTTAGTAGATGATTTAAATAAAAGCTTGTTTTTAAAAAGGTTTTTAATTTTTTTATATAAAAACTGTGGCATTTTGACGCCCTAATAAGGTAATCGGTCCTTTTCAGGCCCTTTCATAGAATAAAAAGAAAACACTCCCTAAGCTTAAAACTTAGACTCTTAAGGTAATAAAATATAGGGTGCTCCGTTTAAAATTACTGTGTAAACGCAAGATTTGCGTAAGTGAATGTTCTTTTTAGAACTTTATCCCAATAGTACTGAAAAATCGTAGGCCTAACAAGCAATCTCCACTTCTAGTTAGGGCCCAAAATCTTATTTGGTATTTGAGTAATACATTTCCAAAAGTGACCCCTTTTTTCATATGAAATTAAAATAAGTCATTAACCTTTGAAGAATCTGCTGTACAAGAGCTTCTCAAAAATGTTAGAAAATATATTTAAAAACATAACTTTTGCTCTCCACTACTTATTGGAAGATATTTTCATGATGTAGTACTCATGTTTTTCTACACGTTTTGTTTTGCATTTTTCTAGTATTAATAGTGTATAGAAGATATGAGTGCGAACTCTTAAATTATATATAAAAAAGAGTGTCTATCCTTTATATATTTTTTCCTGTTACATTATGAAACAATGTCCTAAAATTCCTAAATACAAGCTCGAAGGGACACTTCAAGTACAAACGGAGTTCATCCTTTTTGAAGCTTACCGTTATGGCAACCTCTTAATTACACACTTTGTCTCTATTTACTGAACCCATATAAAGAGGTCCTTTATTCTGCTAAGTTCTTTATCATGTTTGTTTATCGGCTTTCGAGCGCATATATTACTTTATGTGTCTAATGTAGGCAGAAGGGTAAAATCGATAGAGGTATGTCCTGCTGCTCCTGTACTTATTATTCAGGCATGCATTACTTGATAATGCAGCGCTACGAGCATTTTATAAGTGTCATTTTCGAACGTATTATGAGTCAGTGAGGATGTGGACTGTGTACACTCATACCGGTCGCAAAAAGTGTAATTTGCATTTGAAGATAACGACGAAAGACCAACTTTGTTCACTAAAAATTCCCCGCTTTGTTACAAGGTAGTTTCGACGTTCAGTGTCATCATTTAAATCTTTTAAAACTCGGACTGCATGGAAAAGTTGCGGAACGAGCTTTCAAACTTGAATAAAAATCACCTTTGACAAGTTGCAGGCACCTACTTGTGAAATAAAGTTAGTTTGCGAAGTTTTACGGAATTTTTTCGATTTCTGGATAGAAGGCAAAGAGTTTGTCGTTTTGTTTGGGAAACAATTTGTTATAAGTTCGAGTAAAATGATGTTTCGGTATAATTTATATGTCAATGTTACCACTGTAAAAGTTTATAATTTCCCGATGAGCTAGAGACTTGAAACTATAAATATAATAAAAATATTTGACTAGTAGAAATTTATAAACAGATTAGCTCATGCCATAAGATGATGATAAATAAAAATAAAGTATGCAAGAATGAGACAACCACGTAGAACCTCCAGCAACATAAGTTGGTACCTACCTAAGAAGGTTCTGGAATTAATTGGTTTTAATATTGAAATAACAATCTTATGATATTAGTGTTTGAACGAGCTTTCAAACTTGAATAAAAATCACCTTTGACAAGTTGCAGGCACCTACTTGTGAAATAAAGTTAGTTTGCGAAGTTTTACGGAATTTTTTCGATTTCTGGATAGAAGGCAAAGAGTTTGTCGTTTTGTTTGGGAAACAATTTGTTATAAGTTCGAGTAAAATGATGTTTCGGTATAATTTATATGTCAATGTTACCACTGTAAAAGTTTATAATTTCCCGATGAGCTAGAGACTTGAAACTATAAATATAATAAAAATATTTGACTAGTAGAAATTTATAAACAGATTAGCTCATGCCATAAGATGATGATAAATAAAAATAAAGTATGCAAGAATGAGACAACCACGTAGAACCTCCAGCAACATAAGTTGGTACCTACCTAAGAAGGTTCTGGAATTAATTGGTTTTAATATTGAAATAACAATCTTATGATATTAGTGTTTATTCCTTCTTTATTTTAATTTTCAGGAAAATAACAATTAACCATATTGATATAATATTGGTAGTTAATTATCACAATTTGCTACTTCAAATATGATCAGGTGAAGAGAAAGTGAAATACTTCAATTTAAAATCGATTGCAACATTTTTTCAAACACGAGATTAAAAAGCAGAAAATAATAAAATTTAAATAAAAATAAATTAATATTCCACGTTTTTAAAAAGGACCGAAAGTATAATAAAATAATATAATAATATAAAAACGGACTAAAAAAGTATAAAAAATTCTTCTTTATCTTTATGGCACTACGAAAAATTAGGTAATTTATACGTTTTATTCGCTTTTTAAATTATTATATTATGTTATTATACTCTTAGTCCCTTTTTAAAAACGTGGTATACAATTTATTTGCATTTTTTTTGTAATTAAAGTCAAATGTAAATAATGGATTTTTAAAACCAATTTAAAGGGGGACTAAAGTATTTCAACCCATTCGTTGTATGATAAAGAAAATAAAGTACCATTGTTGTCTTAATGTTTTTGGATTCACAACTGTATTTTAGCGGGAAAATTATTTAAGTGTGACGATTTAATTCCAACCATGCCAAGTCTATAATTTCTTTGCCTTTGATTATTCATGAACCATCTCCACTGGAAGGAGCAATTAGAACCACAAAATTACAATAGTTATTTGTTATACTGTCGACAAGAGCCGAGGATGTCTAATTTTTCTTGCTCTGATTCGTATAGAGACAGACAATGCTTGAATGAAAAAGTTTCAGCGATAAATCAAAGAAGCTTAAACTTTAGAAAATATCTGTGCCAGACAGGTGCCCATATAAAAAAAAGAAATAAGACAGCCCTGGAGATATTAAAAAAGTTTCTAACGAAATGTGCATAAGTCAAAGTATCGGCATTTGAAAAAGAGGAGTTTATGCTTCTTTTAATGGAAGGAGTCTTATTAAATTGGTTATACTTATACCCTAAAAATAAACTACCTACTTTGACCTTCTTTGTTTGTTTTCTAGAAAAGATAACCTATTTCTTCCCTAAGTCGTTTGCCGCGTTCTTATATCATGTCAGGAAGAAATATATCACATTGTCTAATGTACGAGTAATTATAGAAGTGGATCAAAATCAATAGATGTCCCTCGTCCCTCCCTCCATAGAGTGATTAGTTCTTTGTAATGGATAGAAAATGATTTTAAAACGAAAATTTCATATCGGCTATCGGCTTTTTTGTAGATACAGTATAATAGTTATTTACGTACCAAGGCACTGAAGTTCAACTTTTTATGACTCATGTGGAATTTAGTTGCCGAGGCCTCTGGTCGAGAAGAAATATGACGAGGCACGGCGCTGCCCAACAGAAACTCCAAACTGCTGTCTGTTGTGTAACGCCCATGAAAAATAGATTGATATTCAAACCTACTAAAATATTTATACTGAAAGATTGCGCTGCTATAGGTAACAATTTCGCAATGTGTACGAAAAGTTAAATGGGCCTTTATTGGCCGGGTTTTGAATATTTGGTCACTTTTGACGGGCGATGGCTCCGCGTCTCATCTCGCCAAGGCCTACTTATTGAAAAAATCGTGCAATAATGGGCTACTTCAGTGCCGATTTCTGAGTTTTTAATGACGATTTTGGGACACTTTACTGCCGATTTCAAGAAAAATGATATTAAGGAAAGTTGTTCAGAATTAAAAACTGAGTATGTGTTCGAAATTTCAAAAGCCTAAACCGACTTTGATTTTTTCTGCGAAAAAAATCTGTATCTGTACCCATATACTTTGGAAAAAATGTATCGGTATCTGTATCGATACATCTGCCAGACAGTATCTGTATCTGTATCTAGATAACAAAAAAAAAGTATATGTTACATCACTGGATTTACCTGACATTAGTCCAACACAACATACAAAATAAATTGACATAACCAAAGAATTAAGAATATTAAAGAATTCCACTGTGAAGTTCAGCCAATAGGAGTTTAATTAGGTACATTTCTAAGCAAACATTGTGTTTGTTGGGTTGCGTAATGTTAGTGACGGCGAAAAAGTGTTGTAAATCGGCGGAAAAATCATATATATTTAACGCGACTGAATAATAGAAATTTCCAGCCTCGTGCTTTTTTAAAATGTCGCCTTTAGCAACAGAATTTCCAGTAAAAGCAACGTAGTAATCCCCTCAGATACAACTGTCATCTCGGCGTTCATGCGACGCCAGCTATCGGAAAAATAACCGTCCGATAGTGTGTCTCTGTCAATTACTCTTCTGGAAAATAGATATTTTCGCGACAGGAGAAAATAATTGTCGAGGGAGACATTTCTCAGCAACAGGGAGCCATGTTTCTGTATTTTATTGCTCCAGTACGAAGAAGTATTGGGATAATATCTTACGACGTAAACGCATATTTAACTTTGTCAGTCGCGAGTAGGCAGTTTTTCCTTTCGCCAAGGGAAAAACCAGGGACTCTTTAAAGTAAGGGGACCCAGCATTATACTTTCCAAAGTGAGGCCTATTCTTTCCTCATTCTAATGGTATCAGTGATGCCAAGTATGCCATTTTATTGGAGAATCTATGAATATAACAGGTACTTTGATTGTTAGTAAAAATTAATAATGATTTCCATGATTTCTAAAAATTATACTTGACAATGTTGTGTGTATACAAGTGCAGAATGTGGCAACTGTCAAATGAAAGAAATTTATTTTATAGTTGAAATTGATTTCCAGCAATTATTTCCACGAATTTAAGTAATAAGTATGGTAAATCAGTAGTGCCGATATTGCTTATTTAAGAATTATTTGTCGCTATTGCACCTTGTTACCAGGTTCCCCAATCTATTTATAACATGCATACTTGAACCATCTTCCCTTGTTGAATGTATCTACCCAAAGAACTTTCACAGATTTCGGGATGGACTAATAAGATTAGGTCTATAGTAGTTCTAATCATGTACCTAGTTTTTCTCGGTGTTCATTTTAGTAATTTTGTTTCTCTCCCAAGGTACCTACCTCACAAACTTAAAAGAAACTGGTAGTCGTAGATAAAAACTCTTTAAAAAAAGACCTGACTGAAACTACCTGCTTAATAATTTAAAATGTTCGAAATACGATTTGTTTTGAACTACCTACTACGTAATGCCCACGAAATGGGAATTGTAGGATTACTAAAGGTGATACAGGAAAAATCTGGTTGCAATTATTTGGACTACTACAGGCGGCCGCATTACCTTTAATTGACACATCTGAGTATCTGGAAGTTAGAAAAGTTAAAATTGTGAATTATGATGGGAAATATTTTCCCTCCTTTAGAATCTATGGCACTGGCATGTCACATAAAACCTGATGGCAGTTGGACACTGACATATAACATAACCTTGTATCAGCCCCCTTGTGGTCTCCTTGGAGTCAACAGAAAACAAACTTCCCCTCAAGGCTTCACTTTTCATATGTGATAGACTGTGACATGCTGGGTCCCCGAATTTTTAAGAGTCCCTGGGAAATACCTATTTATAAATCTCATACAGAATATAGGCAACGACACTCTATTTGTTTTAAAGACTCATTAAGTGTACCTGAACAAAATTGACATTTTATAATTATACTACGCCTAAAAAATTATAAGAAATAATTAATATAAACACTGACTAAATTCCTAGCAATCAAACCCTTTTGTTTTTGCATCAATTGAACGCTATACAGGGTGGCTTATACAGGGTGTTTCATTAAGAGTGAAAAGGTACCATATCTCAGGAATTAATAGTCCTGGAGCTTTGGGAAAAAAATCTTCTTAAGTAAAGTGGTCACGAAAAATCGCTGGAAATTATTTTTAAGTTCATAGGGCGGCCGCTAGGGGGCGTACTCGAAACAGTAAATTAGAAAAATGAGTTTTCTCAAAAGAAATGACTAATAAGCGTATATCAAAAATAATTTTATTGCACTCTTCATTTTTATATTAGGTATTTAAAATAACAATTCTGGATTAGCCATTAAATATTCGATTAAGCGCATGTAAACCACTTTGTTTTCAAATTTTTAAAGCCTACTATGTCTCTTTAATGTAACGTCATAATCGAATATTTATTTTCATATGGATTTTCAATCCGAAAAATTACCGATAATTTTTCTCAATTTTTAAAATAAATACAGCACAAACTGGCAAGTGTGACAAATCAAATTAAATGAGATATTTCGTTTTATAGAAAAATGCGCTATTAATTTTTTTCCAGATAATTTAATTTTTATCCCAAGGGAGCCCAAATTTAGTCATATTGAATATTTCAAAAATGATTTTATATTTGGATTCTGACAGTTCTTCCAAACAGTTTTTATGTTAAACCTTTTTGTGTGCTTCTATAAATAAAAAAGTTACAGCTGTATGAAAATTTTGATATTTTTTTATTTTTGGCCATATTTTTTGTAGGTGGCCATGCACAGCAACTTTTATTATGACAAATGAAGGCCCCCAGGAAGGGAAATAGTCGCACCCGCGACCGATTTTTTCTGTTAAAAAATTGCAGATATTTTGTATACAGTGTGACCCATTTGTTTTGGGGTCAGTCTGTAAAAAGTGTATCAATCGTGCGATTTGGCTGATTTTTTTTTTTAAATTGTAGAGCTCGATGAACTGCACATTTTGAACAAAAATTGCCTGGTTCGCATAAAATCCAAAGCCTACTATGACCGTTTTTATGAGCAAAATTTTAAGAAACCATATTAGCGTTTTTTTTTTGAAAAAATCTGTGTGCGCCAATGGATTGAGCACCCCTCGAAATGGGTATGTACAAAATTTCATCAAAATATTTCAAGTAATAACGATTTTGTAGAAAAATTAAAAATGCAGCCAATGTACGTCTTTATTTTCAAAAATTCAAAGTTGGCCATGGAAAATAATTGAATTGTTTACTTTTATTAAGTGTCAAACTGTCTAAATTGAGTTCAGAAATTGTTTGTGCTCAATACAATTAATTATCATAATTATGGAATATTTAAGCAAAAGAGACAAAATAGAAATTGTTCGACTCGTGGGCGACAACGAGCGCTCGGCAGCAGAAGCTGCGGCCGAATTTAACAATAGACACCCAGGTAGATCAGTGAGTCGAAGTACTGTACAACGTATAAACAATATTTTTGATGAAACTGGATCGATTTCTAAAAATTTATTAAAAACTAGGCAAAATGGACGCCGTGGACTTGTTGAAAATAACAATCAAATTCTGCAATACTTTAGTGACAATCCTCGAAATAGTGTTCGAACGGCTAGTTTAGACCTTCATATACCCAGAGAGAGTATAAGGAGATGTTTGAGACAAAACAAAATAAAACCGTTTAAGCCAAAATTTTTGCACACCCTGGAACCAGGAGATGAGGAGAGAAGATTAGAATTTTGCTATTGGCTGCAAGGTGAATATCTCCATAATGGCAACTTTTTAAATGAAATTTTATTCACCGACGAAGCCACGTTTACTACAAATGGTGTAGTATCAAGTCAAAACTGCCGTCACTGGTCAGCTGAAAATCCAGAGTTTATAATAAATGCAAGGAGACAATATTCACAAAAAATTAACGTTTGGTGTGGAATACTACGCGACAGAATAATTGGCCCATTTTTCTTTGAAGGGAATTTGAATGCGGCTGGCTTCTTGAATTTTCTAGAAATTGAATTTAGAAATGCTTCAGATGAGTTACCATTAAGATACCGTTTAAATTTAAAGTTACAGTTAGATGGCAGTCCTATTCATAATGCTCGTTTAATCAGAAACTGGCTAGATAATAATTTTGAAAACTGTTGGATAGGGCGAAATAGTCCTTTCTGTGAGTGGCCACCGAGATCTCCGGACTTAACTCCTTTAGATTTTTTTCTTTGGGGTACACTTAAGCAAAATGTTTATAAGTCAAGACCCCATAATTTACAAGAACTACAAGCTAGGATAAACCGTAGTTGTGAGGAAATTACTCCACAGCAAATACGAAATTTAATTTTGAATGTACGCAAGAGGAATGACAAATGCATTGTAGAAAATGGAGGCTTGGTAGAAGTTACAAAAATTTTATAATTTTAATTGTTTTTATGTTTTGTGTTTATAAGCATAAGGTTGTATTATTACAATTCAATTATTTTCCATGGCCAACTTTGAATTTTTGAAAATAAAGACGTACCTTGGCTGCATTTTTAATTTTTCTACAAAATCGTTATTACTTGAAATATTTTGATGAAATTTTGTACATACCCATTTCGAGGGGTGCTCAATCCATTGGCGCACACAGATTTTTTCAAAAAAAAACGCTAATATGGTTTCTTAAAATTTTGCTCATAAAAACGGTCATAGTAGGCTTTGGATTTTATGCGAACCAGGCAATTTTTGTTCAAAACGTGCAGTTCATCGAGCTCTACAATTTAAAAAAAAAATCAGCCAAATCGCACGATTGATACACTTTTTACAGACTGACCCCAAAACAAATGGGTCACACTGTATGTTACATTTTAACAATTTTCCTCTGTTAACATTATTTTATTTTATGGACCACATAAGCCACATTTCGACCTTTTTCCCCACATTCCACCCTCGAGGGCTCAACAAAAACCAAAATCGCCGTCTAACGCCGTAATGAGGGGACAGTGTAATTGACGTTATTATGCCAGTGGCGGCCATTTTAAAAGCTTTTATTTAACTTGCAATGTATGTATGTATGTATGTATGTATGTATGTAATTTGTTCGGGTGGAATCTTGCAACTCAATTTTGAAGCAGATATCTTCAACCGATCGAGCTGAAATTTTGTACACACGTTTAATTTGGATGACAATGCATGATTATATGTGTGACGTCATTCTAAATCCAACATGGCGGATCACCCAAGATGGCGGACTAGTTAAATTTCAACCGATCGAGCTGAAATTTTGTACACACGTTTAATTTGGATGACAATGCATGATTATATGTGTGACGTCATTCTAAATCCAACATGGCGGAACACTCAAGATGGCGGACTAGTTAAATTTCAACCGATCGAGCTGAAATTTTGTACACACGTTTAATTTGGATGACAATGCATGATTATATGTGTGACGTCATTCTAAATCCAACATGGCGGAACACCCAAGATGGCGGACTAGTTAAATTTCAACCGATCGAGCTGAAATTTTGTACACACGTTTAATTTGGATGACAATGCATGATTATATGTGTGACGTCATTCTAAATCCAACATGGCGGATCACCCAAGATGGCGGACTAGTTAAATTTCAACCGATCGAGCTGAAATTTTGTACACACGTTTAATTTGGATGACAATGCATGATTATATGTGTGACGTCATTCTAAATCCAACATGGCGGAACACTCAAGATGGCGGACTAGTTAAATTTCAACCGATCGAGCTGAAATTTTGTACACACGTTTAATTTGGATGACAATGCATGATTATATGTGTGACGTCATTCTAAATCCAACATGGCGGAACACTCAAGATGGCGGACTAGTTAAATTTCAACCGATCGAGCTGAAATTTTGTACACACGTTTAATTTGGATGACAATGCATGATTATATGTGTGACGTCATTCTAAATCCAACATGGCGGAACACCCAAGATGGTCATTAGAAGGTCTCCTCATTGAAGAGCTAGACTGTTCTAAACTAACCGGCAAACGACCTTGCAACAATGATGCGTTAACTGAGATGAATAGACTCAGACACCTGGCCAGACTAAAAATTACAAAATAAATTAAAAGTAAAAAAATATTTTTAAAAAAAGCTTTTATTTAAATGCGCTAAAAAGAATAAAATAATCTTTTCTTTTAAAACTTTTACTATCAACTTATAACGTCATTCCACAATTTATATGATATAAAAGCTTGTCGCGAGATTTAAGTTTTCAAACTAAGTAAATACCACTACTTAAATCTCGCGACAAGCTTTTATATCATATAAATTGTGGAATGACGTTATAAGTTGATAGTAAAAGTTTTAAAAGAAAAGATTATTTTATTCTTTTTAGCGCATTTAAATAAAAGCTTTTTTTAAAAATATTTTTTTACTTTTAATTTATTTATTGTCCAGCGTGCGTGCGGGAAAAGCTTTTTTATACGTATAGATTTATATTATAACAACAGATAAAAGTAGAGGCCAGAGGGGTAAGCATGGGCGTAGACAATTTTGTCATTCCAAAAGTTATCTAGCAAGTCGCGTGAACATAAAACAAAATTTTCTCCTGGTAGGTGGCCATAAAAATGCCACAAGCGGTTAATGTCAAATTTGGGCATGCGCACATTAATATGATAAAACGTCTTGCAGAGGACAGGGAAGTGTTTTTTTTTTAATAAACACGCTGTACACCTAGTGTAAATAGAATTTCAACCAACTTTTTCTAGAAAGTCTCAAGCAGATAAAGTGCACTTTGTTTTTAGCCAGGTGTGTGTAACTCGTAGCCCATCATGTTAGTCATGATAATATGCGTGGCCATCAGAGTTGTAAACATTTTAACACAATAAATCCAGTATTATTTTGCAACGGTCAATGAATTTTCCTATTTTTTTGCGACAAAACTTTTATCCATTCATTCGTTTTGATAATAACCTTGTTCTGCAGTGTGCATCATGCGGTCGAAACCTCCGTGGAAAATGCAAAAGTTTTGAATACAGTGTCCGAATTTAGAGACTAAGCACGCCAATTTCGAGATTTAAAAAAAATGAAATTTCAACCTTTCGTTTCTAGTATTTTTATCGAATATTGATAAAGAGACGGGTCTACCTAAAGATTAATGGCACAAATCATTATTTATTTCGTTCTTTTAGACATTACTTCAAATGCGATATCATATTATACAGTGTGTCCACGGATGGACTTAACTGTAGGTACGTGTAAAAAATTAGCATAAGAGTAAACAGCCTCTATTTGTAGAGATATTGAAAAAAGTTATAAAGAACATTTGTTCATCGTGGTAAGCTACTTATAGGTTTACAAAATTTGAAAGTGTTAGGCCTACTTTGATTTTGTGACTTTTTCTTGTTTTTTCCGATTATATAATTTTCTGTAGGTAGTACGACACAACTGTATAAACAGAAGTTACTCAGAGTATGAAAAAAATTTGACAATCCCAGCCGTACTTTTAGTTTCCTCCAAAATACAAAGTTGGCCTAGAATCGTTAAATTTTGTCATGCCAGTTTTCCATTCTGAGGAAGTTTTATTAATACAGTTTTGTCATACTATTTACAGAATAGTAGATTCTGTAATGAGGTTAGAATGAAAAAAATCTATACGAGTGGAATTTTTGATGAGTATCGAATTTTTTCATTCAGCCGAGTAACAGACTGTATTTTCTCCACGACCATTCGCGAATGTAATTATTCTCCACGACCAGAAAGTAAAAAACAATTAAATTAAATTTGAACAAAACAAGCAGGTTCTCACTTATATTATTTGCACAATTTGTAATTTCAGGTGAAGTATTATCAAATTCCATATCAAAATCACTCGATTTTTCACTCATTTTATTTAAATTAAAACACGTTCGAAAATAATTATTATGACGCGCACCCCCACGCCGCTATTATTGTTGACAGTCTTGAAATCCATGGCACTCTATGCTGTGTTCAGTTCGATTAGCGTATATTCATTTATTGTCTTGTAATGGAATGAAAATATATAAAATTATGCAATGATTTATTATTATTATTACGAAATATTAGTATCCCTATTATTATATTGTTTATTTATGTGCAATAGATTACAAAAATTATATTAAGATCCTGGAAATACATCCAAAACACTCGAGAAGCAAGTATTTAAGAATAAATCATCTCGCTCTAGACTCTAGAGTAAGAATTTTTAAGTTCTATTATTAAAAATGATTTTAGAATACTTACATTCACGAATGGTCGTGGAGAAATCTATTTATTTGAAAAAAAGAGAATAAAATCAAAATATCAAAATAGGCCTAACGCTTTGAAATTTTGTACACGTAATTTAAGTAACTTACCACGCTGAACAAATTTTCTTCATAACTTTTTTCAATATCTCTACAAATAGAAGTAGTTTACTCTTATGCTACTTAACGTTTCTTCAATTTTCTGGCCACCCAGTATAAGTAATGTTAACTTTTCCCATACCAATTTAAGAACAAGCAGACTTTTTTCTTCTATCAAGAATGACTTCTTTTTCAAAAAATTGAAAAAATTTTTTTTTACAAGTATAGTTAAGTCATCCGTGGACACAATGTATATCCATCCCCTACCGTAAGTATTTAGTTGATTCTGGGGTACTCTTAGTTTGAGCATAATATATTTTCAGGGGAAAACAACACAACATAAAATTATGTAAAATATTGTTAATTCTATATGTTTTCTATGAGTAATCCGTTCAGCTACATTAATTACCTGAACCTGTTTCTATAGGTAGGTACTGTATGATTCACCGTTTCCTCTTTGATAGAAAATTGTAATACGTTATTTTAATTTTTGTTAAACTGTCCGGATACTAATCGTGTTGTCTCTCGCACATGGAATTTGTCATATTTTGCCAGGAATGTTATTAAATTTCGTAAATTATTTCATGAAAGCAAACTACTATTGCTCGTGTGTCTCTTAGTTTTTTGTTGTTTGAACGTGGCAAGTAGGTATATCGTGTAATACATAATTTGTTTAATTATTTGTCGGTGTCTTTCGGGCGCGCCACTGCTTTCCATTCGATTATTGGTAATCGCCAGTGGAGTTTTTTGTCGACAGGGTAGCAGGTGGCTCGACCCTCAATGAAGCCCTTCGAGTATACCTGGTTGACTCATCGTTCAGCCCATATAATCATAGTCCGGTCGATTTATGGGTTAAAAAGCTCCCTTTCCTGTTTAGGTAGTGTAGGTACTCTGAAAGTCGATAACCCAACGAACACCGTGGGTAATGTTCAAAACCACTATGTCTGGTATTTTCTAATCTGTATACATGGTTGAGTCAATTACTTTTATACCTACTAATTCCCATGTTATTTAATATGTTTATAATAGGCATTATCATAAATCTACAACTGCGTACCTATTATACTTTTTGAAGGCGCCGGTAAAATCAGAAAGTTACCGTAATATGCTTTTTTTAAGAGATGTTTTTAGTTTTTAAACGCAATTGTTTTCTTTATTGTTATCGGGCCCATGCCCACAAAAATAGTATATTTCATTACGAGTCTGGAAATAAAGATTTTCCCGTGCGCGCGTGACAAATTCCCGTGTGAGGCGCAGCCGAAAACGGGAAGTCATGCAAGCACGGAAAAATTTATTTCTGGACGTGTAATGAACGATATTTTTTATTATACTTCTTTGAAAACGGAAACTTAAAACATTTTATCGGCATATTATAATAAATTTAATTGACAAAAAATAAACAATGCAGACAATATAGTGTTTGGTATGTATCATGCGTTTCCATGGTTACTCTCAAATTATTTCAAAGGTGCTTTGTTGTAAATTAGTTATTGTCAGATAAGGTGAATAAAACGTCAAAAATATTACAGAAATGTTATCTAAACATTGAAACACGAATTAAAATACAAAATAGGTACATGTTAAATATCAGAGAGCATATATAGAGTTTCTTAAATTTAGTTTACTTTGCTGTATATTTCTATTTTAAAGAAATATATTCGGTATTTTTATTCAGCGCACTGAAAGTTTTTCCATGCGCTGTTTCCGTGCGCTAGCCCGAAAAATCCCATCTTTCATTATTGCTGAAATAGATGAAAATAAGGTGTTTCCAAAGAAGTATAAAAAAAATGAATTACCTCACCGTTGAGAATTTGACTAAATGAAAAAATGTCATTAGTATCTAAATGTTCTAAGGAATAAAACAGGCTGCCTAAAAATTCAGAAAAAAGTATAATATGTTCCTGGATCATATATTAAAGAAAGGTATTCAAAGAAATAAAAATTATTAAAAGTAAAAGTGTTACATAATTAAAAATATTTCATGCTTATAACTTAAAAGCAACAAAAACCTTGGACCTATGTCGTACTATGACTAAAATTGCATACTCTAAAGTTAGCACTTTCTACCAGAATAATATCGGGCAGTGGCGGCTCATGGCTCATGGCTCATGAGTATTTAAACAGGTGGGGCCAAATATCAGAAGACATTTTAAAAATCAATGTGCGTAGCTAAATCGGTGTGAAGTTAGCAGCTGATTTTCTGCCAGCAAAAAATTTTCCTCGCCCTTCCATATTTGGACTGTACTCTTCCCATCGTTCTTAAAACTACACTAATTCGCTAATTACTAACTTAACTATATGTCTTAAACAATAGACTTTTTCAGGAGATGATTTGTATCAGGGGGTCTAACAGTGTCAATACCAGAAGAGATATAGAGAAACAAACAAACAACAAAACAAATTACCTAAAGAATTATTTTCAGAATGGTATACGCCTTGTATACTACATACAAATTTTTTTATCCCACTGCTTTAGTGTTTTTGTTTGTTTTTGCGGTTTTCCCCTTTTTATCCCTGTAGAACGTTTCAGAGTCAATTTGCTTTTCGCTTTCAAGACAAATAATAAAATAAAACTCATGTACTTGATTAGTTTGTCTAGCTTTAATATCTACTGCAGTCCTGTCTATTATTATTGTTTAATTGTGACAAGTAAAAGAATATCTTGGTAAGTCTTTTGTCTTTTGCTATTTGTGTTTTTATTGAACTTATGACTTACATTTTAAATTGTCAAACTTTTGTTGTTTTGATAATGTTTTTATTTTCTCGTTTTACTATGTATCTTGTAAATTTTAGAACCCTGAAGATGGTTGTATATCAGCCGAAACGTTGGTGAAGAGATGATTTAATTTTATGCTGCCTTTTTTACGACCCTGAATCCCAACCACTTTGTACTTTAAAAAAATATATATGTCTTTTGTCCAATAACGCCAAAATCTCCTCAAAAAACAAGAATAACGCAAAAGTAAACACTCGAAACACAACAACACAAACCGATTAAATCTCAACGAACTCTGGATCAGCACTTGTGGCATAATAAAGCATAAAGCAAATGCGCATCGACGACAAAGAGCTCGATCAACGTTGCCACGTTGGCCAGAATAAGCAATTTATTAAGGATATTATTTATAGACCAAGTAGGATCAGTAAATTCACAAAATCGGTAAAATTTATCGTTAAATGATGACTGTCCAAATTTTTGCTATATGTAGATTGTAGATAGCAACTAATTGTTCCAAATTGACGTTGGTTATGCATTTATTTCGTAAGTACAAGATAAATTTATGAAGAAGTTTGGCAATGGTGCAATCATTGCATTGTTTTGTTTTAGATTTCTATTACTAACTCAGACAGATATTGTTACTACATATTTTTTATCTTGGCAGTATTGTATTGGATTGTTAGTCTATGTTTATTATTTGTCTGAGCCTCTGCCTCACTGTGTCCTCAGTGCAAATTCGAATGCCTTACAAAAACGAACACAGTTTACGATTTTTCTGCTCATTATGTTTAAGCAGTGTATCGGGATAATATGCCGAATTTAGCTGCATTTTTATATTTATTTTACTTAGCATACTAAAATTAAAAGGGTTATTCATGTGTAGGTAGGTATGTACCTAACTTTAGATTTTTCGTGTGTCTTGGTTTTATTCAAAATGCGCGCACCGGGTACAAACGTTTCAGTGAAGCGTTGTTACAAACATTAAAGGCGTGTACAAATGGCGTTCTTTATTTCGTAAAAACCGGCATTTCCCACGTTTCCCCGAAAACATCAAAATACCAACGGCTTCCAGGGGAAACCGTAGCCGAGCACTCGACGCCCCCGTTAAAATTTACGAGGTAGAGCAGGGCGGCGTTTTTCCGGTTGCTTGCCCTTGCCCGGGTTTTATTTACAAGTATTTCGGAGTAAATTATGGGAGTGCACCTTTAAATGAGAGAAGCGGAAGGTTTCGGACTCCGTGGAGCGGAGTGCCGCCCGTTTCGGCCTTCCTGATTCCATTTTTACCGTTTGCGGCAATTATTTCCCTCAAACTGCTCGCATCCAATAAGGTAGCTCCTTCCACAAACATCCAACCAATCATATGCCTCTGCTAGCGATAATTGCACTTGTGCAAAAGCAAAGCGGTAATACCACTTGCGCAATTATTACTTCGTTGCTTGGCAACCGCGATACAAACACGTACTTCTTAAAATTGGCGTATTTTACAACACTGTTCTAAATTACGCAGCTTATAAATTATGTTGCGGTATTATTAAGCATTGTATCAATGAATTTATATAACTGTTACATTGCTAAATTGTTGTTATTAGACCTCCGTCTCCGTTTAAATTTATGACACACATTCGGAAAATAAACCAACGCTAACAGGGTGTAGGTATAATCGCATTTGCCTGGATATCCAAGCGTCATGTTTGTTTACTCGAAGGACGCTACAGTCGAAGCTGTCAATAAACTGGTTCAAAATGACTCGTTTTGGAAATGTAAACATAGAAAAAATTAATACAGAAATTATTAAATCGTATTCGTGAAATAATCTCGACAAATACCACTCGTGCCAGAAATTTTTCTAGATAATTTTACTCTCAAGCCCTATTTTACCCATTAGCAAAACCACTCGTACAAATTGGGCTTTTATTTTCAGAGATAAAATAACAGACCAATTTATACTCGTGATCGTTCTAGGCAAAATAGCGCTTTCGAAAAAATTATCGGCAAAATTTCCGGCACTTGTGATGTTACATACGACTATTCTGCTTGGAGGGGAATGTGCGCGACTTTTTCACCAATTCCCAACTGTAACCAGTATCGATAGAACGACAAATAATTTTTTACCGAAATAAATGCGAACTTAATTTTCATTTTTCCAAAACTCCCTGTGTCGACGCAAACCAGTTTAAATTAAATAAAGCTATTTGAACTCGGTTTTAGCTAGAGGCAACGGTTTACCCCCAGCGCATATTTTTATTTTATTTGCGACGCAAAAATTAATGTAATTAAAATTTTAAATCGAATATAAACCACAATGCCTGCATTTTTCGTTTTTCGGTTGCCAAACAACATAACTTTTGTTTTCCATAAACAAAAAATGCGCGCGCCAGTGCATTTGTCCCGCCAATATTTGGGCAAAATGTGAAATGTTAAAATTAATTATTATTTTTATATGTATAGGTACAGTCGCGGCCAATTTGAACTTGCAAGACCGTCTGAACTCTATGCCGAAATGCGGGAGACACGGCAACACCGCCCTTTCCCGCGAAGGGAAGGCAGACGGAAGCGGCTGGCGGCTAGCGATGTAGCCGGATTATCACAGAAACCACCCAAGACATTGGAAGTTCAAATTGGCCGCAGCCGTACAGTGCTAATGCTATTCCTAAAGTTTGCACCAAATGGAAAAAATTTTATTATGAGATTTTTTGAAAATCTGATTTCGGGCTATGTTGCGTTGCATGTTTGAAATTGAAAATTAAGTTATTAAGTAAGTAGGTTATTTGGTTATTACGAAATTGGCGTGTTCGTATTGAATTTTTTACGGACTCTTTAAAGTAAGGGGACCCAGCATTATACTTTCCAAAGTGAGGCCTATTCTTTTCTCATTCTAATGGTATCAGTGATGCCAAGTATGCCACTTTATTGGAGAATCTATGAATATAACAGGTACTTTGATTGTTATTAAAAATTAATAATGATTTCCATGATTTCTAAAAATTCGACTTGACAATGTTGTGTATACAAGTGCAGAATGTGGCAACTGTCAACTGAAAGAAATTTATTTTATATTTGAAATTAATTTCCAGCAATTATATCCACGAATTTAAGTAATAAGTATGGTAAGTCAGTAGTGCCGATTTTGCTTATTTAAGAATTTGTCGCTATTGCACCTTGTTACCAGGTTCCTCAATCCATTTGTAATATGTATAACTGAACTTTCTTCCCTTGTTGGATGTATCTACCCAAAGAACTTTCACATATATCGGGATGGACTAATAAGATTAGGTCTAGTAGTTCTAAGATGTAGTTTTTTTTCGGTGTTCATTATAAAATTTTTGTAATTTTATTTCTCTCCCAAGGTACCTCGCAAACTTAAAATAAACTTGTAGTCGTAGATAAAAACTCTTTAAAAAAAAGACCTGACTGAAGCTACCTGCTTAATAGTTTAAAATTGTTGAAATACGATTTTTGTTTTGAACTACCTACGTAATGCCCACGTAATGGGAATTGTAGGATTACTAAAGGTGATACAGGAAATATATGGTTGCAATAATTATTGGGACTACTACAGGCGGCCGCATTATCTTTAATTGACACATTTGAGTATCTGGAAGTTAGAAAAGTTAAAAATTGTGAATTATGATGGGAAATATTTTGCCTCCTTTAGAATTATGGCACTGGCGTGTGACATAAAACCTGATGGCAGTTGGACACTGACATATAACATAACCTTGTATCAGCCCCCTTGTGGTCTCCTTGGAGTCAACAGAAAACAAACTTCCCCTCAAGGCTTCACTTTTCCTATGTGATAGACTGTGACAAGCTGGGTCCCCTTATTTTAAAGAGTCCCCGGAATTTTTTATTTTACGTAATACGTTTAATAAAAAATTCAAACATTCCAGAGCCGGATTTAGCGCATTTAATTTTTTGGGCTCGCGATAGACATGTCTCCAAAATTGAGGGGCTCGAATATGGTGCAAAACAAACGAAACCCCGTCATATTGAGACCATTCCAACGACGATTCTATCTTTGTAAAGTCGAGAAATTTATGTTGGAATCGTCCGTCGGACGCCGAGAAAAACCCAACGTCCCCCCAAGAACAAATATATAAAATATCGTCGCAAGATGGTGCGCGTCTCGCCTTTTCCGTCCGCCAATATCTGCGAATACAAATACGACTTTTGATTAAACTTTTTACTGCAAAATCGGGAAAAGTTTCGGACGGGGCATCCGGCAGGGGCGCTCAAAGGATATGGGAACTTTTGGGGGTGCCCCAGGTCGGAGATCGCATGCAATTTTTTCTCGGCGAGAATGGAAAAATGGGAGGGATTTGACTTTTCGACTCTTGTGTCGGGTCGTGTTTTTTTTTATTATTTGATAAAGGTCGAAGTTTGGTTATTTCCGTTGTCAGTTGTAATTGTTTGTGACTTTTATTATACGTAACCTAAAATGACGAGAATGGCTTGGGGCATCTTCTCTATACCCCGATTGCTGTAAGAAGTCTGGATTTTGTCCACCGAATATTGAATATAGTTCGGTGATTTTGTCAGAAGACAATTCTTCACAAAATCCCTAGTAATTTTCTGTTGGCTACAAGGGTATAACATTGGCATATATGCGTTATGCAACCAGTTAATGACGTCACTCATTGATTTAGGTATGGTGGTAAAAGTTTCCCAAGTGATACTAAAAGAGCATAATAACAATAATAATTACTTATGACTACAACTCATTTTAATAATAATTTAAAACATGTAAACACTGTGGTGTTTTGATATAATCAGCTGCTTTCGGCTTCGGTGTGTCAAAGTGACAGTGAAGGTTTTCCGGATCGTTCAAACTGGTTCAAACATTCGGCAGTGAAAATATTCGCGAGTTTTACCGTTATCTGTGTTGTTTTTGTTCTTTTTACTTTTCGTGTTATTATGCAAAATGGGCTCGTTACTGACCTGAACTTATGACCCGGTTGCATTTTTTATTGCATCGATGCCAACTTAGGATATCAAAAATACCAATTCACAGCCCTAGTAAGGACTTCTGAAAACAATTTGGCTCTATATGTCCAAGAACCTAAGAATCGACTTTGACATAGGTATGTCAAATCACCACCATTATGGAGGCAATTCCAAAAAAACTATCATTAAGTTAAGAAAAATGAGGATAAATGACGATATATCACAAAAAGTCATTTGAAAAACTTGTTAAAAATGTAATTTTTACCTTTGTGAGAAACTTGAGGTAGTTATTAAAAAATTGAAAATAACAGTTTAAAAAAAAATTCCTTCGATACGCCTTTTGGTTCTATATTTAATTGAAAAAATTAAACATTTTCTAATAAGGAAAAATAGTTTTGAAAAATAATTGTAATTTTAATTTTTTTGGTTAACTAATACCTACCTGAAAGTTTACACAAAGGGCTAAAATTACATTATAAACAACTTTTTCAGATAACCTTTTGTGGTACCTCGTCGTTTCTCATTTTTCTTAACTTAATGGCAGTTTTTTAAGTTGCCGCCATATTGGTGGTGATTTGTCAAACGTTAAAATCGATTCTTAGGATATTGGACTTGCAGGAAAGATTTCCCAGAATGCTTATTTAATATCTCAGCACTAAAAATGTTTCCCATTTGTTGCGAATTCTTTGGACCACACTGTATGAAAGCTGAAATATACAAATTAATATAACCCAGGATACCGAAATATTAAATTTAAAGAAAGATTTTTAGTACCTACCTGTCATCATAAATAAGAAAGAATGTTTTAGTGGCAAATCAGGTTGACATCGTAGGTAAGAATTTCCACGTTCGATCATTGAGTAAAGTAATAATTTATTCCTTTACTCAATGGTTCGATACTTGTATTAAGTCGCTAAATGTCGAATTTTGTGGGTTGATGAACAAATAGGAAGTTCACATAACCAACAATCGTGAATGGTTACCCTACACCCTCTAACCCCTTCTAGTAGCTGTAGAAGACGCCGAAGTCTCCTACATCTCACCGCTACCATCTAGTATCAGTTGGAATAAATAAAACCTAGCCGATGGAACGCGTATCTCCGGTAGCTTAGTTGGTTACAGGGGGAGTCCCAGGTTCTAGTCCTTTATTATTCAACTTAAATAAAAATTGTTTAACAAACAGTAGCATTCAATTTCTTCAGGTCTACTTAAGTAGGAGGTACTCGTTTTTATATTAGCACTTCAATAATAATAATTGTTGTCTAATATGTACAGGGTGTCCCATTTTGGGTGTTTTTCTCAAAAATCTCGGTTATTATTAAAGCTAGAGGGTTGCGGTTTTCACGTCACTGTACTACTTTTTTGAGAGGAATTTGGTGGACCAATCAGATTTTAGATAAGTTTTATAGTTTCCGCGCATTGGCGCAGGACTGAAATTTTCGATTTTTTTGGAAACCTCTCTCCTGGCCACAACTTATATATATCGACAAATTTAATCAACTATTTTTATAGATTTTTTGGCGTAGAATCGCATGGAATAATTAGTTTTTTGGTAGCGTTAATAGTTTTTGAGATATGAAACTACGGTTTCCATTTAAAAAAATATAACTTTGGTTCATATCTCAAAAACTATTAACGCTACAAAAAAAACTAAATCGATTCTACGCCAAAAAATCTATAAAAATAGTTGATTAAATTTGTCGATATACAGTGCCCGCCAAAAAGTCTGCACCATATGGGAAAAATTTTTAGTAAATAACTTACGGAAAATTTGTTTGCGGCATCAGGTGTTGCTTGCTCTAGAACCAAAATTGACATAATCAAATGTTGTGACGTAGTCTCTTTTATATGTCAAATTTGACATTAATGAAAAAAAATTCCGAAAAATGGGCTTATTTAACCGAATTTCGAAAAAAGTCATAAGAGAAATATGTTTCTTTCGCAATTTTATACCCCTGTGCAAAATTTCAAGAGCCTACTACGATTTTCATATTTTGCCCTTTGGATATTATTGGAAAAAAATATTTTAAATTTTCTAGATATTTTTGTGTTCTGTATTTGTGTGTTTTTACAACCATTCACTATAGAAAGAAGTTTGTAAATCGAATTTATGTGTTTATCTGTAAAAATGAGATCAGTTTTGCACCAAGCGTGCTTCTTCAACAAGCCCTCATTTTATTTTATTTTTTGCAAAAAAAAGGAAAAAACGGATATTTAGACCGTAAATTAAGTATTGTGCAGTATGTATTCAGTCAATGAGTGTTTTAAATTACATAGGATCGACTTTTATGGATTAACAAATACGGAAAAGGGCAACAAAGGGCAAAATATGAAAATCGTAGTAGGCTCTTGAAATTTTGCACAAAGGTATAAAATTGCGAAAGAAACATATTTTTCTTATGACTTTTTTCGAAATTCGGTTAAATAAGCCCATTTTTCGGACATTTTTTTCATTAATGTCAAATTTGACATTTAAAAAAGACTACGTCACAACATTGGATTAATTATGTCAATTTTGGTTCTAGAGCAAGCAAAACCTGATGCCGCAAACAAATTTTCCGTAAGTTATTTACTAAAAATTTTTCCCATATGGTGCAGACTTTTTGGCGGGCACTGTATATAAGCTGTAGCCAGGAGAGAGATTTCCAAAAAATCGAAAATTTCAGGCCTGCGACAATGTGCGGAAACTATAAAACTTATCTAAAATCTGATTGGTCCACCAAATTCCTCTCAAAAAAGTAGTACAGTGACGTGAAAACCGCAACCCTCTAGCTTTAATAAAAGAGATTTTTGAGAAAAACACCCAAAATGGGACACCCTGTACATATCCACATTCACAATGTTTTCCTACATTTTTTCTCATAACATTTCAATTGGAAAATTACGTTTGAAAAATTTCTTATAACTTCTAATTTTACCTTATCTGATTTTGATGTTAAGTAAGAAAAGGCAAAAGGCTTGATAGTTGCATGTTACATGTAAATATATTTATTAGAAAAACAAATAACAATTTTGAAAAAATGATCTAACTTTATTAATCTTGCCAACCTGAATTGTTTTGTTAACATTTTCCAAGAAATATTTATAATAATTTAAAAAATGTATATCATCTTGAATAGCGCTCTCGCTTTATACTATTATTTCTTTTTTCTTCATTCATAAAATTCCAAAATCATTCGAAAGTAAAAAAGTTACTCTCTTCTGCGTTCTTCACGCTCCATTCTTATTTATACTTTCAATCACAACAGAAGAACAAGGTCAAGTACCTACTCGGCTCTGCCCAGTACCACTGTGCTTATTATACAACACACCAGGTGCTTACTTATTCTGCTCTCTCTTCCTCTATAGGTAAAATACATACAGGTACCTTTTTAGTTAACTCTCAAAAATTAAATTGTAATAAAATAAGCGAACATAGAAAACTAGTTGCGCAGTACGTACAAAATTATTGTTGTTGATTTGTATGTTTAAAAACAAGTGGTGAGTGAAAAGTAGCCGCATGCATGCAGGCAAATTAGTTTTTGAAATATTTTTTTACGGCAAAAATTCCAAAAACTTTTTATAAAAAAAAATCAACTTCGTTACCTCCGAAATATCCGAATCGTTCCGCATCTTCTCCTCGAGCGTCTCCCCGGTCGCGGCGCGTAGGAAGATCGCCAAAAAACACCATCGAACCACCCCGAACCGTCCCGCCGTCATTTCGAATTTCCGCGCGGCGATACTGCCCCCCTGGAGAAGCGCGGCAGGCCGTGGCGGACGAGACGAACGCGACCGTCGAGCGACGACTGGCCGGGCGGGAAACGGACGGCGCGCGAAGGGGCGCGCCGTGCGCACGCGCCGCGGCGACGCGCGAATGCGGACATTCGTTGCCCCGGTGTTTTGTGTAGTCAGGATGAAGAAGAAGAACGGCGTAACGGATTTTTTGTTGGTGTTTTTCCGGGATAGGGGCACACTTCATACTTAGGTTGGCAGGACAAACCGTAAAACGGGGTAACTTTGCACCTGTCAGGATAACTTTGCACCAATGTTGTAATGTTATTTATAGACACTTATTTCCTCTAATTTGGATTTTTTCACTTTATAACATTTTCTACTAATAGATGGAGCCGCAATAAGTAATAGCAACAGGTTTAAACTCCCCCTCCCGCCATTAGTTGTTGATCAGCTGTTACCGGTATCCTAACCTCAAAATTTCGTTGTTTTATAGTTCCCCAAAATGGCATTGCCAAGGAATTTCTAGCTGATAAGAGACGGTAAGAATTCATTTAATTGCATGTACCCACTATTGTTTATACATATAATAAAAACAAAGTTATTAGAATTTGGAATCGAAGAAAAATATTTTTTTATTACAATAACGGTTTTCTAGAAAATTGGGGATACTTTGCACCACTTTCAGTGGTGTCTACTCACCACTTTCAGTGGTGTCTACTCTTCAAGCCCTTTCATTTAATACCAATATTAAGGAGGTTGAAAAGAAAATGTAACCCGCCATCTTGAAGCGGCGGCCATATTGAATTTAGTGTGATGTCACTAACTATATCGTTTTCTTCTCTTCAAGCCCATTCATTTGATACGCATATTAAGGGGATTAAAAAGAAAATGTGATCCGCCATTTTGGAGCGGCGGCCATATTGAATTTAGTGTGATGTCACTAACATCATCGTTTTCTACTCTACAAGCCCTCTCATTTTATATCCATATTAAGGGGGTTGTTACCCCAATAAAAAATAGCATCTTTAAATGCCTATTACTGGCCAAATGAAGTAATTAAATATGCAGAAAAAATCCTAGATATTTGTTGTGGTGCAAAATAAATATTTACGTCGGGTTTCTTTGCATTAGTGTCAGTTTACAGGCTAAAAATAATTCAAATTCCAAATGGTGCAAAGTATCCCTCTTGTAGGGTATACTTTGCACCATAATTAAAATGAGTGCCACCTTTTAGTGACGCGTTAAACCTAGTTCTAAACGTAGGTACACTTGTTTTATAACCTATACACAAAAAAATACCGATACTGGATTTAAAATATTTAAACTTTTGCATTTCAAAAATTAGGAAAAAAAAGTGGTGCAAAGTAACCCCGTTTTACGGTATTTCATTTTTTCACAGCCGACTCTAGGGAAGCCCTGAAGTAGAGAAAACTGGCAACATGGCATGCGGGTCTGCGCGGCGTGGCCTGTCACTCCCTGTCAGTTGATTTTACAAAAAATTTACCAGAATTAATTTGTTTAGTGCGGGTAGTGCTATCGTCGCCAGATTGCTACGACGAGGCAGTGTGTGGAAACAGACAGCCCGAAGTGCTGGCGACAGCTTTTTTATAAATTTGTTTTGTTTGTGAAAAAATGAAACGTTTCTCTAAAAGTTCGTAGTGAAGAATCGTTCCTTTACAATTGCAAGCCTCAAGATGCCTAGAATCGCCGAGGGAAGCTAGAACTTAGTTATATTCCTGTAGCTGGCTGTAAGTCAAATCGTAATAATAACTTGAAGTAGCTAGGTTTTCTTTGCTTGACGGCAAGCGGTCAACTTGTATTCGTTTTGTGCTTTCCAAAGGACGAAAATTTAAGAATAAAATGATTAAGGGACAATTGCATAGACAAACTAAAGTACACTTTAAAATTAAAGAAGCTTTGTAACAATCCAACCATTGTTTATATTGTTGCAAAAGTTGAATGTATTATGAAATTGACCCTAACTACCATTTCAATCACAACAACAACATGCCGTTCTCTGTTCGCTTGTTGTTTGTATTTTTATGAAAATTCAACCAAAAGGGAAGATAGGTAATCATCATTTGCCTGATGGCGCACTTTGCGAAAAATTCTCACAAAAATTCGACTTACAACAAAACGTAGTCCGCGCTATTTGCCCAAATTTACCATATTATTTGTCGAAAATGTACCTATCCACACCAGGAATCGTACTTATTATAAATACTTATACTTCTGTGTTTATTTTGTTGCTTGTTACTGTTTTTATTGTCTGTTAAATAAAGGTCCCTACTTACTTAGGTACCCTATTATTGAAACAAAGTTCACAAATGCATCTAATTATAATTAAAAAGAGGGTTGAACATTTATTACATTATTTATACTGCACTGACTCGTTGAACCGCCCCGCTGCGGCGTTGCCACATGTTTGCACAAGGCTTGTAAGCTTGAGAAGATTTTGGTACTACTTACTTTTTCCGTTCTGAAAAGATAGCGTTGGATACAAGTAATGTAATGAAGTGATGATGAAGCCCACAACAAAAATCAAAAAAGATGAAGAAGAACTAAAAATCAACCTTCTTTTTGTGACCTGCAAATTATTGACTTTATAGAAATATTTATACCTACTTATGCAGACAATGCTATATACATATTAATAAACTTTATGAACTTTATCATTAAATTTTGATTTTTATTAAAACGATAAAATAATGGAAATAATACAAACTTGAATAATTACGGTTAAGATATTAAATCACAAAACATCAAGGTTAAGATGTATGTCGAGCAGAGATGGAGGTGGGAAGAATGAGCGTCAAGCTGCTCGAATTTTGTAATCATCTGGGCCGCCATTTTCTAAGTTAAGCTTACAGGGGATAGTTAATATTTCTTTAGTATAGGTCGCTTATAAAATAAATATAAATAAAATAATTTTTTAGATAAACGCATAAAAATGAACGTTAATGGAGCACTGCAAAATCATGAATACTATGACATAATAAGTCAGTTCACGCGCATATCTTTCAAATTATAGTTTAAATTACATTCAAAGCCGGTTTTTGTGGGTTTTGGGATTAAAACCAATAATTTTTTATATGGTTTGTTGAGTATTTATACAGATTACAGATTGTTCAATTACACATTATAGAAAAGGCGCAAATTTCTACTTTATCATTGGTCGAACATAAAGGTAAAAGTTGACGAACTGCTTACGAAAATGTTAGGATTTAGCATAATTGAGCCTTGGGCATACCTAATATTTTATGTTGATATTAATTGCCTTGTCTATTTATAATACGTTTTAACTTCTTAAATTTGAAGTCCTTTCTGTGCTTTTCTTACATGAATGGAAATTTTGTATTATTTTTACGGTCCTTCAGTTTCAGTCCTTCACCGCCATAACTAATGAACTATACTATACTTTAATATCACTAATGACTAATAAACTATACTATCACTTAACAAAAACACTAAAATCTTTAAAATATTAGACAAAAATGCCGTAACCACCACTCCAAAAATAAAGCTGCGCACTCGTCTAAGCGCCGTCTCCTAACCTCGATATCTCATTTTTGGCTCTCGAAATTAAGTCCATTCCGTGTATATATTATATTATCGCCACAAGTTCAAAACATGGTTGCAGAACATACAAACTATTATTTTCTAATAGTAAAAATATAATTGGTAAATATTAAATTATCCGAAACTGTATATTTTCTTGTCGGTCTGTAAAAAATAAATTTTGCAGTTTTGTTTAAGTGTGCGATATTTTCCTACCCTAATCAAATTACGAATGATTACACATTAATCTCATAAAGCAAACCACCCAAGGTAAAAATAAACACACGTCCTATCATACTTTTTTGTAATTATGTACCTACTTGGAAAAGTAACATTTCCAAGGAAAACATAATTTCGTGAAAAGCAGGCAAGATATTACACTTTTACAGACTGCTGTATGGAAAATTTCATATTACGAATACGTCTAGACCGTCAAGGGAAAATGAATGAAAATGGCATGGGCGACAGAACACAAAACAGACAATGAAATGCTAAGAAATAATTTTCTACATGCAGTTGGATCGATATCGATCGTCGACAGCGCGGTGTTCGATGAATAATGTTTTCAGTAGAAGTATGTGGACGTTTATTTTTGGATCGAAAACCGAGTAGGTGGCAATAGATAGGTAAATCTGCATACAACTGGCAGAAGAATAACTTATAATGCCTGGATGGATATCTGCATCTATTGTGATCAACACAAAGAAGTGGTGGCTATTTTTCTGCACCTGTTGTAATATGACTGATCGTTCTACAAGAATTACGGTCAAACTAAAGTTAGAAAAATCAGTGTGAAGTAGAGTTTAAAGAATTTTTCTTTGTCCACAATAGGCATGGGACATCGAGTGTGAATGACACTGTACTGTATAGGGTGTCCCAAATTTGTTACTTTTGGGGCTTTCTCCTCTATTTTCCGAAGTGATAGACAAAAAGACAAAAAGTAGCTAAGATGTTCAGAGATGTTCGAGAAAAGTTGAATGCAAACCGCATTTTGATATCTCGGAGTGGAAGACGATTTTGGGTTAGTGGTTCTATAAATATTTACAAATTATATTACTATAGTCACTGATTACAGGCAAGTTCACCTTAGGAATGTGCAATTTTGGAATATTGCTAATTAGTATATTCTTATATTTATACAGCAAATATCTTATATGAATGTTCACAAATGGTTTTATACAAGACATTCACGATATACTTATCTTATGAAGGTTCACGAGTGGCAATAACTGGAATATCATGACGTCACCGAGATTCTAGCTTACACTATTTTTAGATAATATTTCCAAGTACGTTGATGGCTCAGTTGGTCAGAGCGTTGAACTTTTAAATCGATGGTCGTAGGTTCGCACCCTGCAACTGGCGTTAGAGTTTTTTTTATTATTTTATAATATACACGTGAATATTAAATGGATATAGGTACATAGAACATACTTCTATTATTTATATATACTAATATTTGTGGAACATACATTCAAGATATTTGCGAATATTTACAATACGTGAATTAGTACCATCAAAAGGCGAACACCTGAATGTTGCCTGAATGTTCAGTTAATGTTTGTACAGTTTTTATGAATATTCCTACAATATGCATGTTCTCTGAAAAATTATTATCAGAATATTCCGCCAATGTAATTTTGCTATATGGGCATAAGCCCTGTTAATAGATTGAATGTAAGTTTTCGCGTCGATATTTCGCAATCCGCTTCAGTCTAGCCATGGCGTGTTTGGAAACATTTCAACTCTTCCATGCAATTTCCTAATCGATTCGTGAGAACCGCAGACGTCTGCCTGGCACAAAATATAGTGCGTAAATTGCCCGAGTAGTTACAATTTAAATAAAAACGAAAAGGACGTTGTGCATGTTTCATTCGTTTTATCAAGGGGTTGATTCACCCCCCAACACGAACCACTACAAGTTTAATCGATATTAACACACGGGTAAATCACCCTCAGTTTTGAGTTTCAACGGTAAAGGTGGGTGTGTTGTATTGTATATTTTGTATATTATCTTTTGTATTGTACCTATACCTTCCAACTTTCTCCTCAAAACTTCAATCCTCTGGCTACTGGTCTTTATGAACCTAAGCAGTATACAATGTGTCCCGGATAAGAATGAACAGCAAGGGGATCTTGCAAACGGTGAGAGAGAACAAAGGTTAAATGGGGAAAAAGTTGCGCAATTTTAAGGTCAATAAAATGGTACAAATAGATTTCTATTATCTTTTTTCGTTTTTGAGTTACTGTGAAAAAAGTAAAAATTTGTTTTTATCACAGGTAGGAAAAAAGAAAAACACTTTCTTATGGCACTTTTTAACGGGCTTTAAGATGGCGTTTTTAGATTTGTTCTACAACATTTCGTTTTCGAGAAACCATCTTCAACTTTATTTTTTAATAAATGGCAAAAGTTATTGGTTTCATTGGCTTAAAGCTTTCTTCTCACAATTATAAAAAGCGAAGAATTAACTTCAAAACACAATGCGACACTGTTTGCTGTACAACAGACGAAAACACTTACCAGACAGGGCCGTATTTAAAAATAATATTAAGTTTTCGAAGTAAAAATAAACGGTAAGTTAAATTGTTGACAATACTGATTAATATTTAGACTTCTTATTATTAAATACAGGGCCGCAATAGAAAAAAATGAATGGAAAAAAGGAATTTTTAGTATAATTGTCTCAAAACATTTTAAAAATATTTCTTGTCATACATCATGGTATTTGTAATAAAAAGTGCTTTCAAAATCTGCAAAAAAAAATCCAGGCCCGTACTTAAAAAATAAAGTAGAAGATGGTTTCTCAAAAACGAAATGTTGTAGAACAAATCGAAAAACGCCATATTAAAGCCCGTTAAAAAGTGCCATAAGAAAGTGTTTTTTTTTATCTGTGATAACAACTTAAGAAAAAAATAAAATCGAAAACGCAAAATTTTACTTTTTTCAAAATAACTCAAAAACGAAAAACGATATTAGAAATCTGTTTATACCATTTTATTGACCTTAAAATTGCGCAACTTCATTCTTATCCGGGACACATTGTATACCTACAAAATATTTGTAATGTGACAAAATTGTTCAATATTTACATGACATTCTGTCTGTTAAATGTCAATAAGTAAAAAAAAAACAAATTCTCGACGGTTAAAAAGATAATTTCCAACTAACTATTTTTGTAACGATACAAGTGCAAGTACGAGTGTTACATTAATGAAGCAAGTAATATGAATCATTAATAATGTGTTTATCATTGTTATTCAGAATGTGTTTTTTAACGAATTCGCATCTGTGCAATTTAAACACCAGTCATGCAAACTGCATGCTCAATTTGTGCATTTTTTCACGCAGAAATTTTAAGTTGACAATGAACATATAGCACACATGCAAGCATATGTTGAAAGGTCAAGGTCATCGTTCCTTTTCGGAACAACAATATTTTGAAGTCGAATGTGAGGATAACGAGTCAAAGCTCTATAATTAGTTTTAGGAGCCCCCTAATCCTTGACATTTCTTTCGTACTTGACAATATTTCTCTCCAGAAATAAATATTTTTTAAATCGCCAAAAAGGCGAAAACATTTTTATTGAAAATGCAGGCAATCCTGATTGCGTCTCTTTTAAATATATTCCTTGCTACATCAGCCTAACACTTTTTTTTGTGACAAACGCGACACCGCTCGCCGGCCGAGTTTTCCCACGTTCCCAGACACAACAGTCACAGAGTCGTTTTGTTCAACACTCAGTAGCGATTATTATTATGTTACGTGTGTATATTAATATTAATTCTCAATAAACACTATTGAGTTCTTGGATTGTATTCCAATCAAACGATGACACAGTGCTGGTTTATCCGCTGGGCGCTCGGGGCGGGCGCGCAGGGGCCCGGTTCCGATCTGCACATTATGCGCGTGCAAAAACATTATAACTGACAAAAGTCTAGTTTTCAGGAGAGAGGTTTAAAAACTTTGGCTAATAAAAATAATAATATATTTTTAACTAATGGATATTTTTTGTATTTTTTTCAATAGAAGGCTTATAGAGCAGTGGGTATTAACTACTATTATACCTAATAGTTACTTTTTCGAACAAGAGAGTTTTTCTACTTTTTTATGTACTTCCAATTCCAAAAATGTCATCAATTTTACGGTAAAAACATTGTACAGTCCTTTACAATGTTTTTCCATGGTTCAATTTTAAATATTAGAATTTACAATGTATTTGATTTTAAACAATTTCCGTGCAAAAACATTGTAACACCTTGTGTTTTTGTGGCTTTCTTAAAACAGACCATATTTGTTTGATTTAACATACAGATTGTAAAACAGGTAAAAATTGAAAAACTTACTTCTCTTAGTCTATAATAAGTATTATAATTGTAAATGTATCGTGTCTCAATAAAACTTCGTAAGAACATAGTAAATGCCATTACCTTTAAAAAACCTGTGCGGTTTTTCCAGACAAAAATATAGCATTACAATGTTTTAACAGTCGAACTAATGGAAACCCAAAATTGTAACTCTCTTTACAACGTAAATTATAAAGACTGTTGGAATTGTAATTAGGTACCTTTACTATGTTTTTACCGCTGAAACGTCCATTTTGTCAGATACACTGGGATGACACATCAAAAATTTTGGGAAAATAATGTAAATTTGAATATTTTGTATTTTTACCCAAAATTATCCTGTAACTAGACCCGAGAAAAGCCAAAAAGTGAAAATCTCAAAAATGTCATTTGCAATGCTCTTGCATGCGTGTATCGATATGTAGAATTTAGAAATCAAAAATGACACCAATGAAAATAAAAATATCTACTGGGAAAATATAAAAAAATGCAATTTATTTTATCAGTTTTGCGAAAATAAACATCTGCATGTACATTTATGTTTTTATTTTATATTTTGTAATAAAAAGTGAAACCCAAATTTGGTTTCAATTAAAAGAGTGGCCGAACAGTCTATTAAAAGGGACCTAAATCTATAGTGCCCAGGGCCCGAAGTTTGGCTAAACCGGCACTGTGATGACACTCAAAATCCCGTAATAAAGAATGCAATAGAGGTAGTTTCGTATTTATATTTTAACAAAAAGAAATATGTTGACAAAAGCCGCAGCTATAGGTAATTTGATTCCCTACAGTTTTCCTTATTTTTATTTGTAACTTTTTTATTTTACGAATTATAGAAGAAAACGCCGCTTAATGAACCCATAACTTGTAAAATAACAAAGTTATAAAACAAATTCATATAGCAAGGTTGCAGACAACTTTTTTATCTACAATTTTTATCAGTGTTTTTTTTTTGTTAGAAATAAGTAAGAAACCATTCCTATTGCGAGGTCTATAACGAGGGTCTAAGTGGGATCTTTTTGGTTGGATAGGTACTCAGAAAACAATGAGTAACCTTAAAAAATTACTTTCCCGCAATTTTTTAATTTGAAAAATTATATCGTTACTGGACTACAAAAGAGAGGGCCCCGATGCAGAATTCTGCACCGGGGCCCCAAGACCCCTAGCTACGCTACTGCAGTTTGCCTTCAAATATTTGATTTAGTAGAAATGTTTACCTACGGCTAGCTCATCTTGAGTACCCACCAAACAAAAAATGTAATATTTCCAAATAAAATAATGAATAATGAAATACTGTATATTCTAGGCCTTTGTACTAAAAGGATGACCAATAAAGTAGGAAAGTAATGTAACGTGTAACCATAATTTACCCAGGCAATACTCCTCTCTATAGAAACTACGAAACTACTGATGGTTCACGCTCGCTTCGGTAAAGATCACCATAAATATTAAAATTTCTAATATTTTGGTTATTTAGCATGACGGCATCAAATCAATTTTAACATTTTAATTTAAACATTTAATCTCTGACGATGCCGCGACTCCATATACCTTATAGCACAGAAAATATAGATACGCGGATCTGCTAGATATTATGTGCCTATAGCAACCTATATTGCGCAAAAGAGACGTCCAACCGGGGGAATAATTTGGCGGCCATTTTTAACCCTAAATGAGGTGGGAAATTTGAAATAATTTATACGGGTGGGTTCCATAAATAATGTAATGTCTTAGTTGTCGTTTTGTGTAAAATGGAAATTATTTTAGTTCAAAGTATGTACAACATAGGTCCAAGTTTTTTGTTGGTTTTGGTTTTGTAGATTGAGAAATTATACAACTTAATCAAAAGCACATATTTTAATCATCATAAAGAGAACTAACATCATTATTATTGTGCATTCCACCTTATACAATAGCTTACATTATAAATAATTACTTATAAGAAACATGAAAATATTTTTAATTACTTATTTAACATTTTCATACAATATTACTTGGGATAATTATTTCTTTGAATAGGTACTTTTAAAAATAATAATAACCTATTTTCCAGGAACATATATATAGCTATTTCTGAATTTTTACGCAGCTAGTTTTATTCCTTACAACTTTTTCTTTTTGTTTGTTTAAAAGTACAAGCAAGATATAACTTGGTAACTTCAACTTCTACCACTTTAATTTTTGCTTCAAAAATGAAAGTGAAGTGTTTTTTAATTACGCTCTTCTTTGATAAGCATCAATAATTTTGCTGGCGGTGATCTGCAGTTAACAGGTTTACTTGCTGCTGCTGTTTGCATTTCTTCGGTTAATATTATTCTATTTACTCCAGAAATCAGCAAGAAATCAGAAAATATCAATGAAAATATTATTTTGAAACAAATTATAACTATTTTGTTACCTACCTATGGAATGTAATTTCACAATCTGGATTTAAAAGTCTCTTTGCATTTTACAATGCTTTACGAAGTAATTTTTTTATCTAGTAAATATGAAAACGAAAAAGCTATTAATCGTACAAAATATAAAGAAAAATCGCGATTAAAAACTAAAAAACGCATCTCTCAAAAAAGCACGTCAGGGTGAGTTTTATGATTTTACCGGAGCCTTCAAAAAGTATAATGCAATTGTATTCATACAGTATAAAAAAATTAAACAAGGAATAAACTAGCCACCATTCAAACTGCCAATATAGGGTTAAAAATGGCGGCGAATTTCATCTGTTTTCGTTCCCTGCAATTAGGGCCAAAAGCGGTATATGTTAATATACAGGTATGTGCGTGACTCCCAACAAGGAATTTAACTACCAATATATTTATGGAAAACATTTTTTTTAAATAAAAATATAAAAATGGTTAAAGAGCACAGGAGTATTAGTTTCTGTCGAGAATAATCATTATTCCGCGGCACATTTCGGCCGAAATTTCATGGCAGTTAGAGCGTTTAACAACCCGCACATGTTTTTCCTCCTTTTTTCGGGTGGTATATTAATTTTTAATGGGGCCAAAAATGCCGGGCAGCTTTCTGCATGAGTGCACGCGACAACAAACACAAGGGAAGCCGAAATCGATGGAGGGCCGCCCCGCTGGGCCCTTTTCCGCTTTTTTTGTGGGGCGGACGTTGTACAGGGCGATCGGATCTGGGCGGTCAAAGTTCGGCAAAGCCTTCGACCAATCACAAGCTGATGATTTGACGTTATCAAGTTTTTGTGCATTTCTAAAATCTTGTTACAGAAAGCATAGCCTATGACACGTTTCGAATGCCATAGTTGCCATAATTTGTCGAAGAATATAACTATTTATATTCAGTAACTATAAGGTACACCTCTGCTTCGATATTCGGAAACAATAATTAATTGTATATATTTTTTAATAGATCTGCACCCCACACCTGACCCTATTTGCTGCTACTCTTAGGTCTGTGCCAGGGACTCTTTAAAAGGGTCCCTGGTCTGTGCACAGATAGTTGAAAGTAGCGTATATTTCCTGTGGCCTATACATTACTTCAGATTTCCTTTTTTTTTCTAAAATAATCCTAATTATTTGTTACTTCACAATCTTATTATTAGGTAATAAGGTAGTAACTATTATAGTTTTTAAACTCTGTATTGCTTTATAGTAATTTGAAAAGCAATTTTTTGTTACAATTTCTATTCTATTCAGTACACCTACCTTTATTCCTTCCTTTGAAATATCTAACATTTCCATTCCTCCTGAAGCCTAGATGAGTTAATCCAGACATATTTACTAATTTTCTAATCTGTTATAAGGTATTTGAAATAAGATGCAGATGCTGGTGTTTTATGTTTTTTATTTAATACCTTTGTAAATTACAATAAGAATTTATTCGTTTCTAAGTGACTACTAATGCATAAAGTTTACATTTTTTTTCGAATAATTTAATACTTGTTATATTGCACTTAATGTTTTTACAAACACAATATAACACGTATCTCATACGCTTCTCTCCTAAAATCCTCAATATTTACAAATTAATATATTTTAAACAAAAAAGATGTTCACATGAGCTTAGCCATTTGAATAATATAATTTTTTTTTCAGGAAATTTGCGTGATTTTGCAATGTGTGAATAAGTGTGGCAATACAAGCTTTTTAGAATATATCTGCAAACAATATGTACATAAAATCAATATAATCATTAACATATTAATATTAATAAAATAGGTTACATAATTTTTATGTTATTATTCATACGAATATACAGTTCACCTCGTTTCATACAGGGCGAAACAAAAGAACTAACACGTTATCCTATTTTACCCTGCGAATATTTTCTTTGCTTTGCCCTACTTACTTTTGAAAAAGTTTATCACAACAAGAATTATCATCAGCAATCGAGTGACTATTGGCAGTGATAAACCAATAATTTCGTGTAGCAATCTACTTTGAGGAGAACCGGATAAAACAGTGTTTAGAACTATACAAAAAAAATAACGACACATAAAACTAAAATGTCCGAAAGTTAAAATTAATGTAGAGACACGTGCCGCACGGCTGGAGCTGAGCCTGAAGATGAGCCCACATGCAAAACGGACGAAACGTTCTTTAAGAGAGATAACCCACCAGGTAGTTTTTGGTTTTGTGGCCTATGCGACGTCTGCGTCCAACTGTAATTTACAGGTAAAGTAAATAAATTATTAAAAATTTAGGTGTACAGGGTGGAACTGATCATGGAACACCATACTTTTCCCCCTGTTTTTTGAAATTTGGCACGTTGATGTTACTTTATAAACGACACTTTTTGACGTATAAATGCATTTTTTCTGCTGTGACATTCACTTTTATTTTTTAAATCGAACCCTTTGTATATTATTTCACTTTCGGATTCTCCTCCATTCAACGATGCTTCACAAGTGATATTTTGACTGACGGAAAGTGGTTTTTCTTGAAGTTATTTGGATTTGTAGTAATAAACTAAAGGTGGCTATGAAACAAATGAACTTCCACAAACTGGACATTTTTGGTGAACTGTTATACCGTCTGTCTACAGAAAAATACTTCTCTTAAATACGCTACGGCCTACGGTATCAGTGTGTCGTCAACTACAACAATTTTAAAAATAGTGCTTGCAAAATGCCGCAAACTTACACAAAATCGAAAAACAAAATTTCGGCTTCATTTGACTCTATTCTAAATTACGTTTACAGGCGGTGGAAATAATTTCTTGCAGGACATTGTCTTTCAGGATATTGTTGGGCGTACAATTTTTTAGCAGCAACGGCATTTTTTGACATTCTCCATAAATCAGCAACATATCCACTTTTTCCGATCTTTTGGAACTTTAAGGCATTTTGCAAGCACTACGAGTATTTTTGAAAATTTTGTAGTTGACAACACATTTATAGCGTAGTGCATAAGAGAAGTATTTTTCTGTAGACAGAAGGTATGACAGTTCATCAAAAATGTCAGGTTTGTCGAACTTCTTTTGTTTCATAGCCACCTTTAGTTTATTATTACAAATCTAAATAACTTAAAGAAAAACTACTTTCTGTCAGTTAAAATGTCACTTGTGAGGTATCGTTGGTTTCAGTAAATCGAGGAGAATCCGAAACTTAAATAATATACAAAGTGTCCCATTAAAAAACAATAGTGAATGTCACTTCCGGTAAAACCGGAAGCGGGCAAAAATGCATTTATATGTCAAAAGTGACATTTATAAAATAACATCAACATGCCAAATTTCAAAATTGTATCTCAAAAAACAAGGGAAAAAAAGTGGGGTGAATCACGATTCAGTTCCACCCTGTATATGTACAAGGTTATCTCAATTTTTCTTGTTTTTTACTACCAAGCACTAGTTTGTCCTTTTTTCAAGTTTCTTATATTAGGCAAGGTGAATTTTGAAAAACTTTTTAAAATGTATCAAAATTGCATCTTTATTACAAAAGTTTTCCTATTTTAGAGCAGAGAAAACAGCTTAGCAACTTATTACATGTTTTTCCTATTCAGTGTACTTAACAATATCTATATGAGGTAGGTATTTTTTATTTTTTAAAATAATGCTTTCTTTTCTAAAAAAATCATACGAAAAATTCAACTATTGCTGCTGACTTCAAATTCACCCTGGATAAAAATTTTGTATAATTTTGAACAAACCATTTATTGGGTAGTTGAAAGTCCAAATCAAAGAAAAATTAACCTTTACCTTGTACCTTGTAGGGTAACACATTCAATTTTCACTTGATCGATAAAAAACTGCGCATAGCTATAAGCGCCATTTCCAAAACACAAAAGCCACCAAAAGCTGTACAAAGAATACCAAAAGCGCGGGAACCGCAAAATAGTGCTGAACGAAGCAGAAAAGCAAATTGCAATTTTAATTGTAATTGTTTTTCCCTTTTTTTTGTAATAGCGTAGAACTGTGTGTGGGCGTGCAACGGCAAAAAATCGATTTCAATTTCAGATTAACCCGCAAATGAAATGCCCATTCCACGCCCGATAACCACGGGGATCATTGATAATCGACAAACGGAGGAATTATAATTATTTCTAAAAAGAAAATAAGACATAAAATCTTCACCATAACCTAGGTACAATGTTTCCCTATACGTGTACACAACCCACAATACAACTCTGTGTTTATTGGGTTGCATACACAATAGATATCAACCAGAGAAATGTTTCTCTGATATCAACGTATACAATACCTAACTGTGACCACCGGCAGTCGAAAAGGTTGCGTTTTACTGACGTTTGAAGCTGGCCGTTTTTCCGACTGTCCGCGATTTCGTCGTCCGTCGTCCACGTCGAAATTTCAAGCTTTTTCCCAGTGCTGGCTCCTAAAGAACCTCATATAGAAGCGGGCAACCCCGCAAACACACAAAAAAAGGCAATATTTCTACCTCATCATTTGTAACTGCCCCGGGGGGTCATTCAGATGCGAGCTGGGAATTATTCCGCGGCCCGTTTTTGTCGGTTTTTTTTTCTCTGGGGAAATATTATTTTATTTTTGTGGCCGGACACAGGTATAACGAAATTGGGGCGTTTTGAGATTATAAAAAGTTCCCAGATATGCGGGCATACATGGTGATTCAGTCATGATTTAAAAAAATTTTAACCATAGGTGAAAAAAAAAATGGCTTAATAGGAATATGAAACATTCGAAATAATCTTATTTTGTAAATATCAATGTACCTAAAGCTCCAAAATGTGGAGCATCAATTAAAACTGGGCACAAAATTTACAAATGCACTACCTGTAGTTCCATAAGATTTTACTGGTAGTAATTCTCTCGTATATACTTTCATGGGCCTGCTTCTGGGGTCGGAACTTATCTCCAGATAAAATTTATGTACTAATCAAACTTACGTCTATGTATATACTATATATATATATATATATATATATATATATATATACAGGGTGTAACTAAACTGATGGTCAAAAATGAAACCACGTTATCTTGGACTCAAAATAAGGGCACTTCTTCATATATTTTTTCTCCTACGGGCCATATTTTTTTTTATACAGAGCGTAGAAGTTTGGAGAAAAATACACATATTTCTTAATATTTCTAGAAGTATACGAGATATTTTCTTCAAACTTGGGGTGTCACATGAGCGGATGAGCCGTCAAACTTAAGGTTGACATGAATCTTCTGAGGCTCCCAGTTGCGGAGATACAGGGTGTTATTAAAATTAATTAGATCAGACAAATATGAATACTCTGTATAATCGCATTTTTTTAATTTGTTTTGAGTGGTGAATAGAATAGTTAACAAAAAGTATCTCTTAGTATTTTTTCATATTCGCAGCCGTTTCTTAATTATTTTTAAAGAACGGCAACGCTGCTATGAACAATAGTCACTTTAAGAATAAATCTAGCAATCTGTGGATGTCAATTAAACTTTATGTAACAAAATACAAAAGCAAAAACGATAATAAAAGAAACGTATTGCTATTAGAAAATTAAATTATTAAATGTTCGAAATGACCGCCGTCTCTTTCAATATACACGCAACTATGCGTTTCCGCATGTTTATTATTGCCATTGGCAAGTCTATAGCAAAAGTGCATATCAGTCAATTCTTCAAATGAAAATATAATTTTTCAAAATATTGATACTAAAGTGCAAAGTTGGCAGCCAAATGATTCAAATAATGTCAAGTTTAATTGACATCCACAGATTGTTAGATTTATTCTTAAAGTGACTTTTTTATTGCAGCATTGCCGTTCTTTGAAAATAATTAAAAAACGGCTGAAAATATGAAAAAATACTAAGAAATACTTTTTGTTAACCATTGAATTTACCATTGAAAACAAATTTAAAAAATGCGATTATACAGGGTATTCATATTTTTCTGAACTAATTAATTTTAATAACACCCTGTATCTCCGCAACTGGGGGCCTCACAAGCTTCATATTAACCTTAAATTTGACAACTCATCCGCTCATGTGACACGCGAAGTTTGAAGAAAATATCTCGTATACTTTTAGAGATACTAAGAAATATGTGTATTTTTCTCTAAATTTCTACGCTCTGTATAAAAAAAACTATGGCCCGTAGGAGAAAAAAATATATGAAGAAGTGCCCTTATTTTGACTCCACGAATACGTGGTTTCATTTTTGACCATCAGTTCAGTTACACCCTGTATACAGGGTGAGTCACATCTAAAGTCAGAGCCGAAAACACGAGGTAGAGTTCGCTAAAATAAGCACATATGCTTAATAAACATTAGCTCAAAAACGCTTGGTTCTCCATATACAGCGTGTTGAAACTTTTCCAAATATTTTTTTAATTTCTTTCGAGCCTGTTTAGGAATTCCAACAAAATTTGATACATATTATGGGTTGTCATTTTTTGCAATAATTTGGCCCTGTTCAGATGAGCAGCGGCGTAGATACAATAATTTTATTTTAAATGCCAGCATAATCACCCTGGCACTAGTTTCAAAAATCCGAAATTACGAAGAAACTGTACCAGAAATAAAAAAATACCAAGAGGTGCTTTTTGTTCCAAATTGAATGGGCTATCCAAAAAAGGCAGTTCTACCTTGTGGTTTCGGCTCTGACTTTAGATGTGACTCACCCATAAATGAATCCCTATCTCCCTTGGCCACGCCATAGCTTGAGAACGGCTTTACCGATTCCATTTATCTTTTTTAATAAGTCTTCTAAAGCCTTATAGAAGGTTTTTACGGAAAGAAAAATTAAGAAAATTGCGTAGTAAATTGGAAAATTTCAGAAAACTTTTAAAAAAGATTAATGAAATAGTTCTGAAGTTATGGTAGTGACCGGCAGACGTTGTCCTGTCTTAACTATGAATATTCAAAACATAGTGTTTATTGTAATGCTTCTTGATACACAAAATTCTTAGTTTTGTTTTCTGGCGCATAAATAAATAATGTTGAAGATTTTCCGACGCGGGAGCAGACGACATACAATTGGCCATGTGAAAAACATGGATTTTCAAGATTGATGCCACAAACACTTAACGACTGCCCTTGGGATTTATTTATCGACATTGCAAATGCAAGCCGCACTGGAAATTGTAATCGTTTAAAGTCAAATGGCATGTCGTTGGGAATCCCGGTTCAGGACGGGTCAGGACAACGTCTGTCCGGTCATTTATTGTTCCGCAACAATAAATCGATAAATAAATCCCAAGGGCAGTCGTTAAGACGCTGACAGCGAAAGTGACGTTAGATTTCGTATTTTTTTAAGTTGTATAGCATAAAATCCAATAACATTTTACCTGGCAAAAAATTAGTACAAACATCTCTGTCTTCATTTTAGTCATAAGATCTTAAAAACAGTGTTTGGTTTTATAGGTTATGAAAACCTTGGGAAAAATAATAATTCCAGTGCATATGCTTTTAAGATCTTATGATTAAAATGAAGACAGAGATGATTGTAATAAATTTTTGCCAGGTAAAATGTTATTAGATTGTTTGCTATACAACTTGAAAAATACGAAATCTAACGTCACTTTCGCTGTCGGCAACGTGTTTGTGGCATCAATCTTGAAAATCCATGTTTTTCACATGGCCAATTGTATGTCGCCTGCTCCCGCGTCGGAAAATCTTCAACATTATTTATTTATGCGCCAGAAAACAAAACTAAGAATTTTGTGTATCAAAAAGCATTACAATAAACACTATGTTTTTTTATTTATTCCAGTTTGAATTGAATATTCAAAGTTAAGACAGGACAACGTCTGTCGGGTCAGCTAGTTTTCGATAAAAATTTGATAATTACAGAAAAACCGGAAGTGAGAATAAAGTCGCACTTATTTACTTGCTACCCCTTTAACTTCCTATAATAAACTAGTCCAGGTTTGTACCGTTTACTCTGATATAAGAAGCCTTGCAAAGGAACCTGCTGGAGTAAACTGGGAACTAGCTTCCCGTCCAGCTTGGCCGTATAAACTTGGGGAGGTGCTTGTAAAAACTCTCCGTCGTTTATGCGCTCCGATAGTTCGTTAAAGTTTCGCTGCATCGCTATCGGAAACAGATAAAAACCCGCCTGGAATTCGTTACGGAGGAAGAGATTGGAATATTTTGTTTCTCCGTGCGAATTCGAAAGATCGTAAAGTAAAAAGTTCCGAGGAAAGTCGGGCTCATAGTTTTAGGCGGTGCGATCTAGTTGAATACTTCCGAAAGCATTTTCTGAGAAATACAGGGTGTCCTTAAACAGTGTCACACCTAAAGCACGCATCATATGGGATTTTTTATGGTAGAGCCATTAACCATAACTAACAAATTTCTAGTAGATATACAAAATCAAGATAAGGCGTGTTTTGCCTGGTCCATAGTAGCTGGTCTATATCCGACAAACAAAACAACCTGTAGGACTTCTTCGTACCCTCCTTATTCTGGTAGAGTCACTAATCATAACTAACCCACTTTATATTAGTTTATGATTGAAATCTGGACACACAGTCTAAAAATAAACTTTTCAATTTACCTTATTGTAACTTTGGACTGGTCAACCAGTAAAAGCCGACCTTCGTAGTATTACGACTCTAAGCCCTCGCGACCTTTCCCTTTCATAGGATTTTCCCGAAATTTCCCCGGGAAATATTAATATCAAACACGTGTCGCGCGAAAGTTTCACCCCCCCCCCCCCCCCCAGAACTCGGATAGACCATGGCTATAAAACATTGACGCATATGCAGATTGGGCTGAAATATTCAGCGCGGCAAAAAGTCGGGACCCTGCGAGCGAAAGCCGAGTTTAAAATGTATTGAGGTTTTACCGCCCTCCGACTGCCCTGTTCGAATTTTTTGTTTGTGAATTATTCGAAGGGGAATCGACGTCGGCGAACGTACCGGAACAGTGTAAGCGAAATGGGTGGGTTTATTTATTTATAGAATTGCAGCGTGGTATGTTTGGTTCGTTTTTTATGATAAAACTGAAATAACATTTTGGGGTCGAAGAGGCATGCGATGATAAGCTAACGATATTTCACTCATAAACTCCCTCAGGGACTCTTTAAAATAAGGGGACCCAGCATTTCACAGTCTATCACATAGGAAAAGTGAAGCCTTGAGGGGAAGTTTGTTTTCTGTATACTCCAAGGAGACCACATAAGTGGGCTGGTACAAGGTTATGTTATATGTCAGTGTCCAACTGCCATCAGGTTTTATGTGATAAATGCCATAAAGGAGGCAAAAAATTTCCCATCATAATTCATAATTTTTAAGTTTTCTAAATTTCAGATACTTAGATGTGATAATTAAAGAATTTCAACTATTCAATAAATTTGTTTCATTTGACAGTTGCCATATTCTGTAATTGTAGACACAACATTGTCAAGTCTAATTTTTAGAAATTATGGAAACCATTATTGATATTTACTAACAATCAAAGTGCCTGTTATATTCATAGATTCTCCAATAAAATGGCACACTTGGCATCATTGAGACCATTAGAATGAGGAAAGAAACGGCCTCACTTGGAAAGTGTAATGCTGGGTCCCCTTATTTTAAAGAGTCCCTGATCTCCCTATATAGACTAATTCAGTTTTTTATAGTACCATAATATGATACTGCTAAAAAATTAAAACATTTAAGGAAAACCGTTAAATCGATCTCCGATTTTTTCGCTGGGTCTGGCAACACCGCACCGCGGAAAGCCTGGGGTTAAACACATGGACTAAAAGTTTCTTTAACTCATTATTGTGTTAACATCCAATAATATCATTATTGTCTCAATTTAAAGGAGAGTATTTTAATTAAAATAATGAAATGATAAAGATTTTGGAGAACCCAGGTAAACGACTCCAGTTCTCAGTTCTGACAATTTTGCAGTGTTGCCAATAATGCATCCTTAGAAATTTTATATACATAGTGGAATTTGAAAGAGCAAAGGAAAACAAAGTAGTCAGCTGTTTTTGACTTTAAAGCCCTTACTTATGCGATACACAAAAAAGGGGAATTTTTATTTTATTAGTCCATTAATAACGAAAATTTTCAGCTATTAAAGTTTATTCGAAGATGTTAGGAAGTTTTCCCATCGCTAATAGTAATGGTGCAATGGTGATTGATCCAGAAATGGTAGTGCAAATTTTCATTTAAAATGAAAGTTACGAAAGCACAGAGTAACTAGGTACATTAGTTTGCTTTATAATTTACAGTTTGAGCAAAAAGTATTAATGATAAAGCGCAATTTTTGAATAATTTGAAGGGCTTCTTTTTTCACTTTTCAGAAATTATCAATTGCCTTTTTCTGTCTTTCATATGTATATGATAATTCGTGGTCTTACAAGAAGTCAATAATAAAAGTTTACGTTACAACTGGTGTCAGGTGTCTGATGAAAGCGGTCTCGGGTGTGGGGTCCACTTTCAGATGTAAAATAGGGCAAATTCAGTTTGATAAATGCAGACTGTGAATTATAAAATAAAAGGAAATATGGCCACTCTACGCTTTCGTAATATTCAAAGCAACAAAAAATGGCATTGCTGAAGTATTTGTTTATAAAAATCTAAATTTGTTAGAGAAAGTAATTTGAATTAAGTTTTTATTTTTCAGAACTTAAGTGGGCCTTGACGGAGCCTTTTTCCTTTAATGCTTGGTATAGGGAATAATCCAAAAATGTATTACATCTCTATTATTGCGGCACCAATATATTTATACAGGGTGATTCAGTAATGATGTAAAAAATTTTAACCACAGGTGGGAAAAAAATAGCTTAATACAAATCCCAAATTAAAAAATTTAAAAGGTAACAAAAAAAAATAGAAAATATATTTTTCAGAAGTGTATTAAAACCGGCGCTCACGCCGGGTTGCGGAGTTGCCAGTATAGGGAGCTCTTAATTTCCCACAACGAATGCACGTTACTTGTGGATACTGCAGTAGCAGACAAAACACAAAACCAAGCACAAAATGTGCAAATATGCATCAAAATTAAAACACTCTCTCACTGTTTACTTTAAATTTCAATAGGTACAAGTTCATGTCCTCGCGAATTGCGGAACTCTACACGCCACGGTCCACATACCTGTAGCCAAGATATTGATAAGACTGAGTCGCCGCAGTCACTAGAATAATGCCACAGACGGTATTGTTACTTCCTACCGCATGCTACCGCCACCACCCGACCATTGCTTTTGCTTCGGGAAGTTATTCAGCCGCAGTTAGTTCATATCAACGAAACTCGGGGAACCCTAAATTTACTTTAACGTAGAACTAGACTACTTTTTTCACAATACCTTGAAATAATTTTACCGATATCCATTATGAATATTATAATATTCACAAAAACAATCCCCCTACTTTCCGAGGTGAGTGGAGCCATCGCCATATATAGTAAAATTATTTTAAGAAGTCCTTACTGGGACTGTCAATTGGTAATTTCGCCATCCTAAGTTGGCATCAAAGCAGCAAAAAATGCAACCGGCTCATAAGTGCAGGTCAGTAACGAGCCCATTTGCACAATGAATTACAACTAATAACACGAACAAGAACAACATAGATAACGGTAAAACTCACAAAACGTACAAAACCCGCGAATATTTTCACTGCCCAATGTTTGAACCTTTTTGAACGATCCGGAAAACCTTCAATGTCACTTTCACAACACCGAAATAAAATTTGCCTGAGTACGCACCATAGACGCTATCGCAAGTAGACGATTATACCAAAATACCAAAATGAAAGTGTTTTCATGACGTTTGAAATTATTATTAAAATGAGTTGTAGTCATAGTTATTTTTATTTGTAGCCGTATAATCGCGATTGCAATAGGGTTTTTAATTTATTATCTTCTTTTTTTCGTATCACTTGGGTATCTTTTCACATCATAAATCAATGAGTGACGTCATTAACTAGTTGAGACACATATACCAAAGTTATACCCATGGTTAACAGAAAATTCCTAGGGATTTTGTGGAGAATGTCATCTGTCAAAATATATTTGGCGTATTGTGGTGCAAATGTGTGTGTGCAGAAATTCGCGAAAAGACGTCAAGCAAATACTGATGATTATGATGTGAATATAACATTTTCTTTCATTTCTTATATTGCAGTTTCAACTTCCTGTGGTTAAATTTTTTACATCATGACGAAATCATCCTGTATAGGAAAATTCAATATCTACTTATATATAAATATGAATCCTTATTTCCCTTGGTCATGCCATAGCTTGAGAACGGCTTTACCGATCCCATTTATCTTTTTTTAATAAGTCTTCTAAAGCCTTATAGAAGGTTTCTACGGAAAGAAAAATTAAGAAAATTGCGCAGAAAATTGGAAAATTTCAAAAAACTTAAAAAAAATATTAATGAAGTAGTTCTCAAGTTATGGTAGTGACCGACAGACGTTGTATTGTTTTAACTATGAATATTCAAAACATAGTGTTTATTGTAATGCTTTTTGATACACAAAATTCTTAGTTTTGTTTTCTGGCGCATAAATAAATAACGTTGAAGATTTTCCGACGCGGGAGCAGACGACATACAATTGGCCATGTGAAAAACATGGATTTTCAAGATTGATGCCACAAACATTTGACGACTGCCCTTGGGATTTATTTATCGACATTGCAAATGCAAGCCGCACTGGAAATTGTAATCGTTTAAAGTCAAATGGCATGTCGTTGGGAATCCCGGTTCAGGACGGGTCAGGACAACGTCTGTCGGGTCATTTATTGTTCCGCAACAATAAATCGATAAATAAATCCCAAGGGCAGTCGTTAGGTGTTTGTGGCATCAATCTTGAAAATCCATATTTTTCACATGGCCAATTGTATGTCGCCTGCTCCCGCTTCGGAAAATCTTCAACATTATTTATTTATGCACCAGAAAACAAAACTAAGAATTTTGTGCATCAAAAAGCGTTACAATAAGCACTGTTTTTGTTTTTTTTTTATTTATTCCAGTTCGAATTGAATATTCATAGTTAAGACAGGACAACGTCTGTCGGGTCAGCTAGTAATTTCAGATAACCTGGAAGTGAGAATAAAGACGCACTTGTTTACTTGCTACCCCTTTAACTTCCTATAGTCGAATAAAAGAAAATCCAAATTTAAATGTAGAGTATTATGAGGGCGAGAATTATTATTATTGGTTAGCCGTAGACCATACACCATCTATTCGCCAGCCACTCTATACACATGCAGCATGCAAGAACCCAGGTATTAGGTGCATTCTACGGATGAAGCAGTTCGCATACTACGTATCGTGTAATTGCACCCCAAAGCGGTCGCCCGACGCCCGACGACCGATTCACACTGATTAATTAATTAAAATCCGGCCAGCAAAGCGAAACACGACGCCCGGCAGCTTAATGAGAACCGATCGGCGGTGAACTATGCCCGTCGTGGCCCGCGATCTGGCGTTTGATCCGGGCCACGACGCGACGAGTCGGCAACTGCCAGCGCCATTGGCAAAGCAAGAGGACAGAGAAAATGGGAGAGCGTATGGAAATTTTACTGCTGAACTGATTTGATGTCCAAGATTACATACAACAGAAGAAACCGCCATGGTAGAAAATGTCATTTTGAACAAAAAGTTGGGCGAGTTTTCAAAATCATCACGAATATGTGATGGGATCCATTCAGCCGAGTGCAGACATTTTTGAACGCAACCACAAGTGGATGCATTTTCGAACGGCCCAATCGCGTTGCATTGAAAAGTGTCACTTTCCGCACTTGTTAGGAAATATACTATAAGAATCTATAAAAAACGTCAAAATAAGTGAATTTTTCCATATAAACATGTATCGAAATATTAACGGTTTTCTTTACGCAGGGTGTCAAAGTAATATTTTTTTTCAAGTTTTTCATTAGTTTCTCCTAAAGGAATACAATTAGTTTCTCCTAAGGGAATACAGTTAAGGCAAACATATTTGCTACAATTTAGACATATACAGTGACCAGCAGAAAGTTGGACACAAATGGAAAACTTTTTTATTATTAATTTCTCAGAAAATTTTATTCTTGATAAAAGTTGGTGCATCATTTCAAACTCAACACGCACATATCGATATTTAAATATATCTTTTTGTAGATTCAAAAATGTCAAAATAACTCAAGAGTAATAAAGTACCCTTATTTTTTAAAATACGGTAAAAAGTTACTTACAAAGTTGTTTGGAATCAAAGGTGGATGTCAGATTTAAAGTCACAGCCACCTAGTAAAAAAAATTTACTTTTTTTGTATTTTTTTCGACCACCCTGCGTATGACAAAAAAACAAAATTCCGCAGGCGCAACTTATCATCGGATAACAGGTGAATTCGCTACTAAACTTTAATTTTGTTCGATTATAAGCTAGAAATTTAAATTAATCGAAATCAGAGTTTAAAAATATTAAATGTTTGTGTCCAAATTTCTGCCGGTCCCTGTATACAATTTAGACATTAAGTGCTATAAATTAAAAATAATTTGGAATGTCTACTTCCACCAGTGCCGGAGAAGGGGGGTCAACCACAATATTTTTTAATAAAAAAATGGCACACCACTGGAAACGAAATCTTTTTTACCTCTACTAAATTTCACAATCAATTCTAAGAAAAAACTATTCTTGACTTTTTTCGAAAAATGTATACCGTTTTGGAAAAATTCATTTTTGTGTATTTAAAATATTTTTCGCAGAAAAAAAAAACAAAGTAGATCTAGGCTTTTGAAATTTTGAACACCTACTCGGTTTTTAATTCTGAACAACTTTCCTTAATAACATTTTGTCTAAAAAAAAACTATTCTTGATCTTTATCGAAAAATGTATCGTTTTGGAAAAATCCTTTTCCTCTTTTTATTATTTATTATTTATCCTAGCAATCATGAAATTTCGTCATCGTAGAAGCCGTAAAATTAAAAAAATAATAAAGGACTGCACCAAGTTTTATTTATATTGCATAATTTCTGTAGAACTTATTGAGAAAAATATATGTCTTTCAAACTGTACATTTATCACTCTGTAACTTTTTTATTATGTATTTTCGGACTCACGTTTATGGGAAATTTTTGTTCACACTGGATACCAAATACAATTCAATAGTCAAAATCACACACACATTATTGTATATTTTTCTTAATCGGGAAAAAAGAAGTTTTATGCTTGGAAAAATAATTTTAAGTGAGTCACCCATCCATAGACCGACCGCGCGCGCCATTGCTTTGCCTGTATGTCGCTCTACCTAAATGCGGTATGGCGCAACTGACCTTGTAGGCGGCCTCGGGCCATTCTCTTACAGTCTACATAGAAAATATTATTATTGTAAAATTTCTAGCCACTTGCAGTAAAATTTCCATAAAGCTTCTAGCATACAAAGTATTATGATTAATTTTGCGATTTTCTTCTAGGCTACTTGGTGCGAGGTGGATACATACTTTTCGATGGTGGCACCATCTGTCTACGGGCTGGCGGAACCTAGCCGTGACAGGCGACGTTCTGCGAACATACAGACATACGTGTTGTACATACAGACATTTGTGGGAGACAAGACTACGTGGTAAAAACGGGGGATGCTGTTAGAACGAAACAAAACAGACAGGGCCGGATTAAAAAAGTTTCACATTCTCGCAGGTAACTCAAGACACATGTGACAACAATATGGGGGCTAGTAACACCTTTGGACCTTTGTTCCAATGAAAAAGCTTGTATTCACAACCATACCTGTTATATTCAGATTACTTAAAACGATCGGAAAGTTGCACATTTCCACTCTAGACTGGAAAATAGATAAATATTGCAGGCCGCTAGGTACTAACATATTTGTATTAATAGATGGCGCGCGGCACATTCACAAAAATAACAGAGGCTATATTATTCCGAAATTTACTGAAATTACTGAAAACGTATCACACATCAAATTCGGCGTTTTCAGTAGGTACTTTCAGTATATTTCGGAATATATAGCCACACTGTATCAACCAGACCAGTAAGATGGCAGACAACCATAAATACACTTGCATGTTTCACCAATTTCACGAATTACAACAATCACAAAAAAGGCACAAACGTCGGTAATGTTTATAATATAAACAATATTTTATTGACAATTCAAGTAGTAGGTAAACGTACAATAAGTACTCTAAGCTGCAAAGAAACTTATTTAGGGAAATTAATAACAACATTTGATTGATAGTAATTATTAATTATTACAGAAAACCTACTAGAATTTTCTGTAGAAAAATTAATTGGACAAGTGGAAACCTTCCTGCTTTTTGGGATCAGTTCTAGGAATTTCTGGCGTATCTGTCGAAAGTATGTGAACGATTGTAGAAAGAATTGTCATAGTTAACATATTTGCGAATATTGTTATAATTATTTAATATTTTTTTATCCATTCTAGACTGGTAACCACAAAAGCTCTTGAGTTGTGTGTCCTTGTATTAGGAATGGTAATTGCAACCTTTTTTTCGAGAATGCACTGGATACCCCAATTATTAAGGCAAACTTTAAAGAATTAAAATACATAAATAAATATAGTAATAAAACTACAAAATTTCTATAATTATTTTACCATCTGTGGCAAAAGATCTGGTGGTCCACTTCATAAAAATTCTTCTATATTTTACATTGAAAATACATTCGATTTTTTGCTTAAAAGCCAACGCTTTTATTTTTTAAAAAAGCCCCTAATTTCATATACTTGGATAGGCGACTGAATTTAAGATGCCAACGCCCCGACGGGCACTATACGAACTGATATATGGGCCATCGTCACCATGTGATTGGTGCTAGCCTTGGGTAGTTGTATGCATTATGTTTAGAAAATAAAGCTTTTTTGACTGATTTTGAACAAAACAGAAAATATAATATACGGTATTATAACAAAACAACAAAATGGCATGGCCCATAGACTAGCCTATAACTATTTATTATATTCAATTGCGTATATGTCATTTGACATTTTGCACGCAATATAGAGTAAGTTTTTTCCGGTAATAAATTTGTAGAAACTACCTTTGCTGTTTGTCTTAATTGTAGAGGACTGCAGTCGAAATCAAATTCAACATCTGTATCACTTTCCACTTCAATTTCCATTATTTTATTTTATTCAAACAACAAACGAGTTTCAAAATATTTACTAATTCTGACAACTAAATGCCCTCATATTATGTCAATTGTTTGTTTCAAAGCCATTTTATCATTAGTAAATAAGTAGGCAAATCCCTATCCCAGTGCATTCGCCAAATTTCAAAAAAAAAAAATTAAATGAATATGAATATAACTGATATGGTTGTGAATAGCCCTCGGCTGTAATGAGTCTTTCCAAATCAACATGTAATATACCATTACGATAATCCATCGATTTCTGCATTTCCAAATGTGGAAAAACCCCTCATTCCGACCCTGTCTGCACCACTAACATCGACAACCGACCCGGCGGAGTGTGTGCCCCGCTCGGCTGCCTATGCCGGTGGCGCTGCGTTGCCGTGGGTTAATTAATGTCTATTCCATTTCCAGGAGCATTTTTCGCATCGGGCCCTATTGTCCTTCGGATTGGGAGAACTTGTAGCTTGTAGCGGTGTACACGAACGCGCTACCTACCCGGAAAAACCATTGTTCGGCGATGGCAAGACGGTCTTTTGTTTTCCGCCCTCGGAAAAAACGGCCGTGGGAGGCCTTGCGGAAAAGCGGGGGCTACGGGGGCTAGTCGACAAGATGATGACTTTTCTGAATTTGCGATATCGTTATATTATCGTATGCATCGAATTGATAAGTACAATGGAAGTCGCACAGGTACCACTTTCATTGTTGTTTGGGGCAGCCAACTCTAGAGAGAGATAGGTTTCAAATGGCAATAAGTAAGACAAGGACGCCTAATGAACGTGTCAGCTGATTCAGGCAAAGGAGGTATATAGGGATGTTGCATATTAATGGGCGAATTTAATGGGCATGTTCCGTAATTCTCTTTATTGTATGATCTGTATTCCGAAATTCGGGGCTTGTTTGTAGGAATGAGAATTTGTCTATGTAACCACAATTATGTAAATATTGCACAGAAAAAAGTAGTGAATTGATTAAAAAAATACCTACATGGCAATTTTATGTACCTGGAAGTAAATTGAGACAAATAAAATACAAATTACAAAATAAAAGTTTATTTTAAAATAAAAGCGACAAAATATCTAGGATAAGGTATACATTTTCAACTTTAATTACTTATCTTAACTGATTTATTAATTTTAAAATTCAATTTAATAGGAAAAGCATGTAAGACAGGTAGCTTTTACATATTTTTATATAATTTTTAATGTTTAGGCATCAAACAAAAAGAATTACAAATAATTACCTTATTAAAGGGACCAGAACCTCAAGATTAATTCCATCTTTGACTAAGAAGAGCTAGGTTCATTAGCACAATATTTTGCCAGTTTTTCCCTTGATAGTTTCTATCATGACTAGGAAAATAAAAACTGTAGTAATTACATACTTTTTAAGTTTGCGCTGCCCAAACTTCTCTATGAAATTGCTCTCAATAAATTGTTGACTACAAATGCAAATAAATACTTTTAGACAGTACAAAATTTTTCCTTTTTATTGCTGCAATCCACTTGTATCTTGATATCACTTTATCTCTTGGAAAACTGCAAAGTTATTAGCAAAGATTTTTAAGACTTACGAATTAAAAGAAACCCCACTATTCTTATTCTTTCCGCCCCGTTTGGTAGGTACATCCAAATACACAACAGGAGTTGACCCTCTTTTTTGTGATTTACAACTTAAACAGAAAGAATATAGCCACATAGCTAAATTAAATTTTCTCTCCGATCTAAAAATATAATATTAAACAAAACACCATCTAAGAAAACTCAACGCCGTTTTATACGAAACTGCCACCACGACACGAATTCAAATCAAATATAAATACTTAATAGGTACAATAATTTCTCCTATTCGTAGGACAGAAGGAAAATTAAAATGACGTTTGACAACGGAACTCGTTTGAAGCACAGGACACAAAAATAGAAAGTTAGGACAAACACCTCTTTTGTGTTATGTGGTTTTTGCCGGAATCAGCTGATTTATTTACTATTTCACTTACTCAAGTTTGGCTGCCAGTTTCTCTCTCTACACTCCTTCCATCTACTTGTCATTTCAATGATCGTATGTAATATCACAAGTGCCGGAAATTTTATCGATAATTTTTTCGAAGGCACTATTTTGCCTAGAAAGATCACGAGTATAAATTGGTCTTTTATTATATCTCTGAAAATAAAAGCCCAATTTGTACGAGTGGTTCTGCTAATGGGAAAATAGCGTTTGAGAATAAAATTAGTTAGAAAAATTTCCGGCATGAGTGGTATTTGTCTAGATTATTTCACGAATACGATTTAATAATTTCTGTATTGATTTTTTTCTATGTTTACATTTCCAAAACGAAGCATTTTGAACGAGTTTATTGACAGCCTCGACTGTAGCGTTCGAGTAAACAAACATGACGTTTGGATATCCAAGGCAAATGCGATTATACCAACAGGGTTGGCGTTGGTTTATTTTCTGAATGTGTCATAAATTTAAACGGAGACGGAAACGAACCGAATTATAATGAAAAACCGGCCGGCCCCCGGAAAATGGAACAGCAAATGGCCATTTTCCGCGTATTTTGTACCTCTCTTTTCGCCAATTAATTCCAGTTTCGGCAACAAGTCGCAAAAAGACCCCGAATTGACCTTTTTCGCTTGTAGCGGCAACCCTTTGAGTTTAATTTGCATTTTTTTTTTTCAAGGCGTTAACAGGGTTCGAAATTCGCGAAAAATGGCGATTATGTATATACAGATTGTAGATACGAGATGACATTCGCATAGACATACAGGATGTGCAAGTTTGTTGAAAAGAATGGGCTTTATTACCTATTTCAATCAAATGTGGACATCCAGTAAAAAACACAATATTGTAATACACCTATAGTAATGAGTGAAACAGATGTAGACAATTTTTGTCTTGGGTGATATTCTGTAGACCGGGAGATAGCGACAGATTTTTAGACGTGATTTTACTCAGTACAACAGTATGCCTTTCAAATGGCATTAATGTTGCTTATATTCTCACAATAACATGGTATGAATCAGAGAATCATTCTGGGTTCTTGATATCAACTGAGTTTTCATTTATTCGAAAAATATGCGTTTTGATATGATTTTAGTCAGGCTGTCATGTGTCTTATAATGAAGTTCAAAATAGAAAATTCTTCGGAAAACCATAGGCACACTGTTAGCGAGGGCCCAAAGGACTATTGTTGTCTCGTGAACTTGTATTTTAATAATTAATTTTTCCACGTTTTTGAACAGGCTGCCAATGAGAACTATTACAAGTTCTTGTTATAAAATTGCTGAAAAAAGGATGGCATAACGTTTGCGCATGTCCAAGTACAGTTTAAATTGAATGTTATTCAATCATTTAAACGATTTATTCGATGTAAAGTGTACTGGGACATGGGCAAACGGTATGCCACCTTTTCTTCAGCAGTTTTATGACAAGAACTTATATAGGTACTTATCATTGGCAGCCTGTTCAGAAACGTAGAAAAAATTAAGTATTAAAATACAAGTTCACGTGACAATAGTACAGCATAGCCCTTTGGGTCCACGTTAACGGTATGTCTATGATTTTTCGACGAATTTTCTATTTTGAACTTCATTTTAAAACAAATGGCAGCCCGACTAAAATCATATCAAAACGCATATTTTTCGAATAAATGAAAACTCAGTTTTCCATATGAAGAACGCAGGATGACGACTCTGATTCATACCTTATTATTGTGAGAATGAACGCAACATAATGCCCTTTGAAAGGCATACTGAGTAAAATCACGTCCAAAAATCTGTCACTATATCTCCCGGTCTATTGCTACTGCAGGTATACTACTATAGAACATGTTACGGGTGGTTTCTCTTCATTTTTAAAAAGCAAACAAGCTCGAATTCTCTCCTTTGCTTCCGGCAAATACAATAAGTTAAACACTACAAATTCAATCAAAAACAACAAAACAAAACTCGGCATATGTCGTTAATAAAGTTTCCATGCCAAAACGAGCATTCAGGTTAGTCGCTGGAACATTGTGTATACTGTATACGAAACATACATTTCAAAACTGGTTAGTTGGACGTTACTGGCGAATTTAAATTTTGTTCGCAAATATACATTTAAATGGTGCCCGTTCCTGCGATATTAATATAACAAATAGTAAACATGTAAATGATAAATAAAATGCAAAATACATACCGTTTTTTATATTTGAAATATGGCGACAAAACGCTTTTAGATCGTGAATATATATAGTACAAATATATGTCGGAATTAAAATAAACAATACCATGAATAATTTTGTTTAAATATTTTAGCGCGTTTAAATTATACGGGGTGATCCAACTTTTATGGATAAAACTTCAGGAACCTATAGAAAAAGTCTTTTTATATAAACATGTATCGAAATCCTAACGGGTTTCGTTATACAGGGCGTCAAAGTTCTTCTTTTTTTCAGGTTTTCTTTAATTTCTCCTAAAGGAAGGAAAAAAATTGAACTTTGACGTACCTATAACGAAAACCGTTAGTATTCCGATACATGTTTACATGAAAAAGTCTACTTATTTCGACGTTTTCTATAGATTCCTGAAGTTTTATCCATAAAAGTTGGACTACCCTGTATGAAATAGCTAAAATACCCAAAAAATTAACATCTGGGGATTTGTGCTGTGAGTTAGTTCTTTTTCCATTATCTAAAAATATTTCAGTATTATTGCCTTAGTTGAAGCTACAAAAGAAGTTTAAAGTTTTTTTTGAAGCTTTTTAAATTTAAAACAAGCATATTGGAAGAAGAAAAGACAAAATGATAAATCTATCAATGTAAAATTTGTTAGTTACGCCTAGATACATTTTTTTAGATTTGACCATCGATACTTTGTCAATCAATACAATCAATTTATTTGGCTCTTGTAACCAGCACAAATTTAAGTTTGATAAATTCATCGTGTTTGCAATCATTGTTGAAATGCAATTTTTCCATCCAGGTTTTTCAATTTTGTGAAAAGCGGACAAATGCCGATGACAAAAAATGTCAAGCACCCTTGTCCACTCTAAGGTTTGCGGTTCAATTCGCATGTCCGTTCGTATTATTATATTGAACTGCAATACAGGTCGGATGAGCCCGCTTTTTTTGTTCCAATTCTATAAGTAGCTCCAAGCACCAGAGAGCGTATTATTTGTTATAGTACGTATGAACGTCTGATATAATGTATTATCTAGGTTCTTTAGTCTAGTGTATTGTCCTAACAGATATGTTAACAGGATAACCTAAAAATGAAAGTATAAAACATTGTTGCCAAATCGACCAAATACTTTCTTTGTCAGAGTAGCCAAAGAAGGCAATATTTATCACTATTTATTGCCACCATTTGCGTACAAGCTATCTATGTATTGTTTCATAAAACTTGCTAAATGGCAATATTGGTACCTACCAAAAAACAGCAAATGGTGGCAAATGACGAAATGACAACCAAGGACAGCGCTAGGGCGGAACTTTCGTCTCCAAACACTCGACAGACTTGAAAGGCCGATTTGGCAACGGCGCAACTCTACTTAACCCCTTCAAACGCCGAAAGGCCGTCCACATTCGATCCCAAAGGGCATGGCCAACTTGCGGTCGCAAATGAAAATCTAAATCATCACGGCGGCTGGCAGAAACGCAATTTAAATCCCAAGTGGGCGGGTCATTTATTAAAGTTCCCCTGCCAGCTAGAATACTAACGTTTCGTTTAGGTTTGTATGCGCCCTTATTTTGGGGCATTAACGTTGGTTCGTATCGACTTTAAATATAACGGCCGGTTGAATATAGTGGGCCACAACTTACCGGCAAAATTACTTATTTAAGAGTAATCGTTGCTGGTTAACCGGAAATGAAACCACAAAAATAACGACATAATTATGTGTTGGACAAAGTTTGAGTTCAATATTTTCCGACTCCATTTTTCATTTCATTTTCATTTTTCATGTGAAAATGAAATCAGAAGAATCCATCTCCAAATATAAATTTACCTTTCTTTATACCAAAAAGGCCCCTTCTTGTAATGATTTTTAAAAAATGCGCATATTTATTCGTCCTTACGCCCTCCATTCTCACCCTGAATACTAATAGACACAAATAAAACGAAATTTCCAGAGATGAAATGGGACTGGGAGCAGTAACATACAGGGTTCGGGTTTTACATTCAAAATTATACTAACTAGGAATGTACTCGTAACTCGGCAGGGAATTATTTTGTTGTGGTATCACTGGTATCATAACTTATTGCTCTATGAATCATGTCATTATTAGCAGTTTTTTGGTAAATTTCAGCATCTAAAAGTATTTAACAGAACTTTCAAAATAGTTTGATTGATGATTATTATTTCATAAATTTGAAATAAGTATTTGCAAATTAGGTTAAATTGTCATATTTCAAAGGGTTCACACAAGTTATGTTAGTGGCACAAATAGCGGTAGAGCGTTAGTAAAAACCATAGACACAAAAAAAAACAGGCTCGCATTTTTTCGCATCTATGGTCACACAAACAAGACACTACATAAACAACATTGACAACTACGCAACAAATATTTGAGGGTACAGAAACGTGTTAAGAGACAGTGTAGACAGAGTGAGCGCTATACTACGTAAAAACATTGTTATTTTGGCATTTTTCACGACTGGTACCTTTCACTTGATCAGTGGCGTCTTCCTGTGGTTAAAGAACCTGAACTGCAGTCGCATTTTTAAGTCTTTTCGAACTGAATGGACAGAAACAAAACGTGTAAGGGCTCAGACAATACAAACAGGGGCCTAGAAATGACACGGGGCGTGGTTTACTCGAAGAGAGAAAGTGCGCATGCTCGCTACGCCAGGTAAGATGGCGGACGGCGCATTTCGGCGTGCTTACACTCTATTTTATTTACGTCTCTATGGTCAAATCGGTCCGAGTCCTTCTCTCTTCGAATAGAAACAGGTACAATGGAGGGTATCAACGTTGCTATTGTTAGAAAACAAAGAATTTCTCGGATGTGTGTTCCTAAAATCGGGTATTATTTCGCCATCTAAAGAAGGAAAAAGGGTCTGTCGACAAAAGAACAATCGAGTTTTAATTAGATTTCGTTCATTTGGGGGGTGGTCGCTTTTTAATTTACCGAGGGGGTTGAGATCTGCGAAAGGGGGGATATAGAGGCGCCCGGGGGTAAACTCAAAAATTTAATTGGAATTATATTCGGGGAGTTTAACAGAACGAGAAAGGGGTTTTTATATTGATCGAGGGGGTCTATTTTTAGATGGTTGTGCGCGCATTTTTTTTAGCATGTATTCGTATATTCAGAACATGAAAGTTTGTAGAAGAGGAAAGTCTGTAACAAAGGAACATGGATTTGTATAGTTTTAAAATCCTGCAAACTGTTTTTCAGTGTCCTCTCCTAATAGAAAATTATATTGCTAGATGCAACCTAGATTTTTGAAAAAAAAATTTAACTTTTCTCTTTCTTGAAGTGGAAAATTTTAGCAATCAATAGATTCTCTATCCAGGAATATACACATATTTTTAAATTTTTAGATATCGTGCTTCACTTTTACTTTTACTTTTACTAGATATTGTGCATATTTTGTTTAAAAATATAATTTGAATGAAACAAATGAAATTTTTTAACAAACGTAGAAAAAAATTGTATTAGGTACAGGGTGTCTAGCTAGGAGTGATACACTCGATTTGTTCCGTAATTTTTAAGATAAAGATAAAAAAATTAAAACCGATTTCAAAAATTTGCCCCTATGCACACTCCACTAAAAATTAAAAAAAAAATAACAAAAAATAACACCGACTTCACAAATTTGCCAGTATGCACATTTCAACTAAAATTTTAGAAATATTTTTCTCTTTCTAAATTGAGTTATCTTTGGATTTGGTGACAGTCAAGGCAAGGAATTTAAATCTATTTAGATAGGAATACATCATATCCTACATACATCATAACTTACTGTCACAGATTCCGAAGAAAACTCAATTTAGAAAGAGAAAAATATTTCTAAAGTTTTAGTTGAAATGTGCACACCGGCAAATTTGTGAAGTCGGTGTTATTTTTTGTTATCTTTTTTTTTAATTTTTAGTGGAGTGTGCATACGGGCAAATTTTTGTCGGTTTTAATTTTTTTGTTAACATTTTTTTCTTTCTTATTTTTTAGTGAATTATTAAGAATTATCGAAATCGGTCCAATAATAAATTCCATCCCCTATTTGTCCACCCTTGGGATTGAAATTTTTCTCTTCAAATTTAATTTCTCTTCAATTTTAAATGTGACCACCCCTAAGGTAACCCCTTTCTAATAAAATAATAATCATCCAAATCGGTCCAATATGAACTTTCATCCCCTATTTATCTACCCTTAGGGGTGGAATTTTTTCTTTAAATTTAAATGGGACCATACCTAAGGTACGCCCTTTCCAATAAAGAAAGAATCATCGAAATCGGTCCAATATGAAATTTCATCCCCTATTTGTCCACCCTTAGGGGTGGAATTTTTTCTTCAAATTTAAATGGGACCATTCTGTAAATAGAACCGAATTAATAACCTCCTCCTTTTTTGAAGTCGGTTAAAATGGACCGGGAGATAGTGACAGATTTTTTGGACGTGATTGTACTCAGTATGCCTTGCAAAAGGCATTATGTGGCACATATTCTCAGAATAATAAGTTATGAATCAGAGAGTCATCCTGGGTTCTTCATATGAAAAACTGAGTTTTCAATTATTCGAAAAATATGTATAATATTTTATACAGGCTGCCATGTTTTTTATAATGAAGTTCAAATAGAAAATTCCTCGGAAAACCATAGGCATACCGTTAGGGTGGGTCCAAAGGGCTATTATTGCCACGTGATCTTGTATTTTAATAATTAATTTTTCCACGTTTCTGAACAGGCTGCCAATGAGAAGTATGCAAGTTCTTATTATGAAAATGCTGAAAAAAGGATGGCATACCTTTCGCGCATGTCCAAGTACACTTTACATCGATTAACTCGTTTAAATGATTAAATAACATTCAATTTAAACAGTACTTGGACATGCGCGAAAGGTATGCCATCCTTTTTTCAGCATTTTCATAATAAGAACTTGCATACTTCTCATTTTCAGCCTGTTCAGAAACGTGGAAAAATTAATTATTAAAATACAAGATCATGTGGCAATAATAGCCCTTTGGACCCACCCTAACGATATGCCTATGGTTTTCCGAGGAATTTTCTATTTGAACTTCATTATAAAAAACATGGCAGCCTGTATAAAATCATATCAAAACGCATATTTTTCGAATAATTGAAAACTCAGTTTTTCACGTGAAGAACCCAGGATGACTCTCTGATTCATACCTTATTATTGTGAGAATATGTGCCACATAACGCCCTTTGCAAGGCATACTGAGTAAAATCACGTCCAAAAATCTGTCACTATCTCCCGATCTAAAAACCAGTCGAACGTAAAACAAAAAAGTTACAATAAAAAAAAATTCGAGAACAAGATGGTGGCAAATTTAACTTTCTATTAATGGATGATTATAGAACAAAACATATGTACAGGGTGAGTTAGAATGTATAGTAAATACTTTAAAGGGGTGTTCGGCAGGTGGTTTTAAGGGGGGTCTTTCATATAAAATTTTTCGATTTGGGCTTTCCTTGCCAAGTTATTCGGGTCTACAGGGTGTTCCAAAAGTATTTTTTTACTTATATCTCAATAACGGCGCTACTTAAAAATTTGAAATTTGGTATGTGTTATCTACTTACTGGAAGACGCCTTAGGGTAGTTTATTCATTTACACAGTGCCCTAAAAAAGGGTAAAAACTAACAACCCCTATTAATTTTTTGCTCAAACTTTTTTGAGGATATCTTTTTGGTCTTCCAGGTCCATCATTTCAGTGTATCTTTTCATTTTGCAACAAAAGTATACTCTTGTTTCATAACGATAAAATCAACCGTTTGCATTGAAATTGGCAAAACGTGCCCCAAAACACCTGTTAACTTCAACATTCGATACATACAATTTTTACCTACCGCTTTCAAACGTTACAGATCGACTGTACATTCAAAATAAGAAAAAAAAATACCAATTGGATATTGGTCAAAACAGTATTGGTTTTCTTGAAATAGGGTGTTCAAATTTTGTTAAATTCAATCCTTTTCATTTTGAAAGCTAAGTTTTGGTATATTTCCACGGAAATTTTTTTCTCACTTTAAATGGTACAGTCTATGCGTGACGTTTGAAAGCGGTAGGTAAAAATTTTGTTTCGAATGTCTAAAAAATTATGGAATAAATCGACCGAATCACCCTATACCTGCAAAACATTTAACTCTCCTCCCTTCTAGCATCGAGTCCAGGATATACCTAAATTAAATCGCTAGTTTGCATTTCACCCCCAAATTCATGCAAATTCCCGGCGGGCCAGACCGACACTGCGCCCGGGCCTGTTTTACGACTTTATTTAACCACAAAACATACTTTATACATCACATCGGCGTAGTTCATGAGCGAGTTATTAAACGGGGCAAAAGTTCCCCTTCGTTTTCATAAGCACATAGACTGTCTAGACGGGAAACTAACGCCAGAACTCGGCGTATTTTCCGTGAAAGCCGCCCTCCAAGTTTTCCACCCTCTCGGGCCACCAGAACGCCACCCCCCACCCACCCCTCTATTTTGCCTGCGATTTTCGCCCGTCTTGTGTTTTATTTTGCGTGAAAATGAAAAACGGCGGACCGCGGCAACGCAGCGGCGGCTCGTCAGACTGAGAGATTGCGTCCGCGGGGAAGCGGGGAGCGCGGAGAACGATTTGTCGCACGGGCGTAGCCAGGATTTAGTTTTGGGGGGGTTTAGTTTGAGAAGTAAATAAAACAACAAAAATATACTTACATGAAATTTAATATCTATATATTCATCAGAAAAACTACGACATATTTATAAAGTTCTTAACTTTAAATGAAATGGATAAATTAATTTCGTTCCTCTGCGCTAAATCTAAAACCATTAAAGAAGAAATCTTGGGCTTTTTCTTTTAAATATATCCACTACTTCATCTGCATGAATTTCTGTTCCATAGTGAATGTTCATTAGAGCCAAACCATTAAGTCTGTTTTCACTTGTAGTGTTTCGTAAATAGTTTTTCAGTCTCCTTATGCCCGAGAAAGACCTTTCTGGGGTAGCAGTGGATACAAGAATGGTAGCCAAGATTTGTAGTAATGTGTAAATATTAGGATAAAGGTTTTTATCGCACATATCTAGGCATTCCAAACTAGATTTCGGGGTAGGCAGTCTTCTTATCAGCATGCAAGGTAGCTGAAGCTTTGATAGCTAAATCCAAATTTGTTTCTTTATTAGAAACCCCTTGACCTTGACTACACCACTTTTTCCAGTAGTCCATACCTTTAAGTTTATCACCCTTCCTTTTTTTCCCCTCCATTTTTCGACAGTAATAATGATTCACGTATCTATCCTTAACAAGGTCATCGAATAACAGCGCACTAAAATTACTCACTTACACGGTACACTTAATTCTCTTCACTATTCGTTCACCACTTTTCACTTTTATTCGCTTCGAGTTCGCATGGAACAATACTGCCGTAAGCGCGGTCACGCGCCGCGGCGCCGCTTATATAGCAGCCCAGTAGCCGTCCAGAAACTTCCACGAACTTCCACAAAGTTCCGCTCATTTCGACCGAAGAGCGTGGCGAATAATCGAGAAACAACGCAAAGTGTCCCTACAATACAAAATAGTTCGGCTGCAACTGCGTCTGCCTCTCGTCAAAAGATGGCGCTAGGCGCTACTATTACTACATATATTTAAACGTAATAATAATTTAACTCTTCACTCCTCGTATTTTTTCGGTATAATATTAGGTAATATTTTGCTTATTTCGGGGGGGGGGGGGTTTGAACCCCCGAAACCCCCCCCCCCTTGGCTACGCCCGTGATTTGTCGCTATTGGCCGACTGCAACAGTGCAAAAAATGCACCGCGCTTTCGTATTCGCAATTAAAAATAGAACCAAGGCGAGGTTCAGAGGACTGATTATCCCTAGGCGTGCGCGTCGAAATTAATAATACAAAGAAGTTTTCAAAACTATAAATTGCAAGTTTAGTTTTGAAAGATCAATTTATGTTAAAAATTAATAGCGACAGTCGAGCGTAATTTCTTATTTAGTTTCTGTTTACAGTTTTCACTACAATGTTCTTTTCCATTCCTTTTATTGAAATATTTCACCAAAAATCAATACTAAAATATTAAAAAATGTACAAAATAAATTTAATTTATTTAAAAAATATATTTAGTAAAATGTACTTAATTTATTTGAGGTGTGTAGTGAAAAACGGAGAATATCTTTTCGGGAAATATTTTTTATTTCCTTCTAACGAGCCGTCACTGGCGACAACGACCGAATTTTCCATTTTCCGCAACGTCGCGTCTCAAAAAGTCTATAAACGCACCATATCTGCTCGCAAAAGTCTCGGAAACGGCGTAGGTACATTTTCGACGAAATATTATCGTAATAATATCATCGAAATTTCCAAATTAAACAATAATAATTATTGAATTTAAAAATATCGCCTAGCGCGCCCCTATGGTGCAGCGTCCAATTATTAAAATTTATGGCGGTCATATTACCATCTTTTTCCAGCACCAACACACTATGCCAAACCCCAAACGCTTTTTTTAAAGGGCGATACTGTTTTTTCTTTCTTTTCCTTTTCCTCGCTAGTAGTGTCATATTTGTGTAGCCAGCGAAGTCTGTAAGCTGGTACGTACCCTTTTTTAAGTTTTTTTTTTGTTAAATGCAGTAATAAATTGAAGCCACTATACACCGAAACTATTATGTACAAAGCCCCCGCAGGACTCAAAAAAATCATGCTTGAATACAAATTTGTTGTCCTTTGGGGTAAACTTTGAGTATGTATTATTTGAGAGAAGGTAGATTTGGTAGATACATTATATTTTTAATTTATAATGAAAATCATTGCAAAATATTTCTGTTTTTTGTAGCAGGACCTTAACATTGGATATATAAATGACATTTGAAAACCAAAATTTCATATCCACAAGATACCCGATGTTGTAAAGATACAGAACGTTAAAATTTTAGGTCTCAAATTAGATATTTTTATTCTTTTTATGTGAAATGTGACGTGCCTAAAGAAAAATGTATCCTCAGAAATGTTCTCGAATGGACTAGAAGAGTGACGTAACTGTTATGGAAATTTAAATTTCTATTTTTAATTTTGGCATAATTAAGGCCCAAAAAATCGAATAACTACCGTTTCAAGTGTTTGTGGATAAGATTTTCGTTTCAAAAAGTAATTTTCTATCCAATATTGCTGCTACAAAAAACTTTCTCACCCAGTATATTATCAAATTTGTCATTCTGACTTTTTTTACACGATTAATATATATAAAAATAACTGTGGCTATTGCCTCCCACTTCCAAATAATATATACTCGAATATGATAAAACACCAAAAACTAAAATTTTTATATACCTACTCACAAGACTTGGCATGGCGACACCTATTTACTTTATTGATTAAATCGAGGTTTTTCCCGTTATTTATTTGACACGAACGATTTTTTCCGTTTTTCCTGCTTTGCCCAGGTGGACTTGGTACTTTGCCATGATGGTTTTCCGTTCTTTGGACAAAACAGTAATGGACATTCAGAAAATACAAGTATTTTTTGTCAAATAATACAATCACAATTTATAGTGTGATCCTGTAGTGTTCTGCTGTTTCACTGCTAAATATGGGGGCTAGTTTTGGACATCATATGATTTTAACAGAATATTCTACGGGGAAATTAATTTCTGAAATAAATTCATATTACCAGAAAGGCATATATAAGAAATTAAACTGCGTAATCTTTGACAGATTTTATGAAGGAGAGGGGATTTGATATAAAATTTCTCGATCTAAGGCCTGCTTAAAACGTTATAGCTTATTAAATGTAGGGTAAAAATCAAGTTTTCCGAGATTTGTGATTATAACTTATTGCGCTTAACTATTCCAGATTGTCTTTGTTTTTTGTAATTTACTACGAGGAGTATGTATATATGGACTACTCCCGTATTTCTTTTGCCAGCATTTTTTACCTTATAGATTTTTTTAACAATAATGATTTTGATTAGGCCAAGGAATTTAGAAACTATTCTTTATCTTGTAAAATTTTGATATTTCGCTTAATTTGTGTACAGGGTGGGCCAAATTGGACACTTTTAAAGGGAAACTCCTGTTTTTAACGGAGATAAACGAAAACTGATATCGGTGTCTGAGTTCTTGAGTTACAGGGCGTTCTTCGAAAATGTGCGTTTTTGAAAAGTGGCCGTAACTTTTTTCTGGTTGAAAATTTTGTGTTTCTGTAAAAACATTCCTAAAGCACTTTTTTACGTAGAATCCAATGCTTCTACTACATTTTTTCAAGTCAACGGTTTTAGAGTTACCGGTGAATTTTTTTTTAACACTTAATGATTTACTTAAGTAGTTATCAATAATTACTATAATTTAATTGGAAGCGCGCCCTTTCAACAAGTAGGCTTTGGTCGGTGAGACAATGAAACAACCGTGAACAAATGTTTACTGTTACCTGTCAAATTTTGTACCAAATGTCATAAAATTTATTATTACAACATAACCATAAACCAATTAAGTACTTTTTGAAAAATTTTATCAGCCATTTACTATAATTACTTTTAGCCCATAGCCCTGACGAAGCTCTCAAAGTAAGAGCGAAAGCTTGGATAACTGAAAGTTATGGTGTAAAGTTGTAATATACCATTATTATTTATGCTAAAGAAACCTGTGAATTTCCTTAAATTGTCAAATAAATTTTTATGTTTTTGTGTAATTTAAATTTATAAACGACAAAAATAGGAGCTTCCCTTTAAAAGCGTCCAATTTGGCCCACCCTGTACAAAAAATTGATGGTCTCTAAGCAAACATCAACAATGAGAAAATGTTTTATGTATTTTTGTCACAGTAGACTTATGTCAGTTATTATTTTATCACAGTAGGCTTATGTCAGTTTAGTTAGGTTAGGTCCCCTCATAAAATCTGTGAATTTAAACCTATTCACGGAAGACCCTGTAGAAGAAACGGTTAAAAAGAATTTATGATCAAAATTTGGTAGTTATTGTATTGCGTGTATAGGGTAATAAAAAATAGAATTGCAGTGTACAAAAACAAAAATAAACTGTCGTTTTTCAAAAACAATCAATTTGTTGCAGTTGGCCTACTTTGATATTTTCAGGGATAACATAAGAAGTGGTGTACTTATTATCGAAATGCCTTTCATTAATTTTACGAATTATATTGGTTTAGCATAACTAGGGTGTAACTAAGATAGTAGGATTTCAGCGATAATACCACTACCTAGTGATTCTATCGCTGAAATCACCTGATTGGTTAATATTTCACAAATTATGTCATCTCATTGGTTCATATTGGCACATTCAAAAAGTGGTACAAACATCCCCACTGTAATAATCAACTCAAATAGGAAATTAATGAAATTCTGCAACTGATTTAATGCAATCTTCCGGAGAAAGCACATGTTCCCGTCAGGAGCAATTTATTATATTACTCCCTTATCATTTCGCGAAATTAGTTGGAACAACCGTTCGTTTTATAATAACCGTGTTTGTTCGAATATGTGCATTATCGTCAATAGCATTAATCCAGATTTACGGCTGTCGAATTAACGCCGTTAGTTGTAAATTCGCGACAAATCCGATGAGGCTTGTTACGATTCAAAATTACGAGCTTACGTTTTAATTGATTGTTTTTGATGTTGAGCGACAAAAAATATGTGACCTAAAACAGGTAAACGTTTAAAGGTGAACTTTCGGGATTTAAGCTGCCAGATTAAATCGCGTGTTTCCACGAATCGTAGCTCTGAAATGTGCCAATATTCGTGTGGTTTTATTATTGTTGGCTCTCTTCGTTTTCCTTTTTTTGTTTGGACATTTTTATGGGCAAAAGACGGTCTAATTTGGCAGAAATAATTGAGAGAGTACCAACTAAAAATATACACAAAACATCCTGTAAAAAATGTGTAAAAAAATTAGGTTAAATAAAATGGTGTGCGGGGGGGGGAGGGGGGGGGAATGGTGAATAAATGGACTTACTTGTGTCAATATTACGTTGTAGGTGCGTCGCGATACGGTGGCGAGCATCGTTGTATTCTAAATGCAGACCCAGCCTCAAGATCGTTGGATTTTTCTCGATCAGCTGCGTCAACTCCATTTCTATCTTATTGCCAAGGACTTGTGACCTCTGAAACAAAGAAGACACAAGTTTATAACCAATAGAAATACACAGTTAGGCAATATTCGGTCAATATCATAGATATTCAATGACAGATTGAATAATCATCTATTTTCAGTTGACAGTTACTGTTTACTTAATAGAAGCGAAAATCTGTAGCAAAACTCTACCAAAAATTGTAGAATGGGTCACAAGATCGGCAAACAATTTCTTACCCGTAAAATAAGCAAAAATCACAGAGTTATTGGTAATTCGATACATTCCTTTGGAGATGTGATAGGGAAGGAGGTAAGGAGTAAATTTAATGCATTATGCAAAACTCAATTTTTTAAATATTTTTGACAACTTTTTATTTAAAATTTTCCTAGATCTAAATGTTTCCGGACTTTTTTCATTCCAAACATTACCAATTACCAATAACCCTGTACAAGATCAATTTTATTTAGTCAGAGAGACAAAAATAAGATAATGACTTATTGTTTGTATTGTGAGTTATCTAATAAATTGAAATCCACTTCATTTGAAACATTTTATTAGAAGTTTAATCAATTTTGAAAATTAAAGTATGTACCTACTTATTTTATGTAGGCGTAATTGTCAATTGTCAGTTTGAACTTGCTATTTTAGATAAATGTTGATTTAAACTTGCAATGATGTAAGTATAATTGACTGTTTAAATTTGCTAGATAGTAATTGCCAGTTAGAATTTACAAAATGTACCTAATTATCAGTTCGGATTTGCAATGTTAAATAATTGTTAGTTTAAACTTGCAATTATGTAGGTGTAATTGTCTGTTTAAACTTGCAACTTTAGATAATTGCTAGTTCGAATCAAAGATCATGATATGATATTACGATCTTTGGTTCGAATTTACAATTTTCGATAAAAATTGTCAGTTGCAACTTGCAATCGTTGACTGACGTATTAATAAAGACTGCTCACGGCTGTCATGTTTGACAGTTCTCTGGCTCACCATGCGCTTCCCGGAGACAAAATACAATGGAAAATATTATGTTGGCCATAGGTGCCATCTACTTTTCAGAATATGAAGCTATAGCCATGAGAAGTCTTATTAATATGTCAGTCAACGTTGCAATTTTAGATAATTGCCATTTTGAACTTTTAGGTAATTGTCAGCTTAAACTTGCAATTATGTAGGTGTAATTGGCAATTGTCAGTTTAAACTTGAAATTATGTAGATGTAATTGGCAATGATGTTTAAACTTGCCAATTTAAACTTAAAATTTTAGATAATTTATAGTTTTAATTTGTAATTTAAGATAAATGTTGGTTTAAACTTGCAATTATGTAGGTATAATTGTTTATACTTGCTATTTTAGATAATGGACAATTCGATTTTGCAATTTTAGATAACAATTGCCGGTTTCAACTTGCAATTATAGATAATTGCCATTTTAAACTTGAAATTTTAGATAATTGTCAGCTTAAACTTTCAGTTATATAGATGTAATTGTCAAATGTCAGCTTCAACTTGCAGTTTATATAATTGTTTCAACTTAAAATTTTATACATGTTATGGTTTAAACTTGCACATAGGTCTGTTTGTAATTTTGTTAATTGTCAGTTTAAACTTACCTAAAATTTTAGATGATTGCCAATTTAAACTTAAAATTTTAAATAATTTACAGGTTCTAATTTGTAATTTAAAATAAATGTTGGTTTAAACTTGCAATTATGTAGGTATAATTGTTTAAACTTGCTATTTTAGATAATTGTCAATTCGAATTTGCAATTTTAGATAACAATTGACCGTTTTATCTTGCAATTTTAGATAATTGACATTTTGAACTTGCAATTTTAGATGTCTGTTCAAACTTGCAATTACCTAGATATAATTGTCAATTATTGCCCATTGAACTTGCAATTTAGATAATTGCCAGTTTAAACTTAAAATTTTAACTAATTGTCAGCTCTAATTTGCAATTTTAGATAATAATTGTCAGTTTCAAATTACAATTTTAGATAATTGTCAGTTCGTCGTGTCTTTAGATAATAATAATTATAAGTTTGAACTTAATTATTGTCAGTGTAAACTTGCAATTATGCCCATAGGTATAATTGTCAGTTTCCACTTGCAATTTTAAATAACTGTCAGTTTCAAATTTTAATTTTAGATAATTTTGTAGCAATTGTAGATAATTGTCAGTTTTAACTCGCAACTTTAGATAATTTGTAGCTTAAAGTTATAATAATATAATATAAAGTTGCAAGTTTAAACTGATAATTATCTAAAGTTGCAAGTTTAAACTGACAATAATTATCTAAAAGTGCAAGGTCAAACTGACAATAATAATTATATAAAATTGCAAGATGTGTTTTTTTTTTTGATGAAAATCTGCTTTGTGATTAAGACTTTCGCAAGCACACTAGCATACAAAATGATCACCGACACTTTGGTGAATTGACACTTCACGGTTTCTCGCGCGGAACAAGCGCCAAGTTTTACCTGGTTCGTCCCCCGGAACTCCTCCACGCTCTTCGTCGTCAGCAGTGCCTTGACTAACCTGACGACGAACAATGGCGAAATCATGTTCGTCTCCACGTTCACCACCCTCAGCGTGTGGTTCTTCTCCAGCGCCTGCGCCAGTTTCTCGGCGTGCTTGTCCGTCATTCCCGTGTTGGCCAACGCCAGCGTCTCTAGGTGCGTGTTATTCTCCAGGGCCAGGAAGAGTTGGGTGAATTTCTCGTCCGAGACGTTCTGGAAGGGAAACGTTAGGTTAGGTTCGTGGCAGCCAATATAACGGCATGTGGCCCCTCGGAACAATATGTAAACAAAATATTTTAAAGAGATTGATGGTATTTTTATTAACAAAGTATACTGTAGATTTTTCGGTCGTGTGGCACCATTGGTGTCTACTAAGTGTCGAACGGATATTGCTAGTTTAAACTTGCAATTATGTATAATTATTATCAGTTTGAACTTGCGATCATGTATACGTAATTGTCCAAGATAATTGCCATTTTAAACTTGGCATTTTGAAAAATTTATAATTTAAATTTGCAATTATTAAACTTACATAAATGCAACAATTATGTCGGTTTAAAGTTGCAATTTTACATAATAATTATAGTTGGTTTAAACTTGCAATTTTAGATAAATGCCAGTTTGAATGTGTAAGTCAGTTTAAACTTGCAATTTTAGATAATTGTCTTTCAATTATGTAGGAATAAATTGTCAGTTTAAACTTACAATCTTGTAGGAATAATTGTTAGTTTAAACTTGCCACAATTATGTATAGGTGAGTGTCAGTTTGAACATGCAATTTTAGGTAATAATTATTGTTGGTTTAAACTTGCAATTTTAAATAATCGTCAGTTTAAACTTGCAATTTTAAATAATTGTCAGTCTAAACTTGCAATAATTATGTTTAGATGATTGTCAGTTTGAACATGCAATTTCAGGTAATAATAATTATTGTTGGTTTAAACTTGCAATTTTAAATAATTATCAGTTTGAACTTGCAATTTAAGATAATTATTGCCAGTTTGAACGTGTAATTGTAGTCAGTTTAAACTTGAAATTTTAGACAATTATCAGTTTAAACTTGTAATTATGTAGGTACAATTAATTTTGTCACTTTAAACTTGCAACAATTACTTATAGTAGATTGCCAGTTTGAACTTGCAATTTTAGATAATAAGTATTATTGGTTTAAACTTGCAATTTTAGATAATTGTTAATTTAAACTCGCAATTATGGAGCTATACAATTTCCAGTTTAAACTTGCAATTTTAGATAATAATTGTCAAGTTTGAACTTACAATTTTAGATAATAATTGCCAAGTTTGAACTTGCAATTTTAGATAATTGTTGACTTTTATTTATCTATAGGTATAGGTTTGACCTTGAAATTTTTGATAATTGCAGCCAAAATTATTGGTTTAAATTGCAATATTAGATAATTGCAAGTTTAAACTGGCAATTATCAAAATTACAAATTAAAACTTGCAAATTGAAACTGACAATTATCCCAAATTCCAAGTTTGAATTGGCAATTATCTAAAATTGTAAGTTAAATCTGACAATTATACATAATTGCATGTTTTATTCAGTGCTTTCATAGTGATAGCTTGTAACAATACTATGCTTGGATATTTTGTGTAGCATTGGCTCAATTTTTCAATAAAAATTTGAATTTCCAGGTTTTGCGTGTATACCTATTATAGGTAGTCTTTGTTTATCAAAATATAATCACTTCCAATTACCACAGAAGACCTATTAAGAAACAATAATAACCGATCCTGAAGACCAAATCCTTTTTTGTTGGATTCAGTGGCAATCCTCCACTGTCGGTTTGTAAACGTTTTAAACAAACATTACCATAATTAATATCTAAGAATAACGAAAACATGAATTTTAATTTCGATAAATATAGAAAACTAAAAATCTTTGTAATCGAGATAATAAATGGAGTACTGAAACCGAGACTGAAACTGTACATACCTGAAAGTTTAAAGTCAAAACCAAAAATGTGTTAAAGCTTATAGATCGTTAAGCTTTGTCAGTTTGCGCCTACCTTGATGTTGTTCCAATTCAGGTCGATGAATTTAGGATCGTCGTCTTGGACCTTCTTTATCGTCGCGTCCGTGTCGGTATCGTTGGGCGGGTCGATGGGGTACACTTTCTGTTTCGACGCCTTCGTAATACCGTCCCAGCCTAAGCCGACTGGCTGGCCCTTGTTTAACAAAGACGCGTGGTACTGGTCCTGGTTCATCATCGAGTGGAAGCCCAGGATGGCTGAAATCACCAACAACGCATTGATAGAGATTTGAAAACTCGGACGACAGAATCATTTTTAAGTTCCAGTTCTATTCTCGTCCATAAACAGAATCTACTGATGCATACTGCGAGTTTTAAAAATCACAATTTTGGATTTTGTTTTTATTTTTTTAAAGTTTAATTTATGGAAATCAAAAATGAAAATGTGAAAATGTGGAGTATACAGGGTGGAACTGAATCATGGTACACCCCACATTTTTCCCTTGTTTTTTGAGATAAAATTTTGAAATTTGGCATGTTGATGTTACTTTATAAATGTCACTTTTTGACGTGTAAATTCATTTACTTCCGCTTCCGGTTTTACCGGAAGTGGCATTCACTTTTGTTTTTTTAAATGGAACACCCTGTATATTATTTAAGTTTCGGATTCTCCTCCATGTACTGAAACCAATGATGCGTCACAAGTGACATTTTGGCTGACAGAAAGTGGTTTTTCTTTAACTTATTTGGATTTGCAATAATAAACTAAAGGTGGCTATGAAACAAAGGAACTTCGACAAACTGAACATCTTTAATGAACTGTCAAACCGTCTGTCTACAGAAAAGTACTTCTCTTATAATAAACTACGGTATCAATGTGTTGTCAACTAAAACAATTGCAAAAATAGTGTTTGCAAAATGCCGCAAACTTATACAAGATTAATTTTGGCTCTATTCTAAGTTACGTTTTCAGGCGGTGGAAATAATTATTTCTTGCAGGGCATTGTCCTTCAGGATAAGGATATCAATTGGCGTACAAGTTTTTAGCAACAACGGCATTTTTTGGCACTCTCCATAAATCAGCAACATATCCACTTTTTCCGATCTTTTCTAACTTTGAGACATTTTGCAAGCACTATTTTTGCAATTGTTTTAGACAACAACACATTGATACAGTAATTTATTATAAGAGAAGTACTTTTCTGTAGACAGACGGTTTGGCAGTTCATTAAAGATGTTCAGTTTGTCGAAGTTCATTTGTTTCATAGCCACCTTTGGTTCATTATTACAAATCCAAATAAGTTAAAGAAAAACCACTTTCTGTCAGCCAAAATGTCACCTGTGAAGCATTGTTGGTTTCAGTACATCGAGGAGAATCCGAAACTTAAATAATATACAGGGTGTTCAATTTAAAAAACAAAAGTGAATGTCACTTCTGGTAAAACCGGAAGCGGAAATAAATGAATTTACACGCCAAAAAGTGACATTTATAAAGTAACATCGACATGCCAAATTTCAAAATTGTATCTCAAAACACAAGGGAAAAAAGTGGGGTGTACCATGATTCAGTTCCACCCTGTATATAATATACAGGGTTATTGGTAATTCGATACATTCCTTTGAAGATGTGATAGGTGAGGAGGTAAGGAGTAAATTTATTCCTATATATTTTTTTAATATTTTTGACTACTTTTATTTAAAATTTTCCTGTGATCTAAATATTTCCGGACTTTTTCATTCCAAACATAAGACCATAGAACTGGGCAAGTAATCCAGTTGAAAAGTTTTAAAAAAGTTCTGTAGATTTTTTTTGTCTGCTAAGAAAAATTGAAATATCTCACAAACTATCCAGTTTTGCATAATGCATATTAGGATTAAATTACCAATAACCCTGTATAGTCCAACAAATGAGAGCATTCCAATGAAAAACTCAGTCTAAGTGCCAGCCATATGTTAGCAAAGTGGACTTGGGCGATTAGACTGAGTTTTTCATCGAACTTCTCTCATGTGTTGGACTGTATGTATACATATGGTTATTTAATTTTTATTGTTTGTTTAACAACAAGCTTGTGATGTAAAATTATGAAACTCTGTGACTGAAATTCAGATTTCAATCTTTTTTTACTGGGAGCTTTATTTTCAATTATTTCAATTCCTTAATTATTATCCTGTACATCTGATATAAGATTTTTATATAGGGTTTGTTGCAACAGCAGTTCTGAACTGATTTTCAGAGATCCAATTGGTTGAAAAGAGTTCTGGAATTACTTTTCGGCATTCTGATTCGCTAGAACTGGTTCGGAACTAAGCTATTTTAAACACATTTTTCAAGCAGTATTTTTATAATCACTTTTCATCGTAACGTCAATAATGTAGATTTTTCTCGTCTTGTCAATTCCACACTGTTTGGATGTCTTTCTATGAAAATAATGACCCGAGGTTTTGAATGTGACTTTTCATTGTATGTATATTTGTATATACAGGGTATCTACTTTTATAACTACACAAATCCATACAATTTTTATTTTTGGATATAGGTATCCGAATGAACTTTTTTTGCTTGGAAGATCTTGAAAAACCGTTTCTCCCCACCTTGCAAAAAGTTTAAACAATGCAGCACATACTGCAAAAACATACTGTATATTTTTATTGGATTTTTGCACACCAACACTTTAAGTAATCTGTAGACTATTCAATTGCTTTAAAGTAATTCCATGGCACACTTGACTCGCCAGATACCTTTAAAATCTATATGTTGCTCAAATTTGACACCCTGTATAAAAAATCGTAGCCGTAAATCCAAAAATGAGGATTTTACGGATTTGTAGGTATAAAAGTGCACACCTTGCATTTCAAATAAAATTATCTGTCATTCTGTATGTACAAACCTAAAAAAGTCTAAAAAAAAACACATTCTACTAAAAGAACATGGGACAGAATCTATAATTTTTTATTGTATTTTAAGGTTATCCTGTACAAAAACTGAAATCATGTTAATCCGGTTGAAATCATACAAATTACAATCCCATGAATACCAAGTTGCCTACATGTTACATTATGAAACCTTTTTATTCTTTTTATAGATGAAACCTTATTCGAATATGAGGTCGTTTATCTTTAAATATTACATCATTCGCATATTTACACCAAGCGTCATGTTTACAGAACACAAAAATTGCTAAGTGATTCTTGAAAATATATCATTTCAGAATATTATGTTTTCTTGTTTACTCACCAGCCAAGTCAATGATTTCTTCTTGTGATGCATCCGTCAACGCTTTTTCATATTCGTCCCCTAAATCTACGGCTATTTGTTCGTCTGCGTCTTGTTCTTTCTGAGGGGGAGGTGGCGGAATCCACTAGAACAAATAATAATAATAAATAGCCTTTTATTTATTGATAAATAACGGGGCAGCCATGAGAGGATGTTTAGTTGTTATAGTCCAAAGCACGAAAGAAAACGTTTCTAAAGAATGCGGGGAGCGTTGCGAGATTTCCTATACGAGAAGTCGTTATTTATTGGCGAATACAAGTTCTATCATATTGAACTCTGTTATACCGAAAAAATAAAGCTCGCATCACGGGACCACTTACCCATTTTTGTTTATCATTTATTTTGAACGCGGTGTGATAAAACACCTATTATATTTTTTTCAACATCGTCGCGTCTACCATCGCCTTTGAAATACGGCAACACAGCACTTATACCAAGCAGTCGGCTGACAAAAGCAGTTAGCCAACGCGTTTGTGCCTGTTTCTATAGCACGTAAAGTTAACTGCGTATTTGGTCTACCACACAGACCTCATTTTTTTAGGCCGCTGGCAAGTTTTTTCCGCCGGCTCAGAGAGCTCAGTGGCGTTTCGTATGTTCGGGAGTTAACGTGTACAAAATGAGTTAACAGGGAAGAACGTTGCATTCTCAAGCACGAGAAATAATTGCCAATGTTATAAGGGTTTGCCTTCCTCCATAGTCTAAGGCATCACCGATAAGAATAATATTAATTAATAAATTAAATAACAATTGTATGAAAATTAAGTCAGTGAGTTACACAAAATTGAGCTACGCCCCTGAACTGTGACTAATTCTATAATATTTGCGAGTTCTTCCCGCTTACGTCGCACGCATTCTGCCGTAAGGAGGACTATAGCTGTTCTTGCACTTAACCTCGAAAAATCCCATGATACGTAACATTTGGGACATGGAAGTGTATTAAGTAAAAGGAAATACCGAGGCACAAGGAAAAACTCACTTTCTTCCCTCGAACAGTTCCGGCAACATAAGGCTTCACTTCGGGTATGTCGGGCGTCTCGATCGCCTCCTTGTTGATGTGTTCTATGAGTTGCTTGCGGTTGAGGGGCCCCGTCGGGTCTTTTTCACATTCGTAACTGGTCCTTTGGCTTGGAGGTAGAAACGTATCCTGGAATATGGCGGATATAGGCAAAAATCACTCTGGGTGCTTTTTTCATTTTGCAGATATAAGACTCTGAATAAAAGTGTACAAAATTCTCATGAAAAATGCCTAAAAACTGGAATAAAGATAAAAAATTTACTTGGTTGCAACAGAATAAAAATATAGAGAAAGATAATATTAAATTAATTGAACTGTTTTTATTTTTATGATAAATTTATTGCTCTTTTATGCTTTCTTTTACCAGAAAAAAAAAGTAATTTCTATTCTACTCATAGATTTCTCATTTATAAACAATTTTTTTGTTCGAGTCTCGTTTGAAAGCTAAATACCCAGGACTTCATGGTTCAAGAACGAGATTAGCCATTTTTACATAATACAAGATGGAGGGGGTGCTGTCAATTTGCAATATCTTAATAATTTTGACACTAAATTCAAAAAGAATAACCCAGTACTGCGTAAGTAGGTACTATATATAATTTAACAGCTACTTTATTGAAAGACATGAAGAATATGAGTAGGTGGGTACTTTGTTATTATCCATGGCCTACTTTGATACTAAACAATCTATTTGGTGGTGACACACACATAGGTAGGTATAGGTATCTAAGTAAAATATTATACAAAGTATCTACTTTTATAACTAGTTATACGTTGTACAAATCCAAGAAATGTATACTTTTAGACACCTAAACTTCTTTTCTTTCTTCAAAAACCACTTCTTTCAACCTTCCAACTATTGTGACAATTCTTACATCACATTGTTAATCAGAACACAAAGTGATGATCTGGCGATGAATTGGTTGAAACCGAAAAACTTTATAACAAAAAAGTTGGGGCAAATATCTCCAAAAATCTAGATTTCATGGATTTGTGTAGTTAAGTTGACATCCTATTACTTAACTTAGCTTGACTTCAAAGTTAGCCGTTTGTAATGAAAGTAGGCAGGGGTACACTATTTTTTGAACCTCCATCTTAATTTTGCATATTTTCAGTTAACGTAAACGTAAGTACTAGTGCCTGACATATTGCCTAAACCTGACACGTTTTATTTAATTGAAAAATAAGCTAATGAACATATATAAATCCATTCTATTGAAATATTTATGTGGTAGAAGTCACAGTTATGAGTTATGTATGTTTCTCGATTTTTACTGACATGTCAATTTATAGAGGTTAAATTCATTGTGGTTTCCTAGCGAAATGATTTAATTCAGCGTTATAAAAAATAGTGTGTTATTACTTATGCGTTTTTAGTGTAGATTTTTCAACTGTCTTAATTTTTGTGGCTTATACTTCTAAGCAAACAAGGTAAGATAATAATTTAGAACTATTTCAAGTTTTTGAAGATTTTGATTGGGGTGTCAGCTATTGGCTTATGTTATGTTTATGCTAAGCCAATGCCTGACATAGGTGTCAGTCACTGGGAAAATTACTAGTCATGCAAAATTGATCTCGAAAGTCTCTAACAATACCTTTTATAATGGTGTACAAATTTCACATCAATGGGTTAAATATTTCCAATGCCTGATACCTCGGTCAGCCATTGGATATACAATGTGTCAGTTATTGGTCACATTTGGCACTACTTTATGGTAGACCTTGGAGTACTGTCTACAAGAGCATCGAAACATGTGTATAGATTTGGCACTCAACGATTCTGAGCCATGTCTTCTTCTTGTCGAAAGTGCTGAACACGGCCAATAACTACCATTACGATCTTTACAAGTTTACCATGTGAAATTAAAATCAATTAGGTATTCAAAATAAGTTCAAAGTTGTACAGTTCAGAAACGACTCTATAGAAATTTTATGCCATCTGTCATTTTAGGGGAAGAGAAGTAGGTACCTAACAGTATTTTTAGAGAGAAAAAAGAGAAAGATAGGGAGAAGAAAAGAGGGAGGGAAAGAGAAGAACAATAAATAGAAAACAGATAGAAAATATTAAATGAGAAAATAACGGTTGGAGCTGAATAAAATTGGAATACATTTACGAGAATCATAGAAAAATAAAAGAAATAGGTAAATAAAAGCGAACACTATTTTCAATAACAATTGTGACATATTATGAACAAATAACAATTTCCAAAATTGGAAACCCAAAGTTTTCTACTCAAGAATAAGTTAATATATTATGTTCCAGAAATGAGAATGTACGAACAAATAAACATTTCTACATACAGTATAGTCACTTGTGTTCCTTTTTAAAAATTGCTGTGAAAATTTTTATAGGGTGTCAGGTTCTGGGCTTATCAGATTCAGGCTAAGGGTCTAGTCAAAAATTACTATGTCAGCTACTGGATAAAAAATATCAAATTTAAAATATTGTTTACAAAAAACTATATTGCAAATTTGATTTGGGCTGTTGGTAATTATTTCCAGTGATGTGTCTCCTACTTAAGTACCTACTCCATATTAAGAATCATCAAAAACACGCTAAATTGACTTTTTATAGTTTAAATAGGATAAATCAATCCTTGGAGGTGTCAGGCACTGGTAAGTTTACGTTATTTTTTTCTCAAACTTAAATGCACTCTTATCGAGTTAGAGACGTGTCTTATCGGATTAATTATTGAGCTGTTGCTAGACAAACAGGTGCATCTGATTGGTTGCAAATTACAGCCTAAAATACTACAAAAAATCTTTAAAGAACTCTATGTTTAGCTTAACGCAAAATAAATCGGTCGGTGTCAATGTATACCTACGGAACCACCTTCATGGCCTTTCCCATGATGTGTTTATGGTGTTTCCCCATGCAATTTACCCCGTCACCATGACAAGGATCACTGCCCAACACACCCCGAGTCTTAACCTAACCCCACTTACATCGGGATCCACTTCCTTGGCCAAAATGTTGACTTCTTCGGGCGTTAGCTTGTTCAACAAGTCGTCGACGTCTATGTCCTCATACTGGCTGAGATCTTTGCCATACAATTTGGCAGGAGTTGTCATAGTAGTCGTGGTCGTCGTCGACGACGTCTGGAATGAATGGGAAAATGTGTCAAAGCACTGCCGAAAACTGGGTGTGACTGCAAGATATTGTTCGGCGAACAAAAAAATTTAAACTACCTATTCTAATTCGTTGTTTACAATAGAAAAACCTAGCAAACACGCCCAAAACTCACTATTACACCGCTAATGTGTGACCCCAATTTTGCTAATGAAATCTGGTATAAAAGTGATCGATAAAAGGGTAACTCCGTCTCTGTCGTCCGTACGCTTGTCTGATGATTTAGAAAAGGAAAGCAGGCCGTGACTACCGCTGAACGTGTATTGGCTAGAAAAGGAGACACATTTCGCAGGTGGCGGTAAAGGCATACTATGTGTTATAACAGGCCGTGTGCAGGCTTATCACCAAAAATGTAAGAACTGGGTAAGTACCCGGTTTTAAAAAATCTTTAAAAATTATGGGCCCACCCCAAATCAAATTTCTATATTATATTCGCCATGCACTTCCTAGATTTATTAGTCCAAACAATAATTTTTTAAAATTGGAAAATTAAATGTGGAAACTCAGAGAAATAACCAAGGATAGAGGGAGTAAAACCAAAAAGTAAACAAATCCAACATCTTTTGACTGATGCCACATACCCCATTGTTTACAGCATTTCATTATTTTCAAAATAGACCGGTTTAATATTAGAATATGAAGAAACACCTCCCAATGACACTAAATTAACAAATGTAGCTATTAGCTCTAAAAACTAAAACTAAATCTCGCTGTAATAGTAGATAGAGGTTAGGATACTTATGAAATCCGCCTGAAGTGCCTGACTCAATTCAGGACAAACGTCGCTCGATTAGATATGCCTATCCTTTTCCTTCCTCTAGTCCCCACGACTCCCCACTCCAGCCTGCCCCTTCATAGTGCTACGATTGACGGGCAGCCGGCCGTAGTTACTACACTGAAAAAAATCTGTCACTTTGTAAAAAAACCCTTAATTTAATATGAGATATTATTCCTCAAACTCAAGCAGAAGCTTTTTTGTAACTAACAATAATCAATTCAATGACAATTGATATTGAATTCTAATGAATAATTTAAATGTAATATTTTATTTCAATAAATAGCATGTTCTGGAATTGATTCTATAATACTTCTTTTCTAAGCACATTATTCTTTTGTCAGAACAACATAACATAACGTTTCATGGTGTTGAATTGAATAGGGGTACATTTAACTGTTCATTATACTGAAATTACAACTACTGTCACTGAACTTTTGCTGGATTTGTAATAATTGTGGGTACTAATATCAATTATAATTATTAGTAATATATCATATTATTCATTTAATTTTTAATTGGGTTTTTCGCCACCAAACTGATTGAAAGACAACTTTTTCAAGTTGCCTCGAAAATTCATAAATTCTTAACACTGAATGAACGAAACTTTAAACCTGTAACTCAAAAAATAACTTCAACAAATTTGTTTTCTGAGCTTTCGGAGGATAAATCTTCCTCCTTTCTCAAAGATCATGTCACGTCAAAGTGAAGTGACAGTGACACCTGCCTGATATTGTACCCTGTGTTTTATCTAATTATCTATACTAACTTCTCTTTGAATAAGTGGCAATAATATTTTACTGGATTCCACTGAACATTCAGCAACACAGTTGCCCGTATTTCCTAGAATAAATGCAGATTCTTTAATTTTTCGTCTATTTCCTACTTCTTCTTTTAGAATTGGTTTGGAACTATCCCACAATATCCTATGATTGTTATTAAAGGAATGTTCACATATTTTTGACTTCGAAATTTGATTTTGCCTGATATAATTTTTATGTTCTTTTAAACGAACGTTAAATGGCCTACAAGTCTCCCCAACATAGAACTTTCCACATTATTTAACGTTCGTTTAAAAGAACATAAAAATTATATCAGGCAAAATCAAATTTCGAAGTAAAAAATATGTGAACATTCCTTTAAAAACAATCATAGGATATTGTGGGATAGTTCCAAACCAATTCTAAAAGAAGAAGTAGGAAATAGACGAAAAATTAAAGAATCTGCATTTATTCTAGGAAATACGGGCAACTGTGTTGCTGAATGTTCAGTGGAATTCAGTAAAATATTATTGCCACTTATTCAAAGAGAAGTTATTATAGATAATTAGATAAAACACAGGGTACAATATCAGGCAGGTGGCTAGGCTATTGTTTCTGTTGTCATGACATTTTAACCTGAAATTTATTAATCTGTCACTTCACTTTGACGTGACATGATCTTTGAGAAAGGAGGAAGATTTATCCTCCGAAAGCTCAGAAAACAAATTTGTTGAAGTTATTTTTTGAGTTACACGTTTAAAGTTTCGTTCATTCAGTGTTAAGAATTTATGAATTTTCGAGGCAACTTGAAAAAGTTGTCTTTCAATCAGTTTGGTGGCGAAAAACCCAATTAAAAATTAAATGGATCTGTTTGCGCCACAAATATATTTTAGAAAATATATCATATTATTGCCTAAATAATAAGCAAATGATGTGTAAAATGCGAATCAAGTTGCTAGTGTAGCAACTTATAATTGATAAAACAGAAATGTTGCAGATGAGATCAATAAATTAGTAACATTTAATTTTTGTGGATACAAGTTTGTTAATAGCCATTCACTTGCACAGTGTTCATTATGACTACGAACCAGAGACTTGCCATCAACAAGTCTCTGCTACGAACGATATAAAATGTAGGGTTGATTCAAAACCTTTGCGATCATTGATTTTGGTAAATTACTCAGTCAAGGCTTTTTTTACTAACGTGTTTGTAATAGGATATTAGTTCAGTCGAGTAAAAAGTACTTGATTCAATCTAACTTGTATTTGACATGAATTTTAATATGAAAATTCTAAGAATTTCTTGAATACCATAAAAATGGAAAAACATGATTTACTGATTATATTGATGAATACCTATAAAAGTTGCAATTAAGTTGTTTTGTTCATCCAATGAATTATAATGTTTTTTCAGTTGTTTCTGGGGTACTCTTAGATAGTTTGGAATAGTCTGAGGGTGAGAATTATTATTATTTAAATAAAATAAATTTAATTGTTTAAATAAAACATGAGACATTTTAAAACCGAGGTTATGCTTTCATTGTAGTATGCCAATTTTAGTATCGAAGTGACAATACGTCTTCAATACAAATCATCAACAAAAGTATCTCAAAACGACCGACTTGGCAACAATGGCAACGCCGCCGTTCTAGCCTAGCCATGCAGACTGCATTTCATTTGTTTTCTACCCGCCCAGTGCGTCAGTCTCTCTGATTGTTTAAATCGGTATTTTTCTTATTTTGAAGTGTTTTTTTATTAATAGACTGTTAATTATTAGTATTCAGGATATTAGTGAATAATTTAGTGTATAATCGGACGCAGAAAGTGTGTGGTTTGTGGCCAAAGGGATATTGATATTTCGCAGGACATAACCTATCATAGGTAAATATTGTGAAAGCGTTATACCAGAGCATATAAAACAACCAGCAGTATTATCAGAGCATATAAAACCAAGAACGGTACTCAGTATACCGTTCTTGGTATAAAACAACATAACAGAGCATATAAAACAACCAGCAGTAATACTCCGCATGGCGGGAAAGTTCTGCGCACCTGTTCGCGCAGCCGCCATTGAGTAGATTCTGTCAAATGGATGCAGTGTCGGGGCGATTGGGCAGTTCTTTTTTGGCTGTATGAGGGATATTACAGTGGCGTGGAGTGTGCTTTTTTGTAAATTGTGCTTTGTGCTAGTATCTTTAAATAAAGAATCCGCGGAAGGAGACGAAGGAGTCAAAGCTGCTTGTGCTTACCACACACTACATACTTTACGCTAATACTACTCTGTATTTCTGAATTGATTTTCCCGAATACACCTAAATGACTTCTATTCCCCCAAAACAGAAATATACAGGGTGTTCTTATCTGTAAGTGCCATCTCAAAGTACTGAATTTTTGGAACTTTATACGGGTCAAAAATCGAGTATATGTATCAAAACCGCCCCAGACACTACAAACGAACTAAGTCTAAAAAATACAGAAGCGTGCCAGAACAGGAAACGCATAGAAAGTGTACCATATCTTAGACAGTTACTTAATTTGTTGAGAAAGGTCCAATAATTTAAATTGTTTTTATTTGTTGGTTGACATTTTGTACAGAAATAAATTAGGTACTTTTGTATTTGTTTATATTTTCTCAATAAAATCCATAGCACTCTTGATCGGTATAAAGTTTCATAAAATTTCAGCATTTTGAGATGGCCCATAGAAAATACCCTCTGTAAGTATTTTTTTGCATTATATCTTTGCACTCCAACATTTTGAGTGATCGTATTGACCATTCAACTGTTTTGAAGGGATTCCATGGCACACTTAACTCGCCAGATGTCTTTAAAATTCATAGCTGGTCCAACTTTGACACCCTGCAGAATGGATCTATATCTGTATATTTTTGTTCAAATTTTGTATATGGGGATTTTGGGGTGTTTTGATTAAAGCTGTGGTCTCAGATATTAAAGAAAAAAAATCGCTAAATGGTTTTCGTGAAAATCGAGGGATTAAAAAAATCGTAGCCGGCCCTGAATTTGAATCTTGACAATGGTAGGAAGGTCAAAAGAAGCGGTTGTTGGAGGAGATCAAAGAAAAAAAAAGTTTGGCTTAAAAATTATTATTTTGTGTCAACATTGTGAGTGAGTAGGATTTCCCTAAACCTCCCATTTTCTGCTAGACCTGGCAATGTCGCTAGGGGCGCCGGGCCGGCAGCCTGGCTCTCTTCCAACGCGCTATAATTGGCGATAGGTGGCGATGCCCGTTTATTTTTCCACGCCATGTTGCCTCATTTTCCCAAACTTCCCCAACACTACTTTACGATCCTTCATAGAAACAATTTTTTAAAAAATTTTCCCCCCGGTCTCTGCAGGTATGTATACCTACACATTTATTTTTAGATGTTTGTGTTCTATTAATGGTATAGAAAGTTACAACAGGAAGCGACGGATAATAAACAACGAATATTTTCGTGTTGTGATTGAATGAAAATAAGTTTGGCAACGTCGTTCGCCGGCCAGTGGCCTTCCTGGGCCGTTGCCAGGAACTACGGACGCGGCCACCTATGATACAGGTGTTTTCCCAGCATCTATAGCATTCATGTGTCTCTTTCAGGTGTCAACAGGAGTTTATTTTTTCGAATTTTAAGGTTATGGTTGTTATTTAAGCCGCCACAAAGATACAATAATGACGTAGTATTGTTGTTTTCGAAGAATTTTCCTGTTTTGCAACAAATATAATATGTTTAATGCAAAATAATACAATGTGTGTGTAGTTTTCGTAGTTTGAGTTTAATTTTTGCGCAAAAATCGCGACAAAATTAAAAAATCAAATCGCCGAACCTATTTCCGAGGCAAAATCCTGGCAACGCCGCTGTGCAAATTTCCGTCCAATGGGAGACGGGGTCCGGCGTCGTTTGGGTGACCTTGAACGGGCCGCCGGCCGGCCAAAATACACACAAAACACAAAAACGCCGTTGTTTTGTTTTGCAATATGGCGAATCGTACACGACGCCCACAAATATTTTTTAATTGTCAGGCGTTACGTACTACTACAGGTAAGTAGGCATTAGAAAATTGATGGGTTCGCGTTTGTTCGCGACGAGTTAATTATTGGACGCGTTGACAGGAGTGATTCACCTGTTTAATAATGGCGATTTCAAAGCTCACTGTGTGTGGTTTGCAAATATAATTATTATATATTATTATATACCTAAATTATTAGACAGATTGTGAAGAAAGAAAAGTACCTAGGTATAATACACAGTTCAAGCTACATTTTATGTAGACCTACAAGAGCGAGAGACACATCAAAAGTATTTTAGGTACCTACCTACTTTTCATAGGTTTACTAAACCCCGGTTTATGCAGCAACTTTATCTTTATGCTTTTGCTTTATGTTTTACTCACAAAATATATAGGTTAGGTTAGGTTACTTTAAAGAAATAAAGCATACGGCAGCTTGCTTTTTAAAAATTATTTGCACATGCGCAATTTGAATCCATACGAACTTTTTTACTGCTAAGCTAAATAGAGTTTTCACGTAGTGGAGTTCTTCTTGGTGATTGTAGTTAACAATATAGCGTTTATTTTGCAAACAATTTTGTATTTCCTAACCTCTTAATTGATAATTTGACAAAACGACGCCTGCGCAGTTCTGACTGCTTTCAGAATTATAAAGTATATAAAGAAAAAGTTGAGACTTTCCAACTTTTAAATAAAACAAAAAGCAAAAGCATGAAGATAAAGATAAAGTTGCTGCATGAACCAGGCTTTATTACTTACCTGTTAATTATTGTGAACGATTGTGAAATTTTTAGAATCATTTTGTAACAACTATAACTAATGTTATAAACTAGGTAGGTATAAGGTTGGCTGAATTTTGCATTTCTATTTAATGAAAAATAACAGTGATATGTTAAAATGCATTAAATAATCGCTCTACTTGAGGTATTTTTAATTACCTAACTAGAGAAAGTACAGGAAATGCTAAATTGCCCATTTTGAAAGTATAATTATTGCTCTTTATTACAAATTAAGTAAAATAAACTCTAATTTGAAAGCAGCATTTGTTTGTTCTCTACCCATTCTCCAAAAACTAACCGATACCTACTTTTTGGCATAAATATAAAGGTTTTCTTTCAGCAATGAAATTATTCAACAAAATTAAAGATAACATAATACGCCAGCTGGCCCAGTCTAAACAAAAGCAAAGGCAAAATTAATTTGGAGCTGCTAGAATTAAGTTTTGTCACAGTTTATTCTAATTTTAAGTTTAACCGATTGCTTGATTTTTGTCAAAATCGTCCAACAGGCTCACAGGATTACAATCTGACAAAAACATATGGAAGTAAGGAAAACACCCGGGAAAACAACATAGTTTTTGGTTTATTCGTCAAAATTTAAGCTTTACCTACCTACTAGTTTTATAGTATATTGCCTGCCAATATGAAATATTATGGATATAGGCACACCACTTGTTATATTATTGTTATATTACCACTGATAATTACCTTGCCTAGGTAGTTACCTCTGATTTTATACAAAATACTTCACAATTTACATAACTAAATATTTACATAACAGAAACAAACTAGGCAGTAAAAACTAGACAGTTAAAACGTTAATATAGTTACAATTTAAAATCATCAATCTTATTTCTGGTAAGTCTTCTTTTTATTTATAAATTTATAACATGTGCCAGAAAACCTTTCTTCTTAAATTCTTATTTTTAGTTTATATTCATTTTATATACTAGATTGTGTTATATTTTAGAGCCCTGATGAAGATTATACATTAATCGAAACGTTGGCGAAGAAATAGTGTTTTTAATAGCGTTTTGACCCTTTTCCCAACTAAACTAAACCAAAAAATATTTAATATTTGGGTCACCAACCTTTACTAATTATATTAGTTTACTTTGCTGTATATTTCTATTTTAAAGCCATATATTCTGTATTTTTATTCAGCGCACGGAAAGTTTTTCCATGCGCTGTTTCCGAGCGCTAGCCCGAAGAAACCCATCTTTCATTATTGCTAAAACAGATGAAAATAAGGTGTTTTCAAAGAAGTATAATAAGAAAATAGCTTCACAAGTCTATTATCTAATAAGAATAAGTAATATCCAGTAATGTCCTTTTAATAGGATTATGATGAACTTGTCTATCGCTTTGCTTTTTGGAACGAAATTTAGTGTGGATGTGCAACTATCTTTTTGGCCCATCATTTTCGTTTAATTCAAGTTCTCAGAGGAAGATTTATTGGCAGAACACGGTGCAGTTGAAAAAATGTTAATAATCCATAACTTCTCATTAAATTTTATTTAAGTTCTCTCACTAGAGACGTCACGCTTATATGTGTACTAGCCCGATGTAACGAAAATAGATACATGGTGATGTGTAAATACGAACAAAGCAGCGGCGTACGAAGACCTTCTTTCTTCTGAATTGAGGAATCGAAGTTAGTTTCAATGTGGAAGCCTGTAGGACCTTTGCTAAAGTTCGGGTCAAAGAGTTCTAGTTATTGAAAATAAAGAATTATGGACAACTTGTGGCAACGGCGCTTTTTGAAACAGTCTGGCGAGTTGTTTGGTCCATCTAACAAGATTGTAGCTATAGAACAACCTCATCGCCCATGATGAAGTGATTGAGAAGATTCTAAGCCTGATAAGTTGTGAAATAAATCATCATAAATCCTGATAACTGCGTAAGTATACCAAATTGATGACATTAAGTGTCGAATGTTAAAATTTTGTACAGAATTGGTGGATGGATGACCGACGCCACTGACCGACGCGTCGCGACGCTCTTGCCGTGGAAGTTGTAAAATACCGTGAGACGTCCTGCGAGCAAGGCCAGTCATTTTGAGGTGGTTTGGCAAAAATTTTAATTGACTTTTACCGTGGATTTTGAATGTCAAGAATACCTACAATATCACGGACACAGTAACACGTGGATCGATCGAAATAGGTGTGCTTGGAAACTTGAAATTCGGCCAATCTTTGTTGTGGGTGAAAATTTTGGTTTCTAGGCACTGTCTTCTGATGCATGCTTCTACTCCCACATGTACTACAAGTGTTTACATTCACTCTAACATAACCGTAAATTTTCATGTCATACTGCATACGGTAAAGTAGAGTAGCCACAAACAAATAAGTAAATATATGAAAAAAGGAAAGAAACATATTTAATTTTACGGCAATTTTGTCAGAACACCAGAACAAAAATGTAGAGAGAGACCTTGGTGTTAGATCTATTCTCAACCATCCTTGGTCTTTATGATTTTCACGCTCATAAATATTATATTTGATGGTTTACACTCAAAAAATGTTTTCTAAAAGCGATATCCAACAAAAATATAAATCTAAAAAACAGCATAAAAACTCATCTAACGTATCTCAAGTTCCTGTCTCTCCTACTGGCGTGGGTGGCGAGTAATTTCGGCTTCACATTATGTTGGCACAACTCTTTATTATAAACGAAATCCCATTGAGCGTGAAAAATGTTGCAACCCGACCCCTAGACACCACACGCTATCACCACTGAAAAAAATTCTAAAGTATCTGTGCCGCTCCCCTTGACACTATTTGTTTTTTTTTATCCAGACCCCGCTATAAATACCGCAATCTTTTCGCATTGTTCGCAATCAAAAATGCTTCTTGCGAAACTGTTCGCAACCGTTTGGCAGCGGCCAAAAGTTTCGTTTAAATATCAAGCTTGCCGTGAAGCACTAATGACGCGGACTTCGGGAATGACAGCTCGCCAGTTCTCGTTAAAAAGAAGTCCGCTCTCGGCGACGTTTTGTTTTTGTTTGGGCGTTAAATTTAACGAAGTAACATTAATCAGTTTTGAACGTGTAAAAATAAAAGATTGGGGCCCGAAATATCCAGGGTAGAGTACGCACCAAGTGCCGGGAATAGATCGGTTGGATAAAGGTGTTCCTTTGTAAGAAACCAAGGAGAACACATACGCTGTTCGTTGTTACAATAAATTGAAGCACCCTATTTAAATAAATAGAAAATGAAACTGTCGACGGAGAAATTCGTATAATGATAGAAGCAGTTTCAATCAGCAAAGGTGCGAAATAATGTTCTCGGAAATATTTTGTTATGTTACAATCTTGTTGGACCGCTCTTTAAGAAGATATAAAGAGACTGAGCAAAACAAAATCTGCGGTGCAAAAGCATGAGAGATACAATCATTGAAATTTTGTGAATACCTCCATCAGTTATAGTCTGAAGACATTTCGGGACATGATGAATGAAACATCGAATGAAACTGACCCAGTGGCATCACAGGTACCTACACCCAATTTCCAGGCATCCTTTATACCATAGCGTTTTCCAGACGGCAGTGATTATAGTATACAGGGTGTCTACTGACGGAGGGCCACTTGGAAATATCTTGACAAATATGCATTTTTCGGAGAACTTTATTAGAAAAAAAAATTACCTTTTTGATGGCCCAACTTTGTGTAAAAACAAATTCGAGATCCATGGCCTACTTTCCAAGAAATTTTTGAAAAACCCGAAAATTGCGCATGCTTCTTTGGCATGTAACTTTTTTATTTCAAGAGCTATCGAAAAAGTTTCTGAATAGAATCTGTAGGCAAAATTGATTACTTTAAGCCTGCTTTATCATAATTTGGCAAAATGCCGCGGTTTAGGGGGTGCTCTCTTAGCGCTTAAAAAAAGTTACTCAATTATAGCAGGCCATGGCGTCAAAAAACTAACTATTTTATGCACTTTCGATCGATATATCACAAGCGCTAGATATCCCTTGCGTTAGCCTGATTTCCAATTTTTTTAGAAAAAAAAATTAAAATTTATACCTATGTCTTGGAAAAATGCTTTCAAAGTTCGGTTAAATAAACTACAGCTATCTATTCAATTAATTTCACAACACATTACATTGCAAATCTTTTGTCGAAATGAAATTTGTTGCGAGAAATCTGCATCTCCCACATTTTTGAAATTTTCTAGTATGCCTTGAAAAACAATAGCAACCAGCTTCTGTCAGTCAATCAATTGGATTTTTCAAACATTATTGTTTGATAGAAGTTGAAAGAATTGATTCAAGAAATAGGTACTTGTATAAAATTAGCATGGCATTTTCAAACGAAGACAAATTCAATTTATTTGTAATGTAGGAAAGCAACTTTAATTCAACGCTAGCGTTAAGACAGTATCAACATAGATATCCAAACGCCCCTAGTCAAAATAGAACCATATTTAAAAAGTTATCAAGTAACTTAAAAAATCATGGCGTGTTTTCACACACATCTCGGATTTGATGATTTTTTAAGTTACTTGATAACTTTTTAAATATGGTTCTATTTGGACTAGGGGCGTTTGGATATCTATGTTGATATTGTGTTAACGCTAGCGTTGAATTAAAGTTGCTTTCCACTACATTACAAATAAATTGAATGTGTCTTCGTTTGAAAATGCCATGCTAATTTTATACAAGTACCTATTTCTTAAATCAATTCCTTCAACTTCTATCAGCCAATAATGTTTGAAAGATCAGAAAATGTGGGAGATGCAGATGTCTCGCAACAAATTTCATTTCGACAAAAGATTTGCAATGTAATGTGTTGTGAAATTAATTAAATCGATAGCTGTGGTTTATTTAACCGAACTTTGAAAGCATTTTTCCAAGACATCTAAATTTTTTTTTTTTTTCTAAAAAAATTGTAAATCAGGCTAACGCAAGGGATATGTAGCGCTTGTGATATATCGATCGAAAGTGCATAAAATAGGTAGTTTTTTGACGCCATGGCCTGCTATAATTGAGTAACTTTTTTTAAGCGCTAAGAGACCACCCCCTAAACCGCGGCATTTTGCCAAATTATGATAAAGCAGGCTTAAAGTAATCAATTTTGCCTACAGATTCTATTCAGAAACTTTTTCGATAACTCTTGAAATAAAAAAGTTACATACCAAAGAAGTTTCGGCAATTTTCGGGTTTTTCAAAAATTTCTCGGAAAGTAGGCCATGGATCTCGAATTTGTTTTTACACAAAGTTGGGCCATCAAAAAGGTAATTTTTTTTTTCAAATAAAGTTCTCCGAAAAATGCATATTTGTCGAGATATTTCCAAGTGGCCCTCCGTCAGTAGACACCCTGTATATGGTTGTTAGTTGTTTCACGTCCTTCAGTGTTCATGTTGAAAATTCACAGGGATAGGACATAAATAAATAAACGCAACCTTTTAAAACAATTGCCGACGTTTCGTCAATATATTTTGACTTTTTCAAGGCTAAAAATAAAAACACAATGTCGTAAGAACTACAGAAAAAAAGACGAAATACAATACAAACCAAACAAGAAAGTAAAAAACTCACCAAGTTAAATCAGTTGAATATTATAGCACTTATGAAAACATTGTTAAAGACCATATAGACAATTGAAAGACACATTGTTACCGTAAATGCACACGTTATAAATAAATAAAGCGAAAATGGAACCACACACTCGAGCAGGAAAGGTAGAATGAGGATAGTTTCTTTAAATTGAATGGGGAAAAAATGTATTATTATTTAAAACAGGCCGTATACAAAACTAGTCCATATTATGTAAACGGACTGAAGATACCTATAAGAAGCTTGTCCGTCAACAAACGGTCTAGTCAGTTTTCAAAAGGACTGGTCCTATTATATACGGTCTATCTGCAACTGGACCATATATCATAGAGAGATTTAAACAAAGAAGAATGTATGTGCAATGTTTTCCGGCGGTTTCGACCGTCCGCCATTTCTGAATTACCCTTTCTTTGTCAATGTCAATAGTCCGTATGGTAACGGTCTAGTCCGTATATGAAATGCCATGTCATTTACATACGGCCTGCGCCATTTAGGCCGTATAGATACAGCCTAGACCGTATTACATACGGTCTGTTTTCATATATACGGGCTGTAACATATATACAAATGCAATAATACTAGAATCACTGCAGACGGGTAGTCCAAAACTTTTTTTATGGAGGTTAAAATCGACACAACTCGAGACCTCAACGTGATTTAACATTTTTTGGGAGGCATTTGGTTGGCAACTGAAAATCTCTCAAGGTCAATTAACAACCTAGGTGAAGTAAAAATTCACTTTTCTTCACTTTTTTGCCATTTTTAAAGTTTCTATACATTATTATTAGCCAAACAAGGTGCTTTAATTTAATATCTGCTTGATAGACCGGGAAATAGTAACAGATTTTTGGACGTGATTTTACTCAGTATGCCTTTTAAATGGCATTATGTTGTTTAAATTCCCACAATAATAAGCTATGAATCATAGAGTCATCCTGGGTTCTTCATATGAAAAGTTGAGTTAGCCGTTAGCGTGTGCCCAAAGGACTATTATTATTGTCAAGTGAATTTGTATTTTAATAATTAATTTTTTCACGTTTCTGAACAGGCTGCCAATGAGAAGTAGGTATGCAAGTTCTTGTTATGAAACTGTTGAAAAAAGGATGGAATACCGTTGGCGCATGTCCCAGTAAGGTGTAAATTGAATGTTATTTAATTATTTAAACGATATATTCGATGTAAAATGTACTTGGACATGCGCAATCGGTATGCCATCTTTTCTTCAGCAGTTTCATGACAAGAAACTTGCATACTTATCATTGGCATAGCCCTGTTCAGAAACGTGGAGAAATTAACGTGACCAAAACTTGAAAATATTAGATGGCCGTGGCTTTAGACAAAATGAGTCCTTCAAAAAAAACAGCACGTCAAAAAAACCGCTACAGGTGACTCGGGTGAGTATTAAAGTTGCTGAACTAAGCAAAAATCAAAAGAAATTACTCACCTGTAGGGTCCTTTCACGTGACAATAGTAGCCCTTTGAGTCCACGTTAACGGTATGCCTGTGGTTTTCCGACGAATTTTCTATTTTAAACTTCAATATAAAACACATGGCAGCCTGACTAAGATCATATCAAAACGCATATTTTTCGAATAAATGAAAACTCACTTTTCCATATGAAGAACCCAGGATGACTCTCTGATTTATTACCTTATTATTATTGTGAGAATATACGTAACATAATGCCCTTTGAAAGGCATACTGAGTAAAATCACCTCCAAAAATCTGTCACTATCTTCCGGTCTATGAATAAATTATTTTAGACTAGTGTCCCTACCTTTTTAAATCGGTTTTGTTGTTTGTTTATATAAATCAGGTGTAGAGAGTAGAGAGCTACTTAATTTATAAGGAGGTGTAGGCCACATATAAACAGTACAGACATTGATATAAAGAATCAAATTAATCAGTCTTTAATAGCAACCCAAACCCATTGGTTTTCCATGTGCGCTTATGTTTTTTTTGGTTTTGTGATCGGTACCCAGGTTCCTGTAATTTCCATACCTCAATCGTTTTGGCGGAGTTTTTAGTTAACTAGATGGTGCTTTATTATGCATTACATTAGATAAGGATTTATACACCTTTCCAGCTGTCTCTAGGGTTGCCACCTTTTTGCAAAGTGAAAAATAACATTGACAAAAATTCTTCTAGAAATTTTCTTACAAATTAAATTATAACAAATAATTAAAAAGTTTAAATTTTGTCAAAATTTGAAGTGATGCCACCAAAGGATATACCCAAAACGGCATTTTCACAGACATAGGTCACTATCAATTTAGAAGCGTGCCATTTGGTCTCGAAAATGCACCCAGCACCTTTCGAAGAGTAATGAATAATGTTCTCCGAGGCCTTCAAAATTAATGTCTTGTATACCTCGATGATATTATCTTTTTTTTTATTGTAAAACAGGTGAAAAAAGGAAAAAATTTACTTCTTTTAGCCGATAAAAATTATTAACTTTCCAATTGTAAACGTATCGTGTCTCAATAAAACTTCATGTAACAACATTGTAAATGCCATTGCCTTTAAAAAAGTTGTGATCATTCCAGGCAAAAATATGGGAAGTGAAGTAGCGTTACAATGTTTTAACAGTTTAACAGTTCTAGAAATTTTCTTACAAATTAAATTATAACAAAACATTAAAAAGTTTAAATTTTGTCAAAATTCCAAGTAATTAAATCACTAAAGTGGGCGAAAATTGGGTTACATTTTCATTTCTCTTGTCAAACACATTCTCTGAATATCTAGGTTGGATAGATCTTGGATAATATCAATATAGTAAAATGGACTTGGGCACCAGTAATCCAGTTAAGTCGACAATGATGATAAAAACGACAATCGAGGAGTCAGGACACCAGGAGCTAGTAGAGCATATGCCGCTTTCCGAACTCGAACTATACCACGTCACCCCTAAGGTTATTTAAAAGGGCATTTTAGGGCTAAAAAAGTCACAAGGACAATTTGTTTGAAAAAAGGACTGTCCTTTTCGGTGATCGGTGTTGCCAGTGTGAATGGAATTCCCCTAGTTCCCCCTAGTTGCAAAAAGTGCCGGGACGTCGCCGTAGTCCTCTACATCTTACCGCTACCCACTAATTTAGTCGGGTGGAACAAATACCATCTATAGCCGACGGAACCCGAATACCCTTTATTCATAATCACAGGTACAAAAATCCATTCTTGTTTAATCAAGTTAAGTTTCGGTCTGTTTGTTGTGATTTGACCATTTTTGAACCGTACAAATCCGGAAGCGAAAACGAAAACGGTGTTTGTGTAAGTCTGGCTTTTAATTGAAACCAATCCAGCCGCCTTTATTTTTAGAGGCAAAACGCTCAATGTAAACACCGAAAAGTAACAATAAAACCCAAGAGGTCGCACTATTAAACATTAAACGCATGCAGTGGTTTATTGTTGTAGTAAAACCACCAGTTTTACGATTCCGCATTTATTTATCGCCAATTATTTGCGATTTACAAAAGTATTGAAGCAGGTCATGACGGCAATTGTTAAACCGGCGCAACGGGCCAATTTCGGCGAAGGCAAAATTTACGAAATTCGAAACGGGAAGTTGTCAATTTTAAGTGCCGAATATAATGCAATCTACTCTGACTACAAAGAAGATGAGTGATCTTGGCAACAGGTCGCGCGGTTTACATGGACGGGCGTTTAGTAACTTGTAAGGTCCACTAAAAATAATTTCGAAGTCTATTTGAGCCGCCAATTTGGACTAAGATCCACATCAGAAAACACTATCCACAATAAAAAACAAACGAGCAAAGACCCAATAATGGTCTGCTTCCACTGCAGACGCTGCAAACGGTGTCCATCTAACCATATTAAAGTTACATGTCCGAGGAAGTCTGATCGCAAGGCCTACTATAAAGACAGGCCCTGGCGCACAAAAATCACGTGACCATCTTAGTCGGACGTTACATGTCATTTGTCACATAACTGAAAGCGGCAGCTTGGGTTTTGAGAAGTTTTAAATGTTTAAAGTGTTTTTAAACGTCTTAGTTTATATTTTAGAAACAAGTTTGTGTCTAGTGCGCGTGTGTCCTGGCGGAGGGGCACCACCCAGGTGTTATTATGGCCTCTGGGTGGGAGTCGTGCCGTCCAAGTGTATTGGTGCCGCTCGCACCGACGCGTGAGCGCTGTAAAGGGGAATTCTCCCCCGAACCACAGAATAGGGAACCCGGAATGGACTATTATGGACATGGACAGTAGTGGACACTGGACAGTGGAGCCTGAGACACGGGGTGAACTGCTTACGGGAGATCCGCGTGTTCAGACGGTCCGGGTGGCTGGAAGCCGTTCCCGTTGATCACGTTCGGGTTTGTGTATTTATTGTATTCACCATTCACCTTGTGCGAAATAAATCAGTGTTGTAACGTACTCGAGGATTTTCGTTGTCGACCCACGCCCTGATACGGTTTCTATTCGGTCTTTCACGCTGCCGATCAACTGAGACCTCGTCAATATTTACAGTATACCTACTATGAGGTTAGTTTTCATTTTTATTTCGTCTAAATACCAAATATTGAGTCTGTTTATATTATATTTGTACATAGTACAAAAGCCAGGAAGAAAATGTCACCATAACAACATTTGCTTTGCCTCGGGATGAAAATTTCCGCCAAAAATCCATATTCCAACAGATTTAATTTCTAAAAAACCCTTAAGTATGTGTGGCTAACACATTTTCAAGAAAGTGAAACAATTAAAGTGACAAATGTGTTGTGGGAGGAAAATGCCTATAGAGAATATCACCTAAGCTAAAGGAACAATTTTTGAGAATGTGCCAAAATATTTTGAGTGCAGTGCCGTTTAACTCTCAGCCTAAAACAGCTAAGGCAGGTTGAAAATTTTGAAAAAACAATTAGAGAAAGCTTGGATGCACAAAACCAATAATGTAATAGATGAAAGAAAACTTGCCAAATTGTTACGAAATTAGTTTTTTCTACTTATCTCCAAAAATGCCTTTCATTATATAGACTAAGTTGGTCACGTGACTACGCGATTATGCGTTAGCGCCGTGGCCTGTCTTTATCGTTGGCCTCGGTCTGATCGAAGATGACGTCATATTCGAGACCATAAAAAAACCGTCGGAAGACCAAAGGGCGAAATTTCCTAGTGTAGAACATGGTGGGATTGTGTTTACAAGAGCGTGCGCTGGCCACGTAAAATATTCCTGGCAGATATATGAATATAAACAGAGCAGCTGTATCGCACTCGGATTCTTGGGGCTTTCAATAATTTTAGCTCGGCGAGAATTCATCAAAAATACTTTGACGTGCGCGAATTAATGGACAGAAAAACAGGATGAGCCTCATGCATTTGGTGTGCACGTACGAGCATGGCTATTTAAACATTTCCATGGCAAATATTATCTAATTTTTGCTGTTTTTTTGTCATCTTCAGGCCAAACTATATTTAAGTACTTGAAAGTTGTAATAACGAGTATCTAAAAGTTTCCTTCTTCTTCTAAATTAAATGAGGTACCTACAGACTTTCTTCCGTCCGTGCAAGTTTGAACGTTGCCGTTTTTCCATATTTTCATACATGGACCATCTAGCGTTCATTATTCTCGTGACTACAGGCTGTCTAAATATAACTTAGGTGCGATATTCTAATCTCGGTCTAGTTTTAATTCGTTTTTTATAGATTCTGGCCTTGATAATGCTTTGATCCGACCCATCTGGATAGGCATGCACCAATCACCAATGTATTTTTTAGACTATCACTCCTTAATCTAATACCGCATCTATGGGTATAAAATGTCTACCCTTGGAATCTGTCATTGAGTAGATTCATCATAGAAACCATTAGTGAGTTATTGTGACAAGTTTCTGTTTACTATCATAATGTCCCAATAACTCTTCAGGTACGTTTACAATTTTATTCATTTCAACAATTTCTGGTAAAAGTTTTGATCACGAAAAATATTTCAGTTGGCACCCGCAAGGCTAGATATTATGCGCGAAGCCTAAATCCTGGGACTTACACCAAATAATTGTCTGGCGTTTTCTAAACGATCCTTTTTCGAAGTACCAGTTGCGACAACGATATCATGTGGCGAGAATTATTGTTGTAGTATTTTAATTTGATTTGCTTAGTGGGATCAATGACGTCAAAACCTATAGACGTGGTGCCCCATTGTTAAAATGCCCTTTATTTTGACTCGAAGATTAAATATATCCATACTACTCTAACAATATGCTACAAACAAAGACAGAAAGTCAACCATCAACCAACTATACACCCGGTGATTCCCGGTTATAGTTCCTCCAGAATCACACTTAGATATCGCATGTTTTTTCTTGTTTGGGGGCGCCGGAAGCATCGGAACCTCACCTGAAGACTCGGGGGATGGTCTAACGACGCCAGCCTCCGAGCCCAGAGTCGAAATAAGTTCTCTACGGCTCGACAAAAAGGGGCAATTTCTGACAATCTCGCGACATTTTCGGAATAATTTAATGGAGCGCTTAGACTGTGATTAGTTCTGGGCGTCAAGCGTTTATCAAAACAAACCTGTCTATAGGTTCTGACGTCATTGAGTGGGACATTCTGTTTGGTGTTTGTACCACATAATTGGTATATGGATCAAAATACCAAATTGATAGGAAGGTGCCTAAGTGGGCAAGTAGGTAACTTAAATGTTTCTAATTCTAGGAACTATCTAGCAAACTCATCGCATCATCGCCGTAGATTGGTAAAAGCAGTTTATTGCAAGAACTGTTAACAAGTGTCAGTGTTGGTATTAGCACAGAATACATACTTATAGGTATTATTAGGTGTATGTGAAAATTTTGTGTTACTGGGGTCCATTTTATTGAAATCATTGGAATTCCTACGCAATTTTTACATATTATAAATAAAAAGTTATAAATAGTTAGGCACTTTCTACGTAGTTTCGATTTTTCAATATCACCCGCTTTATATTTATCACGACTTCCTCAAAAGTTCTATTATTACACATCAAAAATCTCGGGACAATACTCAACCTATTATAAAATCTCTGAATCATCCTCGATACACGCATAACACAATAACTAACATATTAAATCACTGATATTTTCCGAAAGCTCTCGCTCGGCTTGCCAAAATAATCTTCGACCACCCACATAACAGCTTTTTACCTTCGTCTCGCTCCGTTCCGACCATTCTTGAAAGTATTCCATGGTCCATATCCACTAAACAACACCCACTGAGCCGAGAAACCGCCACAAAACGCTAAAATCCGGGCATGGGGCGCAAGTGGCCCACCCGCACACCACCACGGAGTTTCGAGTTTTAAATTTAACGACTGAGACCGTAACACGGTCGTAGCGGTGGGACTACTAATACACTATTCCCGAAATACGTGAATACCGCACACAACACACCTAGCCCGCTGTGCGGGATCGCGACAGATATAAGTGTAGTCCCGTCATTTTCAACCCTTGGCGGAAAGAAAAGAAGTGCCGAGTGCCGGCAGTCTGCCACCGAGCGACCGCGGAGGCGACCAATGTATGTCGGTGGTTGGCCGATACCGGAGTGACTGTTCGCGGCTATTTTACCTGTCGTAGTGTGCGATACCAAAAATAAAGCAAAACGCGTGTGTAAGTGCCATCGATCGCCACTGGATTTTTATCATATGCGTCACATAAAAATGCAACTGTCAAAATATACCAACGTGTACAAGAATTAAACACGAACTTCCGCTTTCCAAATTCAAAGTTTGCCGCGAGGACGTTGGGCGCAACAATAGCAAAAGTATAGCTGGTTTCGGCTGTAGCGGAAGAACTACGCACTATTTTCGAAAATCGCTCAATGATATAGCGAAAAGATCCATAGTTATTTGACTATTTGGACGTCATATTGCTTTGCCTGCATACCACTAGAAAATAGACCATTCTAATTATATTTAGATGCAGTTTCAACAGGTAGGTATTACGGTATTACCTAATCCTTGACTTTATGATGGCAATGGGGTACTTGACGAAATTAAAAAAAAAAGTAATAGCTATATAGCTTTTAGCGTTGACTGACGTATTAATAAAGACTGCTCACGGTTAACAAGTCTTACTCACCATGCGCTTTCCGGACACAAAATACAATACAAAATACATTGCTAGATATCAGCGCCATCTGTTTTCCAGGACATGAAGCCATAGCCGTGAGAAGTCTTGTAAATATGTCAGTCAACGCTTTTAGCGTTGACTGACGTATTAATAAGACTTCTCACGGCTATAGCTTCATATTCTGAAAATAGGAAAGCTGGAGACATTTGAATAGAAAAGTTTGAATAGAAAAGTACAATAATTTGCTTTTGTTCCACGAATTATTGCAAACGGGCACCGGCAACATTGCAATGCCGTTTCTCCAGACAGGCAGAGAGGTTGCCACGTATGGCGTTCTAGACAATAAAACGACGAAACTGTATATTTCAGCCTGAAGAAAATTGTGCAACTTCGTCTTTAATATATATCATAAATAAATAAGTGTTAAACACCGTTGTTTCATTTATTACGTGTTATGTTGGTGCATCTACTGAGTATGATTTTAGAGCAATTAAAAATATTGTTGCCTACTCTATTGCATATATATATTTTTTGGAAACTAGACAGACATCGGTCAAAATTACTTACAACCACCAATTTTATTTTTACTTTAGTAAAAAAAATAATTTTGTCTTCGTTTAGAATCATTTTCTTGTAAAATTAAACCATTTTAGTGTTTGAGTAATACTTATTGATGCCACCAAAACTAACATTTCCTAGTGGGGGTCACCACTACCACCTACTGAAACTGCTTTTATCTGTACCTACTCTTATTATCAGTCTATATTTTTTACCAAGAAGAATATTTTAGTGGGATAGGCTGCGGACTGCATTTTTCTAACTGATTATCCTTTACCTGTTACATGCCACTAAAATATCCCTCTAGATTTATTTACAGATACAAAAATTCATCTTTTATATTTTTTTTATGTCAGTGCTATATTTCGACAGAATATTTTTTAGCTAGATACCTGTTCATTTGAAAACTAATACTTTTGGATCAGTGCTTTGTCATTAAGGTCCCTGAACTCTATCCTGTGTACAATTAAATTGAAGTATGTTTACTTTTATATACAGTGTGTCCCAATTTAATACTGGACACGTCGGAAATATATGAAGGTCAAGCAAAACAAATGGTCTCTATTTTTTTATTGGTAAGCTAGAGTATCTCATAGGTTAAGATTTTTTAAAATATCAATTTTTCAATTGGAGATTTTTTACAGCAAAGTGTTACTAAGAAAACTTGTTCAGAATCAGAAGCAAAAGAACTGAGTAGATTTGCAAAATTTCAAAAGTCCAGGCCTACTTTGATGTTTAGACTTTTCTCCCACTTTTTTCTTCGAAAAGTGCAAGTTTCCTTAATAATAATAACATGATAATGATAATCTGTGATACCCAGTCTTTTCTTCCAGATAGATAAAAAATAAAATATATGAACATAATTACGCTCTGTTTCTCGGAAGCAATGTTTATAGGAACTTTTAGTCCTTAGTATCTTCTACAAAATATCAAACTTTGTCTACAAAAATTTACAAATTTACTTAGCTTATAATACACTACCTATAACCTGCAATATTTGTTAGCTATAATTTTCTTTATTCTGGACGAGAATTCGCATAGTATAGTTCCTTCTGGCTAAAATCCTGTAAACTCAACGGTTTGGGGATTTTCGTCGCTGGCTTTGCACCTGGTTTATAAAATTTATGTTTACAGATTTAAGATTTCACACATCAGACGTGTCTAAAAATATCAATTAAAAAGTTGGTACTATCAAAGCCGTTTTCTGTCTATTCATAGCTGAAGTTCAGCAATATTCAGCATTGGTCTTTCATTCGCTCACACTCTCACAAAATATAAAGGTTAGGTGTTTCTATGGCAAACTAGTGTTGTTGGGCCAAAAAAGGCGAATAGAGGACCAATGTGAAACTCGGCTTCTTGAAGACAGCTCTGTGGATGTCATTTTGAACTACTAAGACCATATTATGTGGTATTTTATTTTTAAGAAAACAATAAGGAACGCACATATTTTCGGAGTGTCTCGCAAATACGCTTGACTTGCGGAAAGTCTTTAACTCATCTTCTCCTCGTGCACACCGGGTGATTCAAAATTATTCGCGATCTTTATGAAGATCGCGAATAATTTGACCTATGAATAGGTCACAAGCCTCGAGGATGTTGAAAAATGGCAACAGGCGGCGCAAATCGGTTTAGCTATTTATCATGGTGAGAGTTACAATGCGTGGTTCCATGTTTTTTTATTCTGATGAATTTCAGGATTTTTGCCAGAAGTTCAAGTATTAGAGGAACGAGATATTAAATTATTTGTTATGTGGTTAACAAACTCTTTTGAATATTTTGATAAATGGAAAATTCTCACGTGAACGAATAGAATCACGAGCTTTTTTAAAAATTCGAAGCGTGCCGAAGTTTCAATCGTTTTTTGCAAATGTAATATGTATTGTACATACAGGGGGTCTGCTTCAAATAAAATTGAATCGAAAATTTTAAGGTTTTTGTCCTCAAAAGATGGCATTGAAGAAATAATGTGATGAAATGAGGTTAAAATCCAAGAAAAATTAGAAGAAGAAGAATTCAAAATTAACCTTCTTTTGTGATGCGACAATTTGACCTTCAAATGTTGGATTTTGTATAAATGTTTATAAACGCAATGCTGTATGAATTACAAGATATTTAAGAATGAAAATAGTACAATCTCGAATAATTAAGGTTATGATATATCGAACCACAAAGTAAAAAGCTTAGGTTCCATACAATCAGCTGGCTGACACGACAGAAAATCATTTACCAATTGGGTGCCCTAATGTTACTTCACCCATGGCGGTAGAAATTATGTTAATAATATAGGCGCAGGACTTCTGGCAACCGTATTGTAGTTCCGCGTCCAATGAGCCGTCCCAGCGGCAATTTTTCGACCGCCCTGACGAGCCGTGTCCCAAATGAGTCTAGAAGACTAAGTGCAGGCAACCGATCTCCATCCGGAGATGCAGGCCGAGCTTAAATGGACAGAAAAACAGGATGAGCCTCATGCATTTGGTGTGCACGTACGAGCATGGCTATTTAAACATTTCCATGGCAAATATTATCTAATTTTTGCTGTTTTTTTGTCATCTTCAGGCCAAACTATATTTAAGTACATGAAAGTTGTAATAACGAGTATCTAAAAGTTTCCTTCTTCTTCTAAATTAAATGAGGTACCTACAGACTTTCTTCCGTCCGTGCAAGTTTGAACGTTGCCGTTTTTCCATATTTTCATACATGGACCATCTAGCGTTCATTATTCTCGTGACTACAGGCTGTCTAAATATAACTTAGGTGCGATATTCTAATCTCGGTCTAGTTTTAATTCGTTTTTTATATATTCTGGCCTTGATAATGCTTTGATCCGACCCATCTGGATAGGCATGCACCAATCACCAATGTATTTTTTAGACTATCACTCCTTAATCTAATGGCGCATCTATGGGTATAAAATGTCTACCCTTGGAATCTGTCATTGCGTAGATTCATCATAGAAACCATTAGTGAGTTATTGTGACCAGTTTCTGTTTGATATCATAATGTCCCAATAACTCTTCAGGTACGTTTACAATTTTATTCATTTCAACAATTTCTGGTAAAAGTTTTGATCACGAAAAATATTTCAGTTGGCACCCGCAAGGCTAGATATTATGCGCGAAGCCTAAATCCTAGGACTTACACCAAATAATTGTCTGGCGTTTTCTAAACGATCCTTTTTCGAAGTACCAGTTGCGACAACGATATCATGTGGCGAGAATTATTGTTGTAGTATTTTAATTTGATTTGCTTAGTGGGATCAATGACGTCAAAACCTATAGACGTGGTGCCCCATTGTTAAAATGCCCTTTATTTTGACTCCAAGATTAAATATATCCATACTACTCTAAAAAAATGCTACAAACAAAGACAGAAAGTCAACCATCAACCAACTATACACCCGGTGATTCCCGGTTATAGTTCCTCCAGAATCACACTTAGATATCGCATGTTCTTTCTTGTTTGGGGGCGCCGGAAGCATCGGAACCTCACCTGAAGACTCGGGGGATGGTCTAACGACGCCAGCCTCCGAGCCCAGAGTCGAAATAAGTTCGGCTCGACAAAAAGGGGCAATTTCTGACAATCTCGCGACATTTTCGGAATAATTTAATGGAGCGCTTAGATTGTGATTAGTTCTGGGCGTCAAGCGTTTATCAAAACAAACCGGTCTATAGGTTCTGACGTCATTGAGTGGGACATTCTGTTTGGTGTTTGTACCACATAATTGGTATATGGATCAAAAAACCAAATTGATAGGAAGGTGCCTAAGTGGGCAAGTAGGTAACTCAATGTTTCTAATTTTAGGCGCAGGACTTCTGGCAACCGTATTGTAGTTCCGCGTCCAATGAGCCGTCCCAGCGGCAATTTTTCGACCGCCCTGACGGGCCGTGTCCCAAATGAGTCTAGAAGACTAAGTGCAGGCAACCGATCTCCATCCGGAGATGCAGGCCGAGCTTAAATCGACATAAATCAGCGGAATTGAGTGCTTAGCGTTTGCGACAAATAATAAATAGTGAGCGGGCCGGGCAGAATAGGGAAGCCGACCCAAATGACAGTTTTACAATCCGGCGAAGCCGGCCACAAATTGATTGCGAACAGCCCCGCTGCTTAGACTGGCCGACGAGAACACGGGAGGTGTTTGTTGGAGATAACTTGATGTCACGGGCGTAGCCAAGGGGGGGGGGTTTCGGGGGTTCAAACCCCCCCCCCCCCCCCGAAATAAGCAAAATATTACCTAAAAATACGAGGAGTGAAGAGTTAAATTATTATTACGTTTGAATATATGTAGTAATAGTAGCGCCTAGCGCCATCTTTTGACGAGAGGCAGACGCAGTTGCAGCCGAACTTGCCTACCCCGAAATCTAGTTTGGAATGCCTAGATATGTGCGATAAAAACCTTTTCCGAAAATCAATCAGAAATATTGACATTTTTGATAACATTTTTGAAAGAAAAAGTCAATATTTCCTTGCACTTAGTCGTTGCCAGGCAACGGAAAGTAACTGTTAGGAAATATTTATTTTTGTACTGTAAGGAAATATTATTTCCTTACAGTTATTTATAAACTAAAAAAATGATTGAGAACAAGTTTTTCGAAATTTATGTTCTTTGAGTAATTTTCGATTTTCGGAAAAATAGTATGTATACCTCGTAGGAAAAGCCACATTCCCCGACTCCGTATTGCCAGTCTCGGCTTACGCCTCGACAGGCAATCTTTATGGTCGTCCGGGAATGTTCAGCTTTTCCTACTAGGTACACAATGTACTATCATCCTAATATTTACACATTACTACAAATCTTGGCTACCATTCCTGTATATCCACTGCTACCCCAGAAAGGTCTTTGTCGAGCCTAAGGAGACTGAAAAACTATTTACGAAACACTACAAGTAAAAACAGACTTAATGGTTTGGCTCTAATGAACATTCACTATGGAACAGAAATTCATGCAGATGAAGTAGTGGATATATTAAAGCCGAAGATTTCTTCTTTAATGGTTTTAGATTTAGCGCAGAGGAACGAAATTGTTGGATATTATTGGACAAAATATTTTAAATTTTCTAGATATTTCTGATCAGATCAGCATGACAGAAATATTTGTGTGTTTTTACAACCATTCACTATAGAAAGGAGTTTGTAAATCGAATTTATGTGTTTATATGTAGAAATGAGATCAGTTTTGCACCAAGCGTGCTTCTTCAACAAGCCCTCATTTTAATTTTTTTTGCAAAAAAAAGGAAAAGACGGATATTTAGACCGTAAACTAAGTATTGTGCACAAGGGTATAAAATTGCGATAGAAACATATTTTTCTTATGACTTTTTTCGAAATTCGGTGAAATGAGCCCATTTTTCGGATATTTTTTTCATTAATGTCAAATTTGACATATAAAAAAGAGTACGTCACAACATTTGATTATGTCAATTTTGGTTCTAGAGCAAGCAAAACCTGATGCCACAAACAAATTTTCCGTAAGTTATTTACTAAAAAATTTTCCCATATGGTGCAGACTTTTTGGCGGGCACTGTATAAGTAATATAAAACAACAGGCAGAGATAATAGAGGTTTAGTAGGTTCTTCGATTTTTTCAGTTAGTTCAGTTGTCAAATAAAATAGAACCTTACATTTTACGGCACCTACCGCTCCTTCTTGCTCTCAGAAAATGACACAATAAGGTTGAAACTCTAGAGAAGATTCGAACAAGAAGAAAAATTCAAAATCAACCCCTTTTGTGGTGACAATGGTGGCAGTGTGACCTTCGAATTATCGATAATAGTCCATTTGATATGTTGTTGCCCTCTATAGGCAATTTTAATATACCAAAGGCAACTAGTTGTTGTTGATCCTAACAAAATTTGGTCATTTATTAACAACAAAAAGGGCACTAAACGGATAACCGATACCAGGAACGATCAAGTCACAACGTGGAGTTTTTTCTGATCCTCAATTGATTGTTAATGAGTTTGCGTCTTATTTTTCTACAACTTTCCAGTTACTTACCATTTCATGATTGTGTCTCTGAGTCATCTGCAACTAATCAAATTGTTGATACTATCGACATAAAATACTTTTCTTCTGACGAAATTAAGATAGCTACTACAAAGTTAAAAAATAAACTTACGTCTGCTCATGAGTCAATTCCAAGTTTTTTTGTCAAAGACTGTTGTCATATCTTTATTGAAACTCTCACAATCTATCAAAACGTCAACCTTTCCTGATTGTTGGAAATTATCACGTGTATGCCCCGTGTTAAAAAAAGGTACCTAGGTCAGATGTAGCAAACTACAGGCCTATTTCCATAATATCTAACTTTGCCAAGGTTTTTGAGGTGGCTGTGTATAGGTACCGTCTTTTATCACGCTGTCAAAAGCCTCCTTTCCAACATGGATTCATGCAAAATCGTTCAACAGCAACTAATCTGGTCGAAATTATTACACAGTTGTGTAAGTTGTGTAAGTGGTGTAAGTGGATTTCTCTAAGGCCTTTGATAGAATCGACAATCACACATTATTTAATAAACTTTCAACGTTTGGGTTACATGACACGCTTGTTTCTTTTTTTCGGTCTACAGTTTGTGTGCTATAGTGGCTACAATTCTCTCCAATACGTTGCTACATCTGGTGTTCCGCAGGGATCTAATCTGGGCCCGTTGTTATTTCTCTCACTTATCAATGGCATCACTAACAGCTTGGATTGCAACAAACTTCTGTTTGCTGGTGATTTAAAGAGTTATTCATTGATGGGTTCATTGGATCACTGCATATCCCTTCAGTCAGCGGCAGATTGATGTTTTGGCTGACTGGTGTTGTATCAATCACCTTGATCTAAACCCGCAAAAGTGCAGCGTTGCACATTACTCTCGTAAATATCGCAGCATTTTGTTTGATTATAAAATTGATGAGGTTGCCTTAACTTCGAGTGATTATATCGATGACTTGTGCGTCAGATTGATAGCTCTGTGTTGTTTAATAACCAGTACAATAAAATAGTGTCGTCAGCCTACAAATCCTTACGCTTTCTGATTAGAAACTGTCGCAGTTTTACAAACATCAAGGCCTCAAAAACATTATAAGCAGGAGAATACAACGAAAGGGGCAAAAAACTTACAGTCTCAGCTCCACAAACACAGCTTTCTTTAATATCAACTGTACATAATTATGTTTCCACCCTCCTAGGGGTTCATCTTCAGCAGTGTAACATTATAGAAAATTCAAAGCTTTCTAGACGTCAAATATACAGTGTGTCCCGTTTTTCATGTTAACACCCCTGAAAATCTAAGTAGGCTAAAGGAATTCTGAAAGGTCATCATTTGCGAAGTATTGGTTTGGCATTGCCGCGAAAGCCTGGCCTACTGCGATTTTTTAAAGAGGTGCGTTTTTCGAAAAACCATATTAAAGCATTTTTTTATTTAAAATCTGACACCACAGCGTTAATCAGGACACACCGAAACCCTCATATACCAAATTTGAACAAAAAATATACAGGGAGTTCCATTCTGCAGGGTGTCAAAATTGAGCAAAATAGGAATTTTAAAGGCATCTGCCAAATCAAGTGTGCCATGGAATCCCCTCAAAACAGTTGAATGTTCAACGGGACCACTCAAGGTATTGGTGTGCGAAGGTCCAATACAAAATATACAGAGCGTTCTTATCTGTGCCATCTCAAATTACTGAATTTTTAGAACTTATATACGGGTCAAAAATCGAGTGTATTAAATCCGCTCCACATACTATAAACGAACTAAATCTAAAAAATACAGAAGCCTGCCAGTCAGTAAGTCCATATCAGTTAATGTGGCTGATGTGCCACAACAGGAAACGCACAGAAAATGTATCATCTTAGACAGTGACTTTGTTGAGAAAGGTCCAATAATTTAAATTGTTTTTATTTGTTGGTTGGCATTTTGCAACGAAATGAATTACTTTTGTGTTTATTAATATTTTTCCAATGATTCCAGAACACTCCTGACCAGTATAAAGTTTAATAAAAATTCAGAATTTTGAGATGGCTCCGAAAAAAATACCCTGTATATTTTTGTAGTAAATCTTTTCACACCAACATTTTGAGTGGTCCTGTTGACCATGCAACTGTTTTGAAGGGATTCCATGGCACACTTTACTCGCCAGATGTCTTTAAAATTCCTATTTTGCTCAAATTTGACACCCTACAGAATGGAACTCCCTGTATATTTTTTGTTCAAATTTGGTATATGGGGGTTTCGGTGTGTCCTGATTAACGCTGTTGTGTCAGATTTTAAATAAAAAAAATGCCTAATATGGTTTTTCGAAAAACGCACCCCTTTAAAAAATCGCAGTAGGCCAGGCTTTCGCGGCAATGCCAAACCAATACTTCGCAAATGATGACCTTTCAGGGACATATCTATAAAAAAATTGCCCCGTTCAATTCCTTCAGCCTACTTAGATTTTCAGGGGTGTTAACATGAAAAACGGGACACACTGTATGTATGCGAATGTGGAAAATTAATATGAGTAATAATTATGTGAAAAAGCGTAGTCGAAACTTAGGTAACATAACATAGAGGAATCCTGAGGAAGCTCAGTTCAGAACAACAACGAGAAACTTGATTCATAATGTTTTTTCCAAAATTTATAAATTTCGAAACAAAATTTACTTTTACGACGACCACGCAAAATAATATAATTTATTTTGGTGCATCTGCGGCCAATAATAAGTCAGTGCTCGTCATTGGTGAATCAATTGTATTTATTTCTATTTCGGATAAATAGCGCTTTAGTTTTTTATGCATTATAGTAAACCTCACCCACATACTTATGTGTTGTTTGATTACTATTTGGGGGGCGTCGTGGAATTTTTCCCTTCCTTCCTTTTTTTGTGGAGTTCTTCTAAGTATTTTCCTTTTATCTTAAAATAGCGGTTTCGTATCGACATTGAATAAAGTTAGACTGTATAAAGCTAACAGAAATAGAACGCCAGCAAGGTTCAGTAACTTATTGGATTTATTCTCGTCTCAAGATTATATGTATATAGTATGCGCAAGCGCTATAAGATCGTTTCAAGGACGTCTGTTCGATAAATGGTGGTCGTATTAGAACACTGTATACTTCTGCCAACTACCACTAATTTCCTAATTCCTAATTTTTACAAGCCACCTATACTGGCTTTGTTCGAAAACTGGCAAATAGAGAGCCAACATGCTTCGTTTATGTGTCTTCAGCTATCACTACACGTAGGTACTTACTTTACTGAAAAAGTTCCTACTCTAAACTACTTACTCCTTACTCTACAACTACTACCAACCGTTTTCAAGAAGTACACTTTGTTGGTGTGTAAAGAAGAATTCAGAAGTCCATCACGGACGGCTTAGCTTATAAACAAACAATAATTACTATCAATTGCTATCACTTGTCCGCTTAGATTGTAAATATGTAGGTATTTATTAAGAATACGGAATATAGATTTACATTTTACTACTTTAATCAGTCGATAGGTATGTAGGTATGTGTGTCTATTTAATTTAGAGAGGCACATAACTATTTAATTACGAATGGTATTTTAAGTGCTTCTGCATTCTTTTCATAAGGGTTTTACGTCCATTCTGATGATCACTAAATGTGCACTAGTCCAATAAAGATGTGCTCGGCTTATAATAGGGGTCGTAAAAAATTTTTTCGGGGTTGCTTGGGGACTACCTCCTGAGTGTTCAACCAAAAGATCATACTCGGACTCCTGGTACGAATTGAGCTATAGAAACAAAAACCAAAAGTCGATAAGTCTGTTAAAAAATTTACTAGACGCTTTAAAATGTTATCTATATTATTTTGCTGGTCACGTGTGCTTTTTGATTTAAGTGAGAAAATTCCCTGTAATTCGAACAGTTTTTCGGACCTTAACCTTATAATATCCTCCACATATTTTAATATTTTGTTTGATATTTTACAAATTAGAGCAAAACAATATCGCATTTTGTGTTCAAAAGATTAGAGAATTTGAGAAACGATTCATTCAGAAACGAGAAAAATTTCAGCATTTATGCAGCCAGCTCTTAAACAAGGAAAGAGAGAGGACGCCTAACAGCGTTCGCGGCCGCAGTGGCGTAGCATGAAACGCGTTCTTAGCCAATATCACAAAAATGTTAAGAATGAAAAGGTAGTTAATTTTGACTTACATGCAGTTTGAAATATTGGTATTTATTTGCAGATAATTTCCCAAATGTAAAGCCAGTGTAAATGCTGAAATATATTTATTTGTGGCGATTTCGAATCAATCAAAATAAAATATATAATGCTATCATAATCAATTAAGAAATTTTCAATAAAAACGATATTAAAATATAAATTATATTGGCCCAATTTACAAATAAAACAATGCACTTTATCATACTAAAAGGTAGAAGGAATTTGAAGAAATTATATTGAGAAAAAATAAAGTTTTAGGCCTCAAATGCCGTTTTCCAATACCATAGCTTATACAGAGCGGCCACAGAATATAGTTATGCAAAAATTACAAAAATCCTATTTCCTGAGTGTCCCGTATGAATAACAGGCAGTAAGTATTTCAAAAAGATTTTTTTGTTGCTGGATTAAGATTCACCTAAAGCATTAATTACCATAGTCTCGTTGCACGATAAATCACAATAAAATTAGAAAAATTTAAAAATCATATTAGTCTAATCAGTTCTTTTTTTGACTTTTTTACAAGAACTTAAAAAAGTTATTGTAACGATATTTGACTGCAATTTGCTACAGCTACAATCTAATTCGTGCTAGACACCATTCATATATCCCAATAAGACGTTTTCTAAAGAGTTTTATTGTGTTTTTTTTTTGTTCTCTATTATGGAATTTTGGTATCTATGATCTTCATTGTAGTTTAGACACAAAAGAGTAAGAGGTACCTTGACGTACCTAGGTGAAATCAGGGCACTTTGTTCAGTGTTACATTTTTATGTGCGACTGCTTGCCGCCAAGTTGTTAATAGTACCTAGTAATGGTTCTTCGCCTCTTATTATGAGAAACAAGCTATTGTTATCTCTTGTACACAATGAACAGTTGGCTCAGCATACAGGTGTAAGAATACGTTTTGAATTAACAGTTAGGTACTTAAATTGAATTACTTCGATACGCATCGGTAATTGCCAATACAAGAGCAAATAAAATGGCTGCTTTGAAAAATACATGCGGGTTTACCCACGCAGAGGAAGGAATAAATCACCGGTTTTTCAGCTAAATAAATTATAATATTTACTTATTTTAATTATATTACGGAGTTTTCGGTCAACATATCGACCTTCCTAAGGTTAAGTGCTTGTTGTTTCAAAAGTGAGGAAAATACAGAATAAGCACAGATAGAGGTGTACTTATGTTCAAATAATTTTTAATATACTTCTTTGAAAACACCTTATTTTCATCTGTTTTAGCAATAATGAAAGATGGGGTTTTTCGGGCTAGCGCACGGAAACATAGCATGGAAAAACTTTCCATGCGCTGAATAAAAATACTGGCTTTAAAATAGAAATATACAGCAAAGTAAACTAAATTTAAGAAACTCTATATATGCTCTCTGATATTTAACGTACCTATTTTGTATTTTAATTCGTAAGTGTTTCAATATGTAGATACATTTCTGTAATATTTTTGACGTTTTATTCACCTTGTCTAACAATAAACTACCTATAATTTACAACAAAGCACCTTTGAAATAATTTGAGAGTAACCATGGAAACGCATCATACATACCAAACACTATATTATTGTCTGCATTGTTTATTTTCTGTCAATTAAATTTATTATAATATGCCGATAAAATGTTTTAAGTTTCCGTTTTCAAAGAAGTATAATAAAAAATATCGTTCATTACACGTCCAGAAATAGATTTTTCCAGACTCGTAATGAAATATAGGTACTATTTCAACTGCTTTGCAAAATCAACCTTCGTTTGCTTACCTCAATGATTCTTGTAAACATCCTAACCCTTATTTTCTTGTCGCTGTCCTTAACGAACATGAATAGAGCCATTTTCGAACATGCACTTCACCGTTTTTAAAAAAAATTCCACGTCGCTTTTTGATCTGCTCATGGATACAGTTTGAAGGTAACTGGAGGAAATGGCGTAGCCTAAACTTTATATAATATAATCAGACGTCACACGTGCGGTTCCTGTTTTATTTTGATTCTGTGTTTCCACAAGTGCACAAGAAAATAAATAATCGCTTATAAATCGCAAAAACCAGCACGGATTTTGTCAACGGCCATATTAATTTCGCGATAATCGTCGTGACGTCGGTATTTTTAGACAGTTGTCGGAGCGAAAAACGAGCTGTACGCCAATTTAAAATGGATTTTCCGATAAGTATTCGCTCTTTCGTTTAGTTATTTCTGGACTTGAATGTATGTCAGAGGCGGGAGAATTTGTTATGGAAAATCACAGGCAACATCGCGCAGAAAAAGTAAACCAAAACTGAATTAGCAATCAGAAAATAGCGCCTATACATATTGTTAAAGTTATAACACTTGGGTGAAGCATTTTAAAAACAAAACTTCAGGGCCGGTTTTGTATAAAGACCCTTTATAGGGACTCCCTCTATAATACTTTGCACTACGACTGTTAAGATTCCTACTTTGTTTTTCTCTTGCAAATCCGCGAATCAATTAATTTTCGGTCATGTTTTTTTGGCACGGTCGGTTGGTTTTGGCGAATTAATGGCATCAGAACGCAGTAAGCTTAAAAAACAACAATTTATTATTGTTTTGTATTAAGTAACTGTTAGTTTGGAGTCCGTCCAATGCAACGAGGTTCACTCTTCGCGCTGCGAGTTCCATATGACCACCAAGCGAGACAGTCGTTACTTTGCTTTAATTGCCACATGTTGGTGCTTAGAGTGAGCGAACTTTGTATCTAATGATTTAAGTAACGTTGGAATTTAGTTGGGTAGGTGATTTTCCTGTCGTGGATTTTTCAAGTAGCAATTATGATGAGTATTTCCTTCATACCAGCTACTTAGGTATATCCAATAACACAGATCTTTTCTGAAACAACCAGTCATATGCCCTTGCGGATCTGATGCTCAATACACACATCGACGACAAAATTGGTTTGTTTTGCATTGTTTTAAATTATGCAGATGAAAATTATGTTGTATATAAATGAATTATATAATTATAATAGAAGATCACTGCTATGAAGATTCACAATTTAAGGAAATTCACATGTTTCTTTAGCATAAATAATGGTACCTATATATTACAACTTTACACCATAACTTTCAGTTATCTAAGCTTTCGCTCTTACTCTGAGAGCTAAAGGGTAGTAAAGGGTAGTAATTGTAATAAATGGCTGTGGAAATTTTTCAAAAGGTACTTAAAATTTATTTACTGTTATGTTGTAATAATACATTTTATGACATTTGGTACAAAATGTCCGAAAATCATGGAATGGCGGCAGGAAATGCCAAAAGGTTGTATACAAATTGTAAAATTATTAATAATTGAATGACAGTTTTGTTTATAGCAACAAGTTCTAAAAAAAACGTGGATTGGCAAACGAAAATATTAATAGAAACAATTTAAGGTTATAATATTTATCAAAAGGGAATGAAGAAAATGCTTAAAGGTTAGAAAAATTTATTTATGTTTTATCAAATTCTAAAATGTAAGAATAAAATTATACTTGAATCTTGTATGTTATTTTATTCATAGCAAACCTTTCTTTATTAATTTCAACCATCTCTAGAAATAGTCTTTTGTAGTAATTTTGTTCATATTGTAGGATTTTAGCATTATCAAAATTAATTTTATGTCCCCTAAGGACAACATGTTCGGAAAGCGCGGAAGTATTTTTATTTAATTTACTATCACTTTTATGTCTCGAAATTTTTTGTTTTAAAATTTGTGATGTTTAACCTACATATTTTAAATTACAGTTATAGCAAGGAAGGCAATAAATTATATCAGATCGATTAAGGATAGGGATGGAATCTTTTAGTCTGGTGTATAAATTAACAATAGGTTTTACATTTCTTAAAGCAATTTTTATATCTTTCTAAAGCATTCAGTAATTTTTGGGGTAAGTTCTTTGATGTAGGGTATAGATTTGTAATTAATATTAAACCCTTGAGGATTATTTTGATTTCTTTGAGGAGTTCTCTATTCAAATTATTATTGTTTCGTGTATTAAATAATAATTTGTTTGTTAACTTTTCAGGATAACTAATATTATCTTTTTCTATGGAAAATTGTAAATTTCATTCAAATCAATCAATTTCATTGATTTTATCAAAAGGAACTGAACAAATAATGTCATCAACATATTTTTTAATAAAAAATTCATTGAAAGGAAGCTTAGCTAAAGATTCATCTAATTTAGGGATTATAGAATTACTACCCTGACGAAGCTCTCAAAGTAAGAGCGAAAGCTTGGATAACTGAAAATTATGGTGTAAAGTTGTAATATACCATTATTTATGCTAAAGAAAACTGTGAATTTCCTTAAATTGAATTATATAATATTTACATTGGTAAACTGTTTATGTTAGATCGCTGTTTAAATAAATACCTAACCATATTTTTAGAAAACAAGCCAGTGTTAAAATGGTGAAAAAATCATATCCAAACGTAACGATTGTTTTCTCAAACGCTCCAGTCGCAGCTGTTACTTTGACGATTATTCAAAACTATAGGTAAGTTTCTTCCTAATGAATCTTTCGAAAAACTAATACAAAAAAAAAAACCTGACAACAATTTTTCTTGGTAAGCTCAGGCTCACTAATATAAATCGGTCTTTTGTTTTTTGATAAGTTTGCTCGAGGGATTTTCCCACAAAATAAAGTGACCAGTAGTTAATTGACACTCCTGATATTTCTAGGCAAAATAGCGCTTTCAAAAAGTATATCGATAAAATTTATGTATGTATTCCTACTTGTTATGATATTATCTACTTATATGGCTTGATTCATAGAGTCACGTAACTTGTAGGTTTTGTATGAGGTATGTTGTATGTTTATGATTCTTTGTGAGAACAAACCTTATACCATTAAAAAAATGATATCCATATATTACCTAACCTCTCAATATTTTTTTGTTTTCTTTATCATTATTAGTAGAATAATACTATGAGAGCATCAGGCCAAACCTGTTGGTTGGTTGGTGGTGGCTTGATACTCTCATAGTATTCCTACTATTACTTTTCGGGAAATTTCATCGTTACAGTACTTATTTGAGTTTAAAGGACACGATTTTGGCCCTCAAACGTATATTGTTTTTAAAATATATTCTCTTATTAATAACAGCTATTTATGTAACTAATTAGGAAAAGTGCTTGACGAACGAAAATTTGACCTTTTGCTTTTGAAAATTAGAGAGAGATTTCAAAACAACTTGCTATACGTATTTTACTGTGTTTTTAATGGAATTTAACAAAATCCCGCGATTTACACATTCGCAAATTTTCATAAAAATCCCAAAGGCTAAAACACTTGGAAGCCATCCAAAGAATCTTGCCAAAATCGTGGAAATTTTATTTTTGAAATCGTAGCGAGACCTCTACACAAACCACTGCATGTGCAATTTTTTTTCAATGGAATAATAGTAGATATAGTTTTTTCAGTTAAAACTATATTTAAATAATAAATAATATTTTTAGCATGGGCAAAACTTCAGTTTACTAGATAGTGTATTCAACAACAAGGCAATTAAATTTATAAAGTATATCCTGAAATTCAGATTATTCTTAATTTAAATAAATTTTATGGTCTCTTTTGCGATATTCTACAATAATGATACCCTAGAATAGAAACATTCAGTTTCATTCCGTTTCAGAAACGCGTATGCTGGCGCCACCTGTACGTCAACTCCCGAACTTCTCGAAAAAACTCTAAAGCTACCTGTTAAAAATACTCCTCCGTTCCTGGATACATTCCAGAGCTATTTCGATCGCATCAAGTTTATTCCAAACATTTGTTTTTTGACCCTTGAAACAATTTTTAGTGGTATCCATTTATTGCGGTTTTTATCGCGTTATTTTATTCGGGCGTCCTTAATCCGGCAAGCACGAACATTGAGTCTAGGCCAACTCCGTTTTTTAGCGACCGACATTTTTAGGTTGCCGAACAAGTGGGACTGTCGCGGCAGATTACCGGTGGCGTTGAATTCAACGGGCCTCGGCCGTTTTTCAGCGCCAACTCAACTCCACCCGTTTGCTAATAGAAGAGGAAGACTGAAACCAATATATTTACTTAAAATACACATAGTTTCAAAAGTTTTGCATCACTGTGTATTTTAAAGTTTGGGCTCGGTCTGAGACACAATATATGCATATTTTTGTAAAAAAACAGCTTTTTTTACCTTCTCGATAAGAAACACAACAAAAAGTTGCGAAAATAATTCGCTTTCCGCATTGGTTTGAATTCTTTCAAAGGCTTGTATCTTTAAATTTATTTAATAGCGCTAGAAAATATGCCAAGAACCGTTATCTCCAACTTTAATCGGGCAAGAATTGTTGCTCTAGTAGAAGAAGGGTTATCCCAGAGGGACGTAGCTCAAAGAATAGGTGTGTCTCAAAGTGACGTGTCGCGGACATGGAACAGATACTTGGAGACAAATTCAGTGGCTGACAGGCACAGATCTGGAAGAAGGAGAGTTACAGATGCCCGTCAAGACAGGTTTATCACTTTAAGTGTGAGGCGTAACCCTTACATTGCATTACCGGCTCTTAATCGAGAGGTACGTAACGCTACTGGGGTTCAAGTATCTCTTGCTACGATACGCAGAAGGATTTTAGCCACTGGATTACGCAATCGAAGGCCCCTTAGAGTACCAAAATTAACTCCATTACAAAGGGCAAGGCGATATGACTGGGCCGTAGAGCAAAGACCGCTACCACAGCATCACTGGCATAACGTGATGTTCTCAGATGAAACAAGAATTTGTCTTCTTAGTGATAATAGACGAATTCGAGTATGGAGACAACCAGGCAGTCGCGAACAACTACGCACGGCAAGAGAAACTGTTCCTTATGCTGGTGGTGGGGCCATGTTTTGGGCGGGAATTATGCATGGTTTTCGAACACCACTTTTATACATAGAGGGAAACTTAAATGGAACTTCGTACGTCCGTGATATACTGCAACCTATAGTGTTTCCAAGACGTGAGGAGTTTGGCGAAAATTTTGTCTTTATGGACGATAACGCTAGACCTCATCGTTCGAGAGCAGTTAATCAGTTTCTTCATGAGCGGAATATTGTGAGAATGGATTGGCCACCCAATTCTCCAGACGTGAACCCTATTGAGCATGCATGGGACATGCTTAAGAGGGCAATTGTACGAAGAGACAACCAACCTAGAACCATTGCCGAATTGGTAAGGGCCGCCATTGAAGGATGGGACAATATTCCACAACATCGGTTGGATAATTTAATTGATAGTGTCCAATCACGACTAGACGCATGTATAGGGGTTAGGGGAGGGAATACAAGATACTAGTGCCGCAGAAGTTGGATTTATTAAAAATATAAATTTCCCTAAATTCGAAATTTTGCTTTATTTTCACTACGAATCGACAATTTTATCTTTGTAAATACTTTCAAATATTGGCCAAGTGACGTTTATTTACTAAAAAAAAAATATATGAAAAATACAAATTTTCTGTTGAAAATTCATAATGATGCAAAACTTTTGAAACTATGTGTAGTTACAAAATTTATTTTTTAAAAACAAAGCGTGATTTACAATAAATAATATTCGACTCAACTAGGTAGGTATAGTATTTCTAAAGTCACTTAAAACAGCAAAAAAACTCTAATTGGCGTCACAAAAAGAATATAGGAGATAAGCGTCACGCAGTTTTCAAAAATAAACATATTCTACAAGCAACATAATATGGTTTTTTAAAGATTGTCGTCAAACACAACTTAAAGGTTAATGTACCATATAATATTGTCAAATGGTCTCTAAAAAGCCATATCGATTATAACTACTTACTAAGATCTGTGAAATTATGACACGGCTATCCACCGCATTTCGCTGCACAAGTGGCCAGCCGTCGAACAGTGTAATCCATGCAGGTATTGGCGATTTTATATTAGGCAAGCATGCAGTCACTTATTTTTACTACAATATCTATCTTATCTGTCTCCTTAATCTCTTTTTACTACTACCAGGTTCGGTTTAATATGGTTAAAGTTAAAGAAGTGTTTTGTCTCGAATTTTATTGCCGAGGCGCCTGTTCTCGAGCTACCATGGTAAAATATAAATGAACTCACTTGGAACACAGTGATATACGTAGCACGATCTATTTCATAGCATTTGCCACGCTCCCCTGCTGGTAAAAATACCAGACTTATCAGCAGAAATCACCCGTATACAAATCAAAGGTTTTTATGCGGTCGACGTCGACCTAGTCAAGGAGGCAGCCAATAAGAAAGCGAGCGCAGCGATTTGATTGGTCGGCGTTTCGGAGATCCACGGAGCAGCTGTCGACGTGGGCCAGTTAGGCCAGTATAACCAGTGCCGTGCATGGCAATAAGGATTGCGCTTCATTTTACGGATTTTGATTTTGTGTACAGATTTTTGCGTGGTGTTGTTCTGTGTGAAACAAAATTATTGGTTTGCTTTGGTTTTAATTATTTCAAAGTTTATTTCATTATATTTTAGAGCATTTAAATATTTTTTTGTAATATTATTAAGGGCCGTGCGCCGCCTAAGACTCGGTCTTGTTTTACAAAGCAAACGTCGCCCAAGCGTTTTTATGTTGTTCCATGTGACCTCATTTATTACCATACCTACTTCAATCAGTCACTAAAAAATTATAAATAAGCACACTACAAAAACATTTGACAAGCAAATAAGTAGGTACCTATTAAGGCATAGTGTACGATGGTAGAATGGTCCCGAAATTTTGGAATATAAAAAAATCATTATAATAGTACAGTAAAATTAACACAAAATTAGGCCAAACCCAAACATCCAAAGAAAAAGTCCTTTCTAGCGCGAAATAGTTCCATACCCTCCTAAGAGTTAGTACCTACTAAAAAGTTACACCACCACCAGCGTCGGGTTTCGGGGGGAGGGAGTGAAGAGGGCAGGAAATTCTTATTTTTCACAGTTTTGCGTGAATATCTAGTAAACTATGAGGTTTAGCGCAAACGTCATCCTATACGCAAATGATACACATTAAATTCCGAACAAGAATTGTTATATACAGAATTATGGTAAAGTGAACGGTTTCCATGATATGGAGGGGTAAAAATTTCTTTGCTTTTTATTTCACGTAGTTTTTGTTGAAAAAACTTAAAATGATTCCAGTAAAAATTAGTAACTGAACAATGTATGTAGAATATATTATATAGATATATCTATGCATATATAGATACATATTACACCCATAGATTGTTATTTTTTGTCACAACATAACCTCATAAGTATATGACTGTAAATATGTCCAATACAAGTTAGTAGGTAGCCTTAGTTAATTTGTACTCACTTTTTGCCCTCATTCATTATAGCGTTCTGATTTCCATTCGTTCTTTTATGTCAAATCATCCCCATAATTTGTCCTTAGCTTGTAAAAATGAGAAAGTCATGAATAGGAAGCTCATGTGAAAAACAAGAAAATATATATTAAACAATCCTCATCGTATGCTTCTGCAGAGATGGATGCGTCCAAAACTGCGAGTGTCGAAGAAGTGGTCTCAATTGTTCAAGTATGTGCAGCAATTGCTTAGGACTTGCATGTCTCAATAGAGATACTGTAATCATCGACCACGATTTAAATGATGATTCTCAAGTGGAGAACACGAAGATTTGACTGATAACGCAATTAATGATTCACCTAAAACTTATAACCTTTTGTATCATTTTGATTTCCCTCCCATTTTTTCAATATAGATTGTTTAATATATTTTCTTGTTTTTCACATGAGCTTCCTATTCATGACTTTCTCATTTTTACAAGCTAAGGACAAATTATGGGGATGATTTGACATAAAAGAACGAATGGAAATCAGAACACTATAATAAATGAGGGCAAAAAGTGAGTACAAATTAACTAAGGCTACTAACTTGTATTGGACATTTTTACAGTCATATAATTATGAGGTTATGTTGTGACAAAAAATAACAATCTATGGGTGTAATATGTATCTATATATGCATATAGATACATCTATATATATTCTACATACTACATACATTATTCAGTTACTAATTTATACTGTAATCATTTTAAGTTTTTTCAACAAAAACTACATGAAATGAAAACAAAGAAATCTTTACCCCTCCATATCATGGAAACCGTTCACTTTACCATAATTCTGTATATAACAATTCTTATTCGGAATTTAATGTATATCATTTGCGTATAGGATGACGTTTGCTCTAAACCTCATAGTTTACTAGATATTCACGCAAAACTGTGGAAAATAAAAATTTCCTGCCCTTTTCACCCCCTCCCCCGAAACCCGACGCTGGTGGTGGTGTAACTTTTTAGTACTAACTCTTAGGAGGGTATGGAATTATTTCGCGCTAGAAAGAACTTTTTTTATGTTTGGGTTTTGGCCCAATTTTACTGTACTTACTATAAATACTTACATTTTTCATTTATCCACCTCAGTCTACTGTACAAGTAGGTACCAAATTTGGTTTGAGTTATCATTTTATAGCGATTTTGGTTATGAATTAAGAAATTATAATTAAGTACATGCTCTCATCTTGTATCGATGCTCTCATCTTATGTATCCACAACGTTATGCCTCAGCTAAGTTCTAAGGTTCTCTGTAATAAATTTCCTGTTATGTTTTCCTTAAATTTGTAGCTTTTCCTGTTAAATAGTCTTGCAACTTATGATCAGACAGGCAGCTGTTTTTGATCGTATTTATTACATTAAGAAATTTGAGTGAACATTCGCGGTTGTTTACGAGTTTCGGTTCTCTCATTTTACATTTTAATTGCCTGTATTCTGCGTTCGTAAAAGAAACTAGTCGTATTTCATGCGAAGCAGAGAGCCAGAGAGACGAGTGCAGCGGAAAGACAAAGCAGAAATGTATCTATTTTGAAAAGTATGTATTTTTGTCGACTATAAACGAAATAAACGTTTACAAAACGAACGCATTAGTTTCTAACGAAAATAAACATTGGTCGTTTCCTCAATGAATAATTTACCTTCTCGGTTTTACAGTTTTTTCTGTTATTTTTGGAAGCAGGGTTTTACGTTTGACTGTCAATATTTAGTTATGTATTAAGGGAAGAAGTTGATATCATACGATGCATATAATTATTTAATTAATTGAATCTTGTCGATGTTTTAATTTGGTAGAAATGATTGGATACTGAGGATGTGTATGATAGTTTTGTCCAAATTTTAAAGAGATAGAAAATCACTAAAATTTCGTTATTGTTGTGAAGAAAACATCAAATGATACACCTGGTTGTATTCAAAATAAAGATTATGATTTTATCCCCGTATGTCAATTATTGCTCCTTAATAGTTTTATCTGTGTGATTTACTAATTATTGTCCTATACACTCACTGGGTTTACTGCGGTTTTCTAGGGTTTTCCGTAGTATTCTAGCGAATGCTATCCTAGTTCTATCGGAAAAAGACGGCCCTAGCCGAATATGGCAACGAAACACAAAAACAATAGTAATTGCCCCCCTTCCGCGCACAAGCGAATATTGTTAGTTGGTAATTTCGCCATCCTAAGTTGCAGCAAAAAATGCAACCGGGTCATAAGTCCAGGTCAGTAACGAGCCCATTTGCACAATGGATAACGAAACGTACAAAACCCGCGAATATTTTCACTGCCCAAAGTTGGAACCAGAGACTGTTTAAAATAAGGGGACCCAGCATGTCACAGTCTATCACATAGGAAAAGTGAAGCCTTGAGGGGAAGTTTGTTTTCTGTATACTCCAAGGAGACCATATAAGTGGGCTAGTACAAGGTTATGTTATATGTCAATGTCCAACTGCCATCAGGTTTTATGTGACATGCCAGTGCCATAGATTCCAAAGGAGGCAAAATATTTCTCATCATAGTTCACAATTTTTAAGTGTTCTAACTTCCAGATAGACAATTAAAGGTAATGCGGCCGCCTGTAGTAGTCCCAATAATGGCAACCAGATTTTTCTTGTCTCACCTTTAGTAATCCTACAATTCCCATTACGTGGGCATTATATAAGTAGGTAGTTCGAAACAAGTCGTATTTCGTAAATTTTAAATTATTAAGCAGGTAGCTTCAGTCACGTCCTTTTTTAAACAGTTTTTATCTACAACTATGAGTTTATTTTACGTTTGTGAGGTACCTACCTTGGGCGAGAAATAAAATTACAAAAATTTTATAATGAGCACCGAGAAAAACTACATGATTAGAACTAAGTACAAGACCTAATCTTATTAGTCCATCCCGAAATCTGTGAAAGTTCTTTGATAGATACATTATACATTCAACAAGGGAAGAAAGTTCGAGTACGTACCTATTATACCTACATATTACAAATAGTTTGAGGAACCTGGTAACAAGGTGCAATAGCGACAAATTCTCAAATAAGCAAAATCGGCACTGATTTACCACACTTATACATATTACTTAAGTTCCTGGAAATAATTGCAGGAAACCAAATTCAAATATAAAATAAATTTGATTCATTTGGCACTTGCCATATTCTGTGTTTGTTGACAGAACATTGTCAAGCCTAATTTTTACTAACAATCAAAGTACCTGTTATATTCTTAGATTCTCCAATAAAATGGCATACTTGGCATCATTGAGACCATTAGAATGAGGAAAGAAACGGCCTCACTTTGGAAAGTATAATGCTGGGTCCCCTTACTTTAAAGGGTCCCTGGTTGGAACCCCTTTGAACGATCCGGAAAACCTTCACTGTCACTTTCACAACACCGAAATAAAATTTGCCTGAGTACGCACCATAGACGCTATCGCAAGTAGACGATTATACCAAAATACCAAAATGAAAGTGTTTCCATGACGTTTGAAATTATTATTCAAATGAGTTGTAGTCATAGTTATTTTTTTGTAGCGGTATAATTTTGATTGCAATAGGGTTTTTATTTTATTATGTTCTTTTTTTCGTATCACTTGGGTAACTTTTCACATCATAAATCAATGAGTGACGTCATTAACTGATTAAGACACATATACCCAATGTTATACCCATGGTTAACAGAAAATTCCTAGGGATTTTGTGGAGAATGTCATCTGACAAAATCGGGACTTCTTACAGTAATCGGGGTATACCATCTAACCACTACAACTGCTTATCTATGCACTGACTTCCACTACCTACAAGTAATGCATAATTAATTATTTAATAAGTAATGCGTGTTAAGTGCAGCATATCGAAATCTCTTGTATACACGACAGGTGTTGGCTTTCCGACAAAATTTCAGCGTGTTTTCCGAAATATACGAACATTAAATCTGAACATTGCTGCAAGGTCGACACTCGTATTAAATCGAACCGGCGTCATAATGCGAAGTAAATATAGCATTATCTCGGAAATTGAAGTTTATTTTAGCTGTAGTGCGTCTCTTATATTTATTGCTTAAAGCCCGGTTCTCTAATGTCAAAAACATTTTAATTTGTGTAGGAAAATTTCTCCTCTTTCGCTATTGTTTATTTCCTGGTACGTTTCACGTTTGATCTCGAAACACCTTGGATTGTTTGTGATCTTGAAATAGGTACACCTTTCCTCATGTTTACTTAGAAAAATTACACGGCTCGACTCGTTCGGAAATTTTCTGTGGGACACACAAGTTCGTTTACTCTATTGTTTTGCCGTATAGAGAATAATTAACTCACTGTTTATTTGGGGACTATGCCAAAGGCAAGAATAATGCCAAGTTTTATTTCAAAGGATGTGTGAACCCCGCATGTGCATTCTGTATTTCGCAAAAATAATAGTTAAACCAGCCCAAACCAAACCTAGGTATTAAATTTGTCGTCAAATCTGACCAATTGTCTAAACGCGTTTTTTTATATCGTTTTTATAGTTTTTAAATTTATTTCAATGTTTAATCCTGAAGGAAATTTTATTTTATTTTTTTTGTGTTTATATCGAAAAGCAGCAAATACAAATGCTTGCCAAACATTTCATTTCGAAGTATTTTTAAACGGTACTTACTGTTTTATTTTAGAGCCATTTTTACGCAAACCAATCGAACGTGCTATAAAAATTTTGTGCAGAACACAGTTGTAGTGTGTCCCAAAACTTTACGATTAATAAAATGTTCCAAGCTGCAGCGAATAGGTCAATGTGTCTTGTGAAATCGTTTACGAAAATAATTCATTCTCAAAGCTACGCTCCGATTTAATTTTAAATGATTTATCACAAACTTATAAATAATAGGTGTGTTTTTTCAAAGACGAAGGTCAAAACCAACGTATATTTTCTACGTACGTAGGGCACAAGGTGCGTTTACTTAAAAATTACTGAATAAAAAATGATTTACATGTTTAACAATTCAAAAAATATATTTGGCGACGATTTATCCGTTTTGTATTTTGAAATCTGCCCAAATTTAATGACTTCGCATGTCCCAGACTTTTAAAAATCCGTTTGCTGGAAGTCACGCCAAAATCCAGTTTGTGCCAAAATAATGTAAAGCGGATCTAGTGGGCGTTGCTTAATCCATAGATATAACAAAAAAAAATGGAAAGACGGAACTGTTCCCACAAACCACCGAAAGCTTTTAGGATAATTAATTTTAATTTTAGGTTACTATTTTTGTATTTATAGACAGCGGCACGATATACACACGGGTATTTTTAGGTGTCGTTACTTAACCTAAATTTTGTAATAAAATATCGACACATGTTCGACCGGCAAGAGACTACACCTAGGAACCTTCAATAAATCGATAAAATAGTGGTGAACTCTACTTCTCGTTGTTACTTCAGCCGAAATAGCCCTGAACCAAACAACATTGTCTATAAATATATAGATATACAATAATATATACCTACAAATAATAATCTGGTCATATAATATGAATTCGTATAGGTAGGTAATCCCCTCGGTAATCTGTAAACGATCCAAAGGGTAGTTTCAAGTTTTCCTCTTAGGAAATCGGGTAAAAATACTCGCGCAGTTTTGTTGTAGCGTCATTGTTTGAATGCGCAAGAATGACGAGCGGTCGAAAATAGACCCGGCAATTTACAACACTATATTTTCGGCAGATGGAACCGAAAATCGACTGTACACCAGAAATTTACGATATTACTCTCTTGAACAGGAACCAATCATCGAGACACATTTGTTGGAAACGTGTTTTAAACACAAACAAATAAATCAAATATAAATATAAATTACATATTTTGATATTTCATAAAATTGTATCCCAATCGTTACTTAGAAAATGAAGCGTTTCTTAACCTTTATAGTAACTACAAATGTTGTTCTATAACATGAAAATTAATAAATAATGATAATCGCATTTTATAGTCCTCCTTACGGCAGAATGCGTGCGACGTAAAGGGGAAGAACTCGCAAATATTATAGAATTAGTCACAGTTCAGGGGCGCAGCTCAATTTTGTGTAACTCACTGACTTAATTTTCATATAATTGTTATTTAATTTATTGTTAATATTATTCTTAACGGTGATGCCTTAGATTATGGAGGAAGGCAAACCCTTATAACATTGGCAATTATTTCTCGTGCTTGAGAATGCAACGTTCTTCCCTGTTTACTCATTTTGCACACGTTAACTCCCGAACATACGAAACGCCACTGAGCTCTCTGAGCCGGCGGAAAAAACTTGTCAGCGGCCTAAAAAATGAGGTCTGTATGGTAGCCCAAATACGCCGTTAACTTTACGTACTATAGAAACGGACATAAAACGCGTTGGCTAACTGGTTTTGTCAGCCGACTCCTTCGCAGAAATGCTGTGTTGCCGTATTTCAAACACGACGATGTTGAAAAAATATAATAGGTGTTTTATCACACCGCGTTAAAAATAAATGATAAACAAAAATGGGTAAGTGGTCCCGTTTATTTTTTCGGTATAACAGAGTTCAGAAATTCGGCTTCAATATGATAAAACTTGTATTCGCCAATAAATAACAACTACTTGTATAGGAAATCTCGCAACGCTGCCCGCATTATTTAGAAACATTTTCTTTCGTGCTTTGGACTATAGCTAAACTACGTTTAGGATGTTAATATTAAAGATTTTTTTAGAAAATTCTCTTGGAAATAACTTTTCACAATATTTTTCCTGGACATTTTTTTGCAACATTAGTTTGTAATTGTTTATAATTGATGATGTTTGCAGGGCTAATATCACCAACGAGATGCCAATTTCGATATATCTTTCCCGAGTTATAATCTCATAGCCGAAAATACATCAGGAGTGCTTATAGCGAGTTGTGTATTTTCTTAGTAGTGGGATAATAATGAGTTTAATTAACTTAACATATGGTATTTATCTATTGTTAGGCACAACGCGGGATATATTTAGAATGAATCTAACAACTTAAACTACAAATACCTAGTTATTTTGTTTGTTGGTCTTTTTATTTACAATTGCTATTAACAAAATTCTTGTTAGTTTTTATTTGAATCCCTTTTATTCAAAGTGATTTAGACATTCAATTGAACCGTGTTTTTGATTCAATTAAAAATACTGAAATATACGAGACATCAAATTTGCCAAATGTTTAGTTTTTAATTCAGTAAAAGGTAAATGTTTAAATCAACACTTAATAAATAAAAATGTGGTAAGTGTACAACAATTTAAATTATTAGCTCTGATTACAATGGAAAATTTTCAAAATGATGCCACAAAATTTTGAATACAATAGCATGTACAGGGTGATCATTTTCAGACGCCCAGCCTATGTAGGTGGAAAACGGTCAAAGATATGGAGATATTATATGATATGGGAGATAATATATGGTCTATAAAAGAATAAATTGGCCCATTTAGCGACTCTTTGCAAATACGACGCCAGGCGTCGCGACGCCAAGAAATATGTTTTCCACCAACATACCATTTTTAATATTATTTTTTGTTATTCGCCATTTCCACATGATGTAGGGTTCTCGATGATTTTATTTTTGGAGATACTGCCCTTACCTTCTTACCCTTGTCAACATGCAAATCCAGGACCGGCTATGATTTTTTATACCCCCAATTTTCACTAAATGCATTTCGCGATTTTTTTGTTTAAAATCTGATCCCACAGCCTTAATTAAGACCCCACAGAATCCCCATATTATACCAAGCTTGAACAAAAAATATACAGGGAGTTCTATTCTACAGGGTACCAAAATTTAGCAAAAATGCAATGTTAAAGGCATCTAGTTATATACTATTTTTCCATGCACTTCTGTTGTGGCACAATACCCGCCTTAACTCATCTATGGGCTTACTGACTGGCAGGTTTCTGTACATTTTAGACATAGTTCGTTTATAATTTCTGCGGCCGTTTTGATACACCTAATCGATTTTTGTCATTCTTGATCTGTATAGGTAAAAGTTTGAGTTGGCACAGAGAAAAATATCCTGTATAGGTATTTCAACTGTTTTGAGGTAATTCCATGGTATTCTTGACTCTTGACTCGCCAGATGCCTTTTTAAATTCCTATTTTGTTAAATTTTGGCACATTGTAGAATAGAACTTCTACATTTTTTGTTCAAACATCAGAAAATTTTATTCTTGATAAAAGTTTGTGCATTATTTTTAATTTTAGAGAAAACATGTATTATGAAAAGTAAGATAAGCCCAAAGCCCAACAATAAAGTTTCAACTTTTTATGATTTACTCTGTATAGAAAATAAAACCACTTTATGTTCCGTTCCAGAGAGGATTTATAATTTATAAACGTGAGTGCCATAAAAATTAATATGTTTGAATATGGCTCCTGCAAAATAAAAACGAAAAAATACTTTTTTTGGTGCAAACTTTATTCCGGTCACGTTACTACGAGTTGGATATGACAAATAATAGGAGGGAAGACTATACCTTCACATTGGAAATAATCAATTTCAAATTGGGAATAAATAACTTTAAATTGGGAATAGTCTACTTCAAATTGAGATTAAATCAATTTCAAATGGGGAATAGACTACTTCAAATTGGGACTTTATAGTCAATATGAAATTGAGAATAAACAATTTCAAATTGGGAATATTCAATATTATACTGAAAATCAACAACTTCATATTAAACAATATTTTACTTACTTACATACAGGGTGTCCAACTTTAAAACTGTACAAATCCGTAAAATCTTCATTTTTGGAGATAATCGCATAAACTTTTTTTTTGTTTGAAAGGCCTTTAAAAACCGCTTCTCCTGAACTTCCTGCCATTTTTAAAATGCAAATCCAGGGCCGGCTGCGATTTTTTTATACACCCGATTTTCACGAAAGCCATTTAGCGATTTTTTAATTTAAAATCTGACTCCACAACGTTAATTAGAACACCCAAAAAAAAAACCATATACAAATGTTGGTGTGAAAAGATTTACTACAAAAATATACAGGGTATTTTTCTCTGAGCCATCTCACATTCTGAATTTTTATTAAACTTTATACTGGTCAGGAGTGCTTTGGAATCATTGAAAAAATATTAATAAACACAAAAGTAATTTCTTTCTTTATAAAATGCCAACCAGCAAATAAAAACAATTTATATTATCGGACCTTTCTCAACAAAGTCACTGTCTAAGATGATACATTTTCTGTGCCTTTCCTGTTGTGGCACACCAGCCACCTTAACTGATATAGAGTTACTAACTGGCAGGCTTCTGTATTTTTTAGATTTTGATGATTTATAGTGTGTGTGGAGCGGTTTTGATACACTCGATTTTTGACCCGCATAAAGTTCCAAAAATTCGGTAATTTGAGTTGGCACAGATAAGAACACTCTGTATATTTTCTATTGGACCTTTGCACACCAACACCTTGAGTGGTCCTATGGACCATCCAGTTTTGAAGGGATTCCATGGCACACTTGACTTGGCAGATGCCTTTAAAATTCCTATTTTGCTCAACTTTGACACCCTGCAGAATGGAACTCCCTGTATATTTTTTATTTAAATTTGGTATATAAGGGTTCTGGGGCGTTATGATTAACGCTGTGGGGTCAGATTTTAAATAAAAAAATCGCTAAATGCTTTTCGTGAAAATCGGGGGTATAAAAAAATCGCAGCCGGCCCTGTATTTGCATTTTGAAAATGGCGGGAAGGTCGAAAGAAGCGGTTTTTGAAGGCCTTTCAAACAAAAAAAAGTTTAGTCGATTATCTCCAAAAATGAAGATTTTACGGATTTGTACAGTTTTAAAGTTGGACACCCTGTATATCTAAGTAAATACACAATACCTACTTATTGAATTTAAAATAATATCATATTTTTGCCATATATATATTTAATACATCTGGTATATGTATCTCTGTATATTTCCTACAAATCTGGTGCAACTCGCTACAGTTAATTTATTATTTATGTTATTTTGCACTGATTTCTAATTTCTATAAGCGAAATTTACCTTGTGATAAATGATTTGGTCTTTATCTCCCTTCATTTGTGTCATTTGATTGGCAAAGTCTTTTTAAACTTTTTTTAAATTTTGCTTAATATTATAAACTTTAGTTAATAAATTGAGTTGTTCTTGTCGATAAGTGTTTTTATAACATGAAGTTGTTGATTTTCAATTTAATATTGAATATACCCAGTTGTTTATTCTCAATTTGAAGTTGTTTATTCCCAATTTGAAGTTGCATTTATTAAAGTGTGTATATATTTAGCTGAAGCAAACAAAATATAATTTAAATTTAAAACAGTTAAGTGTGTTATTTCATTTAATTTTCGCAACCTACTTAGATTTTTAGGGTGTTAACAGAAAAAACCAGACACACACTGTATGTTTTTGTACCACACACCCCACACCTGATACTAAAAGTTCTCCTGCTGATAGTGATGATAGGTACCTACCATCGAGCAAAAGATCATTCTTTATGGTTTTGAAAAAGTGGTTTATTGTATATTTTTCAACAAATTTTATTATTAGGTATATTATGTACGTTGTTGGCATCCATTTTATTTTATTAAGACAACAGTCGTGACGTAGCACTCAACATGTTTTCGAATCGAAACGTCGTCACAACGACCTGTCACTTTTAAATACCCGCTCGGCATTTTTGTTTGCATCTTTTTTTTAAATTTTCGCCAATGTCGTCACAGGTCATCACACAAGCTAACGACATTTTGCCAAAAAAATATATCATGACTGCTGTACATTGGCATGCGATAATTATTGTTTTCCACCAAAACGTGCTCCTAATTTAACTTTAGAAATAAACTGTAAGTCCGTTTCATTATGTAAGAAAAGCTGTCAAAAAAACAGCGTGGGCGCGTACGCCGCACGTCCCTTGTTTCCGACGCGCCTACTCGATTCGACCACGGACAACAAACAGCCAGAAGGGCCACTGACCTCCTCGATCTTGAGCTTCGTCTTGACCACCTTCCTGCGGACGGTGGTCTCGTACGTCTCCTCGACGGTCTCCGCCATGGCTGCGAGCGAAGGGCGGCCGTACGCGCACTGGGCGGTTTTGTAGGTTAGGTCGTCGCGCGCGCGCGTCTCGCAATCCCTGGATGCCCTTTAGGTGCTGGCGGCAGCGGCGAGCTCGGTACTGACGCGGGGCACGCGGCCGCGCTATAGGAGGAGCCTTTCTATAATTAGGTTCTCTTGTTCTGTGCGGTAGACTGGTGTTTCTGTGCGGCCGCTGGTAGGCCGGCGTTTTCTCGCCGGAAGTGATGGGATTTTTTGTTTGTTTGGGGGGAAATACGCCGCGAGAGGTCTGAAGACTGGCATTTCGGTATCTTGATTAGTTTAGCTGCTCTAAATGTCGCGTTTTCTTCAAAGGCCCGTAACTTCTTTATTTGTAATTTACTTCTTAAGTGTAATTTACTGAAGTAAACGGCAAAATGTTTAGTAGGAAAGGTACTTAAGAAAAAAATGTAATGGACTAGATTAATGGGACATCTTAATTAAAATGTTGTAGAAACAAGGTATAGGTACCGTAAAACGGGGTTACTTTGCACCTGTCAGGATAACTTTGCACCAATGTTGTAAATGTTGTTTATAGACACTTATTTCCTCTAATTTGGATTTTTTCACTTTATAACATTTTCTACTAACAGATGGAGCCGCAATAAGTAATAGCAACAGGCTAGACTCCCCCTCCCGCCATTAGTTGTTGATCAGCTGTTACCGGTATCTTAACCTCAAAATTTCGTTGTTCTCCAAAATTGTATTGCCCAGGAATTTCTAGCTGATAAGAAGCGGTAAGAATACATTTAATTGCATGTACCCACTATTGTTTATACATATAATAAAAAAAAAAGTTATTAGAATTTGGAATCCAAGAAAAAATATTTTTTTATTATAATAACGGTTTTCTAGAAAATTGGGGATACTTTGCACCACTCTCAGTGGTGTCTATCCACCACTTTCAGTGGTGTCTGTGTCTACTCTTCAAGCCCTTTCATTTAATACCAATATTAAGGAAGGTTGAAAAGAAAATTTAATCCGCCATCTTGGAGCGGCGGCCATATTGAATTTAGTGTGATGTCACTAACTTTATCGTTTTCTCCTCTTCAAGCCCTTTCGTTTGATACCTACCCATATTAAGGGGGTTGAAAAGAAAATTTTATCCGCCATCTTGGAGCGGCGGCCATATTGTATTTAGTGTGATGTCACTAACTTTATTCTTTTCTTCTCTTCAAGCCCATTCATTTGATACCCATATTAAGGGGATTAAAAAGAAGATTTTATCCGCCATCTTGGAGAGGCGGCCATATTGAATTTAGTGTGATGTCACTATAACTTCATAGTTTTCTACTCTTCAAGCCCTCTCATTTGATACCCATATTAAGGAGGTTGTTACCCCAATAAAAAATAGCAGCTTTAAAAGCCTATTATTTGCCAAATGAAGTAATTAAATATGTGGAAAAAATCCTACGTATCTATTGTGGTGCAAAGTAAATATTTACATCGGGTTTCTTTGCATTAGTGTCAGTTTACAGGCTAAAAATAATTCAAATTCCAAATAGTGCAAAGTATCCCTCTTTGTAGGGTATACTTTGCACCATAATTAAAATGAGTGCCACCTTTTAGTGACGCGTTAAACCCTTGTCTATCCATTTGATAGACAAGGGTTAAACCTAGTTCTAAACCTAGGTACACTTGTTTTATAACCTATACAATTGTCTTCCACAAAAAAAATACCGATACTGGATTTAAAATATGTAACTTTTGCATTTCAAAAATTAGGAAAAAAAAGTGGTGCAAAGTAACCCCGTTTTACGGTAAATGATAATAATTAAGTACTTTGATAAAAAAATATAAGCGTTGTCTGAAGATCCTCATTCAACGATATAAGGACGAAACTAGTGACTATTGTACAAGTGATGTCGGTTTTAATTTTCACTTTGCCTGTCAATAATTATTATGAGGATGAGGTAGAGTTGAGTCTTATCATTGAATAAGGATTCATCAATGGTCTTATTCAGGTTATTAGGTACCTTTGGAATCTTGTTCGTCCACATGCATTTTCTTCATTTTAATATAAGGACGCGGATTTTTGGCCGCAAAGGAAAGCGTTAAATTTGGTCCACCACAATTTGATTTTTTGAAAAAGACTCCTTTGAGAGATAGCCGTAGTCCGAAAGTTTCCAACACTAACCATGTGTTCATGTAACCATCCTCTTGATGCAGCAGCAAGTCTAATTTCACCAGCGGATCCAGAGAGGGCTCACCGCGAGTTTGAAAAGCTCCACTGCCTATTGTGCCCAACATCAGTAATGTGCATATTTTACAGTGTGTCCCAATTTGATACTGGACACCTCAAAACTATATGAAGGACAAGGAAAACAAATGGTCTCCAAGGTTAGTTTACAGGAAGGTTAGGACATTCCCCCACTCCATTGACATTTTATTAGTATGTCAATGCCCCACTCTTAAACAAAACCAAGGCAGTCCCTTTGCACCGGCAACATCGCGCGACGGAGCCGCTCTCACCAGCTGCCCTTCAGCTTGATGCCAATGGCGTATCAAAAGGGACAAAACGGGTATTGAAAACCGAAAACAAAGTAAAAACACAAACATAAAACAAAAATGCGATGCACCAACATACTCCACAAAGTTGCACAAACATTAAAATGAAGAAGTAACCGAAAACAGCCAAAACAACATAAATATAGGTGCACCATAAACAAAGTACAAGGTGTCCAGATTTGGTTGTAAATGCGGGGTATCTCGGTTATTTTTAGAGATAGGGAGTTGCGGTTTTCGCGAACCGTTGCTACTTTTTTGTGAAACGAAAGATACCGTAAACAGATTTTTCATAGCCACCTTATTCGTTTTTAAGATACTAAAATTCATAGTGTTCGATATATGGACCAAACTTAGTTTTTTTTTAATAGAACACCCTGCATATTTTCTACTAGTTATATTCAGATTGTCGTAAGCTTTACAAAAATATATAACACTATGTAGTTATTATCTAGTACTCGATAATATCTTGTGTGAATACAAGCATATATATACAGGGTGAGTTACGAAATATATGAAGGGCAAGGGAAAAAAATGGTCTCTATTTTTTATTGGTAGTCCCAACTCCCAAGGGAGAGTATCTCATAGGCGGTGGTATTTGGATGGGGTAATTATTTCATGGCCTGCTATGATTTTTAAAATAGCAAATTTTCAAGAAATCCTATTAGGGATTTTTTTACGACAAAATGTTATTAAGGAAACTTGTTCAGAATAAAAAACTAAGTAGAATTGCAAAATTTCAAAAGTCTAGGCCTATTTTGATTTTTAGCTTTTTCTCCCACTTTTTTCTTAGATAAGACAGGGAAGGGGGGGGGGTGAGAACAATAAGGGGACAAACCACAGAGATCGTATATATACATAGAGTGCTGAAGAGTGTTTTTTATGAATAGGGTGCGCGGAAAATCAGTGACCAAAAATGAATTTATATATTGGGGCCCATTACACATGCGCATTTAATATCTAGTTGACTTATATCCCGCAGATTAGTACATGAGCATTTTCTAGATCAAGGGAGAGACGCCCGATTTCTGGATAGAGACGGAATGAGTGAATACTGATTAATATTTAGACTTCTTATTATTAAATACAGTGCCGCATTAGAAAAAAATTAATGAAAAAAAAAAAGGAATTTTCGGTATAATTGTCTCAAAACATTTTAAAAATATTACGTGTCATACATCATGGCATTTGCAATGAAAAGTGCTTCCAAAATCTGCGAAAAAAAATCCAGGTTCGTATTTAAAAAAATTAAGTTGAAGATGGTTTCTCAAAAACGAAATGTTGTAGAACAAATCTAAAAAGGTCATCTTAAAGCCCATTAAAAAGTGCCACACGAAATTGTTTTTCCTTTTTTTCTATTCGTGATAACAACTTCAGAAAAAAATAAAATCAAAACGCAAAATTTTACTTTTTTCAAAATAACTCAAAAACGAAAAAAATATATTAGAAATCTGTTTGTACCATTTTATTGACCTTAAAATTACGCAATTTTTTCCCCATTTAACCGTTGTTTTATCTCTCATCGTTTGCAAAATCCCCATGCTGTTCATTCTTATCCGGGACACATTGTATATACGATCTCTGTGGGACAAATTAGGCCAATTGAGTTGGTGGCATTGTCGCATGAAATTTGTGATTTAGTAAACTAAGTAAATCCATTGAGGTAGTATGGGGGGGAAGCGCCATAACATTGCTTTGTTGCAATATAATATAGCAAACGGGTTCAGGGGGTGTGGCTAAGTCTGTGATCAATATGGCTGACACGCCAGAGTCTGATTAAACAGTATTCCTAGTAAAATTATAAAAAATGTAAAAAAAAACGAAAACTAACAACGACGAAATCAAAAGCTGGGTTTAGTCAGTCAGTCAGTCAGTCAGTCAAATACATACCTAGAGTAGTTATAAAGGTAATATTTTTCTTTTCATAAAGTACCAAAGTGGATATTATAAATTATATTGATACGGCTGTCAACAAATTGACGTTGTTCTGTTAATCTATGACGTAGGTGAACCCGTTTTGGGTCACGTGACAACTTCTCCCCTCCAATGAGTAAATCCCTAGGCATTTTTAATAGTGCAGTCAGTAGCGTGCGCCGTATTTTACCTCTGTTTTTATTCGATTATCTCTTTCTTATATTATCAGTATTGCAAAGAAAAAGCTATGCATAATGGTACCAACTGTGCAGTAAATAGCTGTGTAAATCATACGAAATATACAGTGAGTCCACCGAGAAAGCAGTAGAAAATAAATAGTGCACTCTACACTTTGATACGCCTGTCTTTAAAATATAATAGAAGTAAAAAAATGGTGGGGGGTACCTTGTAAATATGACGGCAATGCCCAAACCTCCTCCATCATAATAATCTTGAATATACCCTTAAATCTCAAATATAAACATAAACAAAGTCATAACATAACCTAAAAAATAATCATTCGAGAATGCGCCGACGACAATTTCGCGACTTATTCTTGCGAAATTCGCCCAAGATTGCAAATTGTGGGAATTCACAAGAAATTATTTTCAGTTTAAAATAACCATCAGCCACATTTTCGCAATTCGCCATTTTTTGTTCACAATAAATTTTTGCATCAAAAATTGTCTTTGCTTCGTCGATTATTGATATTTTTCGAGAAAAAAAAACAAGTATAAATAAACCCCCCCATGTATGCCACCGTATGCTCGAATAAACTCATATTGGGCAGTAATATTGCACCTCACCCCTTCATAAACTCTGACAAATTTGGTTTACATAACTACTATTTTAGGATATACTGAACGATAATGATAATAAAAACAAAAAAATCAGTATAAGCTTATTCTTTATTTTTTACAATAATATACAATGTCAAACCAAAAATTCTTATTGTGTAGAAGAAGAGAGGCCATAAAAAAACAATGGCAAAAACACAGTATAGGTTAGGTTAGGTTTGGCTTTCTTCTTCTTCTTTCAGTCGTCAACCTGCGCCAAACATTTTTTTGTCTACTTGACATCACATTTTTATTTGCACTCTCATCATTTTATTTAATCAATTTATTTTTTTTAGGAGACTGAAAAATATGATTGATATACCAACCCAATTGAAGTAGCCGCGAAATATACAAAACAACACCACCAAGTCGAAAATCCTAACAAACCCCTAAACACGCTTGTCGTAAAAACCTGAAAAACATCCATAAACCTTTATCTTCATTCGCTTTTGTTCCTTACCGATTTCAAAGCATCCAAAGTCAAATGAAACTCCTCCGCTGTTTTCGAAATCGATGCGGCACTCTCGGCGGCACCGAAAGGGTCGACGTTTTTCGAGGGCTCAAAATTTAACGGACATTCGTCTAAAGGTGGGGGTTCCCTAAAAATACCACTCCACGAATATTCTCCCAAAGTCTTATACATCAGGGAAAGGAACAGGCACATTATTATCGGCGCCACATATTGCAGGGTTACCACGCACAGATAGTAGAAAACTGCTGCAACCTGAAAGAAAGGTAGGCCGTGGAAACAACAGAACAGAATCGTGCAGTAGGCTTTGGATAACAAAAAAGTTGACCTGTCAAGTGACAAACTGGAAATAGAACAATCATGGCTAGCTAGTTTCCTTACCTTTTTCTGAAATTCGACATTTGTAATCCGACCGGCCTCTTTCTTTTGTTCTTCGGTCCTGTGGTAGGCCATATCAAGGTAGGCCTGTAAGTACCAAGGCATTAAAACTATTTTTGAGAACATCGTGAACTGTATTGCCAACAGTCTTGTTGTGTCAAATGCGTATTCTGTCATTCTGAAATTTAGGAAGATAAAATGTTTGATTTTTTTTAATTTTTAAACTTACAATGGTTCGGTGCGTCCAGAAAATATTCTAAGCGTTAAGTAGTCTCTTGCGATTGGTTTTATCCATAAAATTACGAGCAAAAATGGAAGAGCGAATGCAAAGTTTAATAAAACTTGCTTCAGGCGATTTTCTCTATAATACCTACAAAGATACGACAAAATTAGAAAATTTTAAATTATTTTTTTTACTTTTCTACCTTAAAAGATCCCAGTGCATTTTGGCAATTCTCATTCCAGGAAAAGTAAAAGCACATCCTAATATCCCACACCAAACTGCTAGGGAAAATTTTAAGACTATTTTCGAAGCTGGGCCGCTAAAAGTACATTTAAAAAAACAACTGTATATTATAAAACGATAACTTACGTTGAACTTAATCCTTGCTTGTTTAAAAAGTCCGAAGCGCTTTTATTAAAACTAGTGTAGGCATTTTCTAGCCCCAATTCTAAAATGTTTTCATTCACTATCAAAACCATCATGGATATCAAGAGATATAAAAATGCCATTACAATACATGTTGATCTTTCACCAACCGATTCTTCACCTTTGAAATATTGTAGAGTCAGACTTAAGAGAAGTTTCCTATATTAAATATTAAGGAAAAAGTCATACTTATCACTATTTTCTAATCAATCGGACACTTTTTTTAATGCACTACTGTTGCTGCGGCAACGAAAAAAATTCTGCCATTTTTTTACATACAAGTTTTAGTTGCATACACTATTTTTTCTATGACCAATAATAATAATACAAGTAAGAGAGTAGATACTTTAATTTTCAATATAATTGTTCGTTTGTTATATTGTCGATTTTACGGCTATAATATATTCACAAGGTTAATTATAAAAAAAGTTGTGTGTTATGTAGGAATTTTAGTTACATGCATTATTTTTCTATGACCAATAATAATAATACAAGTAAGAGAGTAGATACCTACTTTAATTTTCAATATAATTGTTTGAATTGTGTGTTATAATTATATCCATGTAAATTGGTGACACTAAACGTTTGAAGTGAGTCGGTAGCGAAAGGGTTAAAACTTATTGAAGCCCAATGTTATTGGGTGTACCTCAAGGATTTCTCCTGAGACCCATGTCACACCTATAGGTACCAAATTGTCAATCGTCATTTTTAAAGTTACTGCTAAAGGATACATGGCGAAAATAATCACCAAGAGACACCATATCATGCTCAAATTGACCTCGTCCTTCAGTGGAAACCAACTCTGATACACTTCCGTAATGAAATACACAACCCCGGCGTATATCGAAAAATCCACCAACCACTGGTATTCCGTGTAAAACCGCAAATGTACCACATCCAACGGTGTCACTTTAGCCGTCTCCAACTGTACGTCCAAGCTCCTCAACACGTGAAACGTCTCGGGGCCCCCCTTTCCGTTCGTCTGAACTTTCGGGCCTTTCTTACTACTTTTCGATTTGGGTATGTTGGCGAGTTGCCTCAGCTCGCTATCCGTGGGGTATAAATATCGTATGAGGCCTGTGGAACATAGCAACCACCTAGCGAACGAGAAATGGGGCCCCAGTTTTTGTATGACGCTTATCATTATCAGGGTAATGACGAGTTGCGCTCCGAGCAAAGCCTAGAATAAAATATGTCTATTTCTGGTGTGAGACCTAATAATAAAAGGGTCTTACCATGTTTTTTAAGGTAAGTGGGGTACAGGTGATGCTAAATTAGATGTAGGTACATGCTGAAATGGTATTTATAGATGGGACCTAACCTCAAATTTCTTCTATTTTTACGCGGTCCATTTTCCGGTAGTTTAAGGATAATTCAATCAAGTTTTATTTACGCCGATTTAAAAAAGCGTAGGTTATTCACTCGCGGGGAGTCCAACATTCGAATCCCAGTTCATTTCGAGGTGTTTTTGTGTTTTTGCAGTTTTGCCTTTCCCAGTCGTCTGCCAAGTTGACAACGGGGAACCGCCGTTGCAAACCGATCTTGTTCGTTAATCTTTATTAATTAAAGAAGATTAAAAATAAGCATTGTAACGGCATGAATAGGCGCACTGTCCGAAACCGCTAAGATAATGATGTGATAATTTGAGAATATTCGGTAAATAATTTATTTCGTAACGAACGTTTCCGGCTAAAAGTGAGGTTAGAATCTGCAAAATGTCTCTCCGGTCGATAAAATACGAGGAGAACACCCTCGAAATTCTCGACCAGTTGCTCCTGCCCGCCCAGAGCAAGTACGTCCAGGTGAAGGGCGTCGAGGACGGGTGGAAAGTCATCAACAAGATGCAGGTAGGGTCCGCGACACTGCCCTCCGAATTCCTGGCCGAATTCCCTGTTTTTAGGTTCGCGGGGCCCCGGCCATCGCCATAGTGGGTTGCCTCAGCTTGGCCGTCGAGATTAGAGGCGAGAAGTTCGAGTCCAAGAAGCAGTTGCGGCAAGAAATCGAAGGCAAACTAAACTATCTGGTTTCCTCGAGACCCACGGCGGTCAACATGAAAATAGCCGCCGAAGACCTCATAGACCTCGCCAATGCGTTGGCTAAAGACGAGACTGTTGACTTGGAGGAAATGAGAGCACGGTAATTATTGTTATTGCCTGCAAATTTCTCGTTTTTAGCACAGACTGGCACTTATGTACAAGTGGTTACAAGTGGTTAAACAATCCAAGTACAATAATTTAAAACATATTATCAGGGGTAATATATCAGGTGCTGTGCCTATTATCGATAAACACCTTTCGTTTTAATTTTATGAATAATAATCTCAAAGCTAAAAATAAGAAAATACCATGACTGTGCAGCAGCTTATTATGCATACCACGATTTGTATTTAGGAAGAGAATTTAACAACTGCAAATAATTTAATTATTCGGTGTTTAGGCGTAATTTGACAACCAAACTTATCGAGAAACTTATTAAATAAATTAGCTACAAAAATTATAAATATTTCAGCTTTTCGAAAATGTGATTTAAATAATAAAAAAGTAGCCACAACTGGGATTTGAACCCGGGACCTCTCACACCCAAAGCGAGATTCATGTCACTAGACCATTGTGCTTCTATATAAAATTTACTTTTTTAACTAGCTGCATTTAATTTTAATTAGGTACCATGCTTAAAAGTTGAAGTTTATTTGATAGCTGTCATTTAGGATGCGCCTTCAGTTTTGAATATATTTATTATGTTAATGGTTATTTAACCATTAATGTGTTAACTGAAATTGTATCTTCTAATCTTATATTAAATTTGGTACTGTGAAGAAGTTATCGGGTTACCTAATCAGTTTTAGTTATCACACTATTGGTTTAGTGTAAGTATAAATAGAATTTCAGCGATAATACCACTAGTAATGGTATTATTGTAAGTAATATCATAAGGGCATCTAATTTTTCAAAAAAAAAATCGAAAAAGCACGTTGCTAAGTGATATTTTAACAAGAAGCATAAGTGCTGGTGGCAACAAAAATCCGAGTCGAAGACGAGGATTTTTGCACCTGCACGAATGCATTTTGTTAAAAAAATATTACTTAGCATTGTGTTTTTTTGGATTTTTTCACAGGAAAAATTAGATGCCCGAATGGTATTTGACAAGCCTATTTCATAAGTAACAGATTATTCTGCATACACATAGCTTACAAAACATACTACCTATTATACAACAGCTGTCAAGTTTTGCCGCGGGTAAACTTGAAAAAACTGCTGACAGGTGCTGTCATACAGTTTTTCCATCTATAAACCATTTGTAATTCAAAATTGCGCGTTTGTGATTGGTGGAAATTAAGACGAGGGAAATAGTCGCTGAAATCATCACCTGATTGGTTATTTATTTCACAAATTCATGTCAATCAAGTTGATGACAGCAAACCGTGTCTAAAATTCGCTGGCGTCACCTATTATCCGGAATAAGAACTAGCTAAGCCATCTTTCAAAACATGACTTTATTTTTTAATGTGCCTTGAATAAATGAATATTTAATTGATTTTACGCTTTTAGTAAAAATTCCAGTTAATGTTAGAATTATTGCAATGACAAAAACAGAACTTAATTTTCCATTTCATGATTTGTTGCAAAAATGTGGATTCTATTACTATTCTACTTACAACCATTTATTTTAAGCTTGTTTTAAGCCTCATTAAATTAAAATAATGCTTCATTAACACAATTCAAGAACAAGAACTCGCTAAGTAATAATAAATATTGCTTTGCTTCTTCACACCTTAGTGTTAATGGCTGATAGAATACACAGATAAATCCATACAGTGGTGTTTCTCAAAAAAAGTTAACAATGAACACTTGAGTTGTACAAAATAATTCGCTGAAATCTTCTAAAGAAAAAAAACGTTTTTAAACAATTAAGTTACCTATACGCGACTGAATTTAAGATGCCAACGCCCCGACGGGACTATACGAACTAATATATGGGCCATCGTCACCATGTGAACGGTGCTAGCCACCAGGTCTACACTGCGTTGTTCTTTGTTGTTGTTCATTGTTGGCATGGCCCATAGACTAGTTTAGCATTGAGCCTATAGGGGGGGTATTTCTTATATTCAATGTCGTATAGTCTTAAATGTCAATAATAAACATGCCATTTTTGTACTTCTCAGTAATTGTTTCTACAGGGAAAATAAGTCTATAACACCTGAATGATAAAAATCGCTTGGATTTTTTTATTTGGGGGCCAAATTTTGTCTCCTTTAGAAAGTTATCACGTAGTGAAGAAGCAAGTTATCTCCCTCTGAAGACCCCGTATTGTAGGTTCCTCTCGACCATAGAAGACATGCTCAAGAAGGACATAGCCGATAACAAAGCGATCGGGGACAATGGGGCCAACGAGATTTTGTCGAAAGTGTCCGGAGATAGCCCGGTAAGGATTTTGACCCACTGTAACACTGGGTCTTTAGCTACGGCAGGCTATGGCACTGCTTTGGGCGTCATCCGGACATTAGTTGAGAAAAAAAGGTAAGATATTACAGTTTTACGTTGATATTGTGGAGACGGGTAAAGTTTTCTAGGTTAGAACACGTGTACTGCACCGAAACGAGACCCTACAATCAGGGAGCAAGACTGACCGCGTACGAATTAGTTCACGATAAAATTCCTGCCACTTTGATAGTGGACAGTATGGTGGCCGCATTGATGAAGCACCGTAATATTTCTGCTGTCGTAGTAGGCGCTGACCGGGTAAGAACGAGTAGGCTGTGATTAAAAACAAAATATTTTGTCAGCAAAACAGTAACTTTAAAGTTGTCAAATGTCACTTATTGTGCTGCTGTCATATCACCGAATAATCATGTTTAGGTAGCAGCAAACGGCGATACAGCCAACAAAATCGGCACATATCAAATAGCGGTTTTGGCGAAGTATCACGGAGTTCCGTTCTACATAGCGGCCCCGTTCACCTCGATAGATATGAAGATTCCGAGCGGCGAGAGGATAGTGATCGAGGAGCGGCCGGATCGGGAAATGACGCATGTCGGCGAGCACAGGATCGCGGCGAAAGGTCGGTCCGAGTCCGTCGTAAATGCGAGAAAATTGAGGTTATGTTTGCAGGGATATCTTGTTGGAATCCAGCGTTCGACGTGACCCCGGCAAGTCTGATAGCCGGCATAATTACGGAAAGGGGCATCTACAGGCCAGAAGAACTAAAAGAGAAATTCCCTCCTGCTTACTAGTAACAAGAACAATTCTATGACTGTGTATAATATACTGTGAGAAATTCCGCGAACTATGTCTATATATTTTTGGATGGTTTTTACAAAATTTTCGTTGTTTTACAAAAGTATTTGCCTGGTTCTTCCACACTGCATGACTTCCATGTTTTCGGTACAAATAGTTGGTACTTACGTTTAAAAAAACCTTACAGGGAATGATAATACCTATGATATACATTTTGCTTTTTTTACACTGTCCTTTTTTAGGTTTTTTTTTTAGATTTAGTGCCATCATTATAAAGTTTCGTTTAATTTTTATTGTCTCCTTTTTTTCAAATAAAGTTGTTATCGGTTCTATGCAGGGATGTTTCAATTTATTAAAAGGAAAGAATAGGCATCTCCGATCAAATTAATTAATTGGAGATAGCACAGAAAGCTTTATTTTCTGTGGAGATAGGCATGGAATAATAAGAATCTATTCCCAAATGGCGGCTGCGCGAACAGGTGCGCAGAATTTTCCCGCCATGGGGAAAAAACTGCTAATCGTTTTATTCTGCTTTGGTGTCAAGTTTGTTCCAAGTTCCAACATGTTGTTCCTAAACCAGAGCGAATCAGAATGTTCAGTTTTGTGGTACCATAGAAATATGAACAATCCTCACAGTGTAATTTTCTGCGATCAGCAGCAGATGCCTTTCCTGATCGATATCCAACCGGGTGTCCTCAGTTTTGGAAAGCACAAAGCAGGCTTATTTATTGACTCTTGAGAGTAGTTTCGATGTTCGAAAGCCGATTGTTACCACAAAATATCACCAATATTTTTCTAGCCGCACAAGGATCACTCGTTTTTAATTATCAATATCATATATTTATACCTATTTTGTGATTATCATAGTAAATCGTTGACAAGGAAAAAAGTAGGGCTGATGACTGATATTGTCATCGTTGGCGAGTTTTATGAAATTGGAGAGAATAAAAACATAGTTATTTCATGCAAACGTAAATATAATTTAGGCTATACTGATAAAGGATGGCACTACAGCGGAATTTCATCTCTTTTTTGACTCGTCCCTCCCAAGGATGGTGTAAAGAACACCATACTTGCGTCCCTCCCTCCACCAATTTTTAACCATCCGGCAGAGGGCGCTGGCGCAATGCGACCTATTCTAGGGGAAACGGAAATTTGTGGAGGCAACACAAAATGACATTTGACAACGGCCAACCATCAACCACGGCCTTGTGCATTTGACATTTGACAACAATGACGTGTGCGCCCAATATGGCCGACCTTTCGGTGGGACAAAGGGACAAATGATTGTGTTGGAAAAGCAGTCCAGTTTATTTTACGACGGCCTTGGAGACAATGCAATGCAAAATACATTGTTAGCCATCAACGGTCATTCGTCATTCAACGGTTGCAAATTTTAGAAACAGAAGTATAAGATTTCCTTTGAGTAGATTCTGCTTGTTTTTTTTTACCATTTTTTTTAACAAAACGGTCCTGACAAGGTTTCGAGTTTTGATTTGACGTTTTCTGGCGATACCAACCCTCTCTCTACGATAGAAACAAAACGGGAAACGATCCTGCCCTGCCTGGGCTTCTACTGGGAAGTTTACTCTACTCTGCTGTAATTTATTACCCCGAGTTGATTTTATCAATACTGCCGAGAGTAAGTTCGTTCCTCAGACAAACAATTTCGCTTCTGTTGGCAGCAATGAATTGATGAACCAAATTTTACCATTTTGTGGTTTAATTATTCTTAGGATACGGTCCGACGGTTTCATAGCAAAAAGTATTTTGAGGTTAAGAATTTCAAATAGTAAAATTCTCTAAAATATAACAGGCCTGTCTAGTATTCTTGGTAAAATAGTTCAAGCTCAGGGTTCAAGTTTATAATTATTATAAAGTTTCTTTCCAAGATAATCAAGCTAAAAGGGTACATAAACGCAAACATCATGAACAAAATGTCTTTGGTGTCGTCATTGAGCAAACTATGCACCGAAATTTGGTCCCCACAAACCAGTTTCGTTCGATTCAGGTACCATTCCGAGAAAATAGCCAAAGGCCCCCTTTTGCGTAGACACGGATACACAGACAAAATACTGCAAAGAGGGACGTTACCACGAGATCCTGACGCTCCGAAACTCCCCATGCCAACGTACAAACCGAAAGACGCTTGGTCAGAGAAGCGGGCACTTTTTGGACAGAACGATTACATCGATATATTGGGAGACGAGAAAATCCACCCGACAAGGATTTTGTATAACGTACCGTATTGGTTGAGGGGTGTGAGCGGTAACGAATATCAAGTGATGCTTAGGAAAAGGAACATGTTGGGTAAAACTCCGTATCCGCTTGTTAGACCAACGAAATGGTATCAGTTGGAGAAGAGGATAAGATATTTGTATAAATTTTTGAATAGGAAGACGAAAACCGGTTACTATTAATTCTGTATATAGGTAGATATAAATTATAGTAAATAAAAAAGTCTATTTTAAAATTTGAATTGTTTAATGTACCTACTTATATTCTTATTTAGAAAGTAAACTTTGATGACCTTCAACTTTAAAAATCCATGGTATTATTTAACACAAAGTAGGCTATTGACACTGGTGTCAAAATTAAAGTAGTCAAAAGGTTTGTTCCAACACGTAGTTCTGAACCAGTTATAGCGAATCAGAATGCAGATAGATGTTTAGTTGAGGCCCAGAAAAGGACGAATCAGAAGTGGCACTTGGCTAATTTAAGAGGGCAGAGGGGTATTTTTATGAGGTGGTGGGGACGGAGAGTATTGCTAGGCCGCCAGATCCTTAGAAAGGTTAAAACATGTCAACATATTTTTCACTATCATTTATTCATTTTGGGTAGGTATACCAATAAAATTAATATGAAAGCAATTAATATTATCTAATGTGTGCCGGTAGTAAAATTATAATGTTTTACGAACCATTTATTCTATTTATCTGAGCCCAGAAAACCCACAACCTGACCCCGGTTTTCTGGGACTTGATTATGAAAGCGGAATGCTTGACAACAGCGCGGCGCGGCGCCACAGATTCCGTTCTTGCGGTACTGCCAGATCGTCCAGTCGGGAGCCGGTAACCAAGGCAACCCACAAAAATATAATGCAAATTAATTTAGTATAAAATGAAATCGATGATAATTTACTTATAAAAATTTTAGTCCTTGATAGTATTTTGGTTGATATTAAATTGAAGGCGATAAAAATAGCTAAATGAATTTAAGGAAATTGTCAGGCATAAAAGCTGACGAAGTCCGGCAACGTCGTTCGTGGCCTACGACTGACGCGCCACCTAACGCCAGACGCCAGACAGCGTCAGTATGTTCAATTGAGGTTAAACTCCTTATAAAACGTAAACAATAAAACGAAAAACGATTACCAATTTCTAAGTAAAAAAGCCCAGTATTATTATCATGACTGTGATAAAAGTATCCAAAACAGGGACCAGATAAGGTGTACAATATGTATTCAGCTCAACTTGACTGCTTGTGTTGTTACTTCGAATACTTCGTTGCTGTATTTACACTAGTGCATTGTGCCCCAGAAAACCCACTTTGTGCTTAGGTTTTGTGACGAAATGGCCCCGCAATTATTGCTGTGTTCGTGGATGTTCTAACAACACGAGGAATGTTGAGATAAGTTTTTTCAAAATACCTGCTGATGAAAACAGGTAGGTACCTATGTGTAGTTTGTCCCTACCTTGTTACCACATTATTATATCCTTAGGTATTATAAATTTTATGTCCTACGTAGGTACTACCCCTTTTACTGGAGTATTACCTACCCCAGAAAACCCACAAATGGTTTCCTACTGATAATACCTACCTAACTATGGTTTTTAATTTTTTTTCAAGGTGTTATGCATGGACGAGAAAGTGTGGAAGGCAGGATTTGTTAGAAAAAACACCCACACAGCTTTTTATTAATTATAAAGTTTGTTCAATGCACTTTGAAAATAGTATGTTTGCAAACCAGTCGAAGTCTGGGCTAAAGAAAACAGCAATACCAACTGTGTTCTCATCATGTAAGTACCTTCATTGGTAATTATGGAAATTAGTGTATGCACGGCCCGATTTTCTTGACATTTTGACCCCATAATTACCCCTTCATTATTAGATAATAATATGTATTTTTTGCTGATACTTGTAATTTTGCTGCATTTAATTTTTTTTACTAGGTTATATCGATGAGGCTTCTTCACAGAGTCCTTCTGTGTCTGTATGCAGCAATTTGACTTTGTTAGAACCTCAACGAGAACTTGATCAACCAGTCTCGATCGCTCAACCTTTGAATCAAACAAGTACACCCCATCTGTCACAGTCACCTATAGGCGATCTCCACAGCATTACCGAATTTTCAGTTGCATCAAAAGGTAATGATATACATATATTCACAAACTGTTATTATAGTATACACACCCAAACTTATATAACATCACGCATTATTTGCGATAATTTTTTTTGTCGAAAAAATTATATGTCATGGAAAGTCAAAAGTGTTTACTAACAAAAACAGTTGAATGTGAAAAACCCGACAATATAAATTGTAATAAATATTAAGTGATTCCATATTATAAGTTTGGGTGTGTGTACATATATTGTAATTTTTTGTATTACTTATTTTGTTATTGAATAATTCTATTTTTAGATGCTAGTCAACAAACTTCTCTTAGTTTGAGTGCACATAGTCCGAGAAAGCATTCATTTAAGTTACAAATAAAAAAACTCCAAAGAAAGTTGCATCCGAAGTTGGAGCAAGCTGTCGACAGTGCCGACACTGAAATAAATGACGAACAATTTTTTGCCATTTGTGAGAAAAAACTGTCTGCTTCAATGCTACTATTTGTAAGGCATTATTTAGAAAATCCCAAAAAAGATCCACAGGGATATCGTTACTCTTCAGATATGAAACAATTTTCCTTAACAATTTATTTTCTAAGCCCAAATGCTTATAGATTTTTAATGAAACCACTTTATTTGCCATCTAAAAGCACTCTTCAAAGAATAACTAGCAAATGGCATATAACTGCAGGTCTTAACAGTTTCATTTTTGAGGTTATTAAATCAAAAGCTACAAATTTAGAGGGTTCTTCAAAACAGTGCATTCTTTGTATTGACGAAATGTCATTAAAAATGTTTTTATTTTACAATAGATCTTCCGATACCATTGTTGGCTTTCATAATACATTGAAGGAAAAAAGATATGCTCCTGCTAAATATGTTTTAGCTATTATGGCTAGAGCAATATTTGCTAAGTGGAAGCAACCAGTTGCTTATTTCTTATTGATACTTGTTCAGGGGAGGAATTAAAATTTATTATTTTTGAAGCAATAAGGAAACTTAAATCTGTAGGATTACTAGTAAGTGCGTTAGTGTCTGATCAAGGATCAAATTTTGTACAATTTTCAAAATCAGTTGGTATCTCTCCAAACTCTTCAAATTTTTATGTCGATAGCGAAAAAATATTTTATATTTTTGATGTGCCGCATCTCTTAAAATCAACACGAAATAATTTTTTCAATTACACATTCGAAACCTCTGAAGGATGTACAAATAAAACGTATAGGTATTGACCAAATTTATAATAAACAAAAACATAAGCCTTTGGCTCATCGGCTGTGTCCAAAATTTACAGATGAACACATTAATTCGAATCCTTTTAAAAAACTGAAGGTTAGTTTAGCCGTCCAAGTTTTCAGGGCAATGGTAGCTGCGGCACTTAATTCCTTTATTGAATTCGGACAATTCCCCCCTTCGGCAAACGATGCGGTGTCATTTGTAGAAAAAATTTGAAAGTTATTTGATATCTTAAATTCCTCAAAAATATCAGGCAGTAATACAAGTACAATAGACCTTTCAAATGAGCAGATTACCAAGTCGATTTTTTAAAGGAAATGTTTACATATTTTGAGAATATTAAAATTTTAAAACAAAATATAGAGGTTACCAATAAAGTTAAATTTTTGAAAGGGTGGCAAATCACAATAAATTCATTTTTAGGTCTTTGGGAAAAATTTCATTGTTTAGAGTTTAGTTCCTTATACACTCGACGCTTAAATCAAGATTGTCTCGAAAATTTTTTCGGCACTATTAGGCAGCAAGGGGGAAATTGCTTGAATCCAACCCCCATCCAATGCGAAAGGGCTTTCAAAAAATCATTTTGTTTAAATTATTTCCAACACGCGGATGGGGCTAATTGTATTGAGGATTTTGATTCATTATTGTCATACGTAACCACCGAACATACACAAATTTACAACAAAGTTGTTGTGGGAAATGCAAGATCTATTTTTTCTGATTTAAGTTCGGTGGCACCAGATTATATTGATTTCGAACTACATGAATCAAATAGTATATCATATGTTTGTGGATATTTATTAAGAAAGTGCTTGGAACAACATTCATGTGAAGTTTGTATTAAATATTGTAAACGTCATACATTAGGGGATACTGATTTGTTTACTTATTTTAAAGCATACAAATCAAGTGGTAACGAAACCTTTGGACATTTATTTTCACCTCCTGATAATTTCCTAAATTATACTAAAACTCTCGAAGTTAATTTTTGTACCCTCTTTCCAAAGTTTGCTTTAGAAGAAAATGTTGGTGTGAAATTAAAAAATAAGCTGCAAAACATTTCATATCAACATCCATGCCCTAGTTTTAATCATGCCTATTTATTATCCCTTTATGTAAGATTTAGAATCTATTCTTCTTTAAAATTTTTAAATCGTGATATTGTTTCTAATAAAACTAATAAAAATTATAAACTTCGAAATTTACATTTATAAGTGCTGCCAGGGGTCATTATTTTTAAAAATTAGGCTAAGTTGATAATGTATAGTGTGCATGTGCATAATATGTAGGTAAGTAGTTTATAATATCTTTTGTATTTATAGGTATTATATTTTATATGTGCTATTGTTTTTGAATTTTTTTTATAGATTTTAGTAATAAACATTTTTGATAAATAACCTTTTTTTACTACCAGTGATACGAAGGTCAACCAATTTTGCAAATAATAATTGTTATGGATCTATATAAAAAAACAAATTAATTGCCAAGCTATGAGTTTGGACGCAAGTCGATTGAAATATTGTAATATTTCAACCACCCAAGTAGAATAGTTCACTTGAACCTAAATCATAGTTGTTTCTAATTAATATAGGTAAGTATAAAATAATAAAGAGGAAATATTGTGAAATTTCCATGTACAATAAAAAAATGTATTTTTCTCTTTAGTAAAATATTAATATTTATATTTTTTTCGTCAGTAAAATACCTACTTAAAATCACTTCTGGAGATTCAAATTTAACTAGATCTAATCCCAGAAAAAAACTTTACTATTCTAAAAATTAATTTTGCTATATAAAACACAAAATTTTCTATAGCCCGGACCTGATTGTGCCAACGCAATGGGCAAGTTCTACTCTGTCCAAAATACGGTGGGCGTGGCCAATGCGCAGATGTCAACGGCGGAGAGTTCATTTCCTATGCGCGAGAGGGGAAATTGGAACCGCGACATCAAAGGCGCCGAAAGCAAGTGCCACTTCTGATTCGTCCTTTTCTGGGGTTGAGGCTTGTTTACAAAAAAATTGTATGCATCATACACAAAATAAATAGGTATTTATTTCCGAGGGGCAAGGTTTTTTCTTCTGTAAATAAAACAAGTCGTAAGAATCATCAATTATTTATTTCCGCTATATTCCAAGACTGATTTTGGCATCGATAAAGTCGCTCTGACAAAGTCACGTTTATATTATTTTAAAAGGTACAGGTACGTCCACCGAGAACCTACATTAAAAGAAGTCTCCGCAATAAGAAAAATAGGCGTAAGCTTCCTGAAAATATTGCCAACTTATAAAATGTAAAAAAGGATAAAAATCGAGTGTAAAAAAAATTTGACTTAACCAACAAAAACGGTCTACTTATTTCAGTTTTTTCGGTTCCGGCGTTTCATTGTCGCCGTGCAGGTCGGGCAGTACCACTTGCCTTTCGGGGGAGCGTTTATGCCTACACAAGAGTAGTGGAACCATTCGGTCGAACACTAAAAAAAAAAGAAAGAATCCTTTAAAAAAACAAACCTGAAAGAAAACATTTTTACTATAATTATAAATATCAAAAAAATATTAAAAATCACAGATCATAGTAAGCCTCTGTCAAACTCTGACACATCATTGTTTTACAGGGACTCTTTAAAATAAGGGGACCCAGCATGTCACAGTCTATCACATAGGGAAAGTGAAGCCTTGAGGGGAAGTTTGTTTTCTGTAGACTCCAAGGACACCACAAGGGGGCTGGTACAAGGTTATGTTATATGTCAGTGTCCAACTGCCATCAGGTTTTATGTGACATGCCAGTGCCATAGATTCTAAAGGAGGCAAAATATTTCCCATCATAATTCACAATTTTTCACTTTTCTAACTTCCAGATACTCAGATGTGTCAATTAAAAGTAATGGGGCCCCTGGCGTAGTAATCCCAATAATTGCAACCAGATTTTTCCTGTATCACCTTTAGTAATTCTACAATTCCCATTATGTGGGCATTACGTATAAATAGGTAGTTCAAAACAAATCGTATTTCGAAAATTTTAAATTATTAGGCAGGTACCTAGCTTCAGTCAGGTCTTTTTTTAAAGAGATTTTATCTATGACTACAAGCTTATTTTAAGTTTGTGAGGTACCTTGGGAGAGAAATAAAATTACAATAATTTTATAATGAACACCGAGAAAAACTACATCGTTAGAACCTAATCTTATTAGTCCATCCCGAAATCTGTGAAAGTTCTTTGGGTAGATATATTCAACAAGGGAAGAAAGTTCAAGTATACATACATATTACAAATGGATTGAGGAACCTGGTAACAAGGTGCAATAGCGACAAATTCTTAAATAAGCAAAATCGGCACTACTATTGACTTACCATACTTATTACTTAAATTCGTGGAAATAATTGCTGGAAATCAATTTCAACTATACCCCGATTACTGTAAGAAGTCCCGATTTTGTCAGATGACATTCTCCACAAAATCCCTAGGAATTTTCTGTTAACCATAGGTATAACATTGGTATATGTGTCTCAACCAGTTAATGACGTCACCCATTGATTTATGATGTGAAAAGTTACCCAAGTGATACGAAAAAAAGAGCATAATAAAATAAAAACCCTATTGCAATCACGATTATACCGCTATAAATAAAAATAACTATGACTACAACTCATTTTAATAATAATTTCAAATGTCATGGAAACACTTTTCATTTTGGTATTTTGTAATAATCAGCTGCTTTTGGCATATATTCGTGGGTTTTCTACGTTTCGTGAGTTTTACCGTCATCTGTGTTGTTCTTGTTCGTGTTACTTTTCGTGTTATTAGTGCAAACTTAGGATATCGAAATTACCAATTGACAGTCCCAGTAAGGACTTCTTAAAATAATTTGAGTATATAAAATAAATTTCTTTCATTTGACAGTTGTCACATTCCGCACTTGTGTACACAAAATTGTCAAGTCTAATTTTTAGAAATCATGGAAACCATTATTAATTTTTACTAACAATCAAAGTACCTGTTATATTCATAGATTCTCCAATAAAATGGCATACTTGGCATTACTTTGGAAAGCATAATGCTGGGTCCCCTTACTTTAATAAAGAGTCCCTGTTGTTTTATTACCAAACTAACCTTTAAGAAGAAAATGACAGAAAAACAGTAAAATTTCCTGAATATTTGACACAAGCCTACTTGATTGTCAAAAGTTGTTAGTTTTGAGAACATAAAAAGGAAACATTTTTATTTGATTGGTATAGTTAGTTTGAGAAATATAACATACTTTTTTTGTGGAATTATTCACTGTTTTCCCCTCGATTTTCCCACCAACAAATTAAAATCATTGTCAGTTGTCATTTGCCACAAGCCTACTTTATTACTGCAAACAGTAGAAACTACCATATTTGACAGCAATTCGTGACTGTCTTTTGTTTCGGCGCCAACCTAAACACACTGAAATCCCCAAACTTTGCAAAACACACACTAAAAACTAAAATCCCCAAAATGGGCTCGTATATCACATTTTTTTATTTTTGCAATGGCTAGATATCGCCTTTAAACGTCCGGAAACAATAAAGAAAAATTTTTTTTCGCGGTAGTTTAGTTGCAAAATTGAGTTGAATACGTAATGAAATGGCTGTGACGTAGTTAGCATTAATTTAAGAACCGGCAACGTCGCCTTCTCCCCTCTTCGTCTTCCATCAAATAAAATAACCTGACATGGCCTGTTAACCTTTATAAATACAACCGCTATCAAACTATCAATAGTTGTCTGAAAACGTTTCTACCTGCGAAGATTATCAGCCCTTTGCCCAATGCGTTAGCAGAAAATAAGCAAGTGATCTTTAGTTATTTACTAGTTTGCGCGTCGTTATAATAGTCATGGAGGTTGTTCGTTCCCTCTTGTGAAAACTCCAGCAGAAACTCTGGAAAATTGTTTTTATTGACACCGACGAAATTCATCGAAAACGGTGGTTGGAAACAGTTGGCCTTCCAATGAAGAAAACGTTTTTGTATTGTTGCGAAGACCATTTCAACATAAGTACATATTATCTGTTATAGATGCATAGTTTGAAGCACTTTTACTTCTTTTTTTAATACTTGCTTACTGTCTTGGGGTTATAAGACTACATCTACCTGAATGTATTTGAATATGAATTATTACATAATATAGAGATTAAAAGTTTATAATAATATTAAGTATTTATAGTTTATATTATTGTACTCGTAAATCAATTCTTTTCATTATAAATTCAAAATTTTATTTCGTATTTAAGTTCTTACTTACCTACTCTTTAATCGAGCAACTTTTATTGCAATAATTATTTTTGTATAAGAATGGTAAGATACATTTTTCATTTTTTTAGCTTGAGCCTGATGGTAAGAATTGGATGTTCTTCAAAACTGTGGGAAGCAAGGCTTGAAAAAGGAAGTTGTGCCTCAGCGTTACATAAAAAGCAAACGAATTGCTTCCCTTACAATTCATGTAGAGAGGATAATAAGACAAATTCGAGAATTTGCAACGCTCAATATACATTCGAGGGTAAACCATCAATTAATATACCTTTTAGATCACATAATGGTTATCGTGTGAGGCCTTTAATTTTATGAAATATATTATAGTTAAATAGTTAAGGTGTATTGTAAATTATTGCTCAATAAACTGTAAATTATGTTGTGTTCATTCTTTCCCTAATTGGTTACCTTTTTATAGTAAAGTTTGAATAATAATTCGTGTCTAAAGTGATATTTTCATTTTCTTTTTGTTAATGACAAATATTCAGAACCTAAAAAGAAGAAACTTTCTACAATCATAGCAGAGAGGCGGGCAGGGACGTAAACCCACGGCTTCGATTTGGACGGCGAATCCCGCGCGGGACAGACGTGAGGCCGCGAAGCGGGCGAACATGGCGGCGCCGCGGCGGCAAAGCCGCAGCATGGCCGATCCTCCGAGGTCCCCCCGAGTTTAATAAACGAACACACCATTTCCAATTCCACATAATATGGCAGATCGTCCGATGTCGCCTTCACTAATCGTTGCTCCATACTTTGAAAAGTTCGATTTGCTACGTAAAAGACTATTCAAATAATAACACAAACTTGCAGTGCAAATTTGAACTGTATAAGTTCTCACACGTCAAACGTTGAGTGTCAAATGAATCGTCGTAAATAAGCAGTATTGCCAAACTTGCCCGTTGGCCGTTTACCTGGCGACCGGGGTCGTATAGAATGTATTAATTTAATGATAATATTTTTGTTAATTACCATGATCTGCATTGAAATTATATTGAAATATATTAACAATAATAAATTCTTTTAATAAAACTTACATCAGGTCTCAGAAAAATAAAAAACATAGAAATGGCATCTGTAGAGTGAAATGTTTGTAAGGGGTAGCACTTTTTATACTCTATTATTTATTTACTAGTTAAAGTTTAACAGCGTTGCCAATAATTCATAATGAAAAACTTATTTCTCTGGTAAATTAAAATAATCTTCAAGATCAAATTGCAAATAATAGTTTTTCAACACTGGTTTCCGTTGTCTCTAGGCACTAAGGACATACCTACCCAATCAGTTGCAAATACGTTTGCTTTGAAGTAAATAATGGTAGATAATACCTATATGATATTTATGTATTGATGAGATAAGGTCTGCCTGACTAATAGGTGAATCTAGTATTTATAATTATCTAGACACTAATTAGGCAGTATTTGTATACTACGTGTAGTACTTTAATATATGATACAACTAAGGAAACAATAATATATACCCCGATTACTGTAAGAAGTCCCGATTTTGTCAGATGACATTCTCCACAAAATCCCTAGGAAATTTCTGTTAACCATGGGTATAACATTGGTATATGCGTCGCAACCAGTTAATGACGTCACTCATTGATATATGATGTGAAAAGTTACCCAAGTGATACGAAAAAAAGAACATAATAAAATAAAAACCCTATTGCAATCACGATTATACTACTACAAATAAAAATAACTATGACTAGAACTAATTTTAATAATAATTTCAAACGTCATGGAAACACTTTCATTTTGGTATTTTGGGGTAAAATCGGCTACTTGCGGCAGCATATATGGTGCGTACTCAGGCAAATTTTATTTCCGTTTTCCGTGTTGTGAAAGTAAAAACCTATATATATTTTGTGGTTCAAAAGGGTTCAAACTTTGGGCAGTGGAAATATTCGTGGGTTTTGTACGTTTCGTGAGTTTTACCGTTATCTGTGTTGTTCTTGTTCGTGTTATTAGTAGTTATTCATTGTGCAAATGGGCTCGTTACTGACCTGAACTTTTGACCCGGTTGCATTTTTTTGCTCCATCGATGCCAACTTAGGATCTCGAAATTACCAATTGACAGTCCCAGTAAGGACTTCTTATAATAATTTTACTATACCTACAATTACCAATACCCAGAGACTTGCCATCAATAGACTGCGCGTGGCGTACGGTCAGCTATAAGCCCCTGTTGTCAAGATAGGATAGGCAACCAACTGTTCATTGCGGGGCAGAAGTACGCTCTCGCCGCTTGCTTTAACGCATTCATTCAATAGATTTTAGCGACAAAAAAAAAACAATATAAAACTATTGTAACTGTTAATGATCTTTCTAAGACCGCTGATAACCATTTTGTTTGCAACGGGATGGGGTGAGGATTGGATGAAAAACCTGAATACATTTTCGGCAATTTGGCAATTTTTTATGACATCGCTCGAGGCGTGTAACAATCCTCCACGATTTTTTCTAGTTAAAAGCTTTGAATGACTCTCTGATGCGAATACAGCATCTGCACATATGGAACATTTAACAGACTTAGCTATTTTTCTTGCAACAAAACCTGAAATGTACCTAGTTATGTCTAGTAGGTAAATATGGAGGCCAATTTGGAAAAACTAGTATGAGTATGTCTTCATTTTCTGCATAATGTTCTTCATTACCTATCAAATCAAGTAGATCATCAACATGCTGTGCTTTCCTACATCCACTACTTATTGTTAGAATAGACGTATTATCTATTTGTACAGGGTGTCCCAGTTAAGGTGATAAACCCGATTTTCTCCGTATTTTAAAGTTAAGTTCATGGTTCGAAAACCAGACTTGTGTAGAATTTTCCGAGGAATTCGAATGTGACGTCAAACTTAATATACCGGGTGTTGTTAAAAAGTTATATCAAAAAATACCGTTTTCCAAAAAATTGTGAAGTTAGACACAAAATGTTAGGAATGAGTATACGGGGAGTAGCGAAAAAGTGTCGGTTTTCATTTCTGATTTCCGGTCTTACCGGAAATAAGCATCACTTTGTCAGATTTTTGAGACAACCTGTATATTTTGGGTTTTTTAAGTTCCTTTTGTTCTCCCAATTCCAACCATATATATTTTTATATAGTTATCACTAAAAATATAACTAAGCAGTAAATTTTTATTTTTTGATAAATTTCGTTGAATATGACAAGTTCACATCCTTGCATGGAATGCTAAAAATATATAGTTAGAGATAACTATATAAAAATTGGAATTGGGAGAACAAAAGGAACTTAAAAGACCCAAAATCTACAGGTTGTCTCAAAAATCTGACAAAGTGATGCTCACTTCCGGTAAAACCGGAAGTCAGCAATGAAAACCGACATTTTTTCGTTACTCCCCGTATACTCATTACTAACATTTCGTGTTAAAATCCAACTTCAAAATTTTATGGAAAACGGTATTTTTTAAATAACTTTTTAACAACACCCGGTATATTCAGTTTGACTTCACATTCGAATTCCTCAGAAAATTCTACACAAGTTTGGTTTTCGAACAAAGAATTTATCTTTAAAATTACGGAGAAAATCAGGTTTATCACGTTAACTGGGACACCCTGTACACAATTAGCGAAAGCAGAGGATGAAATTTCTGTTTTAAGCAAAAGTCTCTTGTAGGCGTCCTCGAACTGCTTAGCTGTTGGGTTATTGTTATTATAACCTCCTCGAGATCTCATAGCTGAGAAAAACAGTATGATCTTGACTTACTTTGTATGTCAAGAAATAATCCAAAATTTTTGTGTTTATCAGATCGTTTACCATATTCTGAACACTTATCATAGATATAATGAGACCTTTGAAACCCGTCTTTCCACCTGTCGTTAAAATATTTTGTGCATCAAGAGTATGAATATATTTCTGATATAATGAATGGAACTTTTAAAAACCGTTTTAAAGGAAGTAATATTTTCTAGAGTTAACGGTTTTCCGAAACTACTCTTTGACAACAAATTTCTGGAATTTAAAGTGTCAAATATATCATTAATTTTTCGGCAAAAATTTGAAGTTCCCTCAGAATCTGTAAAGGTCTTTGTTGCAGAAATCCAGAGAATCTGCTACACTTATGCTAAAAATCTGGGCCGCTAATCTCACTTTCATAATTATTTCTTGTCTGAAATTAATATGTATTGTTCGACCTTCGGTTTGTTGTAAAGAGACCAACGTTTTAAAAAGTTCCCATTTAATTGGTCGTCCGTGTTCAACTTTTTTAGGACCTAACGAAGTAATAACTCGCGGACCGCGGACGCCGGACACGATTTATTGCCCCGCAGGGTTTTGTGGGTTGCATAGTGTGTCGACAACACCTTAGATGCGTTACGCGCGGTCTATTGATGGCAAGTCTCAGCCAATACCAATCGCACAATCTGACAAACGCGCAAATCGGTCAAGAGGTGCGTGCCTCACCTTGTGTTTGACATAACTGGTGCTGTGTTCAAGTGTTTCTTAAGTATTCGTCAGTTTAAAATGCTTATATAGACAATTAAGTTATACGTTATGGGCAAAAAAAGTGTATTGTTTGCAAATCAAGCAACTCGCCAAAGGAGGTTACATACCATGCGTAAGTAGGTACATAGGCGTATCTAGTTCGGGGCACGGTAAAAGATACCTTTACACGGGTATAAAACGAAAGGGCTCGAAGGGTAGAAAACAATATGGTGAATGACGTCATAATAAATCTAATATGGCGGCCTCCCCAAGACGGCGGATTGCCTAATTCTTTACAACATCCTCGACATGGGTTGAGTATCAAATGAAAGGATTTGAAAAGTAGAAAACCATAAGGTGACTGACATCATATTAAATCCAATAGGGTGCATGCTCGATGCCCCAAGATGGCGGACTAAATTTCTTTACCACCCTTCTGAGATGGGAATCAAATAGGTACTAAAAAAGCACAAAATAAAATAAATAGTAAGAAAACCTTTTTAAAAACAAGCTTTTATTTAAATAAAAGCTTGTTTTTAAAAAGTTTTTATTTTTTTATATTGTGTTCTCCGAACAATCCCCAACTAGTAACTGTCAATAACATTGATAAGTTTGAATTTTAGAATTGACGCGTACTAGTTGTACCTAGGGTTACAATATTTTTTTAAAAATTTTTTTTTATAACTATTTAAAAAAATAAGAGGTACGCCACTGCCTTGTAATCATTAGCACCAGATCTGTCACCCGAACTGTAAACATTATTTTTTTTATTATGGGAACAAACTTGCCAATACAAAGCCAGTTCTACGTTTTTTATTTTTCTGAGCATCAGGTATTTAATAATACGATAATATGCTAACAAACTACACTCACCGGCACGAAAAACGGAGCACTTACAATTTTTATTTAAAAAATGTGAAATTTTAATACTTTGCGATGGTTTATTATTATAATAAGTTAAACGCAAACAACAACATGTTTTAAGTAATTTCTAATAACAATTGGGCGCTTTTTTTTTTAAATAAAACCTTTTGTTACAATTTAAAAAATTAGAACGATAAACCCACATTGGTGTTGTGGCAAAATGTCCTTAAATGAATCAAAACTTAAACGATTTTTGAGCAAAAACTAATGAGGAGCATTTTTAATAACGGGTATTACCCCCGCGAGCTCGAATGATTGCATGCATTCTCCGTGGCATGCCTAAAATCAAATGGCGAATGTCCTCTTGAGGAATAAGGTCCCATTCCTCTAAAAGAGCTTGTTTCAACTGATTTATGGTTAAAGGAGCAGGAACACGACTTCGCATTCTTCGCCCAAGCATGTCCCAAACATGTTCAATCGGGTTCGCATCTGGACTTAACGCTGGCCACTCCAAAACAGGAATGTTTACATCATTTAAATACTGTTGAGTGATTCTTGCGGTATGAGGTCTGGCATTATCATGCATCAGAAGAAAGTTATTTCCAATAAAATCAACATACGGGACAACAAAATCTTGGAGAATTTCATCAATGTACCTGGCAGCAGTTAAGGAGCCTCTTGGAACGATGTACAACTCAGTGTGTGCCTCCAGAGAAATTCCAGCCCACACCATTACTGAACCTCCTTGGTATCCTACTCTAGGACTGAAGGTACATTCTGCAAAACGCTCTTGTGGTCTTCGCCATACTCTCTCGCGACCATCTGGAGATCGCAGGCTAAACCTGGACTCATCAGTAAATAAAATTCGCCCCCAATCATTTTCACCCCAGTGCTCATGATTTCTGGCAAACCGAAGTCGCGCAACACGATGACGCCTAAGAAGCTCTGGACCTGTTGCAGGTCTACGACTGGTAAGATTGGCTTCTCCAAGTCTTCGTCTAACTGTACGTTCGCTTACATTGGTATTCCGAACATGATGAAGTCTATTTCTGATTTCTACAGCTGTAGCACGACGATCTCGTAGACTTTGCAAGAGGATGAAGCGATCATCATGAGCGTTAGTTTTTCGTTGGGGACCAGTTCCAGGTCGTCTGGTGTAAGCTCTAGTTTCCAAAAAACGTGTATAAATACGGTGCACAGTGCTATTGGATACGGCATATTGTTGGGCAACATATCGCTCAGTTCTTCCGTCTTGAAGCAACGCAACAATAGCAGCCGCTGTTTCAGGATTAACAGCCATATTTTTACCTTAAATAAACGCAGTACAGCTTTGAACTGTTTCACTTCTTTAAACTCAGACTTGTCAAAACAATAAAAACAAAAGAAAAGTCATGGCCAACTAAGACGTGTACTTTTTAATTTTTGGAATTTTTTATTCAAAACAGTCTAGTCTTGCTTTTCAAATAAACGTTTAATTGTTGTTAGATATTACTTAAAACATGTTGTTGTTTGCTTTTAACTTATTATAATAATAAACCATTGCAAAGTATTAAAATTTTACATTTTTTAAATAAAAATTATAAGTGCTCCGTTTTTCGTGCCGGTGAGTGTATATCAGAATTCCAGTAAAATTTATGAAATACCCCTTGTATAAGGAAGGGCAACTACGTCACAACCTTTGGCGGGAAAGTATTATTTATAAAATTACAGCAAATACGAAAAAAAATGAAAGATGGGTCGATTTTTTTCTCATTTTCTACCGATAGATAAAAAAAATAATATTTTTGTCCGAAGTGTACGAGCCCATCCGACGCTCACCTCCTCGTTGTCGCAGGCCACCATGTCGCCGTACGACACCTGGTTGCACAGGCAGTACCGCGGCTCGTTCGGGTCCACCGGCTCGTCGGTCCACTCGGAGTAGCCGGCCTCGACGGCGGCCGCCGCCGCCGCCGCCGCCGCCGCCGCCTCCGACGCCGCCTTCTGGGCGTCGGCCGCGGCGCCGCCGGCCGCCGGCGCGGCGAGCATCGGCTGCGCGGACGGGGCCGAGTTGGAACCGGAACCGTTCCACTTCCTGTGGGGGGGGGGCGGGGAACACAGCGTTGAAGACTACGCTCGGGCAAACGCGAGGGGTGTGACACTCCAAGAAATTGTGTACACCAGATTTGGGATTTAGCTCGGGATTACATTGTTTCTTATGAGAATCCCTAAAATCTTTGAACAAATTTTCTGGGATTCTGTAAATCTTGAGATTTCATAAGATTTCAGGGATTTTGAGAGATTTTAGAGATTTTCGACAGATTTCTGAGATTTCATGAGATTTCAAGGATTTTATCAGATTTTTCAATACATGTATTTTGTTTGTAAATTACTATTGTAATACAAAGGAGGGAAACAGTAAAATAAAAATATTATAGAAATATTATAAAAAAAAAACATAATTCTGAATGGAAATATAAAAAAAACATTCTTTGTAAATAGTAATAAGTACTTATCAACTATCTTGTTTATAATAATACCTATAGCTATACCAAACGAACAAGAAAATTATACATACAGGGTGGTCCATTTGAAATGCTGCTTCCATTTCTCCGTAAAATTTTTATTTTTCATCCGATTTTAGTCATTTTTTTTTATAAAGGTAGGTCACAAAAACTCTTTTTTTACTCGGGTGCAAAATTTCAGGTCTTAATCTTAATTTTCAAGGCCTACTAAGGAAGTTATTTTCTAGTAAAAAATGGCGAAAATAATTTAGCGATTGTTTATTTAAAATCTGAGACTACAGCGTTAATCAGGGCACCCTAAAACCCTTACATAAAAAATATGAACAAAAATATATCTACAGGGAGTTCCATTCTGAGGGTTGTCAAAGTTGAGCAAAATAGGAATTTTAAAGGCATAAGGCAAATAAGAATATAGCAAGTCAAGTGTGTCATGAAATCCCCTCAAAACAGTTGAATTGTCAACAGGACCACTAAAATATTGGTGTGCAAAGACGTAATACAAAATATACACAGTGTGCCATTTTAAAATATGTACTGAATTTTTTGGAATTTTATACGGGTCAAAAATCGAGTAGTATATCAGCCCCGGGCATTATAAACGAAGTATGACTAAAAATACAGAAAGAAGGATGCCAGTCAGTAAGTCCATATGGGTTAAGGTTGCTGGTGTGCCCCAACAGGAACGCACAGAAAAATCTTAGACAGTGACTTTATTCAAAGAAATACATTACTTGTGTTTATTAATTTTTTTTATGTAATTCCAGAGCAATCTTCACCAGTGTAAAGTTTCATAAAATTCAGCATTTTAAGAGGGCCCAGAGAAAAACACCCTGTATATTTTTATATTAAATCTTTGCGCACTTTGAATAGTCCTGTTGATCATTCAACTGTTTTGAGGGGATTCAATCGAGGACGAAAGCTTGGAACGAGAAGTTTTGCTGACGCAGGATTCATCCGGAAGAAATTCAGATTCATCATATTAGTTTTCTTTTCCTCTTGAATATTTATTAGATAAGTAGTATGGTCATTCAAAAATGAAATGAAAAGTAAAATTCATTTGTTTTAAATTTTTTAACAGAATTCAAAATAAATAATTTATAAATCGAAAAGCGGTATAGCAGTCAAAAAAGAATTGGTATAATATTCAAAATAACCGAACACAACGCGACAATATTATTGCAGATGAAACTACAATTTTGCTCAAGATTTTAAAGATTAAAGGGATTTCTCGAGATTTAGGGATTTAGAGAGATTCCTGGGATTTCTAGAGATTTTACGGATTATTGAAGATTTTTGAGAATTTGCAAAGATTTTAGGGATTCTGTGAGATTTTCGAGATTCTGTAAGATTCTGAAGATTCTGCGAGATTTCACAGATTTTCGGCAAAGTGTACACCAGATTTCTTGAGTGTCACACCCCTCGGGCAAACGAAAATACGACGTACTTGTGCTTCTTTTTGTTGTTGGCGTGGTCCTGTTGGATGGCCTGGATGGCGGTCTGGGCGGCGCCCGCCAACTCCCTGCCGATGCCGAACTCGTGGCCGTGGCCGCCCGGGTTTATGGCCTCGTACGAGGCCTTCAGGCTGGCCGTCCGCCTGCCCTGCTGCATCTAGAGGAATCGACAACAAATTATAGATGGCTGGAGCATTTATGAGCAAAAGCATTTCGAGCATTTATGAGCAGGACATTTTTAAAAGTGTCTTGTCATTTTTGGTCACTGTCCGGCAGGTTTGGAGCATTTATGATCATTTATATAAATGTCGTCAGTTAGAGAATTAATAAGAATTTCTGGTCACTTTATGGTCATTTATAGTCATTTATAAAAAAAATCCCTCCATTTCTAAACTAGAAAACTACAAAACCGTTTCTAATTCTAACCAGAATCTTGTGAACTGTGTACCTACTTTGCAACATGGTTAAACAAAATTCAATAGTCTGGAACTACTTCAAGAAAAGAAGTGACCAAAAATTAAAATATGCTATTTGTGAATTTTGAATTTTGTAAAGCTGAATATTTTGCCCATGCAGGAAGAATGAGAAAATATTTAATTCAATGTTCAAAGGCTCCAGTACAGATAAAGAAGTTATTTAGATTTAGTAGTAACAAAAATGTAAAAAGTATTTCCGATGTGGATGTAAGTATTGAATATAGCTCTCATTGTTAATTAATTTAGGCAATTTTATTGCAATAATTATAATTACTGCGTTGAATTTCAGATCAAAACTTATTTTAATAATTTTAAATTTTAACAATACTGGAATATTTTATTGATTGCTAACCTAACTAACCTACATCCTACATCTACCTACGAGTTGGGTCTTCTAAATCTGTCTTCAGTCTGTAACTAGAAACATTTTTTTAAAATTTACATATTTTATTTTTTTTATTTTTGTTTTACTTATACTTTTTTAATTAAAAGTCATACATATGGGGTCTTGTTTTAAAGGTCTTTTCTCGAGCAATCGAATGGCACCATTTTCAAAAATGTCCATAAATGCTCGAGGCCTCGGCGGACATTTTTAAAAGTGTCCTGCTCAAAATCATAAATGCTCGGACATTTGCCATCTATACAAAAAATGACACGTTTTCTACAAAGAAGTATCTACTTTTCGTTATATCAAGCGTCCAAATAGCTATTTTCCCATCTTCGTATTTGCAGAATGTTCATTTATTTATTTTTGCATTGAAAACAAAAAAGTGAATACAGTGAAACCTCCCACAGGCGGACACCAATGGTTCCAACTTTATTGTCCGTTTGTGGGAGGCGTCCGCTTATGGGAAAAGCTGACTGAAAGAATTCACCGAAATAATGACAAAGTATGTTTTTATATGAATACCAAGAAAATTATACATAGACAAAACAAATCTTATCAGGTAGATATTTTCAGGGTTGGTTGTGGGTAGCATCCTGAGTATAACCCCGAAAAATCACCATCGAAGTCGTGTTACGAACCTCGCAATAGGGGTGGTTTGGAAAAATTGTTTGCATTTTTTTGTTTCTTATGTGTACATTATTACATTCTCTACAACTTTCCCTCATGAAGTTTTTTTTTAACTTCAATACTTCATGAGATATAGGTAAAAGATCACCACTAGCTAAAGTGCTTTATAAGGGTGAAAAAAATTTCTTTAAAACAAGCTGATTTGCGTGTAATCTTTTGTTTTAGTACTTAGGAGTGCACCCCCAGTTAACCCTGAAAAAATCAGCTTGTTTTAAAGATTTTTTTTTTCACCCTTATAAAGCACTTTAGCTAGTGGTGATATTTTACCTATATCTCGTGAAGTATTGAAGTTAAAAAAAACTTCATAAGGGAAAGTTGTAGAGAATGTAATAATGTACACATAAGAAACAAAAAAATGCAAACAATTTTTGCAATTTTTGCGGGGTTCATAACACGACTTCGATGGTGATTTTTCGGGGTTATACTCAGGACGCTACAAACAACCAACCCTGAAAATATCTACCTGAAAAGAATTTTTTTCTCCATGTACAATTTTCTTGCACTATACAGGATGTTCGAAAAATAGACGGAGATATTTTAGAGGGTGATTCCCTGTTAAGAAATATGAAAAAAAGTTTCTATAAACATGGGTCCGGAAATGCAGTTTTCAAGATACAGGATGTTAAATAAAAAAAAATAAAACATGAAATTATTAATGTCTTAAAAATTATTTACTCGATTCTGTTGAAATTTGGCAATGTTATTTGTTGTATTAAGAGGCTAATTTCGCCCTAACTAGATTAAATTTATTAAGTCCAGTGGCGTCCCGGGGGGCACCTTAGCGAATATTATTATCAAAAAAATGTACGCCACTACCTTTTTTGTAACTTTAATATTTTTTGTTTGATTAAGCATCTAAAAATACAACTTCTTTCCCTCTTGTATTGTTTTCCTATCTCACTTGGTTTTCGAGAAAAAAAAATAAAAACCGTTTTATTGCATGTCACTGGACAAAATTGGTTGTAGTGTACTTTATGTTATGATATTGGAAAAGTTGCAATAACACTCTTTCCTAGAAATGCTTTTGATTATTTGTTTTCCAAGGCACTTGTGATTTTTTTTGCAAAAATTGATAAACCAATTTTGTCCAGTGACATGCAATATATTTAACATCCTGTATCTTGAAAACTCTGCATTTCCGGACCCATGTTTATAGAAACTTTGTTTCATATTTCTTAACAGGGAATCACCCTCTAAAATATCTCCGTCTATTTTTCGAACACCCTGTATTGAGTAGAGGTATCATTCCATCTTTATCCTTTAATATGAATAGTATATTACACCAACTTTATTCCACACGCAGGCTGAAAATACAGGTCTGAATATGTTCCCGAATTAAATAAGTCCATTCATTAGAGTTTTGCGTCCGCATATGAGAGTCTTTAATCTATTTCTGGGAAAATTACACTGTCCGCGTCCGTCCAATAGAGTCCGCTCGTGGGAGAACTCTTTACATGCTAAAACGTATGCCTGTGTTTGGTTCTAGAAAAAATGTCCGCTCAAGAGAGATGTCCGTTCAAGAGAGGTGTCCGCTAGGAGAGGTTTCACTGTAGATGATTTTTTACGTCATTTTTGTGTAGTATGGTGTGGAAATAAAATCACCAAGTTTATCAAACAAAGTTTGGCATTTCGGTAAATTTTGCGTACCACTTCTCACTTTAAAGATAATAAAATGAAAAAATAAATCCTTGAAGTGCAAAAACAAAGGCAGAATGCTAAAAAAGATGTATGTATACCACAAGACGACCCATTTCTACAAACTTTATAGGTTGCCACAATTTCGATAATTAATAGGATATAAAAAGTTAAAGTATACGACAAAACATATTTTGATTTCATTGTGTCCCAATAATATCGATGAATTTCTCAAAAACAGCTGTTGGAATATTGACGGTTAGCCTATGTGGAGGGGTGGTAAAATGTACACAACAATACAATGCAATCAAATTTTATACATATAACATGTAATGTGTTGTTTTCTTGCAAATAAATTTTATCTATCTTATCTATACCCCACCTGTTGCGTGGCCGCTATGGCCTGAGACGCGGCCGCGGCTATCGCCGGGCCCGCGCCCAAACTGTGCCCCAAACTGTAGGCTATGTTGGGGGCGACGGCGGTCGAGTTTTGGCCGCTCGACGACGAGTGCCTCGTCTCGGACAGGGTGGGCGTGACGGCCTGCCGTTTCTCGGCGAACTGCTGCAGCGAGGTGCCGCTGTCCCTGCGCTTCTCGCTGCGGGGCCGCGAGTAGCGGACGCTACTCGAACTCACGCTACGGAGATTGCGGGTTTCGATTTAAAAGATGCGGATAATATCTGGTAAATTGGAATTTTCGAGAAAGAATATTTATGAACTCTGTAGCCCTGCTCGTATTAATTACGATACTCGCCTACGGCTCGTGTTGTAATTCTCACGCTCTCGTGTCCCAATAGCTACAATGCCATCATTAAATGCTCATTGCATAAATAAATATACTATTTCAAAATTTTATACAGGATTTCCAAGATAAACCTGAAACTTCTTAATTTTTAAATTGATTCAAATCAAAACAACAAATAATGATTCGGCAACTTTTCTTGTAGGCAATATTCATTGTTACTAGAGATGGGTTTGTACCGGGTACATTCGTTTGCTCCTTGGAAACATTCATATGTACCCTGAATGTACCGGGTGCATTGCTTTTTTTGCAGTTTTGAATTTGTCATGAAAAGTCCTTTTTGGCAATACCAAATAAGTGATATTTGAATGGAATTAACTAGAAAATTAGAATGAAAATACAGTTTTAAGCATTTTTGGTCTTTTATTCATAAAAATAAATATAGTGATTGTTGCTCCTTGCTTTGCTACATACCGTGTAATAAAATATTAAAAAAAAAAAAATACAAATACATTCTAGGTACCTACATCATGAAGCAGAAAACAGTCATCTTACAAAGCAAGTTCTTTGTGTTGTAAGTCCTAAGTCACAGCTTTTTAATCACAAAATTATCGAGAAATAAAATGCTTTGCAAAAACCCTAACTATAATGGCGCCAAATTTGAAATTTTATAAGTACCCAGTGCAAACCGTTATGCACCCTGGGCATGTACCCATTGTTCCCAGGTGCATTCGCCTGCCAATCTCTAATTGTTACTAAGCAGTTCTTTTTAAATTATACCTATTCAATATTTACGCGAAATTTTTCTTGCAAACCAAAGTAAGTAACCAGTAGCCCTAAAAATAATATATTATTTCACCTCACTTTTCGTTTTGTTGTAATAATAATTATTAATACATATACATTTTTAATAGTAGGTAACATAAATCCTTTTATTCATGACCTGGCCTTAAAGTCTACTTTATGATTAAGTTTTGTGGGCATTAAGTGGCACTTTATCGCCCTAGAGCCCTAGGGCGGTAAAATTTCTTTAACACCCATTAAACTTAGTTAAACTGAAATACTCACTTTCTGTAAATTGATACCTTATTTACTCCGTTTTAAATAAGAAAAATAATAATTGTTCAGTTTTGTTAACAAAAGGTAAACAACAACAACAAAAGTTGATATGTTTACCTACATTTTTATATTAACGTAATCTTTACAACTAATAATAAACATTAAAATATATATAAGTGAACATAAAACCTGACTTTGTTGATTCCATTACTAAGCAACCAATGCGGCAAAACCACCTCATTCTTTCTTGATTTAATTTTTACAGGCAAATTGTCTAACTTATTTAGTTCTTTATTTATGAAAATAGATGCATGCTTGCCTTATATATAATAATAATAATAATTCTCACCCTCACAATACTCCAAACTAGGAGTAGGTACCCCAGAATATATTTCCAATGAATAAAATTTGCTATGAATCTCAGGTGTTATAATGCCTTTAAAGCTCTAGGCATGTACCTAATATCCCCCAAAGACTTTAGGATATTATCTTCATACTATGGGCTTAGGCCTACTTGATACCGTTGTGGGTTTTATGTTATAATTTATTCACAGATGAAAAAAAAAAGGGGATGGTCTCCTGTCTGCTCTGTTAATATTGTACCTACAGGATTTATGGTACCTTATAGTTAACAGGTATCCTCAGACTAATATGTAAATGAGGGTGTAAAATGTAACCGTCGGTTATTTAGTGAAATGCCCCTGGTATTAATAACTAATAATTCATACAACATAACAAAAGTAAGATTAAATATTCTCTTATTTTATGACTGTCAGAGGATTCAAAATAAATGTTGGCCAACATTAAATTCCCCACGTTTTCAGGGTTTTCATCCTAATTATAAAATTGGTTCACTTGATTTAAATAAATTTGTATGAACATTGGTTTTTCATTAATTTTTAACAATAAAATTAAATAATTTTTCTTGAAATCGGCATTAAAATGTCCCAAAATCGTCATTAAAAGCGCAGAAATCGTACAATAATGTAGCCCATTATTGTACGATTTTTTCAATAAGTAGGCCTTGGCGAGATGTAAACATCAAACGTCAGACGCGGAGAAATCGCCCGTCAAAAGTGACCAAATATTCAAAACCCGGCCGATAAAGGCTCATTTAACTTCTCGTACACATTGCGAAATTGTTTCCTATAGAAGCGCAATCCTTCAGTATATATATTTTAGTAAATTTGAAAATCAATAGATTTGTTGTGTAGGCTGCACAAGAAGCAGCAGTTTGGTTTTTCTGTCAGAAGGTGCCGTACATCATTATACTTGTCCTAGGTAGAGCGATCGGTAAAGTCAAGCAACGCCACGCGTAGTCGGTTCGTGGACGGGTGATCCCTTATTATTATTTTCTTGCCTAATAAAACATTTTTTTTTCGATTTCAAGAAAAATATAATATGTACCTTGGCACTGAAGTTCTTTTTATGACTCATGTGGTTTATTTGCCTCGGCCAGAGGCCTCAGCAACTAAACTCCACATGAGTCATAAAAAGTTGAACTTCAGTGCCTTGGTACATAAATAACTATTAACTCTGTTGCAGGAAAATAATCAATTTTGAATAAAATGAAAAGTCATATTTGCTATGAAACAGATTTTGTGCAGAGAATACTATGATCATACATAAAGTTTTGTTTCTCCTACTTGCCGTACCAAGAGCCCTTGAAGAGTGGATCTCTTATTTCAAAAATTGGTTCCTACTCACCTGTCATACCTATTTTCCTTCTGCTGCAAAGCGATATGTGTGCCAGGAGTAGGCGTATCCAACTCCAAAGACCTTTTCTCTAAAACCTCCGTAATACCCTTATTGTCCGCTTCGAGTTCGCACTTAAATTTATGCAGCTCGGAATCCAGTCTCCGCAAATATTTATCTACTAAATCGTACATCTGACTCGCTAGGTGCACTTTCTCGTCTGCGTCTTCCAACGTTTTGTAATATTCTTTCCTAATCAACTGATATTCAGATTCCACCGTCTGAGGTATATCAGTGTTTTGGTGCCGCTTACATTCGTTGAAGAATATCTTCATTCGTTTTTCTAATTCGTCCATGTTATCTGGAATTTATAACTTAAAACGATGTTTGCAATAAAATGTATTTAACCTACTGTGTATAGAAAGATCCATTTCCCTCATGTCCGTAAATCTGTCTCTCAATTCTTGTGGTAAATGCTCGATCACTAAAAAAACAAAATTGATTTAAAAACCCCGCTTGTCTACAATGCGCTTGCGTACTGTACACAAAAACTTACTTTCCAAATAATCTTCCAAGTACAGCATCTTGCTTAGTATACAGAAAATATTGAATTAAACTAATTTAACGGAAAAACGGGGCCCCAAACTCGAGTATTCTCACCAAAAATTATAGTAAAATAAACACCACGTTTTTGATGAGCTTGTCACTTCCTGACGTTTGCTTGACAGTTGAAGTGTTGACGACACTGGCGGCCATTTTGCGTGAAAGCTCTCACTATAGCCAATAGCAGCGAACAAAGAAACACTAGACAATTGTTGAAAATTCGTTTTTAATTTTTTGGTTTTACAGACTTTCTGTATACTTCCCCGCAATTAGAAATCATTATTTTTTCCAAGGGCTTGCCGATTTTTCTGCCGTACTCGTTTATTTTGAATAAAACATCGTTACCGATTATGGTATGTCCAAAAACAACATTCATGTGGTCCAGTTTGTCCATTTTGTCGAATGTAATCAAAAATTGGGAGTTGTTTTCAGTCCAACCAATCCTTTTCATGGATATTACTCCTAAAAATGTAACTGGTTTTATAGTCTGGTAACGCAAACCACAACGAAGAAGAAGAGAAAACACAAAACACTAAAAATATTCCTAATCAATGTAGCCAATCGAAGTGTACTAAACGTAACCTGGTTTCGTATGGCTCAAAATGTGTTTTTCCTCCGGAAAACTTTGGCCATAAATGGAAATGCCGCCTCTGCCGGTTCCTAAGGTAATATCCCCACTTTCCATACATTCGTCTTTAATTATTCTATGAACTAAACAATTTTGATATGAATGTTTTCCTGTTTTCTTGCAGAGTTCCAAAAAATTTTGAACTGTGACCGGTACGTGGTCATAGTAAAGTTCTAGGACGATATGACCGATAATAGGGCCGTTTTGGACACTGAATTCCAAAAAACAACTGGAAAAAAGGAATGAAAAATTATAAACTAATCCTAAGGTTTGTTTCAGCAGTATTTCAAACAGTTTGAAGTTCTGCTGAAACAGACCTCTAGTGCATTCCCCTAAAGTTGTGCTTACAGGGGACGTTCACAAACTTGTTGCGTGCCCAAATTTATGCTAATGGAAGGACATTTCTTTATTTCTTCGTCTTTCGATTTCTTTTTTAGCAAAATTAATGGATATCTACATGAATGTTGAATTTCATGTAAAGTGACTTTCCAACATTCTTCTAAATAACTGTTGTTGAAGTTTGATTCCTATAATGAAAAAGTCCTGTACGTTTTTATTTGTTAATTTCTTTTTTCACTCACAATTGAACATAATCTATGATAAAACTCCTTGTTGTGCTTTTCTAAGAGCTTCATTTGTCTGTTATGAGTTGTCCAATTGTTATTTCGTCTGTAGGCTAGCGGGTTGTAAGAATCTATAGCTCCCTAGAAATTTTTAAAAATTGTATGTGTATTTTTAAAATTCTTATTGTTTTTTATGTAGGTACCCCAGTGCGGTTTATAATGTTAATTTTCCTCAGCAGTTCTTTATTTTCTTTGTCAATTTCCCTCAGTCTTAATGCATCACTTTGCAGTCGCCTAGTATCGTAATGATCTCTCGGATTCATTTTTGGAGGGTTACAATCTATCTTAGGACATGCTCGAAAGCACTAATAAGTACAATGACTCCATTAAAAAAAGTTAAATTTATATAAAAAAAATCAGCATTTTTAAAATAATATTTAAGAGAAATACATTTCTTACCCTCAGTCGATGCTTATTATATTGGTTCAAGTCCCGTCTACAAGTTTCATATGCTACCTCACCAGGCAGGTATCTGAACTGCTTGAGCATCTTAAATTTTTTCTCCTTTTTGGCCATTTTGTAACAAATTTTCGAAAAAAAATATGGACTAAATTTTGAAACCACCCTTCGCAATATCGAATGTTAAACTTGACAAATTTTGTCACTTTGAGTGATTTGTGTCCTTTCACCTTTGTCCATTCTCATTTTCAGTAAAATTTAATATGTTTTTCCACTAAAATATGAGTGTCAGCGATGAAACAACTTGTCCTGCTGTTGAGGTATGACATTTTTTGATTTCCAAAGTATAAAATACCGCACGTAATTTTTTAGAACCTCCTAAGATGTAATAGTGATTGTATGGGCTGTGCCACTTACAGAAGGAAAGTCAAGGAAGTAGAACAGAATATATCTGGAAGAGATGGCCTCATACAGATGCTTCAAGATCAAATTAAAAAATATGAGACCAAGTATAAAGATCTGTTGGACGAATTCGAACAGATGAGGTTTAGGTATTGTTCGGCAGTACAGGAACTTACCAGTTTAAGAGAAATCAACAAAAAGGTAAGTAGATAGGTATAGGTAACAAGATGTGACAAAAAAATTTGATCCTTTTGAATTTTGTTGTTTTTATTTATTTTTTGGTCTTCAGCAAATGATTCCTTTGTCAAATGTTGCTGCAATATGATTTTTTTAAACAGTGGTATTAATTTTTGAAGCATTAGTACTTAATATATTTTCAAAATTGTATACTAAAACTAAAGTGTAAACCTAGATAGGTACTATTTCAATGTATTATACACTATGTCTTTGGAATGACATAGCAAGAGAGAAATTTTCGGTGACTAAGTTAGGGTTAGGGAGCCGTAAATCGTAGGAGGCCATGATAAAATTTTTCGCACTTGTCAAAATTGATAAAAACAGCATGGCCTCCTAAGATTTTCGGCTACCTTTGGCTCGAAAGGATGCCGAAGGAAGTCGAAAATCTTAGGAGGCCATGAAAAAAAGTTTAATCTATGATGGTCATGGCAATCTAGGTATATTGACCGAGTAATAGCTAACCACACATTACTGGTTATACAAATTTGTAGGTACCACCTATCTTAATTAATATCATTATAATAGTATAGAAAGTCAATGTATAATATCAATAATTACAGTACCTATAGGATCGAATAAAGATTTAAAAAACATATATTTGTATAATTTGTGGACATATTTCCTATTATCTAATTTTAGCTTGAGGAAGAAAATGCAAAATTTTCGAAAAAGGACTTTAACAAAATATACCCAAGCCTAGACAATTTTCAAGATGAATTACGAAATTGCAAAAACCAGTAATATATACATACCTATTTATTTTTTAAAGCTACTATTTTTTTATACCCTCTTTTTAGATGTAAAGACCTAACGAACAAACTTATCCGTATGGACAATAATAACATATCATCTGGAGGCAATTCTGGTTACAACAACGTTTTACACGAAGTTTCAAATATAGAAAATTTGATATCTTCACAAACTGGCACTCTTAAGGAAATGCTAAATAAAGTTTTAAGCGAACTTTCGAATGATACTGGCAAGTGTTTTTGTAGAGAATATATGGATAAAGTTTATACCAACAAATCGACTGGTCCCGAAGATTTCGTTAACAATAACAAAATTAGCGAAATGCAAATGGAGATTAAAAAGTTGAGCAATCTTGTAGACAAATATAAAATTGAAAATGAAAATATAAGGAGTCAACTGTTAGAAAACGAGGCCGGTCCAGATGAAAACGAGATAGCCAAACTACGCGATTCTTTAGAGAGAAAAGAGAACGAGATATACGAATTAAAACAAAAAATTGACGAGCTAGATCGGGAAAACCAAGAAAAGGAAAGCATTTTTAATGATTGTCGGTGCAGGCTTACAGAACAAATTTGCCAATTACAAGAAAATAACGCAATGTTAGGCGACACGTTAACGATAGTAACACAAGAAAATAAAAGCAATCTAGAAAATTCGAATGACTTGAGACGTAGCTTAAGTGAAGCTGAGAAACGGCTTCAAGAATATAGTGTAAGTGTTGACAAAGAAATTGAGAATGCATCGAATGAAAGGAATGAAGAAATTTTGAGGCTTCGAAATCAAATAGAACAATACAGGCGTCAAACAGACGAATTAAGAGATAGAATAAGTGAAAGCTGTACGCAACAAAACGAAGAAATTAAGGAACTTCGCAGGGAACTAGAAGAGAAGATCCTCGAAAATACCGAATACGAAGAAGAAAATATGTTTTACTGCCAAAAAATCGACAGTCTAATGAAGACGTTGAAAGAATTGCAACTTAAAGCTAAATCCGATTCAGGAACCCAAGCTGAAATTTCTAGAATACCCAGCGTTGTACAAACCGATGAAGATGGGCGAATTCTAGAAATGCAAGATGCTAATAAGAGTCTTGAAGGAAAACTGCACGAAATTTCGTCATTACAAAAAAACATGGAGGCAAAAACTAGGGACTACGTCAAAATGAAAGAGCAACTAATTGAACTCCGACAATCTTCGATTGATTTAGAAAACGAGAAGAGTGCATTGCTGGAAAAAATAAATTCCACGCAACAAGAATTGGACAAGAAACAAGAAGAACTCGAGGAAGCCTGCTGTCATAGAAAGAAACTTCAACAACAAGTTTCAGAGCTAATTCGAGAACATGACGACAAAACTGACCAGATACAAAAGATAAGCGACGAACTTTTAAAATTAAGCCAAAGCGTGACAGACGAAGGAAGCCTAAAAAGGAGAATAAGGGATCTCGAGAGTGAAAATTCGAGGTTAACCAACGAGTTATCGGCGATAAGAAAGTGCCATTGCGGCGACATAGCGGGACTTTTAAACAAAGAAATTGAGAGACTGCAAGCAGATAACGCCAAGAAACAAATTATGATAAATCAGTTAGAGGAGACTGTGGATAGGGCAAAGAAAATTATGTGCGAATGTGAGGAAGAAGTTAAGATGTTGGCCGAGGAAAATAAAAATTTGAAAGATTCTTTAGATGAGCAATCAAAAGATAAGGAAGAATTATGTGGGGACTGTGAAAGGTACAAGAGATTGAGTGATGAATTGAAGTCGGAACTTGATAAATTAAATAAGAGAGACGAAGAAGAAACTAACAGTTACAGAAGGCAGAGCGAAGAGTTGGTGCTCAAAAACGAAATGTTAAATAGTAAATATTCTGGTATTTTAGAGGAAAATAAGTCCAAATCGGCACAGTTTGAAAACTTGAAAAACAAACTGAATCTGGTCGAAAAAGAAAATATAGCATTACAAAGCCAAATCGACGATTTAAAAAAAGAAATAGACCATTACACAGACCTTCTAGAAACAAACCAGAAGCAGTATCGAAGAGATAGTGTATTGTTTGAAACTGAAAATAAAAAATTGGGCGAAGATTATGCGGACACTTTACGCAAGTTTAATAATGCCTCTGAAGAAATAAAAGATTTGAAAAATAGGTACAATACATTGGAAGCCGAAAAAAATAATTTAAACGAAATTTACGAAGACTTATTGGCGAGTTATAAAAATAAATGCGCCGAATTAAAGCAACTGACCGAAGAATATGAAAGTTGTTGCAACACGAATCAAAAAGAGTTAGATGCAATACGAAGCAACCTGTCCCAAAATCAGACCGAAGTAATCGAAGCACGGAAAGAATCTGCCACATTAAAAGAAGAAATAGAGAAATGCGTGTGTGAGATAAACGGATTAAAAGAAGATTATAAACAGCAAAATGCCTGCTTTTCTTCCGAAATTGATAACTTGAAAGATATAAACCAAAAACTGAAGGATGAGCATCGTAAAGAAAGCCAAGAATATGAGTTATGCTGCAATAAAAAGGAAACCGAAATAGAGTTGCTTAGAAGAAATTTATCGACTTCTCAAACTGAAGCAATTCAAGCGAAACACGAAGTAGAAAATGTTAAGAGTGAAATGAAACGATGTCTATGTGAAATAACCGAAAAAAAGGACAATTATAAATATCAAAACGATGCTCTAAACGACGAACTCGAACGTTTAAAGGAAACACACCAAAAACTAAAAGACGAGTTCCGTAAGAAATGCGCAGAATTGGAAATTTGTTACACCACAAACGAAAACGAAATAGAAGCCCTTAGGCAAAATTTACTAAGGTGTAAAAGCGAAGCGTTCCAATCGAAACACGAGACGGAGATTGTGAGGAAAGAAATGGACAATTGTATTTGTGAGATGAACAAAGAGAAAGATATGTGTATGAAGCAGTGCGTGGAATTGAATTCAGAATTGGACAGAGTGAAAGCCGAATTGCAGCAACTTAAAATTTCGCATAAAAAGAAGTGCGAAGATTATGACACGTTGAAGGACGAGTTCGAGAGATGTTGTAAGGACAGTACGTCTGAAATTGATTCATTGAAAGGTAAGAAAAAGATTACCCATTAGTTCTCAATTCAGCTATACTGAATCTGAGAATTTTCACATTTTTACAAGGTCGAAGCCAAGTATTTTGTATGGCTACAAGGAAAGAACATATACAGGGTGTCCCAGGGTTTTTGATCAGGACATTGACATTTTGTATAAAAAATCATTGTAATATAGATCCTAAAGTAGTTATTCATTCTCCATCCCAGAAAGCAAGGACTTTATGACCTATGTTTTATGTGAGCAACTTTTCTATCATCTGTGAAAGTTCATCCTTAGCAAACCAGAACACCCTGTATATCCAGTACCAACAAATCTTCAAAGTCCACAGGTATGTGGACGAACCGCCCATTTAGATACACCAGTGGCATGCATGAAAATGATTTTTCCAAATTTCTTCCTCAAAAAGTAACACACCCACGAAAATTTTACAAGAGACTCTCTTAGAAAATAGGTATTGAAAATTAAAAAATTAACCCAATTTTTCATAAAAGCCATTGGCGTAGAAATTATGTTTAAAAAAGGGGTGCTAGTTACCTCTACGCAAGCCACTGGCGAAAATTGGGAACAACGATAATTGACTAATTGATAGCTAATTATTTAAAACTAATAAATATCAAGAATCAATAGAATACAATATGTAGAAGAGGATATCAGTACAACCGCATGTGTTAAATTTCTTTAAAAACTAATCATTTACTCACAATAATTACATAAACTTTCACAAGAAAATAAGACTATTTTTTAAATGTTTATATTAACAATTATTGGACCTATTAGAATTATTGACATTCAATCACAACATATATTATGTCCTTACGAGTATCACCAAAAAAACTCATTTAACCAATAAAATGCTTTACTTAAAATATTTCAGTGCATTCTTTGGTAATACTCGAATTCTTTCAGGAAAGCTGTTGACTTTGACTTTGATTATAAAATAGTGAACATTTTTCTGTATGCATGCATAGAGATCAGCATTGTCACAGAAAAACAATACAATCTAATACGTACCTACATGTTGGTGTAAGTAATTTTTTTCTATAAATACATTTTGCAACTGTCGCCTTGTTTCATTTGAATGAGAGAGTACCTACCTATAAACAAATTAAAAGTTTTCTTTCTTGCAATATCAAAGAAAGTACAAAAAAATAAAATGTGTGACCATAATAATATACGCTACCGAGAATAACATTAATTTTGTCTTCACTAAATGTCTTAAAAGTATGGGTAAGCTTATTGGAACAAGTTACAACTCTGTAATAAAGAATCCCAGGAAGGAGTCAAAGCTCTATGTGTATTATAAAATTCGTGAGACGGAAATCGGTGATAGGTGGTATTTACATACTTTTCAAATACTTTTAAATCGGAAGATGTTGCTCTCTATTAGCTATTAAAATCGAAAATAAAAAAGTTTTACCAACAACGTTTGATTTATAATCTAAAATTAAAATGCAAAAAAGAAGAATATTCAGAAAAAATCAATATGTCACAAATTAAAAAATATTTTGCGTGAATTTTTATTTGTCCCATTTTTATATTTATACAATAATAGTAGACAGACATTCATAGGGGACAATGTTTTACATTTTGTATTTCTTGATATTTTTTCTTCTAAAAGGTAAATTATCAGCAGTCCAATCCGAAGCTATGGAAGCTAGACGAACGTCAGAAACCATTCGAAAAGAAATGACCAAATGCATATGCGAAATAGAAATGAGCCAAGACGAATACAAACGAAGATACGAAAAATTATCTTCGGAAAAGAACAGACTGCACGACGAGTATCGGAACTCTTTAGACACACAGAAATATACTTGCGAGGAACTCGAACAACTGAGAAACAAATACAAAATATTATCCGAACAATACAAGCACAAAATGGGCGAACTGTCGGAACTAAAAGAAAAATTCGAACACTGCTGCGAACAATCTACCCAGGAAATAAACAGGTTGTCGAGAAAGTTGAACGCATCCCAAACGGAGGCGATCGAGTGCCGAAACGAAATTTGCATGTTACGCGAGGAAGTCGACAAATGTGTGTGTGAAATCGACTGCCTAAAAGACGACTACAAAAATGAAAAGGCACAACTCGAAACCGAAAATGAACACATTAACGAACAATATAGATCTTCGATGATGTCACAGCAAAGTTTACAGGACGAGTTGCAACAATTAGAGGCAAAATATAAAATATTGTCGGAGCAGTATAAAGAAAAAATCACTGAATTGTCGAATCTACGCGAACAATGTGTTATGGCTTCGAAAAAATGTCAAATATCTCGCGACGAATACAAAAATCTCAAAAAAGAATATAAGGAAATAAAATCGATGCTATCGGACCAAATACGAAAGTATAGAGAAGACATTGCGGCAACCAGAGAGGCAGACAACACTAAGAAAAATGGCATGCAAGATCTAAAAGCACAACTAATCGAGAAAGAATTGCAAATAAAAACACTCTCGGTAAGAGTAAAAGAACAAGAAAACGAAATCGAATATTTCAAAGAAATGTACCAAAAACTGCACGCAGAAAACAGTGTCCTCAAGGCGGCGATAAACAATTTAATATCGAACATAGAACATAAGATAAAGGGGACGTGTAAAGGGCTAAAAGATTCGTCGGCTGAAATGATCGCAAGCGAAATATTGAACTCCTTGGCGAGTATAGAAGATCAGATAGTGTCGAAAACAAGTTATCCAAGATGCAACTGCATACAGGAAATAATGTCAAAGTACGGGGTGGTAGAGGCATGTTCGGATAAAGATTGTTACGAGTATTGCGATAAAGTACTAAAGAATGCACAGTTGCGAGATGTGAGTTCACAAAATATAACGTAAGTTAAAAATTATGACACCCAAAAACCATTTTTTTATAATCTATAACAACCTTTCAATTTAAAAATTATCTTTACATTTTGTTAATTATATTAAATTATGGATGCCCGGAATATTCAACAAATATTGTATTGTATAATTGGCAGTGCCAAAAAAGTAGAATTCAGAAAACAAAGGAGTAGGTATTATAAGAAAGTAATTTTGTTTAAACGGGCTCCTCTGGGAATAAATGATATTTTTTGTTTAAATTTAAATTTGTTGCAGTATAAACTTGTATATTGTTATAATTTAAACTTTTTGTAGTCCCATAAATCCCAGCTTCTCAGAAGCTACATCAACCCATTCTTTCTGCAATGATAATAGTTGCGATTGCGCGCAACTTTTGGCTGGAGACAAAACCGGAAAACTGAATAACATGATAGTGGATTTCGGTTTAGATGATACAACCGAAAGATTAAAGAAAAGATGCATCAACATAGAGAGATGCTTTGCTTCGGCAATGGAAAATGAGAACAAATATAAGCATCTGGACGGTGGTACTGCTTCGACGTTAAAATGAAACGAATTTTTTTTATTTCATATTTTATTTTATATCAAGCTCTAAACACCATGGAGCTCCTAACTATTCAATTAATATACAAACAGAATAATTTATATAGTGGAACAAAAATATATATAAAATGCATTTTAATTATTGTATCACAATAAAATTTTAAAATAAAATCTCATTTGTTTGTTTTAACATTATGCAAAAACTTAGCAGACAACAAGGAATGCAACTTATTTTTTACCAGAAGGGTGTTAGCGCTCAGCGATTTAAGTGACGTTACAGCACTCTGTAGAGTGATTTGTGATTTTAGGAGATGTTGGTCGACAGCGGATAAATTTCGTCCATTTTCCTCCACCGTGCTTTGGAAAAACGAGTGAATATTATTGTGCAGTCGTTCATTGTTTTCTCCTAGATAAGAAAAAGTTCTTTTCGTAAAAAATATATTATTATGAAGGCACGTCTACATAATATTCACAAAAAGCATTCAACCGAAAGTTCCCTTAGAGTTAGTTGACAATCATCTCACTTCAAGAAATCTCAGAAGGTTATGAAACAATGGTTTTGTTTGCACAGCCTACTTGACGGTCATTACATTGAACCGTTGAGTGACTCACTCAACGATTGAACAGAGAAGAGAGCCGCCCGAAACATGAAAATAAAAACCTATGCTATACACTTACTTAATTTCTGTTGAAACAGTGAATCATACTTTTCCTCAGCTACCATTTCTTTGGAGGCACCATTTTGGTTCAACGCAGATACAGCACTAGCAATACTGGCGTCATTTTCTGAGGAGAAAGAAATTAGGATTTTTAAGATGGTTATCTACAAATCTTGCCATTTTCCGATTCTGAGTCTTCACCGGTTATCACAGCTCCTTGAACTGAACGAACCATAGGGTGGATCTATGGCAAAAACTTTTAATGCACGGAATTTTTTGGACAAATTTGTTACCTTGTTTTCAGTACTTTCATCTTCACTGTCTGTTTCTGAAGCTTCGCCACTCACGACCATAGGTTTACTCATTAGGTACTATATTTGTTATTTTTTTATCAGAAACACTAATTTTGCTTTCCAAACACTTGGATACTGTAGAATATATGTTCACCTTGCCAGCCACACTGCGCGATTTTTTATTGTCGTCAAAATCAGCTGTTCAATCACCTGTGGTTCAATAAAAACACCGGATGACGATATGTTTAGTTGCATAACCTACAATCTACTATACTATACAGTGTGTCCTCGGATAAGTATACAGAATAAATCGAAGTCGAAATCTCCAAATAACTTTGGAACAAATATTAGATAAAAAATATCTAGTGGATTTTTATTTAAACAAATCATTATGACACGAACATTTTGTTTATTATTTTTTTCAAAAATACCTACCTACCTACATAATATGTAATAAGTATTTATGGTACAAATTTAGAGTCAAAATAAGGGCGAATTAAAAAGATTGTGAATTAAATGTAGTTTGGCCAAAAAATTTCTACTCAAATAAGTAGGCAAGTAGTCTAGATAGGTACCTGATGCATTTTTATAAATTATTTCCATCTCAAGAAGTGGTATTTCGGAAATAAAAATACATATACCTATACCTAGGCAATTTTTGATCAAAATAAGTATATACCTAGGCCTCTAGATCTCCAATTTTTAAATCTAAACTATGAACAACTGTGAATGCAATGTAGTTTGGCCAAAAAATTTCTATTCAGGCAAGTAGGTAGGTAAGTATAGTAGGTAGGTTATGCATTTTTATTTAATTCTAATAATTATTTCCATCTCAAGAACCGGTATTTCGGAAATAAATAATATATGAGTAGGCGATTATTTTTGATCAAAATATAAGTATAGGCATATCTACATCTCCCATTTTTAAATCTAAACTATGAACTTATGGGTATCTACGTAATGTATAGTATGTAAAGTAGGCAAGTAAGTACAATATTTTTCGTATTTCTTAAAGTCGTTTTACTTTATTTAGGGGTCATACTGTATAATGGCTGTTACATATTACCCTTGTTTATACGTATAAATAAGGATATTACATACAACTTACATTCTTGTAATTACCTATTATTTAGATACTTTTTTTTAACTGCCCCGCATAATACTAGATACTATTTGTTTAGAAACGGATCTAGGAAGCTTTTAAATAACTGTTACGAAAGAAGAGTTTACTTTCCCGTAAAAACATAATTTGTTACAATTCATCACGAAGTCATTCTCGCAAATTTATCTTGTTGGATATCATTTTTGTGAAAGTGATCATATAATGTGGGGGTCTCTTCCCTTTGTTATAGTTAAACGTAGAAAAATTATACTAAAAAATTATTGGTTCGCAAATATTCTTTACATTTTGTCGAAAAATAATGGTCACAATAATGGACTACATGAAGTCTCTGGTTACAGGTTCTATTTTTTTTTGCACAAATTTTTGAACTGATGGTGTGTCCTATAATGGCATTTTTGTATGTCTTAAATTTTTGTATATGTTTGAATACCCCACAAAATAAACATACAATTTTCTACTCCGGCTGAGCTTTTCCCAAAAATAAAAAAAGTACCTACCAGGGTTTTTCTGGAATACAATAATGTTTGTAAAATTTTCCCTGCAAAGTTATAAAGACAAAAATTGTCCTGAAACAAATCGATTTTCTTCTAGCATCCTGTATGAACAGTAAGGAGTATTTCAAAAATATGTTTTTGTTGATGGATTAAGATTCACCTAAAGTATATTAATTGCCCTAGTTTCGTTCTTCTTATACTGAGTGTTCACAATAAGATTAGATCAATTTTTAAAATCATTAGACCTGAGCAGGTTTTTTGTAACTTCATGTCTCCGCACTTAAAAAAAAGTTATTGTTGGATTTTTGACTGCAATAATTTATTTAATTAAAAATGTAAAATGTTTAAATTAAATTAAAGATGAGATCATGTTTGATGTAAAGGATTATACTTAATAAAATAGTGTCTAAAAATACTTATTGTATTTATTTTTAAGTTAATTTATGCATTTTACAAAAAAACAATAACTTTACAAAAAAATTGAGAGCAAATTAACAAAAAACATATGATTTTTAAAATTGTATTAATTTTATTGTGTAGGTATAATAATAAAACAGAGCAACGAGACTAGGAGAATTAATACTTTAGGTGAATATTTTAATCGATCATCAATTTTGTTTTACACTTGGGTTTGGTCGGGCAAACTGAGAGCGGTCTCGTATGCTCGTTTTACGTCGATGAGCTAATCCGAAAACAATCTCGCAATTAATAAATGTGGGCCACCCTATATGTATACTTTCTCCATTATCATGTTCCGAAATCTATCACCGGTGGTTGTTTTCTAACAAAAACAAGCCGATTAAATGGTACACCGCACTCCGGTTATAGTTTCGTGTAGGTCATCTTCAAACCAGTCACTCTGAAGAGTCCGAAGAGCGGATACGCGGTGCGCTAAATTCGAAGTAGCCGTTTTGAAATCTTGCCACCTTTTAAAGTAAAGCACTATTTCTTGCCTAATGCCGATGCTATTGCATCGGCTGGGAAACAGTTAATATAATGTCGGTGGGCAGAAATGAGAAGATATCGGACCTGGTTTTTGGTATTCATGTGTGTCGTCAGGAGTGACACTGATCGTAGTGTTGAATTAGAGCAGAGTAAGTAAGTGTGCTTAGTTTTTTTTTGTAATTTGGTGAAGTGTGAATTTGCAATCTGCGTTTGATCCGATGACATAATATTATTAAATCGATATGTCAGAAAAAATTACAAACTTTCTTTAAAATTTTGAAAGAAAAGTTCTACACAAAGCAGGTATACCTAAAGGTTTAAACAGAGCTTAATATTATATACAGGGTGTCCCACTTTAAAACTGTACAAATCCGTAAAATCTTCATTTTTGGAGATAATTGCGTAAACTTTTTTTTGTTTGAAAGGCCTTCAAAAACCGCTTCTTTTGACCTTCCTGCCATTTTCAAGATGCAAATCCAGGGCGGGCTGCGATTTTTTTATACCCCCGATTTTCACAAAAACCATTTAGCGATTTTTTTATTTAAAATCTGACCCCATCAGAATACCCCAAAACCCCCATATGCAAAATTTGAACAAAAAATATACAGTGAGTTCCATTCTGCAGGGTGTCAAAGTTGAGCAAAATAGGAATTTTAAAGGCCAAGTCAAGTGTGCCATGGAATCCCCTCAAAACAGTTGAATGGTTAACAGGATCACTCAAGGTGTTGGTGTGCAAAAGTCCAATACAAAATATACAGAGTGTTCTTGTCTGTGCCATCGCAAATTACTGAATTTTTGGAACTTTTTACGGTTCAAAAATCGAGTATATCAAAACCGCTCCCCACACTATAAACAAACTAAATCTAAAAAATACAGAAGCCTGCCAGTCAGTAAGTCCATGTCAGTTAAGGTGGCTGATGTGCCACAATAGGAAACGCACAGAAAATGTATCATTTTAGACAGTGACTTTGTTGAGAAAGGTCCAATAATTTAAATTGTTTTTATTTGTTGGTTGGCATTTTGTAAAGAAATAAATTACTTTTGTGTCTATTAATATTTTTCCAATGATTCCAGAGCACTCCTGACCAGTATAAAGTTTAATAAAAATTCAGACTTCTGAGATGGCTCAGAAAAAATACCCTGTATATTTTTAAAGTAAATTTTTTCACGCCAACATTTTGAGTGATCCTGTTTTCCATTCAACTGTTTTGAAGGGATTCCATAGCACACTTGATTTAAAATTCCTATTTTGCTCAACTTTGACACCCTACAGAATGGAACTCCCAGTATTTTTTTTATTCAAATTTGGTATATGGGGGTTTTGGGGTATTCTGATTAACGCTGTGGGGTCATATTTTAAATAAGAAAATCGCTACATTTAGCGATTTTCGTGAAAATCGGGGGTATAAAAAAATAGCAGCCGGCCCTGGATTTGCATTTTGAAAATGGCAGGAAGGTCAAAAGAAGTGTTTTTTAAGTCCTTTTAAACAAAAAAAGTTTAGGCGATTATCTCCAAAAACGAAGATTTTACGGATTTGTACAGTTTTAAAGTGGGACACCCTGTATAGACTCATTTTGTGACATTACGAAAATAATGATTTTTGATGATCTTTGAATCTAACCATAAACTTATTTTCTGTGTAAACTGCATTAGAAAAAACTTTTTTGAAGTAGGGTAAACATTTTGACCGGAAACTAATATTCTGCTAATATAATGAATATACAGGGCGTCCCCAGATTGACTTTACAGTAGGTGTGAAAGGCGAAACATTTTCGAGTTGAAACTTGACCTTTGGTAGATCAGCCTTGCTTGATTAGAAATTCCATTCCATTTTTGAATTTGGCCAAATAAGGTCGACGCGTTTGCGCCCTGTTCCTCGAATAATTATTAACAATAATAATAATAATTCGCACCATATTTTTATATTTTAAAAATCAAGCAGGCATTGACAGGGACAATTTATTCATTTTCAGCTCAGGTAAACTACCTTTTCCTTAAAGAGATATCGAACCATTTTATTAGAAAAAGTTGTTCAGAAGGCAAATTTAAGTTCCCGTACCAATTTTAAAACAATCGGCACATTTTGATTTTTTAAAATTTTTCCATTTTTGCGGTTTTAGCGCAAATCAAGTATATTTATCGAAACATTTTATCAGAAAATGTTGTTCAGAATGCAAATTGAATTGAATAACTCAATAATTCAAATAAATACAAAAAGCAATGACAGACACGCCACCATAATAAGTAGGTATACCGATTGTTTGAAATTTGCCCTTGTGAAGGCCTACTTGGTTATTAAAATATAAAAATATGGTGCACATTAGTTTCTAATCAAGCAAGGCTGATCCCCCAACCTAAAGGACAACTCGAAAATTTTTCGCCTTTCACACCTATTGTTAAGTCGATCTGGGGACACCCTGTATAGCTATTTATGTAATAAATTGCAAAAACGTGCTTTATTACATGAAGTGTGAAAATCATTCACTGACGCGAAGCGGAGGTGGATAACACGCCATGCTATGAACGTGTCTAGGTATTATTTTAACTTTATTTTTGCTTATTTTCATTTTCATAATAATTGTGAGAATGTACATGTTAGCTGATTCAAAGAAGTGCTCATGACTGTGAAACCTCGATGACAATCAATGACGTCAGAACCCATAGACAGGTTTGTTTTGATAAACGCTTGACGCCCAGAACTAATAACAAATCTAAGAGCTCCATTAAATTATTCCGAAAATGTCGCGAGATTGTCAGAAATTGCCCCTTTTTGTAGAGCCGTAGCGAACTTATTTCGACTCTGGGCTCGGAGGCTGGCGTCGTTAGACCATCCCCCGAGTCTTTAGGTGAGGTTCCGATGCTTCCGGCGCCCCCAAACAAGAAAAAACATGCGATATCTAAGTGTGATTCTGGAGGAACTATAACCGGGAATCACCGGGTGTATAGTTGGTTGATGGTTGACTTTCTGTCTTTGTTTGCAGCATGTTTTTAGAGTAGTATGGATATATTTAATCTTGGAGTCAAAATAAAGGGCATTTTAACAATGGGGCACCACGTCTATAGGTTTTGACGTCACTGATGACAACCAATTTTTTAACAATCAACGAACATACTATTTAACAATACAGTATACCTACCACCTACCTACCTGTATATTATACCCACCGCTTCATAATATTATATTATACTTATATTAATTTGTTAATTTTGTCTACGCCTTAGTTAATTGGGCTCATCATTAGGACATCATTCTCATTCTTTTTTTTTCAGTTGAAGCTCTAGTGAAGAAATGGGCGCCATTGGTTTGGCTGTCCCCAGAAGAAAAATTCATGCCGTCCAGAGTGGAAAATTTCCTGGAAAATATAAACATCGCAGATGAAAATGGGAAGATCTTGGAAAGTTCCTACAACCCTAGAACATTCCAACGCTATTCTTCTGAATCGCTTCATCTTGTAACTAGAAGACCGTTAGGTAAGTCTCATTTTTTTCGCATATTACATTTATTTGTTTTTATTTTTTTTCAGACGTTTTAAAAAGTATAAATAATTCTTTTCTCTATGGAGTGAATCCTAGAGAACACTCAGTGCCAATATATGCTGCAGTCACATATTGCCCGCCAGAAGTTGCCATCCACAATACTGGAAAAACAAACAGAAAAAATGATATCCACAAACCGTACCAAAATTTGGCAAAAGGACACCACCTACATGTTAGCTATTGGTTGTTTTATCCATACAATGAAGGGAAGGACGTATGCTTTTTAGGTAAAATTAACAATCTCATTTATATTATCTGGGATTATATGAGTTCATAAATTAACGAAAGGTATTATAGGTATTTGAATATTAGGCATAGGTACCTACCTACCAGCAGTTGTATTTAGGAAGATAACTTAATTATTCAGTCTTTAGGCGTAGTTTGACAACCAAAGTTATTATATAAATTAACTGCAAAAATTATAAATATTTTGCCGTTTCGAAAATGTGATTTAAAAAATAAAAATAAAAGAGCCACAACCTGGATTTGAACCCGGGACCTCTCGTACCCAAATCGAGAATCATGCCGCTAGACTATTTTGCTTCCATATAACTTAATTAGCCACATTTAAATTTAATAACCATTATTAGTATGAGAGCATAGACGTAATTAGGGGGGGGGCTAGGGGGGGCTTAGCCCCCCCCCTAAATTTCTATTAGCCCTCCCTAAAATGTAAAGGATGTGCGAAGATATTCCTCTCGTAAACAGAATAGATCTAACATTCTAACAACGCAACGTTACGCAACACGGCGAACACCGCACGCGCCTTTTTAAATTCACCAGTTTCGACGAATCGCTTGCTCTTGCGGAATCTTGCGCCTTGTGCCCCCACAAAATCCGACTGAAATTTAAACGCGCAAGCGAGAGCTAACACACCGTGCCTGCTGCCGAGAGAAAAAGAGACGAGATGGGCGTCGAAGAATGTACTTTTGCTGTGCCAGACTCCAGACTTTTATTTTGTTATTCATCCAGTGTATTGTTGTTTCGTTATCATATGTACTATGTAAATAATCTTGCATCACAAAATAGCAGATATTCCCAACATTTTTCTCTGGTTTCTACTCGGAAACCTCTACTTTTTCATAATGTTTTTTCTTAAATGAATTAAAGATGATTCAAAATTACCAGTAGATAGATCTATACATTATTTTTTGAAGCCTTAAAATTAACGTTTTTGGGTGTGTCACCTGAAGGGTGGTACAGGGTGATCCAATCAGTAACGTATTTAGAAGGGCTTGTAAATTTGAAGATATTGGGATTTCCCAAGACTAATTTTATATAATTTTCTTCAAATTTTTAAAAAATTTCGCCTGCGGCCCATTTTTAAAATTATTTTAAATGCCCTCGAAATTAATTACTATATACGTCACAGAAGTGATCCAAATTCGTAGCCCCGGCCTACCATTTTACAGAATGACATGTAAAAAATATACCTTTGTAAGTAGCGTACCGACTTTCAAAAATTTCTTCTTAATGGATTAAATAATTCCTTGTCGGGGCCCCGCATTTTCATGCGGCACCCGGCCTCGCAAAATCTTGAGCCGGTCCTGATCAGCCCCCCCTAAAAATACGACCTATAGTAAAATCGAGCAACTCTTACGCCTGGCGTAAACAAGAGCACGTAAGTTGAAATATTCGCCAGGGCCGCACCGAGGCACGACCTTTATTTAATTTTAATTTTACAATGGTTTACATCAAAATATTTGGGAAAAGAATTATTGGCTTAATTAAAATGGTTCAAAACATCGATAAAATTATTTGTGGCAGTGTCTAAATAGCTTAAAACAACAAGATAAAACCGCATAACTACACTTTTGCGATCGAGTACGTCCCTGGTGCCGACTCGGGTGAAATTTTATAGCCTACCGACCAATCGCCGATTGTCATTGAACACGTGGTTTTATTTACGCCAGGCGTATGGATTGCTCGATTTTAGTATAGTTACGTCTATGTATGAGAGCCGGCCGCATGATTTCAACTCTCATAAGATTATAGAATAAGACGTTATGTAACATATAGGCAGTATATTTCTTTACTTGAAGCGAGTAGATTGCCTCAATTAATATACGGGCCCGATCATTGTTATTTAAAGAAGTTGTGGTTAATTTTTAGGCAAATCTAATCTCATAATATGATTATAGAACAAAATAGGAAAGAAGGCCCATGGAGCAACAATAAAAAAGGGTCCCTTGGTCCTTTAGAAATCCGATAGGCGTATTTCCGAAAATCCCCCGTTGTTAAATACGGCGCGAAAGACGGGGGCAAGTCTGGACCTCGGGGACGCGAGTTGTGTGCAAAGTCCCGCTATACAGCCAGTGTCATATACCGTTTGATGCACAGGACAAATTTTTTTCGAACGCGTTTTTCCGGAGAACGTGTCAACATATTTAACGAGACTTTTCAGGTAAATTATTTCTTGCTTTCGAGTTATTAAGGATTTTCGGCGAAAAAAACGACCAACGCAGGTGGGGCGCATCTTTTTTACGTGATTGGTCGGCATTTCCCGTCACCTAAAAGCCAAAGTCCGAAAACTGTCATAAATTGCCCATTTTCGCCGAGCTACAGCTAAGTTATTACGGCTCGGGGCTCTGGGGTCGGAATTTTTAATGCTTCCCTCAAGTCTTCAGGTGCTGAGGTGCAGATGCTTCCGGTGCCCCCGAAAAATAAAAAAAAAAGAGAAAAAACACGCAATTTCTAAGAGCGGTTCCTCAGGATTTCCCGTCAATTTCCCTAATTCTACAGCCGTGCTTTTCTCGAAACTTGAAAATCGGGAGTCGGGAAATTTGGTTAAATATAGGATTTTCGAGGTTTCTTTCGGTACTGGAGGAAAGTGCAAGACCCAATTAAGAAATTTACCACCCCCTTCGACTTTTAGAACGGCACTTTTCGAATTTATCAAAAGACTTTTGCGAAAAAGTATAGTAAATATGTTCGTCGGACGGGTTGTACCTACCTATTAAAAAATTAAAAATTCACCACAACTTCTTTAAATAACAATGATCGAACCCATGTTATCTGAGGCAACCTACTCGCTTCAAGTAAAGAAATATACTCTTTACATTTTACATAATAACATCTTATTCTATAATCTTGCGGCCGGCTCTTGGAAGTTGAATTCTATTTGATAGCTGCCATTTAGGATGAAGCCTTCAGTTTTGAACATTAGGTATTGTGTATATACAGGGTGACATAGAAAAAAGTACATTACATAGTGCCACCCCATAGAGGACACTAAAATAAGAAAAAAAGTTCCTATGAACATGGGTCCGCAAGGCCTTCGGTTAAAAGATACGGGGTGTTGAATTGTAATTTTTTTTATTTATTTGCAAAAACAATGACAAATACTTCAACAATTAAATTGTAATGGTATGATGAAAAATATGATTAATTAAAACAAAACATTAAGGTTTTAGAATGTGTTCAAATTGTTGCCCTTGTACTTCAATACATTTTTCCATTCTTCTTCTTAATGATTGACGGCATCTTTGAAATATTCCTGGGTCATTACGAAATCTATCTGCCGATTCCATAATTCATATCCATAACTGTGCTTCATTATGTATTTCTACAGCATAAACTTCATTTTTCATAAATCCCCAAAATGAAAAATCGAGGGGATTAAGGTCGGGACTACGAGCTGGCCAGCGTACAGGCCCTCCTCGACCAATCCACTTATTTCCAAATCTCCTGTCCAAATATTCCTTTGCCACTCGAGAAAAGTGAGCTGGCGCCCCATCATGCATGTAATACATTCTTCCAGTAATGGCCAATGGGACATCCTCTTAATGTGTTTAAATCATTCTCCAAGAAATTTCGATATAGTGCACCTGTCAATCGATTGGGCAATCGAAATGGGCCAATTAAGTAATTGTCGATTATACCTGCCCACACATAATAGAAAACCCATATTGGTGACTTCGAAATACAGTTTGATTTTCATCACTCCAATAGTGCATGTTATGTAGGTTCAGAATACCATCACGACTAAAACCAGCTTCGTCAGTAAACAAAATTGATGAAATAATGTTTTGTCTTTGGTTTTGCAACCATTCGCAAAATTGTACACGAGGAAAAAAGTCATGTTGCAATAGTGAATGAATTTTTTGGAAATGGTATGGGCGAAGAAGTTGTTCTTTCAAAATGTGTCTAACTGATTCACGGTTAACGTTTCGCACTGCTGAACTTATTTTCCTGGTGCTTGTTCTCGGATTATTTTCTACCATTCGTAAAACAGTGTCTTCGTTTTGCACATCAATAAATGTTCGAACATTAGGAACTTGTTTTAAAGGATATCTTTCTCGATAGATACGTTGAGCTTCGTAAGAATTTGATCTAGCTTCGCCGTAACACATAATCATGTCCCTGTATTCTTCAAAAGTATAGTGAACCATTTTTGAAATCAATTTTGAATCATCAAAGAGAAAACCAATAAAAAACTTAAACAAGAACACAAAATACCTACTACCTAATAACAATTATTAAATTAGTTTGACAAGTGTCATTATGACACATTATTTCATTGTTTTTGCAAAGGTTACTTTGATGCTTTTTGAATAAGTAATTTGCATGCATTGTCGGCTTTAGATGCATTTGTACTGGAACCATTGCTTCTAGCGACTTGGACAAGGTATACCTTTCGTAAGTATAAAAGATGGGATAACATTTTTTCAGTCGAAAATAACATACACTGTATAGCAAAAAAGTTAGGACCGATTCAATAGAGATGGAACCCTGTAATGTAGAGCGTATTTGAATTTAGCATGATAAAAAAAACCTGTATACCACATTTTATCCATTTCTTGCGTCTCTGGCTAAAGATATTCGTAAAAAACAAAACAAAAAAAAATTACAATTCAACACCCCGTATCTTTTAACCGAAGGCCTTGCGGACCCATGTTCATAGAAACTTTTTTCTTATTTTAGTGTCCTCTATGGTGTGGCAGTATGTAATGTATTTTTTTCTATCTCACCCTGTATATTGGCAGGCATTGAATTCTCAAAAGAAGACTTGAACAAAATCCACTAATACAAATTACTCTTATTTTGGTAGGTAAATTGCCGACTCCCACGATATTTAACAGATGTTTCGGCCATTTCAAAAAGATGGGCAACCATGTCGGGGACTGGGAACACATGAGTCTTTCCTTCTCCGGGAGCGATTACCCAACCAGGCTGTTTTTGGCGGTGCACGATTCTGGAGTATATTACTACTATGATCCAAAGAGGAGACTGTTCAAGTACGAATCTCAAATTGTTAGGAAAGGGGTGGGGCATGCTCCCAAGTTTCCTCCCTTCGTAAGATTGCAAGGTAATATAATAATAATATTCACGCCTTATTATTGTCCTGACACAAGATGTGCTGCATAGAGTATTTTTCCTTTTTTAGTAAATATTATAAATCATTACATAAGGTATGGTCTAGTCTGGCCATATACAGGATGAGTCAGAATGTATAGTAATACTTTAAAGGGGTGTTCGGCAGGTGGTTTTAAGGGGGGTCTTTCATATAAAATTTTTCGATTTGGGCTTTCCTTGCCAAGTTATTCGGGTCTACAGGGTGAAGTTTTTTTTATTTATATCTCAATAACGGCGCTACTTAAAAATTTGAAATTTGGTATGTGTTATCTACTTACTGGAAGACGCCTATTAGGCTAGTTTATTCATTTACACAGTGCCCTAAAAAGGGTAAAAACTAACAATCCCTATTAATTTTATGCTCAAACTTTTTTGTGGTTATCTTTTTGGTCTTGCACTGCAGGTCCATCATTTCAGTGTATCTTTTCATTTTGCAACAAAAGTGTACTCTTGTTTCATAACGATAAAATCAACCGTTTGCGTTGAAATTGGCAAAACGTGCCCCAAAACACCTGATGTTAACTTCAACATTCGAAACATAAAATTATTACCTACCGCTTTCAAACGTTACACATCGACTATACCATTTAAACTAAGAAAAAAAATCCTATGAACAATGTACCAAAACTTATTAGCTTCCAAAATGGAAAGGATTGAATTTAACAAAATTTGAACACCCTATTTCAAGAAAACCAATGCTGTTTTGACCAATGTCCAATGGGTATTTTTTTCCTTATTTTGAATGTACAGTCGATCTGTAACGTTTGAAAGCGGTAGGTAAAAATTTTATGTTTCGAATGTTGAAGTTAACAGGTCAGGTGTTTTGGGGCATGTTTTGCCAATTTCAACGCAAACGGTTGATTTTATCGTTATGCAACAAGAGTACACTTTTGTTGCAAAATGAAAAGATACACTGAAATGATGGACCTGCAAGACCAGAAAGATAACCTCAAAACAGTTTGTGTAAAAAAAGTATGAGGGGTTGCTAGTGTTTACCATTTTTTATGGCACTGTGCAAATGAATAAACTACCCTAAGGCGTCTTCCAGTAAGTAGATAACACATACCAAATTTCAAATTTTTAAGTAGCGCCGTTATTGAGTTATAAATAAAAAAAATACTTCTGGGTCACCCTGTAGACCCGAATAACTTGGCAAGGAAAGCCCAAATCTAAAAATTATATATGAAAGGCCCCCCTTAAAACCACCTGCCGAACGCCCCTTTAAAGTATTTACTATACATTCTGACTCACCCTGTATATAAAATAACATGTAATATAGAGGTTTTAGTAGATTGCCACCAAAAGGTGGCGTCGAATACAAATGTTGTGATGAAATGAAATGAGGTTAAAACCCAAGAAAAAATCAAAGAATAATCTTTTGTGGTGACAGTTTAACCTTCAAATTGTCGATGTTATAGAAATGTTTATGCAGGCAATACCAATATAAGTGTTACTAGGAGAAACTTGAGATATTTTTACATATTTATAACCTATATACAGGGTAACTTTATATTCCAGAGACACAGAGGTGCACAAAATAAAAGTGAAGTGTAGGCGTGGGTGTCTATTTTTCACCACTTCTCCTTCGTTTCTTAGGTGGCCACCCAGTGTTATTCTCAGCAAATGGATCTCACGGGCTGTGGTCCTCGCCGGGAGAATACGAATATGCCAGAGTTCCAAGACTCTCGGACAATAACGGATACGGAATACCGTGGAAAACGTGGCGGAACGTCCGTTCGTTCCATAAGGGCAAAAGCAAACTGCCGGACTGGATGGCCTTCAAAGGGAAATGGGGAAACCCAAAGAAGAATTGTTTGCTTTTCAAAAAGTTGGGGCTTTGCGAATTTTCGGATGGGCCTAAAGGACTGCTTACGAGGAATCAGGATTTTTACTGTTTTCCTAAATAGGAGTTTTGGTTGTTTTTGTTCGTTTTTAAATAAAATGTTTTGTTTTATAGAAAAGTTGTTTTTCTTGAAATCGGCAGTAAAGTGTCCCAAAATCGTCATTAAAAGCTCAGAAATCGGCACTGAAGTAACCCATTATTGTACGATTTTTTCACTAAGTAGGCCTTGGCGAGATGTAAACATCAAACGTCAGACGCGGAGCCATCGCCCTTCAAAAGTGAATAAATATTCAAAACCTGGTCAATAAAGGCCCATTTAAATATTCGAACACATTGCGAAATTGTTACCTATAGCAGCGCAATCTATGAGGATAAATATTTTAGTAGGGTTGAATATCAATAGATTTATTATGGAGGCTGCACAACAAGCAGCAGTTTGTTTTTCCTGTCCGAAGCCGTCTTTGTCATACTTGACCTAGGTAGAGCGATCGTCAAAGTCAAGCAACGCCGCGCGTAGTCGGTTCATGGACGGGTGATCCCTTATAATTATTTTCTTGCCTAATAAACAAAAAAAAATATCAATATAAAAAAAATAATATGTATGTGGTTTATTTGCCTCGGCCAGAGGCCTCGGCAACTAAATTCCACATGAGTCATAAAAAGGTGAACTTTGTGCCTTGGTATATAAATAACTATTATTTTGTGTAGGAACTATTTAACTAACTGTTTTTTTATATACACTGTGTCCCGGATAAGAATGAACAGCATGGGGATATTGCAAACGGTGAGAGATACGGCAACGGTTAAATGGGGAAAAAGTTGCGCATTTTTGAGGTCAATAAAATGGCACAAACAGATTTCTAATATCTTTTTTCGTTTTTGAGTTATTTTGAAAGAAGTAAAATTTTGCGTTTTCGATTTTATTTTTTTATGAAGTTGTTATCACAGATAGAAAAAAAAGAAAAACACTTTCTTATGGCACTTTTCAACGGGCTTTAAGATGTTGTTTTCAGATTTGTTCTACAACTTTTCGTTTTTGAGAAACCATCTTCAACTTTATTTTTTTAAATACGGACCTGGATTTTTTTTTGCAGATTTTGAAAGCACTTTTCATTGCAAATACCATGATGTATGACACGAAATATTTTTAAAATGTTTTGAGACAATTATACTAAAAATTACTTTTTTCCATTCATTTTTTTCTATTGCGGCCCTGTATTTAATAATAAGAAGTCTACATATTAATCAGTATTGGCAACAATTTAACTTACAGTTTATTTTGACTTCGAAAACTTAATATTTTTAAATACGACCCTGTCTGGTAAGTGTTTTCCTCTGTTGTTGTACAGCAAACAGTGTCGCATTGTGTTTTGGAGCAAATTCTTCGCTTTTTCTTATTGTGAGAAGAAAGCTTTAAGCCAAAGAAACCAATAACTTTTGCCATTTATTAATACATTCGTTCGGCCTCTACACTATTTCTGTGACACAAGATATAACATGCTGACATGTTAAATTTGTCCTCATTTGAAAAAGCACCCTCCACTTCTAATGATACATATTTTAACTAAACGATACAGTGGGAGTTATGACAAATGACAAGGGGTTGGTTTCGTTGTTTCAAAGCCTTCTAGGTGGAGGATTTTTATTAATTTTTTATTATCGTTTGTTACTGTTATTAGTCTTTTCCGTCCTTTTTTTAGTTCTCCAATTGAAAGATAAGTTGTAAGTTAAATTGTTGACAATACTGATTAATATTTAGACTTCTTATTATTAAATACAGGACCGAATTAGAAAAAAATGAAAGGAAAAAAGGAATTTTCAGTATAATTGTCTCAAAACATTTTAAAAATATTTCGTGTCATACATCATGGTATTTGCAATGAAAAGTGCTTTCAAAATCTGCAAAACAAAATCCAGGTCCGTATTTAAAAAAATAAAGTTGAAGATGGTTTCTCAAAAATGAAACGTTGTAGAACAAATCTACAAACGCCATCTTAAAGTCCGTTAAAAAGTGCCATAAGAAAGTGTTTTTCTTTTTTTTCTATCTGTGATAATAACTTTACTAATAAATTTTACTTTTTTCAAAATAACTCAAAAACGAAAAAAGATATTAGAAATCTGTTTGCGCCATTTTATTGACCTCAAAATGGCGCAACTCATTTAACCGTTGCTCTATCTCTCACCGTTTGCAATATCCCCATGCTGTTCATTCTTATCCGGGACACAGTGTATATAAAATGCCGGATTTTTGTATGGTTAACATTCAAAGTGGGACTATAGATATTTTGCACCTTTCCATTTTTTCTGGGAAACAACAGGGAACAACAAAAACTTTCTCTTCTTGAAATCAGCAGTGAAGTGTCTTAAAATCGACATTATAAGCTCAGAAATCGGCACTGAAGTAGCCCATTATTGTACGATTTTTCAATAAGTAGGTCTCAGGCGAGATGTAAACATCAAAAGTCAGACGCGGAGCCAACGCCCGTCAAAAGTGACCAAATATTCAAAACCCGGCCAATAAAGGCCCATTTAACTTTTCGTACACATTGCAAAATTGTTACCTATAGCAGCGCAATCTTTCAGTATAAATATTTTAGTATGTTTGAATATCAATAGATTTGTTATGGAGACTGCACAACAAGCAGCAGTATGGTTTTTCTGTCAGAAGGTGCCGTACATCATTATACTTGTCCTAGGTAGAGCGATCGGTAAAGTCAAGCAACGCCGCGCGTAGTCGGTTCGTGGACGGGTGATCCCTTATTATTATTTTCTTGCCTAATAAAACTTTTTTTTTTCCGATTTCAAGAAAAATATAATATGTACCTCGGCACTGAAGTTCTTTTTATGACTCATGTGGTTTATTTGCCTCGGCCAGAGGCCTCAGCAACTAAACTCCACATGAGTCATAAAAAGTTGAACTTCAGTGCCTTGGTACATAAATAACTATTATCGACATAATAATAGTATCACAGAACTCACAGAACCACAGTGAGATACACTTCTTATGTATCGGTAAATAAGATAAAAGTTAAATTGTAGTTCATTATTGATTTTGTCACTTTAAAAACAATCTTTGATATGTATTTTTTACTTTCAACACTCATAGCAGTGTTTTTGATTGTGCGTATAGGTGAACCTTAGTATACCTACTTCCTTCCTTCTTCAAAAAGGTCGCATCACGGTGGGAATAATTTTTTGATTAGTGATTTATTTTGTAATTTAAAAAAGGTCACCCATCCAAGAGCCGAGCGCGCGAGCCGTTGCTTTACCTCTATATCGCTCTACCTAGTGTTTACTGCCGATTTCTGAACTTTTAATGACAATTTGGAGACTCTAATGCCGACTAATATATGGCCCATGTATTATGTGAATTGATACACTAGGTGACTCTTAATCATCTGGAAAGGCACTCAGTAGTGTTTACACAGAGCACTCTCGGAAAGTCGATTTTTTCATTTTTAAACTTCGGATTTGTAGGTTCCAGATGTGCCTAAATCGTAAAGAAATGCCTAATATGCTTTCGTCATGGATTTTTGGGGTCTTATTATTTGGTATCATAGTAGGATATGAAAAAGGCGAATCTTAAAATAATGCATTCTAGGATGTAGAGCTCTCTGAGTACTATATTTTAAAAAAGTTTTCGAAAATCAGCCGACCCGTTATAAAATAATGAATTGTGGCCACTTAAAGTGAAACACACTGTAATATACATACAGTATAAAAAGCAAAAAATCAAAGTAGACCTAGAATTTTGAAATTTTGTATACGTACCTACTCAGTTTTCATTTTGAACACCTTTTCTTAATAACATTTTGCTGTAACTGTAACCTATATAGGAAAAGGCACTTTACTGGTGAAAAAAAATCAGTTTTTTCGAAATATCCAAGGTATATCTACTTGATTTTTCAAAACTAAAATTATGTCACAAATTACTTTGAAACCAAGCAGGGCTAATCCCCAAAAGCTAAAATCTCAACTCGAAATTTTTGTGTCCTTTAAAAGAGCCGGTGTGTAAAAAAGTGGGGAAAAGTGTCCTTTTACCTTTAAATTTTGCTGCCTTATTTATTTTTGTATTCTTAACAATTTTTCCTTAACATTTTGTATTATCTTTTACCAAAAGTGCACTTTTCTCCACTTTAGTAGTAAAAAAGAGCAAAAAATCAAAGTTGCATTTTTAAATTTTGTACGATTACACATTTTTCCAAACCAAGTAGGGCTGATCCTCAAAGGCTCAAATTTCAAGTCGATTTTTTTGTCTTTTACAAGAGTCGTTTGTGGTTCTTGGTTCCTTATTCTTTAGAGGACTTTTATCATACCTTCAGGGTGTCCAACTTTAAAATTGTACAAATCCGTAAAATCTTTATTTTTGGAGAAAATCGCCTGAACCCCCGATTTTCACGAAAACCATTTAGCGATTTTTTTATTTAAAATATGACCCCACAGCGTTAATCAGAACACCCAAAAAACCCCATGTGCCAAATTTGAACAAAAACTATACAGGGACTTCCATTCTGCAGGGTATCAAAGTTGGGAAAATGGGAATTTTAAAAGCATCTGCCAAGTCAAGTGTGCCATGGAATCCCCTCGAAACAGTTGAATGGTCAACAGTAACCGTGAATTTCCTGAACCGGCCAACCATTCTGGCAATGAGATTATCTTCATATTTCTTGGATAAAAAACTTAAACCAGACGTTGGGGTGATTAATATATTAAAACAAATTTAATATACTTTAGCAAAGATATATACAATCATATATCTTTGACTTTAGTGTTTAACAAAAATATATTTTTTGTTAACTAAATGAGTTCTGCAACTATAGACAAAACAGAAAAAAAAAACGTTTAAATTTAAAGTTATGTGATCATTTACGTATGCCTGTCCCCTAGATATGAAAGTAGTAGATAGGTAGAATTCTTTGTAGTAATGGAATACAGGTTTTGTGAAATTCGTATTCCATCTGCTGGCACGGCTTTAAAGATCATAATTTGCAAATAAATTATTTTTAGGATTAAAGAAATTTCATGGTAAACGTCTTTGAGAGAATTGCATCACATGGGTAAACAAACTTAAATAATTTCAAATGACTCTGCGTTTATGTTTTAAAGAAATTTTGTAATAATGAATGAAAGTGGGGGCTAATTAATTAATGTCAATTCGCACCCATTTAAAAAACTCAAGCATGTAGAACTCCGCTTGTAATACAAATTATCAGATTATAATACATTTTAACGTCATTAGTGCGGGGTCCTTGCCAGAAAGGTCCTTGCTGAATGGTTTAATAAGTAACATAGCGTTCCGCAAGATAAAATCTTTCATTAAAAAACATCGACACAATAACAACAAAAATATTTTCGGTGTATCGCCGCAACTTTATTAAGAATCCCAGAACAAGGCTGCTCGGAGCGGGTTAAGTAATAACAACCTGGGCAGTCAGTTTGTTATACATATTCGGAGAAGTGGTTTGGTTTGATGAGAAAAATACGAGATGTGCGGACGGACGCTGGTGGTTTTTGTGATTATTTTTGGACTAAATGGTGCCCAAGATGAGAACTTTTTTGGAAGAATTCGAAATATTTTTAATAGAAGAAATAGCGAGGATTCAACCAAGGAATACGACTTTATAGTTATAGGCGCAGGTACTGATCATTTTTTTATAAAACCCAAAAATATATTTTTTTGCATGCTAAGAATTTATAAAAGTTATAAAAGTCAAAAAGCTATAAAGATATAGGAGTTTTATTTTCAAAATCAAGAAAAACATATAGGTGTGTACAGTGGTGTCCATGGACATATAGCTTATAAAAATTATAATAACAATAATGTTTTTTAAATTTGTGAGGCTGTACAGAACCATTTGTATACTATATAGTAGTATCATCAATAAAATGTTGGTTCAACTGATATATTTCTAATTTGGATCCTTTGGGCCCCAAGAATGTCGACATCTTCTGCTATGGGAGGTTTCGACAAAACCGATTGCATTTTTATTGTACAAGGACCGGCAGAAAGTTGGACACAAAAATTTAATATTTTTAAACTCTGATTTAGATTAATTTAAATTTCTAGCTGCTAATCGAACAAAATTAAAGTTTAGTAGCAAATTCATGTGTTATCCGATGATAAGTTGCGCTTGCGGTATTTTATTTTTTTAATACACAGGGTGGTCGAAAAAAATACAAAAAAAGTTAAATTCCTTTTTTTACTAGGTGGCTTTGACTTTAAATCTGACATCCACCTTTGATTCCAAACAACTTTTATAAGTAACTTTTTGTCGTATTTTAAAAAATAATGGTACTTTACTCTTGAGTTATTTTGACATTTTTGAATCTACCTCGTATCCAAAAAGAGATATTTAAATTTTGATATGTGCGTTTTAAGTTTGAGATGATGCACCAACTTTTATCAAGAATAAAATTTTATGAGAAATTAATAATAAAGTTTTCCATTTGTGTCCAACTTTCTGCCGGTCACTGTATACTGACTTGCAGCACTGTAGTCTACAAAAAACATATTCTTATTAAGTAGGTACTTCTGATTCATATTATTATAATTTTTAATAATTACCATTAAAGTTTTTCTGATTAGTGACATTTTGACACCTTAATCAAGTAATCGACCATTTTGAGGCCCTTTCTTAGAATAAAACTAAAAGAACTCCATAACCTTTAAAATTAGACCCATAATACCCTATACAAAAAAGTATCTACTCTTCAAGGACTTTACAAACATGTAATAAAATATAGGGTGTTCCATAAAATTTAGGATTTGCGTAAGTGAATCGACCGTTATGTTTTTTAGAACTTTATCTCGATATCAGTCAAAATTTGTTAACTAGACGTAACAGGCAATCTCCAGTCCAAGTTATAGCCCAAAATCTTATTTGGTTTTTGAGTAATACATTTCCAAAAGTGAGGCTTTTGAAATTTTGCAAGTCTATACTCAGTTTTTCATTAGTTTATTTTGAGACTTTTAGTATATTTTCAAGAAGCAAGCAAATGTTTGTTGTCCACAAGAAAACGTTTCGTTACTTTGTTTTATCATCTTCAGGGCGGCTGTGGTCAAAATACAAAAATCTATCTTTTTCGACAAAAACAAATATTTAAGTTGTATTTTATTATTTTAGGATCAGGTGGCAGCGTGGTAGCCAACCGCCTCACAGAAAACTCAAACTGGTCTGTCTTACTCCTTGAAGCGGGTGGCGACGAAACCTTCTTCTCCGACGTACCATTGATTGCACCGCTTCTTTCTATCACTAATTTCAATTGGGGCTTTAAAAGCGAGAAACTAAAGACTGCCTGCCTCGGCCTTATAGACAAAAAATGCAACTTGGTCCGTGGCAAGGCCCTTGGTGGCACCTCTGTCATCAATTTTTTGCTGTATACCAGAGGGAATAGGAAAGATTTTGATATGTGGCACGAAATGGGAAATACAGGTAAGTAAACACAGAGGCCTTAGGAACAAAGTCTTATAATATTTGCTAGCATTTAAAAAATTGTCATGACATTATTTCTTAGTGCCCTTTCAGGGTGGAGCTTTGGAGAAGTACTTCCTTATTTCCTAAAATCTGAGAACTGCAGCCTTTGTGAAGACGTCGACGAAGGGTATCATTCGAACTCTGGCTACTTGAACATAGAACACGCCGGATACGAAAGTCCTTTTGTAAAACTTTTTATAAAGGCGGGACAAGACATGGGGTACAAGAATAACGACCCCAATGGAAAATATGGTTTAGGTAAGTTCACAGGCAGACCCAACATTGTATTATTCATATTTTTCGTAGGTTTCTCGCGGGTACAAGCCACGATGAAACGAGGCACGCGCTGCAGCGCATCCAAAGCCTTTTTAAAACCAATCTTAGATCGACCAAATTTAGAAATATCTCCTAGGTCACGCGCTACAAAAATTTTAATAGACCCAACCACCAGACGAGCATACGGTGTCGAGTTTTTGAAGAACAACCGAAAATATCGAGTTGTCGCAAAAAAGGAAGTAATACTGTCAGCTGGTGCCATCAATAGCCCCCATCTACTGATGTTATCTGGAGTCGGACCGGGAGAAGATCTCAAAAAAGCCGGCATACCCGTTTTACAAGACTCGAAAGTTGGCTATAATTTTCAGGACCATATGGCAATGTCCACTTTGGCCTTTCTGGTGAACGAAAGTGTCACCGTTTCCGATATTAACGTGCAGAATCCCGTGCATATTTACAATTATTTGGCGAGAGGGAAAGGGCCGTATACGATACCGGGTGGGGCAGAAGCACTTGCGTTTATCAAAACGAAATATTCGACGAATGGAACTGACGACTATCCTGATATGGAGCTGGTATTGGGTGCTGGCGCTCTGAATGGGGACATAATAGGAGGATTTAGGGGATTGCTTGGAATTCCGAACAGTTTTTACAGAAAGGTGTACTTGCCGTTGTTGGGAAGACCAGCGTTTAGTATAGCAACAGTTTTGTTGAGACCCAAAAGTAAAGGAAGAGTTATTATTAAGAATTCAAATCCGATGAGTTCGCCAATTATGATACCCGATTATTTTAAGGACGATGAAGATTTGGCTGTGATGGTGGAAGGGATAAAAACGGTGAGACAATTATTAATAATCTGAGTAAATTAAAAAGATAAAAGAATTTGCTAGCATTCTTCAACCAAATCATTTATACATTTTGGTTTGTCGAGGTTTTGTGAAACTATACAGATGACCCATCACGAACTGCATCGATCTATATATGGAAAACTAAAAGTAGAAAAATTCTGAAAATTTGGCACCTCACCAATGCGGATGGGCGCTGCTCAACTAAAATATATTGGTGAACCTGGCACTTCCGGTTATACCGGAAGTCGATATCAACTTTCTTATCTCAAATGGAACATCCTGTATATTATTGCATTTTTGGATCCTAGGCATCATTTTGGACCAAAAACATTCAACATGTCCTATGTCTAAATCGAACCGTTTTTGAGATATTTGCATTTTTCCGAAAAAAATTACAGGTGCAGACCTAAAGTCAATTAGCAATTTATACGAGGAAACCGCGAAATTTCAAAACGAATTTTTGGCATTGTCTAACAGAAGCCCTGACCTAGTGATCTCTGCTGAGAAATAAATCCGTTCTTATACAGGGTGTTCACAAAATATAAATAAAAATTACATTCAAAATGTGCTTAAATCTCGAAATTTTCAAATGGAAACCCCCATTTTTTTTAATGCGATCTTATTCACAATTAAAAATGATGACAACTTTGTGTAAGGTTTCCTATACCTAAATGCAGTAATTTTCGATTAATTTACGAAAAACCCACTTATCGCCCATAAAATGCGGGGTTTGCTTAACGCTTGGAAAATCATATTAGCCCTGGACGTTGAAAAGACAATCGCGGCTGAGGAAATGTCACTTGGTTTATAAATTATTGTCAACAATAATGCCGGCGCGCTTAAATTACACAAAGGAAGATTATTATTTATTCTCCATAGATAATAAACAAAATTAGTTTTTTCAAAATTCCCAAGGCATACGTGATTTTCCGAAAGTAAAATTATGTCACAAATTAGTTTAAAACCAAGCAGGGCTGATCCCCAGAAGCTCAAATTTCAACTCGAATTTTTTTTGTCATTTACACCCTACGTGAACTCTATCCGTGGACACACTGTATGTTCCATTTATTCAATTTCCTACTATTTAGAACCTCGCTATAGTGATAATAGCAGCTATTGAATGCAAAAAAATTATATGTGCAATTTTTTTATTAGAAGCTTCCGAGATATTGGTAAATATATGTATAGCGTAGCCCTTGAATCAACAACCTCCTCTTTTGAAGTGCATAGACAATATTTATTAAAAGAACAAACGGTCACCTTGACTGAACATGCTTGTTGCAAAATTTATTGACATCTTGTGCATGCCACGACTACAGATCATACGGCTATTAGAAAAAAAGGAACGAGGCGGCAATGAAATACTTTATAAGTGATAAATAATTACAAAAACAAAGTTTAACTACCTAGGACATTTTGTCAAGGTCTAGATTAGTAGTTGTGTGACCACCCGCAACTTATGGTTTCATTTTAAAACAGATATTTCAAAAGGGGTCTGCTATAATATATATATCTTTAGTTACCTAAGTATTTCCTATCATATTGAACATCAGTTGTTAGTTATAAAATACTTTCACTTGTCTATACAAGGTAGGTACTACTGGTACTAGGGAAAATATCCAAACGCCTTGTTTTGTAATAACCCAATTTATTACCATTGCAATTTTTGTAAGGCACAGATGTAAGCAGCGTATGAACGATATCAGTGTACCAGTATGATACTTTTACTTATGTAACGAATAGAGAAGCGGGTTATGAATATTTTTCGTTTTTCAGGCCATTTCCATAGCACACTCGAAACATTTCAAGAGGTACAACACCAGTTTGAGTACCATACCGTTTCCTGGATGCGAAAAAGTACCGTTTGGTAGCGATAGGTACTGGGCATGCGCAGTGAGGCACGTATCGACGACATTGGGTAAGAAGTAAAAAAGTTACAGCGGTTTGAAAATTTTGATTTTTAACCCAAGATACAATGACAATAAGGATGTAACATTAGCGAGTGTAAATGTAATAATTACAAGAAAAGGTGATAATGGGCAAACACTCAAATAAAAGTTAACTGAAGCTGCAAATGTGCTGTTGGCTCCTACCTGGACTTCATTTGTTGCTTCCCAAATCATGCCTATCTTTTGATTTGGTTAATGTTACACCGCACTGATGATTGCCAAATAGCATGAAACACGTGTATGCGGTTACTAGTTTTTTCTTTTTGTTAACTTTGAGTGTTTGCCCATTATCACCTTTTCTTGTAATTATTACATTTACACTCGCTAATCTTACATCCTTATTGTCATTGTATCTTGGGTTAAGAAGATTTCCACGCAGGTCGCTTTAGCAGCCTCCGTGGCGATGTTTTCTTGTAATTATTTTGATTTTTATTTAAATTTAGGACACCACGTTGGCACGTGCAAAATGGGTCCCAAAGAAGACGAAGACGCAGTAGTAGACCCCGAGTTGAGAGTCTATGGCATCAAAAATCTCAGAGTGGTGGACGGTTCCATCATGCCAAACATAGTGGCTGGACATACCAACGCAGTGATATTCATGATAGGAGAAAAGGCATCAGATTTGATCAAATCAACCTGGGAAGGCAAATAAATTAGTGAAGAATGTTCGTGTTTATTTATTTCGTGTAACTATGACTGTATTATCTTGTTTAGTTTGTTATCTTTAAGATATAATGCAGTATTGACGATTGAAAATGTTTAATTAAGATATCACTGTGTGACGTGACGCGGTGCTCCCTAACCATTCTAGTCGAAGTTTTATAACGAAACATGTAACGTACGAAATTAAAAATGTACAAAGTAGTTTTTAAAGTAGTGTTTTTCTTACAAATTGTATCCAAAAGTGTTATATGTGTTGGCGTTTTAGACGAATTGGGAGATCCACGAGTGGGTAAATACCCAAACAGGCAAAACGCCTAATCGATAATGATTTTATTTTATGTATATTAGGTACCTGTGCTGCGATGACAAATTTTTGTTTACAGAGTCCTATCAGCGATGTAGGTTAGATGTAGACTGTCGGGAAAATTCTTTCTGTTTTGGAAATGATAACGGGCAGTACGGAAGATGCAAATGTTACGATGATTATGTTTTGTTGTCGAGGAATAGTACTTACTATGCTTGTCTAAAAGGTACTAATAATATATTATGATGAATATCACTGTTATTTTCTCGGATACTTGTTGAAATAATAAAAAACTGACTGGGAAAAATTAACATACCAGTGTTTGGGTTTTGCTTTTGTGGATGGTTATATATATACACCTGATTTTTTTTTATTTTTAATTTTGATAAGTAAAAAAATGTCGTTAGTATTAGTTCGTCAATTTTTTTCTGCCTAAAGCTATTTGCAACATTTTAAAAATGCGTAAATTTTGTGTTATATTTGCAGAGAAAATAGAAAAACTGAACTTTTTGTAGGTACTGGTTTTGAGAAAATAATATTATAGCCAAAAAACATTCTACACTCTTTAACTTTTTTGTTTTTAATTTTGAAAAAAAAAATGTAAACATGAAATTGTAGATATACAATTTTCTTGCAATGTCAGGTCCCTATGTATTCATTCAGAAAAAGAAATGAATGTTGCGTTTCGAAGATATAGACCAAACTTATATGCTCTAGCAGTGTGCACAAAATCGTCCTTTGAATTTTTGAATCTCCGACAAAATCAAAATTGCCATGGAAAATTCAAGACAGTTATTACGTGAATATAATAAGTGTATAGATTTGACATTTTACATTAATTGTTATATGCTCACAATTACATACAATAATAGGTATATTGAAAATAGAAATTTTCCATTTTTTCTGTTATTTTAGTCTTAATAAAAGGCATATTTATGGATGGAACGTGATACTTTATTATGAATTAAATTAAATTAAATTATCGAAGCTGTTCTATATTGCTTCCATTTTGTCCAACACAGAGAGCATACCTTCTTAATAAACTTCTTTTGTAGTTGCCACAATACCTGCCCCGTATTCATCTCTCTGATCTCCTGAGATGTTTTTTCTTTAACTTGGTCGATATTATTTGACCTCTCCTCATATACCCAAAGTGTACCACAGAAAGAAATCGAGGGGGGCCACGGCAATTTTATTTATCGCCGTGAGTGGGGCCAAGTCTGGGCTTCTGGCAGGCCATCAGATAGTTAAATTTGAACCAATCCACTCCACAAAAGTGTCATCTAAATGTCATTTGACAGCATTTGATTTATGTGCTGGAGCACCGTCTTGCTGCCAAACAATATTCGGTTCATCAACTTTATTCAATAGATCAAAAATGTCTCCTCTTAAGAGCTGTAAATATTTTAGCCCAGTTAAACCACCTTCAAAAAATACCGGATCAATTATGTGATTCCGAAAAATACCACACCAAACATTTATTGAAGTTCGACCTTGTCGTTGAATGGAAATAAACTGTCGTGTATTTTCTGATGACAAATAGTGAGTGTTTCTTCTATTAAAAACGCCACATGTTGTAAAAGTGGCTTCATCAGTCCACAAAATAGTGTCTTAGTAATAACCGTAGGAGTAGTAGGTAATAGAATAGTAATGCCTAGTAGTAGTTAGTTAGTATAATATAGTGTAATCTTTATGATGACAATTAGGTATTTACAAGTGATAAAAATACGCACTTCTATAAATTGATCATTTTCCGCTTGTCTCTCCAACACTAAACGACAATATTCTCGCCTTCTATAATATTATCATTTTCATACAGTTTTTGAACTGGGCGATAACTAATATATGGTCTAAATTTATGCATTTTCAACACTTTCTGGACTGAGCTCCAAGACATTTGCAAATATCTCGATGCATCTTTAATGGAATGTCTATGATTTTCCAGGAAGTATAATAAGACTATGATTCCTGCATATTCTCGGTTAAGACATGTCGTGGTTTATTTCTATTTTCTTTATTTTTTAAACTTACAGGAAGTCTCAATTTGTTATACAAAAATATATTTGAAATACGTGTGATGAAGTAGGACTCTCCCTGGGTATATTCCTGCGTATTCACGCTTAGCACGCTTCGCATTCTTTTCGCATAGGTGCTTTTCGTAAGAGGCATAATATAACATTCAACAATGTCGTTTTTTTCACTAATATACAGTGTGTCCACGGATAGAGTTCACGTAGGGTGTAAATGACAACAAAATTTCGAGTTGATTTGAGCTTCTGGGGATCAGCCCTGCTTGGTTTTAAACTAATTTGTGACATAATTTTACTTTCGAAAAATCACGTATGCCTTGGGAATTTTGAAAAAACTAATTTTCCACATCAGTAAAGTGCCCTTTCTGTAGGTTTTACGACAAAATGTTATTAAGAAAACTTGTTCAGAATGAAGAACTGAGTAGGTTTGCGAAATTTCGGAAGTCTAGGCCTACTTTGATTTTTTGGTATTTTTTCCCAATTTTCTTCAGAAAAGTGCACTTTGGGTAGCTTTCGAAAACTTGTTCACAATGAAAAACTGGATAGGTGTGAAAGAATTTCAAAAGCCTAGGTATACTTTGATTTTTTTCTGCTAAAAAATTTAAAACGCATAAAAATCAAAGTAGACCTAGACTTTTGAAATTCTTTCACACCTATCCAGTTTTTTATTGTGAACAAGTTTTCTTAATAACATTTTAATGTGAAAGCTACCCAAAGTGCACTTTTCTGAAGAAAAGTTGGAAAAAATACCAAAAAATCAAAGCAGGCCTAGACTTTCGAAATTTCGCAAACCTACTCAGTTCTTCATTCTGAACAAGTTTCCTTAATAACATTTTTTCGTAAAACCTACAGAAAGGCACTTATTATACTGATGTGGAAAATTAGTTTTTTAAAAATTCCCAAGACATACGTGATTTTTGGAAAGTAAAATTATGTCACAAATTAGTTTAAAACCAAGCAGGGCTGATCCCCAGAAGTTCAAATTTCAACTCGAAATTTTTTTGTCATTTACATCCTACGTGAACTCTATCCGTGGACACACTGTATTATAACAATAGATAATAATATACCATTTTCACAGCACGATGTGGCAACACAACAATTAACACCTGATACAAACTGTCAAAGTCAAGCTCTGATTCTCATAATAGTAGTTTTGAATTTTCCATGGCAATTTTGATTTTGTCCGACATTCAATAATTCAAAGGACGATGTTGTGCAAACTATTAGAGCAAACATATAACATATAATATACAGGGTGAGTCTGAAATAACTGGCATTCTTTTTTTTTGGGTAAGAGCGATGGTCATTCTGAACAACTTTTCTTAATACATTTTTTTCTTATCGCCGAAATTTTTCTCTAATTTTTTTAAAATTTACCAACATTTATTTCATACACAGCGGATAGAATAGCGTAAACTCGGTCTCAAAATACTATACTAGTTGATGATTTACCATTTTCTACTCGGTTGTTGGCAGGGCGCCAGTGCCGTGTTTTCATAGAGGGGGGATTTTGAGGGGATGAATTATAGAAAAATCTCGGCGCTAGGAAAAAAAATATTAAGAAAAGTGGTTCAGAATGACCATCTCTATTACCCAAAAAAGGATGCCAGTTATTTCAGACTCACCCTGTTTATCGTTGAAACCATAAAAATGCGTCGATTTCGAAAATCGAGAAATATACAGGGTGTTCCATCTAAAAAATAAGTTTGGTCTATATCTCCATAACGCGACATTCGTTTTTCTGAATACAACTGAAATCGCAAGAAAATTTTATACAATTTTAACATTTACAATTTAAAACAAAAAAGTTAAGGGGGTAGAATGTTATATGAATAACCCTGTACAAAACCTATATTACTTACCCAAATTCATAATGAAAGGTTTTTGCTCAAAAGCAGTCGGAACTTCGAAAATCATGTAGTTATTCCTTTTTTTAGTCGTAAATGTTGGTGAACCATGTGTGCAAGACAACCAGTGCTTCGAATACATGGGGACGTTAGCAAAATGTGACTCTACCTGCCAATGTCCAGATGGTACTCACCTCTACCCAAACGATGGCAAATGCTACGAATCCATACGTATGACACCAATCCTTTTTTTAAATACCTACCTCATCATTGATACCTATTTTAGTACTCAACGCAATATGCAAGCTGGACGCCAACTGCCTGCTAAACGACGGCTCCTACGGCTTCTGCGTGATGGGACGGTGTTCGTGCAACATCGGAGAAACCCCTTCGCAAGACAATTCCACTTGCGCAAAAGCAAAATCCATGGGAGAAAAGTGCACAGCCGACGACCAATGCGGTGGCATCCCAAACAGCAACTGCAGGGAAATCTGTAGATGCGCCATGGGATACGTCATGTCCAATGACAAGACGCGGTGCTTGAAAGGTATTAGAAAGCCGGGTGAAGGTATTAGAAAGCGCTGTGCGGGGTATCAGAACGCATAACGTGGGGTATTAGAAAGCATAACTTGGGGTATTAGAAAGCATAACGTGGGGTATTAGAAAACATAACGTGGGGTATTAGAAAGTAGGGACGGGTATTAGAAAGCAACAAAAGGTATTAGAACGAGTTTTCTATTTTTCAGCCGCGACATACTTTGGAGATCTCTGCGAAAGAGACGAGCACGCCCAATGTACGGATAATTTAATTGATAGCGTTTGTATAAATGGAAAGTGTACATGCATAGAAGGACAACATGGATTTGGGAGTAGGTGTGTTAACGCCGCCGGTTTAGGGGAAAGCTGTACGAGTACGTCATAATCAACAGTTTAATTTTTGTTTTTATTAATAATTAAACTGTTTTAGGTTTAGAGGAGTGTATCCCAGAGAAAAGATTCGAAGATATAGTAAACTGTGTACACGGGAAATGTCAGTGTCTCCCTGGAGTTGTCAACGAACAGCTCGGATGCAATTCTTCAAGTAGTCGTTTCCCAAAAATTCTTTTATTGATTTTTCTGGTTTTTGTATTGGGATTATTTTAAATTTGTCTTATTTGTTTTTTAAAAAGAATAACATGTTTCGTTTTTGATAACTTTTTACATTTATTTACAAAATAACATGGCAACGCGCAATATAAACAATATAACAAGAAACTAACGGCTAGATATTCGGTTACCTAGGTATTTACAAATAAATAATTTAAATTTAAGTGCTATGTACACACACATACACTTTAAGTGCGTATTCTTAGGAAGTTAAGTAACAGTGGCAAAAGGTACTGTAGGAGAATACTACGCTGCTTGTGGGTATTCGTTGAATCTAAAAATAAAACAAAAATATTCTAAATATAATATAAAAACACTACTGCGGTAAGAAAAAGTCGCTATTTCAGTATTTCAATCGAAATATTTTCAATAAATTGTTCTGGTTTCATGTAGAATAAAAAATTTGGTTTTATTGTAAAACTTTATTACATTTTTAAGATATTACCGGCTGTGTCATAACAAAAAATGTTAGCTTCTTTAAATAAATCAACATATTATCAAGTTCACAAACCAGATATTTGCTAATTAAAAAAAATGTGCAAATTATAAAGATACCTATGTTCTAACATTGTGTAATAATAGCTGAGCCAAACATGCACATTGATTTTGGTTAAAAAAAAAACATCTGCATAGTGTTTGTCCTTTTTTAATTTTGTGATCTTTAATTCAAATTTATTCACAGTTTTTCCGTCTCAAATAAATAAAAACAAATCAACAATACAAATTTAATTACGACAATTTCCTAGCATGCCATGCGTGTATAGGATCCGATTTTAATATGACGTGTAAAGAGGTGATTCAGTGAATGGTTTGCAATTACAAATTTGTGCTACAGGGGCGTACTATTTTATCTGCCTGAAGCTACAAACCGTGGTGATATTCAATATAAATAAATATTGTTGGTTCATAAATTGAAGCTATGTAGTTTTGTTGGAGATTCTGATACCGCTATGGAAGAAAACAATAGTTTGAATCAAACAAAAAAGTTATGGACAAGAAAATAATAAAATAAAAAATAAATATTATTAAACCAAATACCAAAATATTATTTGGAATGGAGGGCTTGCCGAAAAAACTGAATTTCTAATTTTCCAATTTGTGACAACAAAATAACGAAAACAAATTACCCGGTCTTTTAGATAAAATTAAACCATAATAAAATTGAGACAATCGTCGATATTTTGTTTCTTCGAAAAATCTGTTTTTTATTACTTACTTGAGCACTGTAACTGGTCAAATGTGGGATATAGGTCTTCTTTGCATTCGCATAGCGTATTTTCTTTGCAGTAGGCGCCATCTATGCACTGGTCATCGTATTTGCAACGCTGGTCAATAACTGAAATAATAAAAGTAATAGGTAAGTATTACCACAGACATTAGCGAAGCTATATATGTCTGTGGTATTACATTTACAAATCAGTGTCTTTATCCTTGACTATTTCCCTCGTCTTAATTTCCACCAATCACAAACGCACAATTTTGAATTACAAATGGTTTCTAGATGGAAAAACTGTATGACAGCACCTGTCAGCAGTTTTTTCGAGTTTACCCGCGGCAAAACTTGACACTTGACAGCTGTTGTATAATAGTTAGTTTGTTTTGTAAGCTATGTGTATGCAGAATAATCTGTTACTCATGAAATAGTCTTCGGGCATCTATCATTCGGGCATCTAATTTTTCCTGTGAAAAAAGAAATCCAAAAAAACACAATGCTAAATAATATTTTTTTAACAAATTAAATGCATTCGTGCAGGTGCAAAAATCCTCGTCTTCGACTCGGATTTTTGTTGTCACCAGCACTCATGCTTCTTGTTAAAATATCACTTAGCAACGCGTTTTTTCGATTTTTTTCGGAAAAATTAGATGCCCTTTATGATATTACTTATGAAAATAATCTCAAAAAAATTTGTACACAATAATACACATCTTTATGGGTTTGAGAAAGAAAATTAGTCTGATTTTTGTCTGAAAAAATCGAAAATACCTAGTAGTAGGTGTAAGCAACTCTGTATAGGTATAGGGGAACCTAGGTAACAGTAAGACACTTTTTTGTTTTTATAATAACACGAAATTTAATGAATTTTTAAATTCTTTATTTAGTTCTAAAAGTATAGAGCAAATTGAAAGTACTTGCACTTGACATTTGTCTCAAAGTTAATGTTACTCAGGCAAGGAGAACAGTGAGACACTATGTAGGTATTGAAAGTACCTGTTTTCTTTTAGGGAAAAGATTATAACCATAGACTTACAAGTCTATGATTATAACTAAGTATACACAAAATGTGTGCAATTTTATAGGTTTATATCTGAAATAAAAATAAAAATGAAAACCTTTAAATAATTGTTAGCACATTGTAAGTAGGTTTACAAATGTAAGCTATATTTTTCTATTATTTTAAGGGTAACAGGCGCCCATATACGTTATCTGTGGTAATAGTGAGACAAATGGGTAACAGGATACAGCACCTATTTATTAGAAAAAACGGTAGCAGTTTTCTCACAAATCTCACAGTTCCTGTTCCTGCAGAAGCTCAATCCAATCGTTAAAAAATTGGTATAATGGCGTGCAAACTTCACATCAGCATCACAACTTGTAAACTGAATGGGCTAATCTTGAAAGTAGAGGGGAAGGCTGACATGGGTTTTTATAAACATGGACACCTAGCGCCATCTATGAGCCGTTTATCGGAGACTGGCTATTTTGAATGTCTGACTTTTATTACCCATGTGTCTCAATGTTACCCAAGTTCCCCTACCTGTTTTTTCTAAACTTTTCGTTTTCGACACTAACTTATCAGGTCGCGGTAGGCGTTCATTTAGATTATTAAAAGATGTAAGTACATATGTGCCTGCGATAACTTTTTGTAAGATCTATATCTATTTAAAAAAATCGTTCCATCTGTTCGAGATCGATGTAAAAATCGATGGGCCCACGGCCGATCTACCTTGTACACCTGAAGCCGGTCCTGCCCATCCGTATAGAAACCCGGCGAACCATGGCCAACTAAATAATTGTTTCGCGGTAAAAAACACCAGAACCATTTACCATAAAAACAAACAAGTCGCCTCAAATAATAATTCAATTCACTTACTTCCTATGCATTTTTGAAACGACTTGTCCGGCACGTAGTTTGGCATACACTGACAGGTCCTGTTCCTCGAACAAAAATACCTCTGGATCGCGTACACGTTATTGCAATCGGCCACGACTGTGCAGCGCGCATTCAGCTCCCCTAAAAAAGTTTTAAGGAACATCGGAAAATCGTTTTTAGTTTTTACCTCTCTGGCCGTATGCTGCCGCAATCAAGCAGGCGCATATCGCTGCGAAACAGTTGAAGTCCATCGTCGGAACCCGTCCGGCAAGTCGTCGCAGTAGGCCAGGCCTTTCTTCATGTGAGCCGACGGCAGTCGTTCATCTGGTTAGCCTTGATTTCCTATAACGTTTGATCGATATGTGTGTGGAGTTACGGATTTTCTGAAAATCCCTCAAAAGGCGGCAACAACCTAGTTTAGGGGGAAACGGTTAATTAGACTGAAAGGGTGAGCGAATACGGGAAGACTCAAAAGTGTGTGGAAGCCAATAGCCAGTTTTAAATTTGGTTGACGTTTGTGACAGTTGCGAGCGACAAGTTTTTGTTTCAGTGCCTACTTTACCGACTGTCAGTACCGGACTACGCCAGGCAGTGGCGTGCATAGAAATAATATGTTGGAATTTTAGTGTATTTTTTAAATAGGTCATTTTAAACAAAAACAAATGCGCAGTTTTTTCTACTTACATAAAATAATTCAATTTTATTACGTTTACTATGTGTACTTACATGCATTTTCATTACTTAATGTCGTTTATTGAAACTACTGGCTTTTTACGAAAAAGAAAAATTCATTGAAAATTCGTCAAATGTAATGTAAAGTTGATGTCATAACAAAAGATATGATGAAAACATCCGCCATTAGGTACCTACGTAGTTTTTAGATAATACTTTTTTTTAATAATGAAAATATCTAAATCTTTATTTCAATAGCGACTGATGACACGTTACAAGAGAAACACTAAAAAGGGCATCTACAAGTGGGGCTAGGGTTTAAAACAAAGACTAATAAAAAAAAATCTTCCTTTGTACCATAAACTACTATTTCTAAAATCTGGTACAGCGGTATAAAATTGAAAGACGAACAAATTTTCTATACAACATTTTACAAAATTTTTGTTTTTAAGCAACAACAATTTTTGTGCTACTTCAAAATTTACTTAAGTCAAATAAGTAAATAAAAAAAATCCCATACCTAATATGATGCCGCCTTTGCGTAACACAACACGCTATAAAAGTATGCAGGTAAAAACTTTTGAGTCTCACTAAAAATAGTATTTTTATTCACAAAGCCATGTATTCAGCAAAAACGCTTAATTCCAACATTTGGTTTAATTATAACTCACCCTAATACGGTTTTCCTCTATTAATAACATACAGGAAGTTCCAATTTTCATTCAAACACCGAATATGTATATACATGTATTATGCTGCTGTTAGTTCACACGACCACTATGGTGCACTAAATTCAATTTATTCCTTTGAATATCAAATGACGGTTAACTATATATCTTGTTGCGAATAATGCAAATATTGATTCCGCATAAAAGGCCTTCTTTTATCGAAACCCTTTATTATCTAGGTTATACAAGGTCTGTATGTACAAGATTACACTGTACCTATTTACACCACAACTTTCATTTCTGTTTTCGAACTGAGTTGGTGAGCCATCATAATTTGTTGGTAATACTAATTTAGCGAATTTACATACAATGAAGAAGAGACTACCTTGAAAAAATATTCTGTGAAAATGTCAGAAAATTAAAAACCTAAGAAGGTAAAAGTAGGGCAAAAAATCCAATTCGTAAAACTATAAAACCAAATTTTGTCAGTATTGTTAGTATATTCCCGCAAATACATTTTATACACCTAGTTCTAAATCTCAAGGAACGGTTATAGGTATTTCTCAATTGTGCAACTACCTAATTTTCCCATTTCCATCTACCTCTACGTCAGCGTCGTTTACCTGTACTTTAAATCAATTATTACATAGCAATTAAACTCTATAATAAGTACTTCTGGCCCTAATTTAATTATAAATAATTAAAACAGTTCATTTGAGTGTTATCATGTTAGTTTCCAAAAGTATTACCTTATTACCTACTCTTTTAAAAGATATTTTACCTATTTCCTTCAAAACAAACAAACAAAACGACATTTTACTAACCTAAATCACACTGATACCACACACAACAGTTAAGTTTTATCATTAACCGAACACCTTTTTTAAATTACTTTACCGACACACCGATGGGTTCAGCACTGAATGCAAATTGTTTCGTTGTTCCATACAACTATCAGATATGAAAATTTAAAACAGAGAACCATGTGTGACTGTATGCTTTTGGAATTTTTAAATGGAGCACACATGATATATTAGTTTTTTTTGTGCGAACAGGCTACGAACGACGTATAGTATTTGCAATTAATTTCTTAATATGGGCTTGGAGCTATATTTCGAATACATAAATAAACAATCCATACTTAAAGTTGTTACAGTGCTAATAGGTTTTTTTTATGTTCGGATCATGCTCTACTAGGTGAGCAAAATTTCATATGTGACTATAACTACATTAAATCTATATTTTTGTTCTTTAATTAATAATTTTTTGTAATTATTTTCTATAACTAATCCTATTTGTTATTTATGCAATGAGTACAAAAATCATATGGAGATGTTCGAATTGATGCCAATATAGTAATATACCTACAGTTTTTTTACAGATAAAAGAAAACTTTTAATTTACCTTATTTCGGGATGAAAACCAACAAATAAAACACACGAGGTGACCACAATGGTCAACAGAGTTGTTATTGCTAGAAATGCAATCCGTTATTTCAGCTTACAGGATGTTTAAAAGATAAACTTATACGTATCAAATTTCTGTTGAGTCAAATAAATTTGAACATACAAGATAACGAACAGCGCGGTTTGCAAAATAAGGGTAGGGTTTCACTGGAAAATGTATGAGTTAGTACATACTCTGGGAATTACAACATAAAATTGCTTATTTTTTTATTCAACTAAAACATACAAGTACAATAACATAAACGTACAAATATTCATGTTTGTATTCTCTAGAAATTAAAATATTATATTAAATAATCCTAACACAACAATTACAACCACTGACAACTCTCGAGGACAGGATGAACCTACAAAAGAGAAACGTATAAATTATCAAAAGCAAAAGTGTAGAATTGAAAGTTCCAAGGTCGCATATTTTCCAAAATGGCTGGACTAAATATTTAACAAAATACAAAAATTTCAGACCCTTGTTAAGCTATGGTATACCACGGTTTTATGGAACCCCCTAGAAAGTTTGATACTGCCATAAAAAGCTTTATACCGTGTGTCCTCGGCTTGCCTGGACGTCTCTTCTAATCGTCAAAAAAATTCCGGTTGAAATTTGATCTCTTGGGATTCAGCCCTGCTTGGTTTTAAACTAATTTGCGACATAATTTCACTTTCGAAAAATCACGTATGCCTTTATACATTTTGAAAAACTAATTTTCACACCAGTAAAATGACCTTTTCGTATAGGTTCTACGAATAAATGTTATAAAGAAAACTTGTTCAGAATTTGCAGGATTTCAAAACTCTAGGCCTACCTTTGTTTTTTGATCTTTTTTCCACTTTTTTGGAAAAGTGCCCTTTCTGTAGTTTTCACGTCAAAAAAACTTGTTCATGATGAAAAACTGGGTAGTACTTCGATTTTTGTACGTTTTTGTTTTTTTAGCAGAAAAAATCAAAATAGCCCTACGCTTTTGAAATTGCTCACTCCTATCCAGTTTCTTAATAATATTTTGACGCGAAAGCTACAAAAAAAGCACTTTTACAAAAAAAGTGGAAAAAAGGTCAAGAAATCAAAGTAGGCCTAGACTTTTGAACTTTTGCACACCTTATCAGTTTTTCATTCTAAACAAGTTTCCTTAATAACATTTTGTCGTAAAACCTACAAAAAGGCACTTTACTGGTGTGACAAATTAGTTTTTTCAAAATTTCTAAGGCATTTAATATTATACTGTGCGGTCATTTAAGTGTGCAACATATGAGGTTTTTTTATTAATTGCACAACGAAAATACAAATATTCCCGAAAGTTCGATAATCATATTAGGCGCACTTAGAATGGTTGCAAGTCAAACAGCATACAGGGTAGGTCAAAAATATAAAAATTGTGCAAGAGTAAAGTACCCTTATTTCATAAAATTCAGCAAAATGTTATTAAGAAAAGTTGTCTAGAATTATAAGTTGTACCCAAATACCAAAACATGGCCTCCTAAGAGAAAAAAAAATATTTTTTTGAAAAATAATAATTTCCTAAAAATAATTTGTTTTAATATTCACCTTAAACATTTTCATAAATCAATCAAAATTAAATCAATTTCCCATAACTTTGTACAAATTCTACAATATTTGTAAATTTAACTTAGATTTTTAATTTTTTATGGAATTACAAACTTCATGTTTGTTGCAAAGATATTAAACAAAACTTTAAAATTTCGCAAGAGAATTCTTCTGAACAAGGTAAAACATTAGTAATGATAATTGTGTATATTAAAAAACTCTCATTTAAGGTGCAACATTTTTATTTTAAATGTTTTGGCATTTAGGCATAGCTTTTAATTCTAAACAACTTTTCTTAATAACCTTTTGCTGAATTTTTTTAAATAAGAGTACTTTACTCTGGTTCAATGTTTATATTTTTCGACCTACCCTGTATGCTGTTAAACTTGCAACCATTCTAAGTGGAACTAATATGATTGTTGAACATTCATCAACTTTCGGCAATATTTGTATTTTGTTTGTGCAATTAATAAAAAAAAGTCCCATATGTTGCACACTTAAATGACCACACTGTATGGTTTTTCGAATGTAAAATTATGACATAAATTAATTTGAACCTTTTTTCTAACCTCAAAAATTATAAAGTTATAAGAAGGTGTTCATCTTGGATAGATTACCCCGCACAGGGTCTTCAAAATTTCTTACCCTGGGACTATTAATAGATACAAAATATTCTGCTTTGTATGTACCTGCTAAACTAGAGCATCATATTATTTATATTATCGTTTTTGTTGTTTGCTAATTTCGAACCCACCTGGACATTTAACATTTAACTTCATAATAAGAACAAAATAATCAGAATGCATACGTAGGAAAATTATAGGGTAGGGTAGGTAAATTGAATTCTCTTTCGAGGATGGAAAAATATGTGATTTAACAATTGGTATTTCTTTAAATTTTGGTACCTAACAATTTTTGAGCGTTGATCATAGCTGAATCTTAAGCACTTTTTCCAAAGACTTCCATTGATCAAATATTAGCTAGCCTCTATGGTGAGAGTGAATTTTACTAGGCAGAAACAAAATTTCGAACCTGAAATTACGTATTTAAAATCAAAATGAATTTTTGAAATTATTTAGAATTTTGAATTCATAATAGTTTAAAGGATTTTTCTTATATTAAGCATTTATTAAAATAATAATTAATAATTCTAGAAAAACACAAATTCCAGTTTGAATACGAAGGAACTTTTTGCCAGATTTGGCGATGCATAGGTATGATACTTCTATCAGTTTAGAAAAACGAAAAATTATGCCATTGATTAAAATACAGGGTGAGTTTTTTCGATGCTCACTATGGGGATCTCGGAAACTAGCAGAGCTAGAACAAAGGTTAAATGGGGAAAGAATTGCAGTTTTGAATGCTCAATCTAATGCCCCTTTTGGATTTTTAAAAAAGTTCACGGCTCACTAGATATTTTAAAAAGAGTGTTTTTTTGCTATTTCATCAGATCTCTGTAGCTCCGTTATTTCTGATTATACAGAAAAACTGTAGACACAAAAATTGTAGATAATTTTGGGCTTAATAAGATAATCGAATCCAATTTTTTATGTTGTTTGTGATTTTTGAGATACGACATAAATTTGTGTTTTTTTAAATGTAAATCATAGTTGGCTGTGGCCTTATCAAATCGGCCATTTTTTTAGCTTTCCAAAGATATAATACTCGGCCTAGTTATTATAAAAAATAAGAGAGCTATGGCTAATTTTCTGATTTTTTTTTAAATTTTCACAGTCAGTCATGGAATATTTTCATAATAATTACCTTCTATTTTATAATTAGACATACTTTCTAATATTTTGTTTTTAGCTGGTAACAAAATGTAACAAAATAAAACAAAAATTAAAAAACTCAAATTCAAATTATTATTATTTTAAAAGGTCACCTTTCAAAATAAAAAAGGTGTTCAAATAATCCACCATTATTATTTATGCAAATATTGCATCTTTTTAAAATTGAATTTGTCGCCTTTCTTAGAGAGCGCCTGTCAATACTGGCAATTGCTTCTAAAACAGCTGCTCTTAATTCAGCAATAATTGTCTCATACTTTATTTTGTACTGTTCCTCACAAAAAGAAATCCAAAACAGACAAATCGGGGGATCGGGGCTGTCAGGAAATAGAGGATAGAGCTGATCTAGGTAATTTCTTACGGGCAAATAATTATGTGGTGGAGCTCCATCATGACAAATTTTGTTTTATTTTGTTACATTTTGTTACCAGCTAAAAATAAAATATTTGAAAGTTTGGGGTATGTCTTATAAAATATAACGTAATTATGAAAATATTCCACGGCCGACTATGTGAAAATTAAAAAAAAATCAGAAAATTAGCCATAGCTGTTTAATTTTTTATAATAACTATGCCGAGTATTATATCTTTGGAAAGCTCAAAAAATGCCGATTTAATAAGACCACAGCCAACTATGATTTACATTTAAAAACCACAAGTTTATGTCATATCTCAAAAATCACAAACAAAAAAAAATTGGATTAGATTATCTTATTAAGCCCAAAATTATCTACAATTTTTGTCTCTACAGTTTTTCTGTATAATCAAAAGTAACGGCGCTACAGAAATCTGATGAAATCGCAAAAATCACTCTTTTCAAAATATCTAGTGAGCCATGAACTTTTTTAAAAATCCAAAAGGGGCATTAGATTGAGCATTCAAAACTGCAATTCTTTTCCCATTTAACCTTTGTTCTAGCTCTGCTAGTTTCCGAGATCCCCATAGTGGGCATCGAAAAAAACTCACCCTGTATATCTAATATGCAAAGATGAAGAACATCCGCCAAATTTGATACCACGTGCTACTTCAGCACAAATGAACTGTCAAATTTGGCCGCGGTTGTTCCTCGTTTGGTACAATATAAGTCCATGGATTATACTTACTAATACAATTTCCGTATTCTTCAACATAAGAAGGTCTGCATTTGCATTCTCCTTCTACGCACATCAGCCTACTTCTCCCTTCTTCTATGCCGTGACAGTCCACGTGAACCTTGCACATTTCGCCAAGGACTATAAAAAACGATATTATGTCACAAAACTTATTTTATAACTACACTTTACAGAACTTACGCATATCCCTTACACATTGGCTCGTGGCTTCCTTCAACTGATACAATTCTCTGCATTTACAATAACCTGCTAAGCACTGACTTCCGCCTCCTAGTAATTTCGTACACTGTATATCATCTACACATTGAGATCCGTATTTTTCGGCGGTCATAAGGCACCTGGGAAAGAATTCGTTAGGGTTTTTTTCTAAAGAAAGTTTCTTACTTGCTTGTTGGTACTGGGACTTCGTACGTATTTTTCCACGCATCTACAAGTTTCATTGATACAATCGGAGTTTTCTGTGAGCGAGCATTCGGCGAGTGTATTGCAGGTTTGACCCAGTTCTGAAAGAACACGCGCTGCTAAAATATGGCGAATTCGCGAGGAACATTGCAGTCAATAGTCGATAATAGAAGAAAAGCGTTGGGTGAAGATTAAAAAAGAGAATCTACGCCCATGGAACAGCGTGCCGATTTAAAAACATCTCCGGAGCCCGCTGGCACCCTCTACATTCCGGACCAGAAATTAAAGCGGATCGATATCGAAAATCTTCTGGCATCTTCGCCGGAGCCATCTTGCGGCTAGCGGAAGTAACAATTATTCACAGTCGGTGTCGCTGACTCGAAAGCAAAGTCTAGAAAACAGCACACTGTTTTCTGGGGTATACTGGGATAGCTCGGTGGGAATTACAGATGGGACATTTCGGGTCTGGCAATATCTTGATTTTGACTTTTGACAGGGTTTTACTTGACATTAAGCCCTGGGAATTGGACCTGGAGAAAGTGAAAGGTTAGAAAGCGATTTTGTGCGAATTTTGGAGCTGAAAGAATATTCTTGGGCAGTGACAGTAATCTGACAAGTTTATTTGTGATTTTTGAAGGCTAAACAATAAAGGTGGTAACCAAGGTAACGAGTTTGGACTGTGATTTTTGAGATTCATTACAATATTATTTGCCCCTTTCACTGCTCCCTTTCGCGACCAGAAATTTACTTGGGGAAAGGACCCGCCCAAATACACTTATTAAACAGGGGTATCATTCCATCCTTTTCCCTTTAATAGAAATCGTATATTACATCAACCACACACGAGCAGAAAATACAGACACAAAATTTTATATTTCCAGCTCCATAGATGGTGTTTATTTTCAACGGGTACGTTGGGATCTATAGTAAACCCTAGAGCTGCGGGCGAGACTTCGAATTTTTTTTTAGCCTTGAAACTCTTTTTACACATTGTGAAACTATTGACTAGTGGGGGACTATTATTATTGCCAAAACAAATAACATACAGTGTGTCCAACTTTAAAACTGTACAAATCCGTAAAATCTTCATTTTTGGAGACAATCGCCCAAACTTTTTTTTGTTTGAAAGGCCTTCAAAAAGCGCTTCTTTTGACCGTCCCGTCATTTTCAAAATGCAAATCCAGGGCCGGCTGCGATTTTTTTATACCCTCGATTTTCACGAAAACCATTTAGCGATTTTTTTATTTAAAATCTGACCCCACAGCATTAATCAGAACACCCAAAAACCCCTTTACACCAAATTTGAATAAAAAATATACAGGGAGTTCCAATCTGCAGGGTGTCAAAGTTGAGCAAAATAGGACTTTTAAAGGTATCTGCCAAGTCAAGATTGCCATGGAATCCCCTCAAAACAGTTCAATGGTCTATAGGACCACTCAAGGTATTGGTGTGCAAAGGTCCAATACAAAATATACAGAGTATTCTTATCTGTGCCATCTCAAAATGCTGAATTTTTATGAAACTTTATATGGGTCATGAGTGCTGTAGAATCATTGAAAAAATATTGATAAACACAAAAGTAATGTATTTCTTTAAAATTCCTATTTTGCTCAAATTTGACACCCTGCAGAATAGAACTCCCTGTATATTTTTTATTCAAATTTGGTATATAGGGGTTTTGGGGTGTTCTGATTAATGCTGTGCGGACAGATTTTAAATAAAAAAATCGCTAAATGGTTTTCGAGAAAATTGGGGGTATAAAAAAATGGTAGCCGGCCCTGGATTTGCATTTTGAAAATAGCAGGAAGGTCAAAAGAAGCGGTTTTTGAAGGCCTTTCAAACAAAAAAAGTTTAGGCGATTATCTCTAAAAATGAAGATTTTACGGATTTCTACAGTTTTAAAGTTGGACACCCTGTATAATAATTGTATATGCGTTAAAATGTTCTTACTTATATAATTTATTTATGTTGACAATATTTCTGGATTTGGTATTTAGGTATTTTTTTAATAAATGTTTTTTCTCATTTAACTATTTTATTTTATTCCTCTCTGTCAAAAAATGTTCAAAGGTAATTCTGAATGAAAATGGGTAATTACTTTCTGGCGTGTTCAGTCAATACCTACTTAAAAAATCTCAATTCCTACATGTAGGTACATACATAGTCAACAGTTTAAAAAATCCTTATTTACCTACTTTTACTATTTTTGTTTATATCACTAATAAAAGTAGCATTTCATAAAACAGTGTTAGTTTTTTTTATTAAGAAATTCATTTTCGTCAATGTAATTTGAGCAAAAACTGCAAATTAAACATTTATAGAGGGCAGGCCGTTACCTTGATTTAACTATAGAGAAAAATCAAACGGCAGAACATAAAAAACGCGATCACGTAAATTCAACAAAAGTGTCTACTTAAAACTGAACTTAGCACTTAGCAGCCAATTTTCTAGGAGCCAAAAATTTCAACGTTTATTTTTTGATGAATATTTTTCTTCATTCTCCGGTTTAATCTGCTTAGAAGGTTTAATAATAGTTACCCTTTCTACTTTATTTTTATCAAAATAAATTTGTGGAAATAAGGGCGAGGAAAATTTTTTGCTGCCAGAAAATCGGCTACTAACTTTACACCGGTTTAGTTAGGCACATTGATTTTTAAATGTCTTCCGATATTTGGCCCCGCCTGTTTAAGTTTAAATAGTTACGAGCCGCCACTGATTAAGTGGTGTGGTATCATAGTTTGGCAGATATAAGCAATAATATCGTTTTAACAATGGCAGGCATTGTCCTAGCTAGCTAGCTTTTAAAATTGAGGGTACAGTTTACTCCGGCCTTGTTTTTTTCGACAAAAATACACCCTGTATACACTGTGTACTGATAGCAAAGTCTAGTATTCTCTAGACTTTGCTGATAGGTTCGGCCAATTATTGGGGCAACACCAAACAGAATGTCAACTTACAATTAGAATTTTTTTATCGTTTACACCCCTTGGGCACTGAATCGCCGGACACACAGTATATATTTTTATTAGTTACTTAAGCTAAAAAAATAAAAATAAATAACAACCTCTTTCTGTATTCAACATTTTTCCAGAAAAACGCCTAGGTACATTAAAAAATACTCCCTAATAGAGGGAAGGCAATCAGTTTTTTCACTTTTCTCAAAGTTTTCATTTTGGACATATGTTTTGTTTTTCAAATCAACGTAAGAAATTGAAGCAACATAATGTAGATCACTATATCCTAAAAAAGAGAATTTTAAAAATCTGCCAATCCGTTAAAATCGTAAAATATCAAACTGAAATACGCCCAACCCTGAATCTATTCCTAATTTTATAAAAGCCAAATCGTAGAATTGTTTCACTGGCCCCTTCTCCCTTCTCCCCCCATGTCTAGACTTGTTTGCCCCGCCCCGAACACAAACGAGCCTTTTGGAATACGAAATTGTCGAGTACGAAATCTACCACTAATCATCGATTTTGTTAGAGTCATTGTAATTATCGAAAATAGATGGTGCTAAACAGTAGTACTGGACGAGAGCTAAATAGAAATAATAATACCGCTATACACCAGTAGATGGAGTTGGTGCGCGGAGGCGAATGACTACGATCATTGGAAAAAGTTCGAATATCCATAGTCCTTCGCCTCCAAAAGCGCTCGGCATTTTATCTGGATCCGTGAGAGGTCTTTTTAAACCTTCAGTCAACGAGAAAAGACGATTGGAATACATTGAAAGAACTTCAAAGAAAAGTTGTGGAGAACAGAGTCGGATTAGGTACCATGCAACTACAAACTGAACAAAAACCTGTGTATCTGTAGGTAGATCGTTTTTGATGAATTTTAGCGATCGTAATTTAAACTCACCTATATTTTTGTAACAAGATCCGTTAAATTCATGCATCCCTTGCTGGCAAACACATTTGTTTGCGATGCATCCGCTGTACGCTATTTTCGAATAACATTGTACGCTGTCCTCACAACTACCACCTATTCCCGACGACACTAAAAATAAAAACAGCTTCAATATAAAAAATACATCTAAAAAAATATTATTGTCTTACTCAGGAAACACTGCCTGGCATCTGTAGAAGCTACGGTACCATTGATGCATGTGCACTTGGCGTCTAGACACCCAGAACTCTGTATGTTGCACTCTTCGTGAAGTTGGCATTTTTCTCCTATTTTGGATACAACCTGCATCTGTTTTTCTGAACATTCTTTGGTACCGTTGCATTGACAAAACGATGCTTCCCCTTCTTTTATGCATTTCACGTCCTTTCCGTCGAGATGTGAGCAATCATCAATGGTATCACATGGAATACGCGCTGAAAAAAAAAACCATCCTAAATGAAGATATGGGTGCTTGCTTCTCTGTCACTTACCACTGTAAGATCCTTCAATGCTAAAATTTATGATCAGGAAAAATAAAAATAAATGGTGTAAGAGGAGAGGCATCATTTTCAAATGTAATTATTGTGTGTCGCCTGAATATAGAAATACAACTAAAAGGTTACCAGTTTTTAGGTCAATATTCGTTTTTTTGCGAGTAAAAAAACATAAAGCAGAAGCAGAATATACGATGGTATTCAAAATTTAGGATAGGTACCAATAAAGTACTTACAATTTACGACAGTACAGTAAATCTATATGCAGGGTGACCCATTTGAAATGGAAGCACCCCGTAATTTTTTTTATATTTCATCCGATTTTAGCCGGGTTCTTTTCTAAAGATAGATCGAAAAAAACTCTACTTTGGTGTAAAATTGCAGGTCTTAATCTCAATTTTGACAAAAATGACGAAAACCATTTAGCGATTTTTTAAATTAAAATCTCACACCACAGCATTAAGCAGGCCATACCCTATAACCCCCGTGCACCAAATTTGAACAAAAAATATACAGGGAGTTCCATTCCGCATGGTGTCAAAGTTGAGCAAAATAGGAATTTTAAAGGCATGTGCCATGGAATCCCGTCAAAACAGATGGATGATCAACAGAGCTACTCAAAGTGTTGGTGTGCAAAGATTCAATACAAAAATGTACAGGGTCTTTTTCTCTGGGCCTTTTCAAAATGCTGAATTTTTATTAAATTTTATAATGGTCAGGAGTGCTCTGGAATCATTGAAAAAATATTAATAAATACAAAAGTAATTTACAAAATGCCATAACCAACAAATAAAAACAATTTAAATGGTTGGACCTTTATCAATAAAGCCACTGTCTAAGATGAGACATTTTCTGTGCGTTTCCTGTTGTGGCACACCAGCCACCTTACCTCATACGGACTTACTGACTCTCAGGCTTCTTATTTTTAGACCTAGTTCATTTATAGTGTCTGGGACGGTTTTGATACACTCGATTTTTGACGCCAAAAAATTCATTATTTTGAGATGGCACAGAGAAAGACACCCTTTATATTTTGTATTGGATCTTTACACACCAACAGTTTGAGTGGTCCTGTTGACCATTCAACTGTTTTGAGGCGATTCCATGGCCACTTGACTTGAGATGACTTTAAAATTAATATTTTGTTCAACTTTGACACTCTGCAGAATGGAACTCCGAGTATATTTTTTGTTCAAATTTGGTATGTGGGGGTTTTATGGTGTCCTGATTAACACTGAAGTGTCAGATTTTAAAAGAAAAATCGCTAAATGTTTTCGTCATTTTGTACTGGAAAAAATTCGTTAGTAGCGTAGGCCTTGAAAATTGAGATTAAGACCTGAAATTTTGCACAAAAGTAAGAATTTGTTGTGACCTATCTTTAGAAAAAAAAACGGCTAAAATCGGATCAAAAATAAAAATTTTACAGGCGGGTGCTTCCATTTGAAATGGGTCACCCTGTAGATCACATTTTTATATGTGGAACTTTAATTCCCTGGTGATGATATTTATATACCAATCGAATATTCTAAAGAGGTACACTCCCAGAAATGACTAGAAAGTAATTAAAAACTTGTACCTACACAAAATGTAAATTGCAGATATGAGTGACTTCAAGAAAACAATCTTCAGAAGTGGATGGTATCCTAACGGGTAAAGGCACAGGCCTATGAAGGCGTCATTTATTTCATCGTAGGTTCAAACCCCACACGATGAATTTTCTTTTTTAAAAATACAGATTTTATTGTTAGTAAACATTAAATTTTGTATTTTTGTTATTAATTTAAAAAAAAGAAATGCATCGTGTGGGACGTGGGATTTGAACTTACCATGAAATTAATTACGCTTTCATAGGCACGCGCCTGTACTCGACTTCCGTCTTCCGAAGATTGTTTTCATGAAGTCACTCATATAACATGTAATTGATATTTTGTGTACAAATCATTAGTAATTTTTAATAGGTAAATTTATCGAGCTATTCAAACACACTTTTGTAAGCATTATACCTAATAGGTAAGTTGCCATAACAGCTGATAATATCAACATGATTTTTTCTTTCAGTGGCGTAGAAAGTTGAACTTTAAATAAAAAAAATCATATCAGTGTCACAGACTAACAGTGTACCTACTTATTAGTGGCCACAATCATCAAAATGATCTGTGAAAAGGAAACACTGTGGTACGTATGTGTCATCGTCATCCTATAACGATATAACGTCGGATGTTGTTCCCTTTTATTAAAACCATAAAATTATTGTCATCAATCACACGAATTTATGCTCGCGTGTGCATTTCAACCCCAAACCGATATTTAAATTGGAGTAACCTGGATAGCGGAAATAAATTGTAAAACCAATATTGAATCGATCCCACCCGTTCCTATCGCCTATATCTAATAAGGACGTGGCCTACTAAATAAAATATTGGGGTAGGTTGTGGTAGTTTCCCTGCGTTTTAGAGCCAATCGTCGATATCGTAGTTATTTTTTAAAATCGAAATTAAGTGACCAGTGGAATAATAACACAGAATAATAAATTCGAGATTTTTTCAAGACTTAATGTTTCAATGATCACAGAATTTTAAAGTATTATCACGTAATAAGCAAATTTTGAAAAAAATGAAAGGAAATATTTGAAAAAAGTAAACAAAACTTGTGAATTACATTTTGAAAAATTGCACACATACAGAGTGTCTCACTTAAGAGTGAAACAACCTTATAACTTCTTTAATTTTTAACCGACCAGAACGAAACTTTTACCAAAGGTAGATGGCATTGTGGCCTACTTATTTTCAAAAAATAAGTTGCCGACTACAAAGTCAAAGCCACCTGCGATGTCACAATCGAGACTAAAAATCCCAAAATCATATTTGGCTTTTTTTTTCAAAAAAGATTACCGAAAGAAGTTGTTCAGAATCGATCCAGGACCCTAAATCCAAAATTTTGTTAAAATCAAAAAATATTAAATGAAAAAAGTTCAAAAATAGCAAATTAAGAATTTTCTGCGTTTAGAAAAGTGTGTCATGGAAGTTTTGAAGGCTAGTTGTTTTCAAAAAGTAATCATTTCAAAATAAAATTAAAAGCTACAAAACAAATTTTAATTTGTTTTGAATTATTTTTACTTAATTTTTTTTATTTATTATTTTTTGATTTTGACAAAGTTTTTCGAAAGAAAAAGCCTAATATGGGTGGCTTTGACTTTGACTCTAATGTAAAAATAATGAGTTATAAAAATTTATCGAAATAAATGAATTAGAAGAAAAAATTGAAATTTCATTTTTATTCTAGGTTTTTTTGTATTTAGGTACCTATATCTATTTGTAATAAAGCAAATTAGTTTCAGTTGTTTTCAATCCCCACGCAACTTAATTTAAGTGACAAGGCAGATAAAATTAAGTTAAATCACGATTTTCATTGGTTTCCAGAATTTTTATTGTTCTTTATTTTTTATCGTTTTAACGGATGCCCAATCCAGTGGTGTAGCCAGAATTTTTATAAAATTTGACCCAAAAAATATGTTGTAGTACGCCTTGGTTTTTCAAAATAAAATGTGACGTTAAAAAAAAACTCGATCAAAATCGGGTCACACTGTATATGAATCTAAAATTGTGCAACAAACACTAATAACTTTTTTCGGTATTTCCACAGATAATTAAAACAAAGTAAGCTGCCTTCCTGAAAAATATTTTCTTACAAAATTTTTACAATTATTTTCAAGTCTAATGTAAACAATTTTATTCTGAACAACCTTTTTAGTACAGTATAAATGAACTCACTTGGAACAGCATAAAAACGCTTGGGCGACGTTTGCTTTGTAAAACAAGACCGAGTCTTAGGCTGCGTGCGGCCCTAATTATACAAATTTTATTTAAGTGCTCTAAAAAAGAAGAAAATAAACTTTGAAATAATTCAAACCGAAGCAAACCAATAATTTTATTACACACAAAACAACACCACACAAAAATCTATACACAAAACCAAAATTCGAAATATAAAGCGCAATCCTTATTTCCGTGCACGGCACTGGTTATACTGGCCTAACTGGCCCACGCCGACACTTGCTAAATGGATCTCCGAAACGCCGACCAATCAAATCGCTACGCTCGTTTTCTTATTGGCTGCTTCTTTGACTACGTCGACGTCGACCGCATAAGAACCTTTGAATTTTATACGGGTGATTTCTGCTGATAATTCTGGTATTTTTACCAGTGGTAGACGTGGTAAATGCTATGAAATAGATCGCGCCCCGTATATCACTGCCTAAAATTATATTTAGACCAAGCAGCGTTAGGAAAATAAATTCAAATGAAAATTTTAAAATTCCAATATTTAACATTGGAAACAATGCTTACGATAAAACGAAAAAATAGCTTTTCCATACTTTAGTAATAGCCCTCCATTTTAATCAGAACTGCGCGGGGGTTTTGCTCTTTCTGATGTATTATTCCCCACATCTTCCGAGACATATTTCATTCTCGTCTAGGTGCTATATGTGTTTCTCCGTACTTTACATGATGAATCTTGTTTTTGGACTTTGCTGGCGGAGAATTATTTTCTAATGCTTTTGTAGAGCTGGAGAGTTAGGAGAAGTCACGAGATTTGAGTTATGTTTGGAAGCAAAAAATAATGTTTGCGGGAATGTGTTCTTGCTATTGAAACATCGAAGTTGAGGAAATTTCTGAATTCATTTTTGGGTGCAGACTTGATAAATAGAGAAATTTGGAAAGAAACTAGGGGCAGACCGATAAAAAATCGTCCTTCGCTATAAAAAGTGTGAAATATCCTAAGAAATTGATCACACTAAATCCCTTGAAAACTCTGTAACTTTATATCAGATGGTAGTTCATTGGCAGGGTCAAGGCAGGACGATATCTCCAGGCTCTTTAGATTGAAAAGTGTCGTGCATTACAATTTATTAGAATAGCTCTCTGAAAATGGCATTCGACGCACTATTCATTTTTTTGAAAACCGTAACATTTCCAACTGGTCAAAATTTGGAAAAGTGCTATTAGCGATATTTTTTAGGACTAAATTGACCACAGATTCTTGTTTAAGACCACTTAAAACATATAACTCTACAAAATTTCATCTTGTTACCATACAGGATGTCCAAATAAATAATTTTTCAAAGTTGCAATATATTTTTTTAATAGGCAAGGTTATTTTGATCTTCCTTGGCAACATGACATTTTTACTTAGGAAACAAAATGTTATTAAGATAATTCATGCTCTATTTGATTACGTAATCTGGAATAAAGAACGTCGATTTTCTCGATAACTTATTTATTCAATTCACAGATAATTTATACAAAAAATATTATTGATATCAGAAGAAACCAAGGAAACTATTGATTTTATTCGATTAAATTAAATATTAGTTTGTTCAATTAGGCCACCACTGACCGATATACATTTCCGCAGTGTGTTTCACTTCAAGTCGAGACAATTCATTATTTTTTTACGGTTTGACCGATTTTCACTTCACTTTTTTTTAAAATATAGTGCTCCGAAAGATCTACATTTTGACACTAATCTTTTTCAGATTCGTCTTTTCCATGATCTACTACGATCAAAATTATACCCCCAATAACTGCAAAAGTACATTAGGCACTTCTTTAGGAAAAAAATGAATAGCACAGTCGTATTGTCCATACCCGAAAACCCCACATACCAAGTTTCACGGTCATAACTTATACAGGGCGCTCACAAAATAGCTTCAAACATAGCAAAAATACGGTTTTTCGGAGTACTCTTTACAAACACCGAGAGATATTTTAAATTTATTTCTTTGCAGTTTGATTAGAACTCACATAAGACATCAATTCCCACGATTTCATAGCCCTGCCTTAGACAGGTTCGCATTAAAAATACAAAAATCGAAAAAAAAGCGATTTTTCTCTTAATGTTTTTTTTACATTTTTTTCTACAATTTTAAGTTATACCTACTAAAAAATATAAACAATATTAAATTTTAGAAGGTATTTTCAATAAAGAGCACCCTGGATACGTGGATACCAATCAATTTTTAAATATTTTCAAATAAAAAAGGGTGCCTTTTATTGAAAATACTTTCTAAAATTTAATATTGTTTATGTTTTTTAATAGGCATAAGTTAAAATTTAAAAAAAAATGTAAACAAAAACACCAAGAGTAAAAAACGATTATTTCGATTTTTGTATTTTTATTACGTACGCCCTGTGTGAAATCGTGTGAATTGATGGCTTATGTGAGCCCTAATCAAACTGCAAAGAAATAATTTTAAAATATATCTCGGTGTTTGCAAAGGGTACTTCGAAAAACCGTAATTTTGCCATGTTTGAAGCTATTTTCTGAACGCCCTGTATAAGCTATGACCGTGAATCATGGTAAAAAATAAAAAAATGCCTAATGTACTACTTTTGCAGTTTTTGGGGGTTTAATTTTGATCGTAGTAGGTCATGGAAAAGATAAATCTGAAAAACATTTGTGTCAAAATGTAGATCTTTCGAAGCACTATATTTAAAAAAAAAAGTTTTTGAAAATCGGTCAACCCGTAAAAAAATAATTAATTGTCTCGACTTGAAGTGAAACACACTGTATATTTTTCGCTTGTAGCAACCCTGCGTTTGACACACCCTGTCACGGGCGTAGCCAGGATTTAGTTTTGGGGGGGGGGGGGGTTTAGTTTGAGAAGTAAATAAAACAACAAAAATATACTTACATGAAATTTAATATCTATATATTCATCCGAAAAACTACGACATATTTATAAAGTTCTTAACTTTAAATGAAATGGATAAATTAATTTCGTTCCTCTGCGCTAAATCTAAAACCATTAAAGAAGAAATCTTCGGCTTTTTCTTTTAAATATATCCACTACTTCATCTGCATGAATTTCTGTTCCATAGTGAATGTTCATTAACCATTAAGTCTGTTTTCACTTGTAGTGTTTCGTAAATAGTTTTTCAGTCTCCTTAGGCTCGAGAAAGACCTTTCTGGGGTAGCAGTGGATACAGGAATGGTAGCCAAGATTTGTAGTAATGTGTAAATATTAGGATAAAGGTTTTTATCGCACATATCTAGGCATTCCAAACTAGATTTCGGGGTAGGCAGTCTTCTTATCAGCATGCAAGGTAGCTGAGGCTTTGATAGCTAAATCCAAATTTGTTTCTTTATTAGAAACCCCTTGACCTTGACTACACCACTTTTTCCAGTAGTCCATACCTTTAAGTTTATCACCCTTCCTTTTTTTCCCCTCCATTTTTCGACAGTAATAATGATTCACGTATCTATCCTTAACAAGGTCATCGAATAACAGTGCACTAAAATTACTCACTTACACGGTACACTTAATTCTCTTCACTATTCGTTCACCACTTTTCACTTTTATTCGCTTCGAGTTCGCATGGAACAATACTGCCGTAAGCGCGGTCACGCGCCGCGGCGCCGCCTATATAGCAGCCCAGTAGCCGTCCAGAAACTTCCACGAACTTCCACAAAGTTCCGCTCATTTCGACCGAGGGGCGTGGCGAATAATCGAGAAACAACGCAAAGTGTCCCTACAATACAAAATAGTTCGGCTGCAACTGCGTCTGTCTCTCGTCAAAAGATGGCGCTAGGCTCTACTATTACTACATAATATATTCAAACGTAATAGTAATTTAACTCTTCACTCCTCGTATTTTTTCGGTATAATATTAGGTAATATTTTGCTTATTTCGGGGGGGTTTGAACCCCCGAAACCCCCCCCCTTGGCTACGCCCCTGCACCCTGTACTTTCAAAATATAAGAGAAACGCCAGAGAAAATTTGAATGTGTACTGTAATGGAGTGTATTTTTTGTGTTGGTGAAGGAATAAGTTTCCGAAATGATCCAGATACAGTTGCAAAAAGCGCTGCTGGATATTTATTTATTCGACCCATTTATCTTCGCGTGCTCCTCAGCTACATTTGTTACGTTTAATCTGCTTTTAGTCCCTTTGGTCGGGACAATTATTCCGCCAAATAAACGAACAAACTTGCGAACTGCGGATGTCAGTCGCGAGCAAACGCAGACAAGGAATGTCTATGGGGTATGTTCAGAACGTTGGATAGATAACGTTTGCATAATTTGCTTAATAGCCGAATGCCATATTATCACCCCGAATACAAGGGTTCTTCAGACTTGATATTTATACAACAAAATTCACAGATTTCGCAATTATTGTTGCAACCATCGGAGACATTGGAAATGATAACGCGATATAATATGAGACATAAGTAATAATTAACACAATTTACGAACCTACTAAACATATTTTGCACAATAATTATTACAGTATGCACCGCCACGCCAGAAAGAACATTTTCAAAACTGAAAATTTTAAAAATTTATATTAGGGTGTCCGGTAATAACTTAAAAAATTAAAAAGAAAAATGGAAAATATGACGAAAAGTTCATATGAACATAGGTCCGCAGATGTTTGGTTTTCGAGATGCAGGGTGTTGAAATTGAAATTTTATTTTCGATTTTTTTAAGTAATTTTTTGAGACGACAACATTTTCTTGCAAAAGAAACAACAACAACAAGTTAATTAAACTGTCAAAAAATAAATGTGCTTGTTTATTTAAACTTTATTTTGAATTTAATTGCATACGATGAGTGTCGATATGCACCTGCATCGATGCAGAAATTTGAAAATTTCTCGAAAACTGTTACCTTTGGCGTTATTCACCAAGTATACCTTTTTTGCTTAGGAAACGTGTGAGAAGGGGATACATTCACAAAATGTCGTAAAAGTTTACTGTCAAAAAAGTTAGGGCAAATTAAATTAAATAATGATAGCGTACGCAGCGCCCTCTACGGATTGCACCATTGCACCAAAAATAATACCAAATTATGACTTCTCTTCCCAAAAAAAACCCAACTATCAAATTTTGCAAGAAAATTTTGTCGTCTCAAAAAGTTACTTAAAAAATCGAAAATAAAATTTCAATTTCAACACCCTGCATCTCGAAAACCAAACATCTGCGGACCCATATTCATATGAACTTTTCGTCATATTTTACATTTTTCTTTTTAATTTTTCAAGTTGGTGCATTTATTACCGGACACACTGTATTTATTTATTTTAGAAAATATGTTTTTGTTCTGTTTTTATTCATTAAAATTATCGAGAGTTTTGTTGTTTATAACTGATTGCCCCCCCAGACGTTAATCCTGGATACGCTACTGCTTGAACGAAAACTGCTAAGTCGACTCCCATATAATACGAACATAAACATTTCACTACTATTCTATGTATTATAGTCCAGTGCAACACTTTTTTAATTGATTATACATTATGCATGATACAGGTTGTTAATATAAATCATAAGTTTTCTTGTTTGTATAGGTATTCCATATTCCAACCATGGATAAGCAAACACATATCTTTCAAATAAAAAAACTCCCTGAAAACTTTCTCTATTCGTTCGTTCATGTAGTCCGATGTCGGTCCTGTAACGCGCTGACAGTTTAAAAGTATCAACTTTATCTAGTTGGCTGGCATTGTGACCTACAGCCGGTCAAGGATGCCGATACGTATGCGAGAAGTTGTGACAGCCCATGAACTTGGCAAAAGCGCTAGCGCTAGCAGTTTGGAGCCAGACGCACACGGCGGAAGTGCAATGCGGAGATTTTTGGGGTGGATATTTCACATTGGAAAACTTGTATTGGATCGTTAAATAGATAATCCAGTCTTACTGATTTTGCGAATTTAATAATTAGTTTAGTAATAGTACTCTCATTATTGTGATATATCGGACAAAATTTTCATTCGAATTGGGGATGGAGAGGGAAGAAGCTGAAGATGTCAATTTCTAAGTACCACCGTTGAGTAAAAGAATATATATTTAATATATTTTATTCTTTACTCAATGGTACCACGCAGAGGGCGCCACTTGCGCTATTTTTCCAGAGATATGGAGGTAGAGAATGCGCTTTGACCTACTGCGCATCCGATTTTTCGGCTACACAGAGGACGCGCTTAGATCGCCGCCATTTTAACCCAGTCTTGTCTTGTAGTTTGTTTACGTTTTGACGTGCTTACTTCTTAATTGCTTTTTTAAGGTCTTTTTCGTGTGTTTAGCGTTTTTGTTGGCGTGTTTTTGTAATCGTGTTGCGTTCTTTAACATGTCTTGCTCTGTAAGAAGTAAGAACATGCACAAATTGCAAAAGATTTAGACCTGAAGGTATATCCCTTCATTTGGTATGTTGCATTATGTAGAATAAAATGTATTGGTGGTGTTTATTCTAGAAATTCTAGGTTTCTCGAAGACCGGGACCTATTTGGAATTGTTAAAAGCTTTAAATTTGCCCAGCAATGTACTATGGTCGAAGAACAAATTCGTTTGTTCAACACGTTTTAAATCTGATGATTTTTTGTTGGTGGGCAATAAGAAATGCCTCCAATCAACTTCTATACCTTCGGAAAATGAATCTGACCAACAACAAAGAGGTCCGAGCCTACCACAAGCTTCAACTTCAACAGATCCAATGATTTCTCCTAATGAGGCATCAAGGCAGATTCGCCGAAAACAGTCCAGGTAAAAATAAACTTTTTTGACTAAAGTTGCTTCCACATCAATATAAAATTATACCTAAACGTAAATAAATGCAACAAAAATTTGAAAAAGCAAATTATTTTGAATTTGTCGCACTTTCGTGGGTTAAAATGGCGGTAGAAAAATTAGCAGTGTTGCGCACGTTGACAAGCATTCTCCCCCCTCTATATCTCTGTATTTTTCTCGTAACTTTTTTGAGGTTATCTTTTTGGTCTTGTAGGTCCATCATTTTAGTACATCTATTCAACAATAATAATGTAACAAAAATAATAATAATGATAAAATCAACCGTTTGAATTGAAATTGGCAAAAACAACTGTTAAAATTATTATAATTTTGAAGAAAACTACGAAAGCGTAGAAGGGCCACATAGGTACCACTTTTTTTTTCAGAATTCACACTTTTTTTACGAAATGTCGTAAAAAGTTTGTGAATTTCTACTTTTCACACTTTTTTTACGAAATTTCATTTGAAAAGGGTTTGAAACAAAAATGTAATCCGTCATCTTGGAGCTGTGGCCATATTTAAAATGGAAAAAAATGTGTAGGAACATTTTTTATAGAAAATTGTATGAGAAATATTTTGGATATGGATTTTTTTTATCAAAAAGTGAAACTTTATGAATTTTGTCGGTTATAAATACTGAACTAAATAGTTCCCATCGAAAAAATCACAATCGAAGCGGGCGCAGCCGCCAGACGCCGCGGCGCCCCTTCCGAAGACCGCCGCGACGCCGGACGGGGCATTCGCGACCGAACCGACGCGTCGGCTGGGAGCGTCGCGACGCGCGCAACCGCCGCCTGCTTGGCAATTTTCGTCGCGGTAGGCGTGTAGACTTTGTGCGTTTTTCTTGTGTTTTCTGAATGAAACTTGCCGCCCTGTACTGCTGAGGTTCCATGTCGAGTGTCGTTTGGTATTCGGAGGTAGATTTTTGAGGGAACTGTTGAGTTTTACTGTGATTTTTATTTATGCTTTTTCTAAAAAAAAAAACAATTCACGAAAAATTTTAAAAAAATACGACACTTTAACAAATATCAACACGATGTAACTATTCTATACAGGATGATTTTTTAGGTCTACCACCTCAATTTTCTCGCTCATTTTGCCTCCTACAAAAAAAACCGTAAGAAACAAAAATGTGGTAATTTTGGACAGCTAAGTGGTGCTGCAAAAGAAATCGGCATCCATGGCCAACTTGTCGCGCATTATTAAAAAAACCTCAAATTGAGCAAAACTATTAGTGGCCGTGGAATGTTTATTTTAAGAGACAGAGGAAAACTTTTATATTGAAAATTGATGGCACTGAGAAGCTTTATCCACCCATGTGCTCAGATAGTTTCAGCAAATTACACAGGGTCTTCGGCTCTCTTGAGACCATGAAATTTTTTGTCGATTTTAGGTTTTTTTAGTACACCGCGAAAAGTTGGGTATGGAGGCCCATTTCTTTTTTATTGTCGCCTCGCTGACCAAAATTGCCATATTTTGTTTTCTTACATATTTTCTGTGCGGCACAAAATACGCGAGAAAATCGCTTAATAAGAAATAAACAAAAAAATTCATAGCCTCAAGAGCCGAAGACCCTGTGTAATTTTCTGAAACTATCTGAGTACCATTTTGCATAAAGCTTCTTAGTGCCATCAATTTTCAATATAAAAGTTTTTCTCTGTCTCTTAAAATAAACATTCCACGGCCATTAATAGTTTTGCCGAATTTAAGGTTTTTTTAATATTGCGCGACAAGTTGGCCATGGATGCCGATTTCTTTTGCAGCACCACTTAGCTGTCCAAAATTTACACATTTTTGTTTCTTACGTTTTTTTTGTAGGCCGCAAAATGAGCGAGAAAATCGCGGTGGTAGACCTAAAAAAATCATCCTGTATAGAAAGATAGAACACAGCAATACCTTTTCATGAATTTCTCGCCTTCAACTGATGCTAAAATTATCTAAAATGTTTGCATATAGGTCTTTATTTTTATTTTTCGTGATATATGCTAGATAAAATTCATAAAAAAATATTATACAGGGTATGAGGTAGTTTTTCAAAATTAAATTGATCATGAAACAGATATCAAAAAAGTCAAAAGACAGCTTTTGTTCAAAACTAAATTCTGCATTCTAATTTTATACACGATCATTTTTTGATTGAATTATCCAGTCTTTTCCAAGATTTGATTAACGTGGTATTAACTAGGTAATAAATTAAAAACTTTTGAGAAATATTTTAAGAAAATTGCAAAACAATAGTTATTTATGTACCAAGGCACTGAAGTTCAACTTTTTATGACTCATGTGGAGTTTAGTTGCTGAGGCCTCTGGCCGAGGCAAATAAACCACATGAGTCATAAAAAGAACTTCAGTGCCGAGGTACATATTATATTTTTCTTGAAATCGGAAAAAAAAAGTTTTATTAGGCAAGAAAACAATAATAAGGGATCACCCGTCCACGAACCGACTACGCGCGGCGTTGCTTGACTTTACCGATCGCTCTACCTAGGACAAGTATAATGACCTACGGCACCTTCTGACAGAAAAACCAAACTGCTGCTTCTTGTGCAGCCTACACAACAAATCTATTGATATTCAAATTTACTAAAATATGTATACTGAAGGATTGCGCTTCTATAGGAAACAATTTCGCAATGTGTACGAAAAGTTAAATGAGCCTTTATCGGCCGGGTTTTGAATATTTGGTCACTTTTGACGGGCGATTTCTCAGCGTCTGACATTTGATGTTTACATCTCGCCAAGGCCTACTTATTGAAAAAATCGTACAATAATGGGCTACATTATTGTACGATTTCTGTGCTTTTAATGACGATTTTGGGACATTTTAATGCCGATTTCAAGGAAACACATTTATTAGTAACGTTCTTCGACATTTCTATTAAAAAACATTTTTTGTTATTTTTTTCCAAAATGTCAGATTTTACCAACATGTTTTGAAGTCAAATGGCATCCCTGACATTTCTAACAATTTTCAATACTTTATGAATTTTGTTCGATATAAATCGTTATATTACTGAACTATTATAGGCACAGCAAACAATTATGGTTTCTCGTTCTTACTTAGTGTATCTACATCAAAACAAAAAAATATTAGAAATATTCGTTCAGAATTCCTAATGTTCCAAAGAAAAGCCATAAAACAACTCTTGTAAGAGGGTTCCATCCCTTCTCGGGTCTGTGAAACGTAGTTGGCAACACAAAAGTTGAAAAGTTTCCATAAATTCAAACTACAAACTTGATAAGTTATAGACATTATAGAGAAAATTGTGGAGAAACCAACTGCAAAAACAACCCGTTCCACACAAAAATAAATATAGCACTTCCGGTTTCACGTCAAAACAGCAGATTTCGTAAATAAAACATAATATTGGAAATTTTGAAGACCTTCTTGTGTCGGTGTCAATTAAATTTGGAGGCGAATATTTTGGTTTAAAAAAAAAATAATGTGAGGCATACAATTTTCTAGTGCAACTTTTCTAATTTAAAGAGAAAATTCACACCTTGTTTAATCTAGAATTACCTGCCTTTTATTACATTTCCCAGTTTGTCTATTTGAATTCTAAATAAGAGAATTTTTCTAGGCATATCTCCCTATTTGGCTCTTTATTAAATTTTCATGATTAATGAAAACATAAAACGTTTTTAAAAATAAATTATGCACATACATAATTTTATTATTTTTATGCGTTCCCAAATAATATAATAATTGTTTTGGTGATTTATTATTTTAAATATAATACCCTGTAATTAATTTCATTTGCATTAGAGTCCTATTTTACAACTTTCAACAACATATTTAACAAATAAATGAAAACTAATTAAGGCCATATATAAATAATCTTATAGTCAATATTGTAACTGTCAACCAGTTTGTTACCTATATCTAATAAATCACCTATTATTATCGCTTTTATTACTTGAAATATTCATACAATAATTATTGCTGCAGTTTTACTGAAGTGTCGATTTTCTGTACAGAGTTATTATATTGTCTGTTGATTATACATATAACAAGCTATAAAGTACCCATTGAATCTTAAATAAATAATTTAAGAATAATAATTATTAGCTCGATATGTAAAAGCTATGTTTACGGATTTATGGATCTCAGCAAGTACAAGGCTATACTTAGGTAAACTTTTTTAGAGCAAGCAATGCGGTGAGAAGTGAGAAGAAGTTAAATGGAGAACATTTTCGTGGGTCCAATGCTAGAACCCAAACCCATGATAGATTTGGACACTTTTTCTATAGATCTATACAAACCCACCGTGTATTTTGAAGAAGACCAAATGCTGTCACCGGAGTATTTTGGAAACTACTTCGATGTGGTTCAGGTAAGAGCTTGTATACTTTTGAAGATGATTTGTAGGGAATATCAAATTAATGTTACGCTCTGTATCTCGAAAAGTAAAAGCTTGAATGGTAAGTTTATTGGAAAAAGTTACTTTATTTAATTTTTTTCTACTTTGAGTCATACTTATAGGGAGCAATTTTTTTAGTTAATTTTTCAGAAATACCTTTAAATAATACAAACAAATCAAATTTGCCATGAGACCGTGACATATATGAAAAAATGCCAAAAGGAAATTTTTGTTTACAATAATTAAAATCTAATACATACAAATTTCAATACATTTTATTACTACAAAAGATGATTCATTTGTTTTCTAATTACTTACCCATTTCTCCGCCGCTGGCCGTTCAAGTCGTTTGATATTAACAGGTTTTATGCTAACCCATTCTTAACATTCTGTATCTTTTTATAAGGCGTTAAAAATATATAGTTTATACGAGTTATTTTTTTGAAGATCTATCATCTGTTACAATTTAGTCCCTTAAAAGTTAACTATCTATAGTTGAAAAAATAATCCTGTATTTTAATTGAAATATTTATTTTAACACTCTTTTACTCGATGCTAGGTCATCCGAAAAAATCATAGTTAACAAGTGGACTCTAGATAACATCGTTTCTAGCTTGTTAACCGTCAACAGTCAAGTTGTTTACATTAAGATAATCAATTCTACATAACAAACCTATGGTTGGATAAAATCTAAAGCCATAATATATTACATAAATGCCCATGCCTTTATTCAAAAATACCCTAAAGGGTTATAATTAGCTAGTAAAGCCATAAATAAATGGGACCACGCTTCGTCCGGGGCTAAAAAATAGAGGTGTTCCACAGTGTGCTAACTCCCGACTCCTTTTGTCTCTCCCACGATACGATCTCACAATTAGTCACACGTAATTTAACTTTCGCAAACTCTCAGAACTCCCGATACTCTCGCCCGGGAGTTTCGCTTTTTAACTCGTCCGCAAAAAATTATATGGCGCGGTCGTTTTTGCGGCTACATTCTTTCGCATAATCAATAAAAAAAAGCAATGTCGATAATGTTCTCGTCTATCGATGTTATTACTAAGAAGAATGTTTGTTTCTCATTTCCGTATTGAGTTTTATTTGCATCCAATTTTGGTACTGGCTTTGCAGCGGATGTACGCAAGTGTAAACCCACCTTAACCTTGCCAAGACTACGCCGAAAGAAAAACGGTATATAGAGAACGCTGTCTGGCTGTTTCCTGTAAAAGGGAAATTTATATGAGTCTGCGGAGCCGAAAACACTATGCGGAATGGGAAATAAGGCCATATGGGTGAATTATGAGCATTCACAAAGGATACATCAGAGTTAAGGAGCTATATATTATGTGATTGTCATTAAATAACAGAGATAAGTGTGAAAATATGCTAAATATTATTTTATTACTTCCCTATAATCGTCAAAATATAAAGGGTCATTCTTTGATTAGTACCATTGAGTAAAGGAATAATTATTCCTTTACTCAATGTTAGTACACAAATTCAGCGGTTCTAGAACTTTAGAAAAAAATTGGTTAAAACTTTTGTACGGATCAAAGACTCACCCTGTACCTAATCAAGGAATTGGCATTTATTCTAGGAAATATGGACAATTGTGTTGCTGAATGTTCAGTGGAATTTTATAAAATATTATTATCAGTTATTAAAAAAGAAGTTAGTATATATAAACTCCTGGACAAAATTAAAGCACCACTTTAAATATTAATCTAAATATTTACAATAAAAACAAAATAAATATAAGTTACAGTGAAATGATAATGAACACAAATTAGTCAAACATGACCTTAATGTGCCTTAATGTTTCATTCATGTTTTTGCTGAAAATGCAAATGCAAATGCTGAAAATAAGGTAGCATAACTCCAAATTAAAAAAAGGATAAAAATCAGCAAAACAGAAAAGCTTGCAGAATATTCCCCCATTCTTCAATAGTGACCTCTATGAATTGGTTGTGATTAGCAAAAGAGGGTCTACGATTCCGAATCTTTTTTTTTTTTGAGATAGTCCCATAGATGCTCTATAGGATTCATGTCAGGACTGTTAGGTGGCCACTGTAATAAAGGGATATTAACATTTTAGAGCCACCACCAAAAGGTACTTTAGGAGAGATATTGCAGCTGGCAAACCTTTCTCCTCGCCTTCGCCAGACACGCTCACGCCCATCTGGAGCTTTAAGGCTAACTCTAGTTTCATCGGAGAACAGAACTTGTTTCCAATCATTCCAATTCTGATGTAGTCTTGCAAAATTCAATCTATGAACTTTGTGTCCTCTGGTAAGCAATGGTTTTGGGCTGGTCTTCTGTTGCTCAATCCTGCTTCATATAAACGTCTTCTAATCGTTCGAGACAATATAGCAGATTGCTGGTGACTTTTCTGTCTCTGAGAGCACGTTGTCTCAAAAAACGATCATTAATTTGATTAGTGCAACGTTTTCACCCTTGCTCTGGTCTTCGATAGTACGGGCCCGTCTCATTATGTCGCCTCACCATGCGGCAGATGCTGGAATGATGTCTTCCTAACAAACCAGCAACATATCGCATTGAATAACCTTCATCCAGGAGAGTCGATGCTCGCACTGCATCCTCAATTTACATTTTTTTGGCGGTTCATTTCCCTTAAAATAAGGGGACCCAGCATGTCACAGTCTATCGCATAGGAAAAGTGAAGCCTTGAGAGGAAGTTTGTTTTCTGTATACTCCAAGGAGACCACATAAGTGGGCTGGTACAAGGTTATGTTATATGTCAGTGTCCAACTGCCATCAGGTTTTATGTGACATGACAGTGCCATAGATTCCAAAGGAGGCAAAATATTTCCCATCATAGTTCACAATTTTTAAGTTTTCTAACTTCCAGATAGTCAATTAAAGGTAATGCGGCCGCCTGTAGTAGTCCCAATAATTGCAACCAGATTTTTCTTGTCTCACCTTTAGTAATCCTACAATTTCCATTAAGAGGGCATTACGTATAAGTAGGTAGTTCGAAACAAATCGTATTTCGAAAATTTTAAATTATTAAGCGGGTAGCTTCAGTCAGGTCTTTTTTAAACAGTTTTGATCTACAACTATAAGTTTATTTTACGTTTGTGAGGTACCTTGGGAGGGAACTAAAATTACAAAAGTTTTATAATGAGCACCGAGAAAAACTACAGGATTAGAACTAAGTACAAGACCTAATCTTATTAGTCCATCCCGAAATCTGTGAAAGTTCTTTGGGTAGATACATTCAACAAGGGAAGAAAGTTCAAGTACGTACCTATTATACCTACATATGTATGTATATTACAAATGGTTTGAGGAACCTGGTAGCAAGGTGTAATAGCGACAAATTCTCAAATGAGCAAAATCGGCACTGACTTACCTTACTTATATTACTTAAATTCCTCTAAATAATTGCAGGAAACCAAATTCAAATATAAAATAAATTTGATTCATTTGGCATTTGCTATATTCTGTGTTTGTTGACAGAACATTGTCAAGTCTAATTTTTAGAAATCATGGAAACCATTATTAATTTTTACTAACAATCAAAGTACCTGTTATATTCATAGATTCTCCAATAAAATGGCATACTTGGCATCATTGAGACCATTAGAATGAGGAAAGAAACGGCCTCACTTTGGAAAGTATAATGCTGGGTTCCCTTACTTTAAAGGGTCCCTGTTTAATACAAATTACTGTCTTAACAAGGTTATGTGATACTATAGTTAGCTTAAATAACAACTGTCACTGTCAAACAAGGTCCATGCCTTACTTGTTGAGAAAAAAATATAAGAATATAAAAAATATCGAGAAAAATATTAGTGGTGCGTTAATTTTGTCCAGGGGTATACTTGACATGTATCATTCTGTCATTTCACTTTGACTTGGCTTTCATATATTATATTATTTAATCTGTGGACTTGGCATTATCTTTGAGAAAGTAAGAAGATTTATATTCTCGGAAAGCGTTAACATTCAAAGTTAGGCTTTTATGAATTTTCGTGGGAACTTGAAAAAGCTGTTTTTAATCATTCTAGTTTAGGTTTATGTAGCGAAAAACCCAATTAAAAATTAAATTCATTCTGTATTGCTTTAGGATTTGTAGGAAAATCACATATGGATTTAAAAACGTTCAGCACAATCCTTCGGGATTTAATAAATTTTGTCATATCGTCCGCCAAGTTCAAGGTGTCGAACTTTTCCGTTTCGCGCTAGACGATTAATTCCGATCGAAACCCGTTTATAGGTTAAACAGGCGAAACATATTTAGCCGGAGTTTTCCTAAAGATTCTTTTTGTTCTGAAACTTTTATCGGTTCCGCAACGCCCTGGAGACCAGACTCCCGAAGTTTGACGATAATTGCATTACCAGCGCAAATTCGAACCGGAAATGAACGTTTCTACCGAGAAAAAAGGGAAAAAATCGGCGGAAACATTAGCGGAAGATCGTACGCTTTGAAGGCGCTGTTCCCCTGTTCATTAAAGCCTTTTACCTTCAGTCAACGCTTTTACGTTGGTTGGGGGATGAGACAATTGGAGTTTCATAAATTTTATTTTGGCGGAAGACGGGGTTGGGTTTCTCGCATTTTTCACACACATTTTTTTATACATACGTAGGGGAAGTATGCCTACGATGCCTCCCTCCCTTAGAAAATTAACCAATATCTTTCTTATTTACCAAGTCCAGGATGGTATCAAGTTGATCCTCTTATCTCGCAGAGAGAAGATAGATATCAGTTTTTCAGAAAAAAAATTAATTGGGAAACAATATAGATATATATTTTTTTAAAAACAAGCAACGGGTCCATCATAGGCATATATGCACCTATGATGGACCCTTCACGTACTTGTTACTTATACAGGGTGAGTTTTTTCGATGATCAATATGGGGATCTCGGAAACTAGCAGAGCTAGAACAAAGGTTAAATGGGGAAAGAATTCCGGTTTTGAATGCACAATCTAATGCCCCTTTTGGATTTTTAAAAAAAGTTTATGGCTCACTAGATATTTTGAAAAGAGTGATTTTTGCTATTTTATCAGATCTCTGTAGCTCCGTTATTTCTGATTATACAGAAAAACTGTAGAGACAAAAATTGTAGATAATTTTGGGCTTAATAAGATAATCTTATCAAATTTTTTATGTTTTATGTGATTTTTGAGATATGACATAATTTTTTTTAAATGTAAATTATAGTTGGCTGTGGCCTTATCAAATCGGCAATTTTTTGAATTGTCCAAAGATATAATACTCGACATAGATATTATAAGAAATAAAAGAACTATGGCTAATTTTCTGATGTTTTTTCAATTTTCACATAGCCAGCCATGGAATATTTTTATAATTACGTTCTATTTTATAAAAATATACGTCAAACTTTCTAATATTTTGTTTTTAGCTGGTAACAAAATGTAACAAAATAAAACAAAAATTAAAAAACTCAAATTCATATTATTATTATTTTAAAAGGTGTTCAAACAATCCACCATTATTATTTATGCAAGTATTGCATCTTTTTAAAACTGAATTTGTCGCCATTCTTAGAGAGCGCCTGTCAATACTGAATACTGGCAATTGCTTCTAAAACAGCTGCTCTATTAATTCATCAATTGTCTCATACTTTATTTTATATGTATACTGTTCCCCCAAAACAGACTAATCGGGGGATCGGGGCGGCCAGGAAATAGATCTGTCTCCCTATCCAACTATTCGGATAGAGCTGATCTAGGTAATTTCCTATGGGCAAATAAATATGTGGTGGAGCTCCATCGTGATAATTTTTGTTTTATTTTGTTTCATTTTGTTACCAGCTAAAAATAAAATATTTGAAAGTTTGAAGTATGTCTAATTATAAAATAGAACGTAATTATGAAAATATTCCATGGCTGACTATATGAAAATTTAAAAAAAAATCAGAAAATTAGCCATAGCTCTTTTATTGTTTATAATAACTATGCCGAGTATCATATCTTTGGAAAGCTCAAAAAATGACCGATTTGATAAGACCACAGCCAACTATGATTTACATCAAAAAAACACAAGTTTATGTCATATCTCAAAAATCACAAACAACATAAAAAATTTGATTAAATTATCTTATTAAAGCCAAAATTATCTACAATTTTTGTCTCAACAGTTTTTCTGTATAATCAGAAATAAGGGAGCTACAGAGATCTGATGAAATAGCAAAAAATCACTCGTTTCAAAATATCTAGTGAGCCATGAACTTTTTTAAAAATACAAAAAGGGGCATTAGATTCAGCATTCAAAACCGCAATTCTTTCCCCATTTAACCTTTGTTCTAGCTCTGCTATTTTAAGAGATCCCCATAGTGGTCATCGAAAAAAACTCACCCTGTATGTAGGTACACAATTCACAGAAAATATTTTTATTTTATTTTCCACGCCAGCGCAGTCATTGTGACACCAGGACGTACAAATTTGGCAACGAATCCATTTCTCTGTAGATCGAGATTGAGAATATAATAATTCATTGCAATAAATGCAAGGTGGTCTGAATCACCATCTTCACCCAAATATTTTTGAAGAACTTGCTCATCTTCATCGCTGGAATTTTGACTGAGAACCTGTCGTTTTGCCTGCCTCGAGTGTTGTTTTCTTACTTTTGTAAGTTTCGACTGTTTTTTTTTCTTTTCAGTTCTTCAAGTCAAGTTCCGGAGTTGAATTTAAGTAACCCCTTTTTCCTCGTTTTTCTGCCTTTTTTCTGGCTTATAGCAACACTAGCTTATGGAGGAGGACAAATATATCTTTTACAGAAATGTCTAGAACACTTAGGCTTTGGCCATCAGAAGGAAATTCGAACGTCGCATTCGCGAGGTAGGTATATTAAAAATACCTACCTAACATTTGTAAATCACACTTAGGTATACAACTCAAATGAAGCGTTTGCTTTTCAGAACCTTACAAAATAGGCGTCGACCCGCCTTAACAAGATTCACACGAAATTTGAGGGACTCCCAACCTATTTCTGCGCAGAATTCGAGTCGTAATCCAAACCAAACTCCGGAGTTGAGATAGGACTCTAGAACATAACTACGGGCCGTAATATAATGTCTGTATGAGGCATAAAGTTCAAGGCGAAACGTGCCCATATATCACAATTTAAAACAGAGAGATCATAAAATTCATGTGTGGCTTTTCTGGGAGTTATTATGCGAGATCGATAATGCTGCCACGTATAGTGGCGGTATTAGGGAAATGCCTTTTTTAAATAAATTATAAGCCCCCTTATATTGAGGCGGTGGATAAAATTAATGCTACTTGCCACGGAACTAATATAGTATATTGTGCAACAACACATAATAACCTCAGTCCTCAGTTGGACAACTAATAATGATTAAATTTTAACTTTTTGTAAATAGAGCAAAGAAAAGATATATACCTACCTTGAGATATCCATTAGATACTTATTATGAAAAATAATACCTAATATTGAGATAATTTCAAGGATTATTTCCCTCATACTGCTTGCATCCAATAAGGTAGCTCCTTCCATAAAAATCCAACCAATGATGTGCCTCTGCTAGCGATAATTTGCACTAGTGCAATTACCGGTAATTGCACTTGTGCAAATTACCACTTCGTTGCTTAGCAACCGCGAATCTGTTGGATACAAACACGTACCTACTTTTTAAAGTTTGTGTGTTTCACACTGTTCTAAATTATGCAGTATTATTAAGCATTATATCAATGAATTTATATAACTTTTACATTGCTAAATTCTTGTTATTTAGACCTCCGCCTCCGTTTAAATTTATGACACATTCAGAAAATAAACCAACGCCGACAGGTTGTAGGTATAATCGCATTTGCCTTGGATACCCAAGCGTCATGTTTGTTTACTCGAACGCTACAGTCGAAGCTGTCAAAAAACTCGTTCAAAATGAGTCGTTTTGGAAATGTAAACATAGAAAAAATTAATACAGAAATCATTAAATCGTATTCGTGAAATAATCTCGACAAATACCACTCGTGCCGGAAATTTTTCTAGATAATTTTATTCTCAAGCCCTATTTTGCCCATTAGCAAAACCACTCGTACAATTAAATTGGGCTTTTATTTTCAGAGATAAAATCCGAGCTTCGCTCTCGGGATTTTATCAGAAAATAAAAGCCCAATTTATACTCGTGATCTTTCTAGGCAAAATAGCGCTTTCGAAAAAATTATCGATAATATTTCCGGCACTAGTGATATTACATACGATAAGTCACTCATCTTTTAGAAATTCGGTAATTATTTTCAAAACTTGTTCTAATTTTGAAACTAAGTCTGCTTGTGTCCCAGTTATTTTGTAATTGACCATTACCTCCTGTAAAATGGCAAATCATATCTAGATCTATGAAAAATTAAGAGGATTCCGAGGCGCAAATCGAGTAGAGCATTTCAAAAATTAATGCCGAACTTCGCGGGAGTCGTGGGAGTTTATAAAACATTCATCCGTTTTTAAGGGTTGTCTGGGGTGCATTAGTGGAAAGTTTCTATACCTGCCTTTCGTTCCATTACAGTCTTGCCGTCTGAATCTAAAATTAGAATCGCCCTTTGGAAACACGGGCACAGAGAATGGGAAGATTTTGAAAAAAAAAACAAACAACAATTTTAACGGAAAAACGGAGTTTCTGTTTTTCTTGTACATAACTACACATTACATTTTTATTTTCTACGATTTGTTCACTCTATAGTCTTGTTTGTTTGTGTTGATATTAGGTAAATATGTTTTCTCATGACGTTAATATAATCAGCGCGGGATATACAGGGTGTTCCGTTAATAATGGTACATAGAGCAACTTAATAATATATGTTGTGACAATATATTAGCATTGAGCTAAATGCACTAAAATGATGGACCTGCAATACCAAAAAGTTACGAATACAAGCACGATCCAAAAACACCGCAAGTGGCGCCCTCTGTGAGGATTAGTTTTTTGCACTAGTGAAATAGGAAAAAGGATTTTTTAACCCAGACTTACAGATACCGGTTTAATTCCAGAAATGTTCTGCCTTCTATGTGTTTGCAGCATTCTTCTTATCAGAGAAAGTTTCTACTATTTATGTTTTGGAAATTTTAAAATATAAGTACCTATCTGTTTTTTGTTCTTTTAATTTTAAACTGTTTAACTGTAAAGGTTCTTGTTTTTTGAAATTGTTGAGATTACCAATTTTAACTTTGTTTATTTATGTCACTGACACAGATTACAGGACACTGATAATAAGAAAAATACACATATTTCTTAGTATCTCTACAAGTATACGAGATATTTTCTTCAAACTTGGCGTGTCACATGAGCGGATGAGTTGTCAAATTTAAGGTTAATATGAAGCTTGTGAGGCCCTCAGTTGCGGAGATACCGGGTGTTATTAAAATTAATTAGTTCAGAAAAATATGAATACCCTCTACATTCGCATTTTTTAAATTTGTTTTGAATGGTAAATTCAATGGTTAACAAAAAGTATCTCTTAGTATTTTTTCATATTCTCAGCCGTTTTTTAATTATTTTCAAAGAACGGCAATGCTTCAATAAAAAAGTCACTTCTAATAATCTGTGGATGTCAATTATACTTGGCATTATTTGAATCATTTGGCTGCCAACTTAGTACCTTAGTATCAATATTTTGATAAGTTATGTTTTCATTCGAAGAATTGACTGATATGCACTTTTGCTATGGACTTGCGAATGACAATAATATAAACATGCGGAAACGCATAGTTGCGTGTATTGAAAGAGACGGCGGTCATTTCGAACATTTAATAATTTAATTTCCTAATAGCAATACGTTTCTTTTATTATTGTTTTTGCTTTTGCTTAAAGTGACTATTGTTCATTGCAGCGTTGCCGTTCTTTAAAAATAATTAAGAAACGGCTGCGAATATGGAAAAATAGTAAGAGATACTTTTTGTTAACCATTCTATTCACCACTCAAAACAAATTTAAAAAATGCGATTATACAGGGTATCCATATTTTTCTGAACTAATTAATTTTACTAACACCCTGTATCTCCGCAACTGGGAGCCTCAGAAGCTTCATGTCAACCTTAAGTTTGACGGCTCATCTGCTCATGTGACACGCCAAGTTTGAAGAAAATATCTCGTATACTTTTAGAAATACTAAGAAATATGTGTATTTTTCTCCAAACTTCTACGCTCTGTATAAAAAAACAATGGCCCGTAGGAGAAAAAAATATATGAAGAAGTGCCCTTATTTTGACTCCAAGAATACCTACGTGGTTTCTTTTTGACCATCAGTTTAGTTACATTCTTTTATTCTATTCTACTCGCGATCCAGAATGATTATGGCCGTGTCGGGAAGAAACAACGTTAATTTTTACACTCGCGAAACCCAACGTGGGGCCCTTCTCAATCGCTCCCTTCTTGCAGGCCAACGCCGAACAGACAGGCGGCCGCCGCCACGCGGAATCCAAGGCCAACTGCGTCAACATCCTGGACGCGTCGCTCAACGCGTCGCTCAACGGCTCGGAGACCTACCTCCACGACCTGTTCTACAGGCACTCGATGGCGCTGACGGCCGTCTACTGCGTCGTCTACCTGCTGGTCTTCGCGCTCGGCCTCGTCGGCAACTTCTTCGTCATCGCCGTGGTGTACAGGTCGCCGAGGATGCGGACCGTCACGAATTTCTTCATAGTCAACCTGGCGATCGCGGACATCCTGGTGATCGTGTTTTGTTTGCCGTCGACGTTGATGTCCAACATATTTGTGCGTAAGTAGAAAGTTGTTATCATTCGACAGGTGGTTCGAGGTTAGGTTGCGTTACATACCGCCCCCTACGGATGATAGCCTGAAGTTTATAGTTTCGCTATTGGTCGCTAGATGCCCCCAAAGGCGCTGCTTACATGCATATGCCGGAGAACCACAGAGATCATTATATCAGCTGTGCGGAGGTCACAATGCGATCCTGACGATTCATTATAGAACCGCAAAGACGGATTAATTCATGCTAAACTGTCAGCCTCAGCCGAATGTCTTTTGCTCCGCCATCTAACGGACGGAAGCTGTACTCCACTATGGAGCACTAAGCTATGGAAAGTTGTCGTTGTCGTACACGCCTCGAGTTAATTACCTTGTTTGACTCAAATTTTGCCTCATTTCAAGGATTGCCCTTCTTTATGTTAGTCAAACAGAGTAATCGGCCAAACCATTGAATGTTACAGCGTCTGATTGGCGTTTGTTCAATCATTTGTTGAAAATTTGTAGAATTTGACTGAACAAACGGCAGTCAGACGCTGTAACATGACTTATTACACCCGATACCTACGACATATATATTGCCAATTGGCAAAGAATCTTATACAATACTATAATCACTGACGATACACACGTGCATCGTAATCCAGCGCTGTTTTAAGCCAACGCCACTAGCTCCACCTACTGAAAAATAATCGACATAGTGGATTTGGTTTAATGTTAAAATCGCCATTGTTGCTTAATATTTTTAAAATAAAAACATATAATTGTGCCTCTTACAACGAATTTAATATCGAAAATAAAGTAAAATGCTTGTTTCTTATATTCCTTTAATTTGACAAGTTTACATAGCATATTTCCATAGATTTAGCGAGTCTAAAAAGTAGGTAAGCAAAACTATTTTGCTTTGAAACGAAGTCCATGGCTAGTTGTAAGTGTACCTTAAGTATAGAACGCAATAGATTTTTCAGATTCTTTTTTATACAGTGTGGTCAGTTAAGTGTGCAAAATATGGGACTTTCTTTTTTATTAATTGTACAACCAAAATACAGATATTACCAAAAGTTGATGCATGTTCAATAATTATATTAGGTGCACTTAGAATGGTTGCAAGTTAAACAGCATACATGATATAGGTTAAATAATATATTAAAATTGCACAAGAGTAAAGTAGCCTTATTTCAAAAAATTCAGCAAAAGGTTATTAAAAAAAGTTGTTTAGAATTAAAAGCTATGCCCAAATACCAAAATATAGCCTTCTAAGAAAAAAAATTTTTGTCAATTAATTTCCAGTTTCTTAATAAACATTTAAAATTAAAATTTTGCACTTTAAATGAAAGTTTTTTAATATACACATTATCATTACTAATATTTTACCTTGTTCAGAAGAATTTTTGCGAAATTTTAAAGTTCTGTTTAATATCGTTGCAACAAACATGAAGTTTGTGATTCCCTAAAAAATTAAAAATCTAAGTTAATTTTACAAATATGCTTGTATTTGAACAAAGTTATGCGAAATTGATTTAATTTTGATTGATTTATGAAATTGTTTAGGGTGAATATTAAAACATTGTTTTCGGAAATTTTTAATGTTTTTCAAAAAATTGTTTTTTCTTTGGAGGCCATGTTTTGGTATTTAGGCATAGATATCTTTTAATTCTAGACAATTTTTCTTAATAACATTTTGCTGAATTTTCTGAAATAAGGGTACCTTACTGTTGTAATTTTTTTATATTTTTTTGACCTACCCTGCATGTTGTTTGACTTGCAACCATTCTAAGTGCGCCTAATATGATTATCGAACATGCACCAATTTTCGGGAATATTTGTATTTTCGTTTTATTAATTAAATTAATAAAACGAAAATACATATAAATTAAATTAATAAAAAAAAATCCCATATGTTTCACACTGAAATGACCACTCTGTATAGTGGACCATTGGTTCGCTTTAGGGCTTTAAAAATTTTTTTCTATTTTTATTCTTTCATACGCTACAAAATACTCTTCCAAAATATAATAGCTAGAATTCACGCTTTTTCAAATTGTTGATCTGGACTATCCCGTAGTTCCAAAATAGTAAATAGTTTATTCTTCTGAAATTCACATAATGCGGTCTGTCTATACGATTTTCTTTATATGTGTATGGAAATTTCATTTTTCAAAACTACGAAATATTGACGCAAAGATAATTCGTCAGCGTTAAAAAAAAACCGTAAATGGCATAACATTTTCAAAATATGCAACATTCTAATACCCCTCTATAATAACCTATAAACCCATAATAAGTCGCCATATGTCTTTAATATCAGTCATCACTATAAACTGGGACAAGATCTTTACGTGCATGTGTCCCAATAATTTTTCATTATTGAATTTTTATTTATTTTTTATTTTTCAGAAATTCATTCTGTTAACGTGTCTCCTCCACAGTAACCTTGCGACTCATGCATCGCCCCAAATTTCAAACTACAGCCCTACAGCCCTCCATTGTATCGCCCCGGACAGAAATTTTAATTAATGCACAGTCCGGCGCATAAAGGCGCCCGTACACCGCGCGGAATTGGCGGCGGGGCCGCGCGGCCTTGGCCTACCGCGATTTATACGCTATTATTCAAAATTAAAAGTGGCCGTGTGCAAGGAACGGCGGCGCCGCGTAAACTAACGGAAATATGCATATGACAAGTCGGCCATTTGCATTTTACAACGTATTCGCGAGCCCGCTGAAAAGTGGATGATTTACGAGTTTCGTTTGCATTTTGCTGAGTTCGTGATAAGGTATTTTAATTATGGACACACACTACGCGTAGTTTCCTGTCTTTGGTCGTATCGCTTTTCTTTATCAACCTTGAATTCGTATTTTTACGTTGCATTACATACTGGTAGTGCGGTGCGGTGCGGTGGACGGGCACTTACCGCAAGTAAGTTCTCCCTACTTCTACTAATCGGGGAATCCGTCGGGGGCGGCGTTGCACTGCCACCTCTATACCAAAGTCTAGAAATACTAAAGTCGGCTCACTCTTTTGATCTCTCGGAAAAGCCGACAATTTTTTGCGACCGGTCGTAAATCAGCATCACCTCGCACGCTTCGCATTTACGAGGGCGACTAAACGAAATCGCTGTCAAGCTGGTTATACGGGGGCAGGTTCATATTGACTTAATTTCCATTATTTACCAAAGTCTACAAATATTAGTATACCTCTTTGTAGACTTTGGTACAACATTATTTGTGTAGGCAAGTGTACCGTTAGTTTTTGGTAGGTACAGTTAAATTAAAATACAAGGTAGCTATTACCAGAATCTACATAATTAGTAGGTACCTATATCCGTAGACATTGGTTGGAACATGAATAAAAATGCAATTTTTTATGTTTTACGTTCATTTTTAATAAAGCCTAACAAAACATAGAGCAGACAAAAACATAAATAACAAATAAATATTTAACGACAAAGAGTTAAACTAATCATATCTACTTTTTCATCCTGTAGTAAATTGACATAAACAATACAAAACAAAATATAACGCATACGTACTACACAAGCATGCGTCTTACCATAAGCTTATCTGGCAATAATCTTAACGGGGCAGCCGAGGGGACAGCAGCTTTTACTATAATTTTTCCCGACGAAGTGAAAGACTGATCATCAAAATGTGCCTTGCAAATTCTTATAGGTTTATATGCCTCTTCAGGTAGAATATTCGCAAATGTATTTTCTCCGATGAACCCTAAAGCATTCTTCCATTGCTGGCACCTTCAAATTTTCAATATTTTAAAATTATATCTATATTATTCTTCAATTAATACCTATGTATTCAAATGTCACATAAAAAGTCTTAATTTTTGTAGGTAGGTACCTCAAACTCAATCTTACCTTTCAGGGTCTTTAGGAAATGAAAAAAAGATAATATAGCCTTTGAAATGGTTTTACAGCCATCCGCACTGCAGTAAGAAGCGTTATATAGTAGGCATCACTACAACACAGTCACGGTCGGTCGGTAATATTTTGCAGTAATATTTTGCGCGCACCCGGTAGAATGCGAACGAACCGCTCTCAGCTACACTGTGTACAGCTTATTTTCTTATATTATAAGATATCGATCGGCTCGATGAGGAGGGGAGCGGGAGAGGGCAAGAGGGAAACATTTGTTTACACAAGGCGAGTCTAGAGAATACTATTATCTCTGGACGCTGTTATTAGTATATCTCTGGACTATCCAATTTGCCCATGCTCATGCTCCCCGCCAGCTCCCACTACTTAATTCCCTGATTATAATATTTTATTATAATCACATCACATTTGCTATTCGCTAGTGCCTCTCCATACCCTGGTTGTAATGTTTTATTGCTCTCAAGTAGTAGTAAGGTTGCATTTATACCTACCTCTTTTCTACTTATACATGATTTCTCATTGTGGATATCTTCATACACATTGTTCGCCAGACGATACCTTTAGAACTGCCAGATCCCAGATCAGTATACAGGATCGCTTGAAGCCGATCTGCTGAAATCTACAACGCATATATTAGGATTAGCGGAGTACACGTAAAGATGTGACTGAATTTATAGCGATTTGGCCGAAGGGGGGGAAAGACTATATCCCCAACGTGCGCGACAGATCGTTTCATCTCCAGAGATTTATAGAGTCAAGGTCGCTTTTATAAAGGCCTAAACGACTTGATAAATTCTGATAAATTCTGAGAGAGGTGCGGGAAAATGATAAAAAACGATAAACGACATGTGGAAAAAACTTTTCTTATTTTTCGCGCTATGGACGTTTGGAAGTTGCAGCTACTATTTATTTCTGTGAAGTTTTAAAAATGTTGTACTCTCCAAGTTATTATCAGTTTGTTTCCTTTTAAAGACGTAATATAAAACGGAAACAAAACTGAATTCAATTTATTATTGCCTCTATTTACATTTGTTTGATTGCATTTCTGCGTCAACAGAATAATACTAATTATGATTCGAAGTAGATTCCAGCCGCAGCTCCAGCGCAGTCGAAATCGTCTTTATTAAAATATATCAAGGAGAACTTTGTCGGAAACAATGTCCCCGGTTCGTTTGTACCGAAACGGATCGTCAGGACATCTAAACCTCAGAACTCTATTAATGGAAACAAAGGAGATTCAGTTTCGCAACACAAAGCGACATTTTTGTACGTCCGAGTGAAGCGTTTGAATCGGATCTCATTAATAAATTACTGTTCGGACAATAAAGAAGTATAAGAATATTTATTTCGATACAAACCAGTAACAAGCCATTTTATCAAATTAATTATACATTACCTATATCAGATTTTAAATTCTATTCTAGTTGGGTACAGGTTTCTCCACATAAAGCCCCTACCCTGAAATTAACATTTTAATTATTTTGTAAGCGGATTTTTTATTCTCAAAATAACCCTACTAGTAAGATTTTGGAGGACTATTATTAATATATTTTAATGTGCAGAAAATAAAAAGTTATGGCATTTTTAAAATTTTTCCAGTTTGAGAGCCACTGGTCACAAGGTCTCGTCATTATTAAAGCGATGGCTTTCTACTGCAGCGTTGCCATACCGTCAGATAATTCTTTGAACATCTGTAAAAATTTGCCGCGACACAATACACCACTTCTTAATGACGTAGCATTCACTATGCCCTACTAGTAATCATATTTACCACTTCACTAATTTGTTTTCAGCACCCTGTATGGTATTAATAAATAATAAAGTAAAAATAGTGACTAGCCAGCTAACAATTAAAATTTGTAATTTTAATGTTTACATTTTAATTTAAAGAGGTTAGGATAACTGATCGTGGACAATCTTCACGAAATAGGAATGGTATATAAAACATTACTACCAACTGAAATTCTGAATACCTATGAACACAGACTAACGAGTAATACAGACAATTCCTTAGCGACATGTGTCAAAAGGAGACTCGCTTTTTAGCGAAATATCTTCTAAATACATGAATAATGGGCATTTTATTCGACTTTACGTTAATCTACATAGCAAAGAGACTGAATTAGATCCAAATTTAAGCTTAAAATACTGTCTATCTTTCTGTAAATTGAACTGGAGACTCGCTTATTTTTGACACATGTCCGCAAAGAGGCTTCTGTAGCAAAGCTATTTATTCTGTGCTATGAATAATTCAATTTTATATACTTAGTATACTTGGAATATTATGATGTCTATAAATACGTGCAGATCTGATTCCAATTCTAATCGGTCGGGATGAGAGAGAGGATGAATTTTATTCCAAGGAAAATATTTTGTCAAGGGATTAGGCTATTTTCAGCCGCGAAAACCGTTTTTATGAACCGTTAGGGGAAAATTGGACCTGTTTGTCGACGAAAGACGGAATCAGAATCTGTTCTCACGGATTTTTTGTAGTAGATGTTTTTTAAGCATCAATAATGCAAAAAAATCACGTTTACTTTGTACTTTGCAAACAAAGTATTATTATTACCGCACGACGAGGTTACACTCTGAGTGACAACCGACATATTCATATTATAGATTATAGATATTTGTACAAGGGTGATTGCCGTGATTGGTAATATTTTCCGTTTCCTTATAACTTTTCGGGATTAAAAGATAGAACAAAAAGTTTCGTACAAAAGTTGTTTTTAATCTAGGGAACTTCCTATTTCTTAAGTTTTGGTATATACCTATAGGATGTTGCGAAATTAGCGAAAAGCATCAAAGTTGCGTTTTTTTAATGGAATGGCCCTCCTTTTCATACACTATAATATGTTACCTTTAAGAGAGAACTTGATTAAAGGTGAGTAACATAGGGTATAAAAACGAGGGCCATTTCATTAAAAAAAACGTAACTTTGAGGCTTTTCACTTATTTCGCAACATCCTGCATATACCAAAGCTTAAGAAATAGGAACTTCCCTTGATTACCAACCACTTTTGTACGAAACTTTTTTCTATCTCTTAACCCTGAAAAGTTATAAGTAAACGGAAAATATTACCAATCTAGACTAGATTGTGAGTAAATAATCTTATGTAATATCACAAGTGCCGGAAATTTTATCGATAATTTCTTCGAAAGTGCTATTTTGCCTAGACAGATCACGAGTATAAATTGGTCTTTTATTTTCTAATAAAATGCCGAGAGCAAAGCTCGAGGGATTTTGTCTCTGAAAATAAAAGCCCAATTTGTCCGAGTGGTTTTGCTAATGGGCTAAATAGGGCTTTAGAATAAAATTATCTAGAAAAATTTCGAGATTATTTCTGGAATAGGATATAATAATTTCTGTATTAATTTTTTCTATGTTTACATTTCCAAAACGATTAATTTTGAACGAGTTTATTGACAGCTTCGACTGTAGCGTTCGAGTAAACAAACATGACGCTTGGATATCCAAGGCAAATGCGATTATACCTATACCTTGTCAGCGTTGGTTTATTTTCTGAATGTGTCATAAATTTAAACGGAGACGGAGGTCCAATAACAAAAATTTAGCAATGTAAAAGAAAGCTGCATAATTTAGAACAGTGTGAAACACACAAACTTTAAGTAGTAGGTACGTGTTTGTATCCAACAGATTCGCGGTTGCCAAGCAACGAAGTGATAATTTGCACAAGTGCAATTACCGCTAGCAGAGGCATATGATTGGTTGGATTTTTATGGAAGGAGCTACCTTATTGGATGAAGCAGTATGAGGGAAATAATCTTCATAATAACCATTGTTCAGTTACTAAAAATGATAATCAGTGATAACTATAGGAAGCAGAAGGCATTGATAATATTTGATACTGAGGAAAAGATACAGGGCGTCTAAATTTTAATTTTATCTTTTAATTTCCAAATAACTTTTGAATAAATCGAAATATTTGCACGAAATTTGGTAACTATGTTTTTTTTACATTCTGAAGTACCTACAAAAACTTTTCGACCATACCTTTACCAGTGAACGTCCTCATAAACGGCGGCGGCTATATTATTAGTGCCGAAATGACTTTCCTCGTTTATGAAATTCCCGGCAAGATATTAGACTCGCTCGAAAGAAAAGGTAACTTAAATTAGCGTCTGAAACTTTCGCCCCACAAAAAACCGTAATAAAACCCCCCATATAACCGGAAGAGGATGTTTACATTCACCGAATCGCCCTCTGGGGATTTCCATACTTTAAAATTTATGAAGTAAGCAAAAGTAAGAGTCCTCGCAGATTTATCTTTTGTCCAGAGCAGAGGTTATCGTCCCCGGGGATTTCAGATCAGATTCGCTCTCGCGTCTGTTTCTGATGGGGATTTTTTTTGCGGATGGTGGGGGGAGGGGGGCATTTACATTTTAAGTTGCCCCGGCAACGAAGTTTGCCTCGTAAAACGGGCGTAAGCTTTCCAGGACGAGTCTGGCGAAGCGGTTTATTAAAAAAAAAATGTGTCGTGGTCGGGGACAATATGGCGGAACAACGGACAAAGGGGAATACAATGTCGATATAAAGACGGCTGTTGTCAACGTTGAATTTTTTTCCGGTTAAGCTATATAGACAATGGAGAACCATGATACCCGCGGAGATAAACTCACTCGACGTACCGATTTATTTTTGGGGTTTTAAAAATAGAAGTGTGGATGTACTACATTTTATAAAGGACTTTTTCTTCTTTAAAGCCTACTTCTTCATTTCACGCTGCCGAAATGACGTCATGAACCCTGTACATGAATGATCATGGTTTCTAGAAATTATAATAAATAATAAAATAATGCAGGACAGTAATGTAAAAAACGTATGTATGTACCTACAAAGTACATAAAAAATTAGATGAAAATAACACGCGCAAATATTTGTATTTTATTTCAGCAAGTTTATGGTAAATATACAGAGTGTTCCGTTATTAATGGCACATAAAGCAACTTCATATACAGCGTGTCCAGCTCTGTCAAAAAGTCACTCTTTATAAAAAGTCCTGCTTGTTCCAAAACGCCCAAAACTGTTAAAATATTTTTGATTTTTTATACAGGGTGTTCAGTATTTCGAAAAATTTAGAAAAATTTTGTTAGTCGCCAACAGTAGAGGACCGTTGTTTTTGACAATATCGAAAAATATTATCAAGGATGTCATTTACAATCCACAGAGGGTTACAAATTTGAGGTTTCACCAATTTATGTTGATTTTTTTAACATTCGTGCCTGTATAATAGAGCAGTTTAAAATCACGGGTGGCTGTGCGGCTATGACAACCAAATAATGTTTACCATTTTTGCAAATATTTCTCTACACGAAATACAAAATGTGTATAGAGAATTTATTAGAAGAGTTGACATTTGTGCAGAAGTTGGAGGCATAAATTTGAGTGAAATTTATTTTTATAAATTTTAATAACATTATTCTTTGTTTAAGTAAATTTTCCATATTGTTAGTAATAAATTGACGTAATAGAATTGAAGAAATTGACTATTGTATAAATTCTGCAAATATCAAATAAAGCGGCATAAACAAATTACCTGCCCGCCTTGTTAAAAAAAATTCAACATGAATTGCTGAAACCTCAAATTTGTAACCCCCTGTGGATTCTAAATGACATCCTTGATAATATTTGTCGATATTGTCAAAAACAACGGTACTTTACTCTTGGTGACTAACAAAATTTTCTAAATTTTTCGAAATACTGAACACCCTGTATAAAAAATCAAAAATATTTTAATAGTTTTGGGCGTTTTGGAACAAGCAGGAGTTTTTATAAGGAGTGACTTTTTGTCGTAAACCCACGAATAAAAAACTTTTCCCTCTTCCGGACATCAGAGCGGGACACGCTGTATATGAAGTTGCTCTATATATTATACAGAATTAGTTCCACAGATAAAAATCTTATACCTTATTTTTCTTGACTAATTAATTGCACGTTTCATTCTCAGTCTGAGCATAATACGATATGTAACACTTGATGTTTTTTTAAATGATAATGAATTTTAAGTAATTGCGGCATTTTTTTAATAACACACTTTTTTCGAGAGAGCACGAAAAATCATATTTATTGGTCTGAATGTTTAAAGAGACAACAATCACTTAAAATTCATTAGTTATTATTTAAACAACGTTAGATAAAGTGTTAGACATGGTTGTATTCAAAAGAAAGCGTAGGTACCATGTAAAACATTTTTTGTTCAATTTTTTGTCTTTAAAAATAAAGATGATTAGAAAATATTATTTTATTTTTACATTTATTTATTTTTATCTTTGAGGGCGTCTTATTATGGGTGCCTCTAATTAAGAAACGTCAATCTCTTACCTATATCTCACCGATACTTACTAATACAAATGCTTGATATTAAATTTAATTTCGATATAGAGATTATGACGACCCACCGGCGCCAGTAGTTGTAGTTGATATTTTACAAAAAACCTTCGAACAAAAGTCAATGCGGTTCAGCCCGAGCTTACAATAGCTTTAGGCGGCCGTTCTGTCCGGTTTATAACACAAAATATATAGGTTAGTTTATAATTAAAATTTCGAGCTACAAAGGCCCCGGGGCATATTATTTTCCGTGATGTTTTCCTTAAAGCCCAGCGGGTCGGTTGATTTAAATTTCCAGTCGATTCGGCGCTCTGGGACGTCGCCTGACGCCGAGGAGACACTCGCTCACTCTTTTTCGGGTTTTCCTTTTTTGCGGCTTCGCGGAATTGATTTCGGAGAGATCGGGATGGTACGTGAGGCGGGTCCAGATCTAGCTTTTAGATGTAAATTTATTTTATTCGGCACGAAGTTGGGAAAATACAAAGTTTGTAGGAAGACCCAGCAAGGCGAAACTAAATGCACAATGCGCGCCGCATTCAAAGTATTAGTATACTCAAATTTTCTATTTGATTACTTATTTATTCCTACATCTATTCATTCTTGAAATACATATGAAAAAAGGTTTCAAAAGGTTGTGACTAGTGACCAATGAACTCTGTAGCAACTTAGGCGAATCGGATGAGTATGCAACCCGCAGTACTATACAGGGGTCGTGTCCATTTTTATCTTATTGGGTCCTAATATGGCAAGATGTATTAGGTTTATTTAATTTTTTAATTTATTTTTTATAAAGTTTAGATTATACTACAGTATAATTATTTTAAAACTACCATTGACAATACACAACAGACAAAACACCCAACCCAAACTAATAATATATTTTCTTCTTGATAAGCACACTGTAAAGTGTTATAAAGTTTATAAATCACATAGACTACGTTTATCTCGACGCGTTCGATCCGATTGAGAGAGGTTTGAATTCACTGGAACGGACTCAAATAGACGGCGTAAACTCTACAGATTGAAATTCAATCATATTTAAAACTACAAGTTTCCAAGCAGAAGTTGGCCAGAATGTGCACCAACCTACTGTGGAATAAAGTACAATAAATTAATGTCCCTAGAGAGGATTGAAAACCGTAGGATTCAATACTGATGATGTAAACGTAGAATTTTAAAAGATTTGACATAACTCAATCGGATCCATTTCAATCCGATCGAGTTGTCACGAGATAAACGTAGTCATAGAAACAGAAAAATCTTTACACTGCCAAAACAGCTTAACTGAAAATTTGAGAGGCAACAGTAATAGTATATTATACAGCTAGGTTGAGAAGTGAGCCATTATTTACTGAGCATTTTTATATCTTGAGGCGCGTAGCGCCGAAGGATATAATATGCGAGGTAAATAATGGCCTTCTCAACCGAAGTGTGTATAGAATTTTTTTTACTACTAACATTGAAATATTGCCATATTTTAGTCATTTCTCGCTTTTTTCAAATACTTCAAAATATCAAGTAGCCTGGGAGTTCAGTTGTCAAGCTGGTAAAATGACACTAATTTTTAAATGTCACAGAAAATTGTTCATTATTTACCTAGGTATTTTTTTTATTATCATTATTTACCTAGGTAGAGAAATAATTATTACTTCTCATTAGAGGAATGACGTAAATAATGGTGATTTCTCAGGTTAGTAGTAAAAAATAGTATATTATACACTTAGGTTGAGAAATGAGCCATTATATACCGAGCTTTTTTATATCCTGAGGCGCGTAGCGCCGAAGGATATAATATGCGAGGTAAATAATGGCCCTCTCAACCGAAGTTTATATAGAATTTTTTTTACTACTAACATTGAAATATTGCCATATTTTAGTCATTTCTAGCTTTTTTCAAATACTTCGAAATATCAAGTAGCCTGGGAGTTCAGTTGTCAAGCTAATAAAATGACACTAATCTTGAAATGTCATATAGAAATTTTTTCATTATTTACCTAGGTATTTTTTTATTATCATTATTTATCTAGGGTGAGAAATATTGCTTCTCATTAGAGGAATGAGGTAAATAATGGTGATTTCTCAGGTTAGTAGTAAAAAAACATTATTTGTTCACGGTTGTTTCATTGTCTCACCGTCCAAAGCCTACTTGTTGAAAGGGCGCGTTTCCATTTTTATACACATGAAATTATCAAAGTTATTAGTAATTGATAACTACTAAACTACTTAAGTAAATCTTCAAGTGTTATATATTTTTGGAATGGTAATTTTTTGCTGTATTAAAAAATGCAAAAATATACAGGGTGTTCCATTACAAAATAATATTTTTTATCCGTAACTCTTAAACCATTGACTAGAAAAAAAATGTAGTAGCAGAATTGGATTCTACTTAAAAAAGTGCTTTAGGAATGTTTTTACAGAAACACAAAATTTTCAACCCGAAAAAAATTACAGCTATATGTGTACTTTACTTCTCGAAAAACGCCCTGTAACTCAAGAACGGTGACAGCCATAATATATCGGTTTGCGGTTTCAGCCATTAAGTTTATCATAAAAAATGAGCCTCAGACACCGATATCAGTTTTCGTCTATCTCCGTCAAAAATAAGAGTTTCCCTTTAAAAGTGTCAAATTTGGCCCACACACAAGTTTATTCTGTTCGTGAGCGTCAGAACAGCGCGAATAAGAAATAATAATAAACCCATTGGAGTATAAATAAAACTGCGAATCTGTAATGAGATATATTTCCATAAGATTGTACCCGTAGCAATTTACTCCCGCAGGGCCGATTCTAAATGTGCTGTCGTACATCAAGGTATAATAATATGGGAGCACGAGCACGGGTACGAGTATGGTATACAGGGTGTCTCATTTTGATCTGGAACACCCCTGTAAAATTTGAACTGGCTTACGGATTTTAACGATTTTTTTTTTGTATACAGGGTCCTCCTAGACGCACTTATCAAACACTTTTCAATGACCATACGATTATTCCAGGGCCGGATTTAAAAATTTTTTTTACCCAAAATTTCGAGTTAAGGTATCAGCGATTTTTTTTTTATCGGAAATCTGATAACGTGGCGTTAATCAGCGCCTCTGAAAACCCCCAGATTCCAAATTTCAAGAAATTATTCCCACGAATTATACTTTTTACACTGCATCACAATTGCAAAAAATCAAAATATCAATTTGAGTTCAGCTATTAAGGTGGCTATGGAAACAAGTGAAAATGGTAAAAAGAGGTCCACAGGGGACAATGGTAATAAACCTGATCGGAAACTGTACTCGGTTTCTCTTTTCATTATTGCTGTACAGTACAAATTTTATGCCATTTGAGACGCAAGAGAGCTCGCTGCCATCGCAGGCAGCCGTGGAAAAACAATGGCTTGCAGAAATGTCAGTTTATGCATTTTTACAACAAATGTTATTCAGGGGTTGATATTGCTAAAATAATTTAGGTGTTACAAATAATTTAGTGGGTATAACATGTAATTTCTAATCGATTCGTCAATACATTTCTGCCGTTTAAAATATTGCTGCTTTTAATTACATTCTTCAAATACATACTTTGTAGTGTATAATCTTATACTTTAGTATTTGTACCAAAAAAATGTAAAAATTAACGTTTCTCAAAGTGTTTGCACTTGCACGACTGCCTGCGACGGCAGCGAGCTCTCTTGCGTCTCAAATGGCAAAATTTGTACTGTATACAGCAATACTGAAAAGAGAAACCGAGTACAGTTTCCGATCAGGTTTATTACTATTGTCCCCTGTGGACCTCTTTTTACCATTTTCACTTGCTTCCATAGCCACCTTAATAGCTGAACTCAAATTGAAATTTTAATTTTTTGCAATTGTGATGCAGTGTAAAAAGTATAATTTGTGGGAATAATTTCTTGAAATTTGGAATCTGAGGGTTTTCAGGGGCGCTGATTAACGCCACGTTATCAGATTTCCGATAAAAAAAATCGCTGATACCTTAACACGAAAATTTGGGTCAAAATTTTTTTTTAATCCGGCCCTGGAATAATCGTATGGTCAAAAAAAATTGTTAAAATCCGTAAGCCAGTTCAAATTTCACAGGGGTGTTCCAGATCAAAATGAGACACCCTGTATATGATAATAAAGAAATTATGGGCGTGTCAGTCTCGGTTCACACTGCACAAGGCACAAGTTGTATATCCAAAGTATTTTTCAGTTCCGAATTGCCGGAAGTTGCACCGCAGTTACCGCCGGTTTATCGAATAAATTCTTCTCCCGCCATAAACCCAACGTTGCACGTTGGCGTAGATGTAGCGCCCGGTCGACAAAGTTGCCTTTAATGTCGGTCTTGAGGCGGCGCGGGCGGGAAATAACACTTTCCCACTGAAAGCCGCCCTAAACCGGCATTCCGGCCGGTTGTTTATTCCCCGTTTTACTGCGCCAGATGATTGCCGCAGATAAATTTCGCGCATACGGCAAAATGGCGGCCTTGAACCGGGCGGGGGGGACGGTCCGAGGGTTCACGGGACTCCCCCCTTTCGGCGAAGCATAAATCCCAGGAGGCCCGCCTTCCGTTACGGCGCTGTCTCACCATGTCCACCTATAATATGACAACGCTGTGTTGCACAGTTGACCTACGCCACAGAATCTACACTCTGTTCAAACTAAATGCAAGTGGCGCGTAAACGTTTACACGATGGAAGCACGTGAACAATTCTGAGGGCTAATACGAGGCAGGGCCGCATTAAGGACGATCTCTATGAATTTTATAATATAAAATATTAAAATAATATGCCACAGTATTAAGAACTTCAAAAACAAACTTTTATGGCACACCTAGTCATTCACTTATCTGCAAATTTCTACTATTAACACAAATCGTAGCTCCAACAATTAATAAACAGCGAAAGAATTATATCGGAAAAAAATAAAGGTCCACTTGCAACTTAATACACCTCTGTAAGAAACACTGACTCGCTGCACTCGCCCGCCGGGTCAGACTTTATTGCCGGCTATTAGCCAATAGCAAGCCGATTACGTGCGTATCACGCTCTAGCCACGCAACAACTTGTGTTTATGTTTCACTTGCGTTTAGTTTGAATAGGGTTTAAAATGTTCCTTCTTTTTTTGCTGCGATATTTGAATGCCTTGTTTGTCAGTGCCCCCAAAATAATAATTTTAGAAAGTAGTTTCGATATTCTAAAGCCGTTGGTCTTGGTGACAATACGTAGGTAGGTAGTTACTCAATACAAACGTAAATATTACTTTGGCTATACGGATACAGAGGGATAGAGCTAGGGCGGAACTTTCGTCTTTTTTTCATGGCCAAATTTTCAGTGGACTTGTCTATACAGGGTGAGTTTTTTTGTTATGATCAGTATGGGGATCTCGGAAACTAGCGGAGATGGAAGGTTAAATGGGGAAAGAATTGCAGTTTTGTGGGCCCAATTTAAAGCGCCTTGTGGATTTTTGAAAAAGTCATGGCTTACTAGACATAGATATTTAGGAAAAAACGAAATTTTGGCGACTTATTCTAATCCATCTATAGCTTCGTGGTTTCTAATTTTAGATAAAAAGAGAAAATACCAAAGTTGGAGGGAATTGTGTCCCCAATGCGGCACAAACTTATGTTTTTTAAATGGAAACCATAGCTATTTCCCTTATTTTTTCTGAATAACCATATCGAGTATTATGTCGTGGGAAGGCTCTAAAAATACATGATTTGTGGAGACCATGGCCCACTATGGTTTCCGTTTAAAAAACACAAGTTTGTGTTATAATAGGATCTGGAAAATGATATCTGTCACCGAAAGTAGGACATCCCTCCAACTTTGGTGTTTACACTTTTTATCTAAAATCAGAAGCAACGAATCTAGACGGATTAGAAAGAATCGCCAAAATTTCGTTTTTTCAAAATATCTAGTAAGCCATGCCTTTTTTCAAAAATCCACAAGGCGCATTAAATTCGACTCGCAAAATTGCAATTCTTCTGTCCACATTTAACCTTCCATCTATCTCCGCTAGTTTCAAAGATCCCGATACTGATCATAAAAAAAAACTCACCCTGTATATTAGGAGTGCTGGGATTTAGAGGTTGAGGTACGTGTGTGTCGCGTAGCGCCATGCTGTTGCGTTGACAAGGGTTATTACGTGGGGGAAGGTCTGACGACAGGGACGTTACCTCTTTCCTTCCCAACTAATAAAAATATATTTATTTTATATTTTTTTTATTCTACGTCTTGTTGGTCTATAAAAATGGCGACATGAACGTTCAAAAACAATGTTAAAGCGCTTCAAATCATATTAGAATAGTAATTGTTAGCTACATTACGTTATGAATTTGATTACTCGATTCTTTTTGACAAAATCAGATCACTAGAATTAGCGAGCTTGACAATTTTTTAAAAAATTCTTCACTGAAATCTATTGTATATTGATCCCGGTAGTGATAATACAAGATTTGTCGTCCAAGGCCAACCGACATAAAATAATAATTACATGTAGGTCAGAAGTACGTCGTAAATTTTTTTCTTCCGTCTCATCCTTCTGTATATTAAAACCTTCCTGCAATCCATTATACAAGTTTTACTGCCTATAATTCTTTATAAACTAATAAAATCCACACTGAAATTCATATTTTATTGAGGGGGAAAGGATATTTCGCTACTAGAATAACGAGGCACACGTGGGTAGGCCAATTTTCAATTTTTGGCTAAGACAGTAGCTCTACAATGCGTCCCATGATTAGGGGGTAGGGGTGCATTATTTTCAAGTAAGAATACCTACGATAGACTTTCAGATTTAAGATGACATTTTTGCACATGGCAATCAATATTACCCGAAGTTACCAAAAAAATGTACTAAAAATGTTGTCCAGAATCGATTCAAAACCCTAAATCCAAAATTTTGTCAAAATCAAAAAATATTAAATAAAAAAAATTAAGGGCCGCGGTGGCGTCGCTTGTACCGGCGCTGACTTTTTAGGCTGCATGTTTTTCTGCCTTCGATCGACCTTGGCGAGAGGCAGGCCAAATGTGGATTCCCGGTATTGCTCCTAAATAGCTTTATTCGTGTGATTTACTAATTGTCCTACACTCACTGGGATTACTACGGTTTTCTAGGGTTTTCCCTAGTACTTGAGCGAATGCTGTCCTAGTTCTATCGGGAAAAAAGTCGGCCCTGGCCACAAATGGCAACGAAGACAAAATAATAGTAATTGCCCCCCTCCCCCGCACAAGCATGTGGTTGCTTCTGGGGTACTCCTAGTTTGGAGTATATTGTGAGGGTGAGAATTATTATTATTATTAAGACTAAAATGACAGAAAAAATAAAATATAACTTATGGAAAATTTACACAGCAGTATTGTTGTTTGTTAAATTTTCAATATATACGATATAATATTTTTTCTACTCCTATGCTAGTAACATACCTATTAAGTGACGGTTTAGGTTATAAGTAAGTCCATTGTTACCAACACTGACACGTAATGACTGACATGTAATGACTGACAAGTAATAAAAAAAAATTACGTATCTGTTCTTAATTAAAACGCAATGGGCTCGTATACTTCGGACAAAAATATGAATTTTTTTTGTCTATCGGTAGAAAATGACAAAAAAATCGACCCGTGTCTTTCATTTTTTTCATATTTGCTTTAGATTTGCTGTAATTTTATAAATAATACTTTCCCGCCAAAGGTTGTGACGTAGTTGCCCTTCCTTATACAAGTGGTATTTCATAATTTTTACTGGAATTCTGATCTAGTCTGTTAGCATATTATGGTATTATTAAATATCTCATGTACCTTTTATCCTTGTCTAAAGGCTTTTATTAAAAGAATTTATTATTGTTAATATCTTTCAATATAATTTCAATGCACATCAGGGTAATTAACAAAAATATTATCATTATATTTAATACATTCTATACATAGACTTATGAAATATAAGTCTATGATTCTATACGACCCCCGTCGCCAGGTAAACGGCCATGGAAGTTTGGCAACACTGCTTATTTACGAGGATTCATTTGACACTCAACGTCTGACGCGTTAGAACTTACTTACAGTTCAAATTTGCACTGCAAGTTTGTGTTATTATTTGAATAGTCTTTTACGTAGCAAATCGAACTTTTCAAAGTATGGAGCAACGATTAGTGAAGGCGACATCGGACAATCTGCCATATTGCCTATGTGGAATTGGAAATGGTGTGTTCGTTTCTTCTTTTTAGGTTCTGAATATTTGTCATTAATAAAAAGAAAATGAATAAATATCACTTTAGACATGAATTATTATTCAAACTTTACTAAGAAGATAACCAATTAGGGAAAGAATGAACACAAAATAATTTACAGTTTATTGAACAATCATTTACAATACAACTTATTTAACTTAAATACAGGGTGTTCGAAAAATAGACGGAGATATTTTAGAGGGTGATTCCCTGTTAAGAAATATGAAAAAAAGTTTCTATAAACATGGGTCCGGAAATGCAGAGTTTTCAAGATACAGGATGTTAAATATATTGCATGTCACTGGACAAAATTGGTTTATCAATTTTTGCAAAAAAAATCACAAGTGCCTTGGAAAACAAATAATCAAAAGCATTTCTAGGAAAGAGTGTTATTGCAACTTTTCCAATATCATAACATAAAGTACACTACAACCAATTTTATCCAGTGACATGCAATAAAACGGTTTTTATTTTTTTTTCTCGAAAACGAAGTGAGATAGGAAAACAATACAAGAGGGAAAGAAGTTGTATTTTTAGATGCTTAATCAAACAAAAAATATTAAAGTTACAAAAAAGATAGTGGCGTACATGTTTTTGATAATAATATTCGCTAAGGTGCCCCCCGGGACGCCACTGGACTTAATAAATTTAATCTAGTTAGGGCGAAATTAGCCTCTTAATACAACAAATAACATTGCCAAATTTCAACAGAATCGAGTAAATAATTTTCAAGACATTAATAATTTCATGTTTTATTTTTTTTTATTTAACATCCTGTATCTTGAAAACTCTGCATTTCCGGACCCATGTTTATAGAAACTTTTTTTCATATTTCTTAACAGGGAATCACCCTCTAAAATATCTCCGTCTATTTTTCGAACACCCTGTATATTTCATAAAATTAAAGGCCTCACACAATAACCATTATGTGATCTAAAAGGTACCTATATTAATTGATGATTTACCCTGGAATGTATATTGAGCTTTGCAAATTCTCGAATTCGTCTTATTATCCTCTCTACATGAATTGGAAGGGAAGCAATTCGTTTGCTTTTTATGCTTTTTATGTAGCGCTGAGGCACAACTTCCTTTTTCAAGATAATCTTGCTTCCCACAGTTTTGAAGAACATCCAATTCTTAGCATCATGCTAAAGCTAAAAAAAAGAAAAATATATCTTACTATTCTTTTACAGAAATTATTGCAATAAAAGGTGCTCGATTAAAGAGTAAGTAAGAACTTAATATTAGTATACACTTTTAATCTCTATATGTAATATAAATTATTAACAGGGGTTATTTTGAGGTTTATTACATTCAGGTAGATGTAGTCTTAAGTAATAACCCCAAGACAGTAAGTAAGTATTAAAAAAAGAAGTAAAAGTGCTTCAAACTATGTATCTATAACAGATAATATGTACTTACGTTGAAATGGTCTTCGCAACAATACAAAAACGTTTTCTTCATTGGAAGGCTAACTGTTTCCAACCACCGTTTTTGGCGAATTTCGTCGGTGTCGATAAAAACAATTTTCCAGAGTTTCTGCTGGAGTTTTCACAAGAGTGAACGAACAACCTCCATAACTATTATAACGACGCGCAAACTAGTAAATAACTAAAGATCACTTGCTTATTTTCTGCTAACGCATTGGGCAAAGGGATGATAATTTTCGCAGGTAGAAACGTTTTGAGACAACTATTGATAGTTTGACAGCGGTTGTATTTATAAAAGTTAACAGGCCAAGTCAGGTTATTTTATTTGACGGAAGACGAAGAGGGGAGAAGGCGACGTTGCCGGTTCTTAAATTAATGCTAACTACGTCACAGGCATTTCATTACGTATTCAACTCAATTTTGCAACTAAACTACGGCGAAAAAATTTTTCTTTAGCGTTTCCGGACGTTTAAAGGCGATATCTACCCATTGCAAAAATAAAAAAATTTGGTATACGAGCCCATTATCATGGGTGCCTTGTTAGCGCGGCATCCGCGTCACTATAGCAACTAACCAACATACTAATTGTTGTCTGTCAGATAATTAGAAGTATAGTTTATCTATTATATTAGTTTTTCTTTCGTCGAAGAAAAATTTAAATACAAAGCTCGAGTTGTAAGCTTATTACATATCTACTCGTGGAATTACAGCACTCGCCGCTGCGCGGCTTGTGCGCAACTTTTCCACTTATACGTAATAAGCTGTTTACAACTCGCGCTATATGTAATATACTAGTATGTAATTGTGGTAATACAACAATTAATGTAAACTGTGAAATCTCCATTTATATTATTCTCGTAATAACTGTTTTGAATTTTCCATGGCAATTTTGGTTTTTGTCCGAGATTCAATAAGGACGATTTTGTGCGCAATTCGCACCAGGAGTGATCTTTTGGTTGGACTCTCAGGAGGCAGTCTCCAAGCCATACTGAAAAAATCATACTTACATCTTCTTCTTCTTTCTGCGTTCTTGGTTGAGGACGACCAGTTGTGGTTTTGTCCTCTGTTTCTTAAGTTTAGTCAATAAATTGGGGTTTTGGTTTTGAAAAATTAGTTAAAATTTGTTTCATTTGGGGCATGGTTGGTTAGTCAATGAGTTCTTGCAAAAACCTCACAAACTATAATTTTGTTTCTTGTAAGTTATTGGAAAATGAATAAATTCGCTATTTAAAAACAGTAAATTTCGAATAATTTTCTTTATGGAGGAGGTACAGGGAGAAAATCTCTTATTCTATGGTAAGGCTTGTTTCTGTCAGGTATATAGCCTGTGGCTTGTCTTAGGAGATTGTTAGGATGTTGAGGGCCTACATTCTCGTAGATTTGCACCGTCTCTGACCTAATAAAGTCAGAGAGGGTGCAAATCCCGAGGTCCCTCCTTGTAGTATCGTTGCGGACATACCAGGGTGCGCCGGCCACTAGTCTTAATGCTTTATTTTGCAACGTTTCAAGTTTATTGAAATTTGTTTTGGCCACTGTAGACCATACTGGACCAGCGTATGCGATAAGTGGTCTTATAATCATCGTGTATATTAGTAGTCTATTTTCTAAGGATAATTTTGAATTATAGCAGAGTAGGGGGAAAAGAGAGCGGATCGCCCCGCGGGCTAGATTTACTGTTTTTTCAATATGTGAACGCCAATTTAATTTTCTATCTAAAATTAATCCGAGATATTTTGCTTGGGGTAGCCAGTCTTTATAAGTGTTTTGGATTTGGATTTGGATTTCAGGAATTTGTCGTTTTTTAGTAAATAGTACAGCTTGTGTTTTATCGCAATTAATTTTTATCTTTTTAGTTAGAAAATAATTCTCTAATTGTTGGAAATTTCTTTGCGTCGCAAGAGTCACCCTGTTCGTGTTTCTGTTATTGTAGGTAATTGCCGAATCGTCGGCGTAGAGATATATATCGGCATTGTTTAACCTAGGTATATCGGCGATATACAGGGTGTTCGAAAAAAAGACGGAGATATTTTAGAGGGTGATTCCCTGTTAAGAAATATGAAAAAAGTTTCTATAAACATGGGTCCGGAAATGCAGAGTTTTCAAGATACAGGATGTTAAATAAAAAAAAATAAAACATTAAATTATTAATGTCTTAAAAATTATTTACTCGATTCTGTTGAAATTTGGCAATGTTATTTGTTGTATTAAGAGGCTAATTTCGCCCTAACTAGATTAAATTTATTAAGTCCAGTGGCGTCCCGGGGGGCACCTTAGCGAATATTATTATCAAAAAAATGTACGCCACTACCTTTTTTGTAACTTTAATATTTTTTGTTTGATTAAGCATCTAAAAATACAACTTCTTTCCCTCTTGTATTGTTTTCCTATCTCACTTCGTTTTCGAGAAAAAAAAAATAAAAACCGTTTTATTGCATGTCACTGGACAAAATTGGTTGTAGTGTACTTTATGTTATGATATTGGAAAAGTTGCAATAACACTCTTTCCTAGAAATGCTTTTGATTATTTGTTTTCCAAGGCACTTGTGATTTTTTTTGCAAAAATTGATAAACCAATTTTGTCCAGTGACATCCAATATATTTAACATCCTGTATCTTGAAAACTCTGCATTTCCGGACCCATGTTTATAGAAACTTTTTTTCATATTTCTTAACAGGGAATCACCCTCTAAAATATCTCCGTCTATTTTGCGAACTCCCTGTATAGTATGTATAGATGAGGAGAGAGCACGGAGCCCTGTGGTACTCCGGCTTCAACATTTAAGGTTTGCGAATATTCATTTTTAAGGCTTACTAAAAATTTTCTATTTTGGAGAAAGGCGTAGATAAGGTGTACCATTTAGGGACTAATGCATTGACCTATTAAGGTATGCAATAGGCCCCAATGCCACACCTTAACTGACATCTTTATCGGATAAAAAGGGGCCTGAACAATAACACTAGTGTTCAGTGGCGCACCCAGAAAATATGATTGGGGGGGGGGGGGGGGGCAACTCGAAGTTGTAGCCAGACAGAAACTTCAGGCAGGGCAAACGACTTTCAGGGCAGTACACATTTGAGAAGTGAGGGATAGGTACCTACAGGGCGGTACTATTTGTCGGTGGGGAGAGGGGGGGGGGGTAAAAAATTGAATTTAATTTTCGTTATTATACAAATTGCGCCGCAGGCGAAAATTTGTGAGATTTTCAAGGTCAAATATAATATGAACATACAATTTGACGCCAAAGGTATTTTTTTTGCGAAACATTTTTTTACTGACAAAAATCCAGTAATTATCAAAAACAACACTGAACACCCTTTGGTGATGTGGAAGAAAAAATAAAAGTTAGTGCTCTTAGTTCCCTATAAATTATCATATTGTTTCAAAGGGACACATTGTGTTTATAATTTTTGCAACATTTTATAATATTTTCTAGTAGGTGTAGGTTGTAGGTAAATTGAAATTTGTTTGAAGGTCGGGCAATAGAGATTATTGTTTTTTAAGCGGGCAATAAAAAGTGTATTTAGGAGGTGTCTGCACACTAAAATGCGCCGCAAGCAAATTTTTTTTAGAAAATTTAATGGCAAATTCAGTTTAAATGAAGTAAAATAAATAAAAAATCATCGTGATGTCTTTTTTTCTTCGTTTTTTTTCTCAATGGAGCACCGCCTTATCTACGGCTCTGGTGAGGTGACCGGTGAACTTGTTGCTCAGACAGAGCAAACATTCTGCCAGGCAGATTGAGAGAAATTTCCAAACTATTTTTTATAAAGGCAGGTATATTAGAAAATAGGTACCAAAAAAACTCAGATATTAGCCAGTCAGTGCGCAAAAATTGCCGAGGGTCGCACAGCGAACAGTACAGGGTGTCCCATTTTGGGTGTTATTGGGTGTTTTTTTCTCAAAAATCTCGGTTATTATTAAAGCTAGAGGGTTGCGGTTTTCACGTCACTATACTACTTTTTTTAGAGAAATTTGGTGGACCAATCAGATTTTAGATAAGTTTTATAGTTTCCGCGCATTGGCGCAGTACTGAAATTTTCGATTTTTTGGAATCCTCTCTCCTGGCTACAACTTATATATATCGACAAATTTTATCAACTATTTTTATAGATTTTTTGGCGTAGAATCGAATGGAATAATTAGTTTTTTGGTAGCGTTAATAGTCTTTGAGATATGAACTATGGTTTTCATTAAAAAAAAATATAACTTTGGTTCATATCTCAAAAACTATTAACCCTACCAAAAAACTAATCATTCCATTCGATTCTACGCCAAAAAAATCTATAAAAATAGTCGATTAAATTTGTCGATATATATATATATATTTATAGACCAAGGTGGCATCCCCCCATGTAAAATTTACGTCCAAGTTGGCATCCGGGGTAAGTTGGCATCCGATATACGGATGCCAACTTGCCAAACGCTTAAAACCGGCTTTTCCTAGGTTATTGTGCGCCCCCTATCTAATGCGCTTAAAATTAGCCGGAGACCAATTTGCCTGATTTTGTATATTTTTATACACCTTAGTGCCGAGTAAGACAGAGTGGTGGCGCTGTCGTCGATATACACGTGTTTCAAAGTCGGGGCAGTTCGCATCCGTACATTTGGCAACGTTGTAATAAAAGCACATTATTTGTTTTGGAAACGTGTGTTGTGCAGGCTTTTGCGGTGTTATTTACAATGAGTAGTCGAAGTAAGAAATTACTGAAAATGGCCCGAATTGGTGATAGAGAACGGCTCAGGATTTTAAATTATCCTCCGTACGAATCAACGCAGGGTTCGGATATTCTAGAGCGAGCCACTCTGGACCGTCTAGCAAAATCTGTTGCTAAAGAGAAAAGTACCTAAGTAATAGTGTTACCGGATTTTATAATAAGAATAAGTATTGAGATAACGAGAGTGCATTAGTTTTATCTTTACGTTGCAAACCTCTAATGAAATTATCGGTCTTTTGCGGTATTTATTACACTTCGTACGCTTTTTATTATACGGCGGTAACCGGTAACGTCCGATATAACAACGCCACCTTTTATTATAGTTATTATCTTAGTATGGGAACAATTTAGGAATCATCTTATTTACGTAAAGCAGTTCAAAATCACTCCAAAATAAGTTATAAGTTGACCGCTTTAGATCAAAAACATTAAAATGCACAGTGGCGCAACCAGAAAAATACAAAATGCTCAACCAAATTTTTCCAGAATAAAAAAAATCAGAAAAACGAAAATTTTAAACCACAAACCTATTTACAAGTTTCCATTTAACAAAAATGGGTGTGTGTGTGTTCTGACGATATCTTTACCTCTTTAACGGATTTGGATAGAGACTTGAAATTGTGTACCTACACATCATTGGTCCCTGAAAATGAACGCTGGAATAGTTTTTGGTGCAAATCGCTCCACAGGAAGGGGTTGAAATAGGGGGATGAATGTAAACATTTAATTTTTACACGTTTTTGTGACATTTCTTTACATAATATACAGACATAATATGTTTATACTATAAACTACAAGAAAAGGTGATAATGGGCAAACACTCAAAGTTAACAAAAAGAAAAACTAGTAACCGCATACACGTGCTTCATGCTATTTGGCAATCATCAGTACGGTGTAACATTAACCAAATCAAAAGATAGGCATGATTTGGGAAGCAACAAATGAAGTCCAGGCAGGAGCCAACAGCACATTTGCAGCTTCAGTCAGCACATCCCCTATTTTGCTTGTACTAACATCGCCACGGAGGCTGCTAAAGCGATCTGCGTGGAAAACTTCATAGCCCAAGATACAAGGACAATAAGGATGTAAGATTAGCGAGTGTAAATGTAACAATTACAAGAAAAGGTGATAATGGGCAAACACTCAAAGTTAACAAAAAGAAAAAACTAGTAACCGCATACACGTGGATTTTTGCCTAAATAAATGTATTGTCATTTTACTGAATTTATGCAATACATCTGCTGTTCACTATACAGTGTGTCCCCGGATGGAGTTCACATAAGATGTAAATAACAAAAAAATGCCGAGTTGAAATTTGAGCTTCTGGGAATCAGCCCTGCTTTTAGTTTCGTATATGCCTTATAAATTATGAAAAAACTTATTTCTAGTACCAATAAAGTGCCCTTTTTGTAGGTTCTACGACAAAATGTTATTAAGGAAACTTGTTCTGGATGAGAAACTGAGTAGGTTTGCGAAATTTCCAAAGTCTGGGCCTTCTTTGATTTTTTGGCATTTTCCCACTTTTTTACAAAAGTGCTTTTTTTCTAGGTTTTACGGCAGAATGCTATTAAGAAGACTTGTTCACAATGAAAAACTGGATAGGAAGTAGCCTAGGTCTACTAGATCTTTTGCGCGTTTTAATTTTTTAGCGGAAAAAATCGAAGTCGACCTAGGGTTTCGAAATTTCACACCCATACAGTTTTTCATTATGAACAAGTTTTCTTAATAACATTTTGCCGTAAAACCTACAAAAAGGGCACTTTTCTCAAAAAAAGTGGAAAAAATGCCAAAAAATCAAAGAAGGTCTAGACTTTCGAAATTTCGCAAACCTACTTAGTTTTTTATTCTGCACAAGTTTCCTTAATAACATTTTGTCGTAAAACCTACAAAAAGGGCACTTTACTGGTGCTAGAAATAAGTTTTTTCAAAATTTCCAAGGCATACGTAATTTTTCAAAACTAAAATTATGCCACAAATTAGTTTCAAATCAAGCAGGGCTGATTTCCAGAAGCTCAAATTTCAACTCGAAATTTTTTGTTATTTACACCTTATCGTCGTCGAGCGTGTAATACCTCCAATGTGACAATTAGGACCAAATTCGGCTTTTGACACATTTAGGTTCATTTTAACATTGCGCATCTATGTAGAGTACCTACAATGTGAAATAATAGTATTTACCCCTACCTATACCTGATATTAACATATCCAATGTGCCGAGGTACTGCAGAATGAGACAAAAACATCTCTTATGTGCATTTATGTAACATCGTTGATATTACCCATTCTAAAAATATCTCCGATGTGACGCCTGGCTGTCACATTGGATATATTTTGATATTTCAATTCAGTACATCGGAGCTATTCTGCGTGTAAAATTTATAATCTCAATGTTTTGATAGTTGGGTACATTTAATTTTAGTGCTTGAGTTTTTAAAGCTTTTTAAATAAAATGTTTAAATAACTGCGCCAAATATTTGTAGAATGTAGAATATTTTAAATAGTTTTAAGTACATTGTACATTGTAAATTTTATTACCTTATTATGTGATTGTATGAATCTACAGAATATAGGTACTGTCTCATTTGCCAGTTGGCCCACGCTTTATACCTAGTTGACCATAATTTAAAAAATCATTTATAATTTTAATAAACACTTTTTAATAATTTCCCTACCAAAACACAAACAGTAATATTAATATTTATGCAAGGCATGGGCGTAGGTATTGTTTCGCTAAAATACAATTTTAAAAGGTAATTTTCACTTTGATCATAAAAAGAATGTTCCCCTGTTACATTTGGATCACATGTATATTTAGGTGGAAGCATTGAGTAAACGTATTCCTTTACTCAGTGGTGGAAGGTAAGGTCGAGGATAATGTTTTGTAGTAAATATGTATTGCGTTAATAATTTCTTATATTGTTGGAATTTATTTCCATCGATCGTGGAAATTAGTCCCAGAACTCCCTCCTGTTACATACTACCACAGAGAAGACCAGAATACAGAGAGTCGCATCTTGTCAAATATGTCAAATGGAGCCCAACTTTTATGGTTGGTGGTTTATTTGCCTCGGCCAGAGGCCTCAGCAACTAAACTCCACATGAGTCATAAAAAGTTGAACTTCAGTGCCTTGGTACATAAATAACTATTATTAAACGATTCTGAAAAAACAGCTGCGACACCCTAACATGGAAAAATTATGACGTCATAAAATTTCACAGTTGATTTTTTTCAGGATCGTTTAATAAAAATATTTAACATCACAAAAATGTTCGGGAAAATCCGTTGTTGGACGCCCTTAAAAGTTTGAAGGGGTCCCAAAAAACGCCCCGCTATGAAGAATATTCTTATGTAAGAAATTGCTTAGACATAAATTATTACACATATACAAAATCTCAATGGTGAGTTAATCAAAAAAATTTTTGTAGGCATGGGACTATTGACTCTTCTTGGCGAAAACTAAAGATAGCTTTAAAATAATGGGGAATTTATTGAAAGCAGATATGTTCAACAATGATTACCTGCAACCTGTGGACAATTACCGAAATGTTAATTACTATATTAAGTATATAAGTATTGGGCCCATGAATGAGAGCCAAATAGGGTCTATTATTAATCCCTCCCTCCTTTTGCAACGGAGTATGGAATTGAGCGCCCTTTCGGAACTGAAAATATCGCCATAAAAATATTAAAAAAATATGGCATTACTGGCAACGTTGCTTGGATGCCAGTTTTCCACTATCTGCCATATACGGACGCCAACTTCACCTCTGTTGCTATTTTCATATACATTTTGGATGCACGCTTGCCTGTTAATATACGGATGCCATCTGACCGGTTAATGGTCCGTGTATATGTGTATATATTCGGTGTATATACGCGGACGCCACCTTGTTTCAAGTTTGAACGGATGCCAAATAGGATATATATATATATATATATTATATATATATATATTATATATATATATATATATATAACTTGTAGCCAGGAGAGAGGTTTCCAAAAAATCGAAAATTTCAGTCCTGCGCCAATGCGCGGAAACTATAAAACTTATCTAAAATCTGATTAGTCCACCAAATTCCTCTAAAAAAAGTAGTACAGTGGCGTGAAAACCGCAACCCTCTAGCTTTAATAATAACCGAGATTTTTGAGAAAAACACCCAAAAACACCCAAAATGGGACACCCTGTACATCTACGATACCACCTTCGAGAATTTTTAAAATAAGAAAGGTCTGGGGGGGCCGAGGCCCCTTGCCCCCCCCTCCCCTGGGTGCGCCACTGCTAGTGTTACTTGTTTACTTCCTCTCAAGGTTGTTGGAGTTCCAACAACCTTGACTTCCTCTCATCGTAGCGATACACACGGTGAAGAAAAACTAAGCGCGTGACGCTGTCTTCCTTGACACATCTCGTATGAAAAACGCCAAACCTCCCCAACCCATGAAAACGCCGCTACTCCTCTGCTCACTCCTGCTACTCGTCCGGGCGGCCCTCGGCGAGTCCGAAGACTACGACGCCCCGAGCGACCCGCAGAAGGAGGCGGGCGGCGTCGCCTGCCTCCACGACCACGACGAGTGCAAGCCGGGCGCCAAACTCAATCCGGCCCAGCAGGCCATAAACATCGCCCAGCAGGCCGCCGAGGACGCCAAGGCCGCCCAGGGCGCCCAGGTGCAAGCCGGTCAGCAGGCGGCCCACCAGATCAAGCAGCAGCTGGCCGAGAAGGCAGAACAGGCTGCCAAGGCCGCCGACGCCGCCGTTCTAGGTAACGACCTTTATACGAACCAAGTCAGGAATCGCCTGTACCTATTCTCCTTTCAGGTAAGGAACAAGTGGTAAAACAGTACCAAGAAGAGATCAGAGAAGGCGAGCTGGTAGTAAACGAGGAAGCGTCTAGCATGCAGCAACTCCAGCAAACCGTCCAAGCAGCCGGCAAGGCTGCCCAACAATCTCAAGCCGAGCTAAAACTGCTACAAACCGCACTAACGATGGCTCAAGGTGATACCGTACAAAATCCTCTTTCAAATCTAAAACGAATAGGTCGTAGGGCACGCGGGCAACGCCCAACAGGTACTGGACGGCACTCAGCAACAGTTGGAGGAGAAGGAGAAGATACTGGACGCAGAGAAAGCGAGACTGGAGGAGCTGAACAAGGAAGTGAAGACCGCCAAAACTGATCTGACCAAGACGAAGGACGCCGCGAAAAGGGCGGAAGGTGCGGCTATGGAGGCCAAGCAAAATGCCAACAGGAACAAGAGAAACAGGTTGCAGATAAGGAGGAGGAGGAAGTGATTTTTGAGTGCAAATATTTTTTGAATAATTTATACAATTTTCTAAATATTATTTTACGCTCAGGATATTTCCAAGAGAATATAAATTTTATGATGGATTGATGGCAGTTCCTATGTCTATATATTACAATACACCATAATTAAGTACTTCCACATCACCACGCCAGTGGTTATTAATTAAATTGATGTGCTACCTCAAAACAAGTTCGAATTTATTTTTGAATTTGACCAACAACTAAAAATTTGGTGCACAACCGTGGCAGCTGCGAAAAAATGTCAAGAGGCACGTTTTTTTGAGAATTAATGGCTATTTTGAAATAATGACTTTGGACAGGGCCGTAGGTACTGGTTTTTCTAAATTAATGAAAGGGAAATTCCACAACTCGGCCACTGGTTATTTTTGGGCCTTCATATTATCACCAAATCTGCTACCCTATAAAGTGGTGCTATATACCAAATTTGGTTTAAATATCTCCATTACTTGGGACAGTATAAAAAATAATCGATATTTTTTTGAAACTTTCAACACCTTGTATCTTTAAAACCAAGTGTTTACGGACCTATTTTTACTATTTTTTAAATAACATGACAAGTTCCTATAAAAAAATTTCCCAGAGGGCCCCCTACGGAGATACATGGTGTTGAAATATATATTTTTTAAATTAAATTATGGCAATATCTCCCAAAATAATCAAGCTGCTGAACTAAAATTTGACAGTGCTGTGTTTTAGCCGATGGAGAATAAGCTGAAGGCATCAATTTTTACGTATATCACAGAGGGCGCCACTTGCATTCTTTTTGGATCGTGTTATAGCTCGTAACTTTTTTGAGGTTATCTTTTTGGTCTTGCAGGTCCATCATTTTAGTGCACATTTTCATTTTGCAACAAAAGTGTACTCTTGTTATATAAAAAATATAAAATCAACCGTTGGCGTTGAAATTGGTAAAACGTTCCTCAAAACACCTGTTAACTTCAACATTCGAAACATAAAATCTTCACCTACCGCTTTCAAACGTTACAGATCGACTGTACCATTTAAAATGAGAAAAAATCCCTATGAACAATGTACCAAAAATTATTCGCCTTCAAAATGGAAAGGATTTGAATTTCACAAAATTTGCACACCCTATTTCAAGAAAACCAATGCTGTTTTGACCAATGTCCAATGGGTATTTTTTTCCTTATTTTGAATGTACAGTTGATCTGTAACATTTGAAAGCGGCAGGAGAAAGTTTTATGCTTTGAATGTTGAAGTGCACGTTTCGCCAATTTAAACGCAAACTGTTGATTTTATCGTTATGAAACAAGAGTACCTCTTTGTTGAAGAATGAAAAGATGTACTAAAATGATGGACCTGCAAGACCAAAAAGATAACCTCAAAAAAGTTACGAGCTATAACACGATCCAAAAATAGTGCAAGTGGCGCCCTCTGTGAGATGCGTAAAAATTGATGAATTCAGCCTATTCTCCATCGCCTAGAACACAGCAGTGCCAAATTTCAGTTCAGCAGCTTGATTTTTTTGGGAGATATTGCCATAATTTAATTTCAAAAAAAGAAATTCAACACCCTGTATCTCCGTAGGGGGATCCTCTGGGAATTTTTTTTATAGGAACTTGTCATGTTATTTTAACGTCCCCTGTATAAATCCGGGAGATTGCCCACATATTCTGGGACACCCTGTACTTATATCTTCTCTGTTTCCTTCATCTCTTTTTACTACTAATACCAGGTGCAGTTTAATATGGTTAAAAAAGTGTTTTGTCTCGTATTTTATTGCCGAAGCGCCTGTTCTCGAGCTACCATGGTAAAATATAAATGAACTCGCTTCGAACACAGTGATATACGGGGCACGATCTATTTAATAGCATTTACGACGCTCTGCTACTGGTAAAAATACCAGACTTATTTGCAGAAATCACCCGTATAAAATTCAAAGGTTTTTATGCTATTCCAAGTAACTTCATTTATACCATAACTACATGATAATTATTGTTATCTACTAAAGAACATAGTTAACATTACTATAAAAGAGTGTCGTTGAGAGGGGGTGCAAAGGGGTGAATTTTAAATAGCGATTGTTGATATTTTTTTGAAATTTTATATTAAATAAATATAACTTGAATTTGTGGATCTTCTAATAGTTGCCTAATATGCTACTTTACAGTTTACTAAAATTCTCAAAATAATAGTTATTTATGTACCAAGGCACTGAAGTTCAACTTTTTATGACTCATGTGGAGTTTAGTTGCTGAGGCCTCTGGCCGAGGCAAATAAACCACATGAGTCATAAAAAGAACTTCAGTGCCGAGGTACATATTATATTTTTTTTGAAATCGGAAAAAAAAAGTTTTATTAGGCAAGAAAATAATATTAAGGGATCACCCGTCCATGAACCGACTACGCGCGGCGTTGCTTGACTTTGACGATCGCGCTATCTAAGACAAGTATGATGAGACACGGCACCTTCTGACAGAAAAACCAAACTGCTGCTTCTTGTATAGCCTACACAAGAAATCTATTGATATTCAAATTTACTAAAATATGTATATTGAAGGATTGCGCTTCTATAGGAAACAATTTCGCAATGTGTACGAAAAGTTAAATGAGCCTTTGACGGCCGGGTTTTGAATATTTGGTCACTTTTGACGGGCGATTTCTCCGCGTCTGACGTTTGATGTTTACATCTCGCCAAGGCCTACTTATTGAAAAAATCGTACAATAATGGGCTACATTATTGTACGATTTCTGTGCTTTTAATGACGATTTTGGGACATTTTAATGCCGATTTCAAGAAAAATAAAAAATTGTTCAAAAATTTCAGTAGAATATTAAAATGCTCTTTTACATTTTACCCGATATCTCCCTGTGGAGGACCTTCTTCCCGAGTTACTAGACTGTATGGATATTATCGGGGAGCGCCTGAGCGACGGTCTGAGGCCCATCCGTGAAAAGATCGGTTCCTTATCAATACCCGGTGATGAAGAATAATTCCCCAGCGTGCCAAAACGGGACAAATATTAATCCCGGAGAACTGGGGTGGATGGGATTTATATAAGCCATGTTTAGCGAATTAGGGTCATGTACCAAGGGAAGGAGAAATCCAAGGAGTACCCAGAATATCCAGGTTAAACTTTGTCTAGTGAGTATAATAGATGGTGGGAACCAACGACTTGAACTAGATAAACCGATTCAACCGTAGACAAAATATAATTAGACACATTTTTGTTAAGAAAATACTTCGTAGAATTCAACAATCTGATATTGTTTGATATTTAATTGTTGTTGAAATGTTGGACTCCTAGTATGCGTAAAATTGTTTATTTGATATTGCCAGTAAATTTACTAATACAATCTGCGAGAAAGTGGACTGTGATGATGTATTTATTTGACAAACAGATCAAATTTCCAAGTCGCTCATAAAAACGATTTTCGTAGAGAAAAGCGACGAATCTCCTCGCAAAATATTTTCCATGGAATAAACTTGAGATCGCAAAGAGCCAAAAATGGCATTATTAATTTAATATCACTTTCAGTTTGCGTTTTTGCTGATATCGCGATTTTTTGGTAAAATTATTATTCCGATGGTTCTATGGCTGGATCTAGGAAAAGCACTGTTGTTAAAATTCCGTTTAAGCTGAAGCAGCGCATGAGAAAGTCTTCTTGAAGATTCAGGAAACTTTTGTCGTAGTCCTAGCAAAGTATAGAAATACTAAAGTCGGCTCACTTCTTTGATCTCTCGGAAAAGCCGACAATTTTTTGCGACCGGTCGTAAATAAGCGTCACCTCGCACGCTTCGCATTTACGAGAGCGACTAAACGAAATCGCCGTCAAGCTAGTTATACGGGGGCAGGTTCATATTGACTTTCCATTATTTACCAAAGTCTACAAATATTAGTATACCTGTTTGTAGATTTTGGTACAACATTATTTGTGTAAGTAAGTGTACCGTTAGTTTTTGGTAGGTACAGTTAAATTAAAATGCAAGGTAGCTATTACCAGAATCTACATAATTAGTAGGTGTATCTGTAGACTTTGGTTGGAACATGAATAAAAATTCAATTTTTTATGTTTTACGTTCATTTTTAATAAAGGCTAACAAAACATAGAGCAGACAAAAACATAAATAACAAATAAATATTTAACCACAAAGAGTTAAACTAATCATATCTACTTTTTCATCCTGTAGTAAATATTTTGATATTTAAATTGACATAAACAATACAGAACAAAATATTACGCATACGTACCTACACAAGCATGCGTCTTACCATAAGCTTCTGGCAATAATCTTAATAGGACAGCCGAGGGGACAGCAGTTTTTACTAAACGTTTTCCGGACGAAGTGAATGACCTTGCAAATTCTTAAAAGTTTTATATGCCTCTTCAGGTGGAATATTCGCAAATTTATGTTCTCCGATGAACCCTAAGGCTAAGGCATTCTTCCATTGCTGGCAACTTCAAATTTTCAATATTTTAATATTATAAATATCTCTATTATTCTTCAATTAATACCTAAGTATTCAAATGTCACATAAAAATGTCTTAATTTTTGTAGGTAGGTACCTCAAACTGAATCTTACCTAGGAAATGAAAAAAGGTAATATAGTCTTTTGAACTGGTTTTACAGCCATCCGCACTGCAGTAAAAAGCGTTACTAGGCATCACTACAACACAGTCACGGTCGGTCGGTAATATTTTGCGGTAATATTTTGGGCGCACCCGGTAGAATGTGAACGAACCGCTCTCAGCTTCACTGTGTACAGCTTATTTTCTTATATTATAAGATATCGATCTGCTCGATAAGGAGGGGAGCGGGAGAGGGCAAGAGGGAAACGCTTGTTTACACAAGGCCGAGTGCCCGGACTTATTAGTATATCTCTGGACGCTGGTCCTAGGGCATCGTAGCAGATTTTTCGGGACATAGCCCTACTTATAGATATAGGCCAATTTTTACTATCTACGCCTATGGCCACACTGTCTGTCACTTGACAAATTTGATAACCTCAAATCTGTGTTTGATGCAAGCAAGACAGAATTTACATAAAAATTACGAAATAACGTTTATTTAGACCAATGCCTGAGATGTTGACCCAGACGATATATTTTATACAGCATTCATATGAGACGTTTTGACTTCGGTTGCGACCAATTCATCCAATAACACCGATTTTGTTGTTGACAAGAGAAGAACCGCAGCAATGAGGTCCTTGAGGTTGTGGACGATAATTCTGGTGATTTTGATTGTGCTGAACAACCTTCTGATGTCGACAGTGCTCATATTGACAGCAACGCACAGAATAAAGGTGTCCTCAAAGCACAGACAAAATGAGACAAGCTCGACGCCGAAGCCGTCGTCCAGCACACCCGAGTTTTCTGGTTCTGGAAATAATTCATTAACCGAAGAGCCCCTTCCTTCTCCTTCTAATAGTGAAAGTGTTAGATATTAGAAATAAGTCCGCAATAAATATAAGTTGAGTGAGGGACATGTCGTTAATTTGATTATTAGTATTATGCAGTAAATCCCTTTTTTTAACTCCCTTTAATAGCTTGACTTGTATGTATGGATGTATGTAACTAAAGTCTATCCAAGTTACAGAGGCAGTAGATATAAACAAAGTCACATGACCGCCTTGCGATCGATTACAAGGGTGGGACTAATATGTGATTCCAAGTGGCTTGTAATTCTGAACTAATTCTTTTAGAAGTTCTAAAAATTGTGTTTTTACCTTTCGTGGATCTTTATAAATTTCCTTAAATTAAGTAGCAAAATAAATTTACAGAATATACTGCTCGCGATCCGATCTAAAATATGCAGGAAACTCGACTGAGGGAAGAGCCGGCCCTGCATTCTGCTCGCCGCGTAAACACTTGACATTTTATGACGGCCAGACCATTAAGAGAATAGGTCACGTGGTGGCCAATGTTTTGATCCACTACCTCTGTAACTTGGATAAACTTTAGGCGTTGACTGACATTAATCAACGCTTTAGGTAAACAAATGTAGCAAATCGATTTACTTATAATTATAAAGTGCTGTAACTTTTTTATTTTTCAAGACTGAGATCTCCCATTTGGCCCAGATGTAGAAAATCACAAGCTGCTTCTTTGGAGCTATTTAGTTCAAAAAATGTCATAAGGCACAACGGCCTACTGCAACTCCGCGAATAGGGCCAATTTGTAATATTTTAGTTCGCGTTCCAGTTATCAAAAAAGGTTTATTATGTTGGTGCGTTAATTTTGTCCAGGAGTTTATAACACTATACTACATAATATATAGTGGCGGTTCAGCTTTGACACTATAGACGGATAGAAGATAATTTCGTTGACTGACGTATTAATAAAGACTGTTTACAGCTGTAGCTGTCACGTCCGACACTTTTTTGGCTCACCATGCGCTTTCCGGAGACAAAATACAATGCGAAATACATTGTTGACCATAGGCGCCATCTGTTTTACAGAACATGAAGCTGTAGCCGTGAGAAGTCTTATAAAAATACGTCAGTCAACGATAACATTCTTCTGTCCTTTGAAGAAAAGCATTTTGAAATATTTCTACGACAACGTACCTACATCAAGAGCATATTTTTGGTTATAAATATAGTCAAACCTGGATCAATACTATATTAAACACCTGTGCATAGCGATGTTTCAAGCGATCGCCACTGGCGCCACACGACGAAACAAATTTACACGGTGGTTTAATGTTCAAACACCATTGCTCTTTTATAAAATAAAAACATGCAAATGTGTCGGTTACAACGAATTTAATATCCAAAATAAAATAAAATATTTGTTTGTTATGTCCCTCTATATTTGACAAGTTCGCATGGCATATTTCCATACACTTTCTTAAGGAAAGCGAGTCTAAAAAGCAAGCAAGAGTATTTGGTACCTTTTGGTTTTAAATGAAGTCCATGGCTAGTTGTAGTGTAAGGAAGTATAAAACTCATTAGATTTTTCAGTTTCTTCTTTATATGGAGGACTATTGGTTCGCTTTGGAGCTATAAACAAAATTTTCTATTTTCATTCTTGCATACGTTACAAAATACTCTTCCAAAATTATATCTAGAATTTTCGCTTCTTCATCTGGTTGATCAGATCATCCCATAATTCCAAAATAGTGTTTATTCTTCGGAAATTCACCTAATGGTCTGTGCAGGGTGCATATACCATTTTCTTCATGTGCATGGAAATTTCATATTATCACAAACAAATCTACCTATAAAAGCTGTGTTAATTGGATAAAACAGCCAAATACTAGACGCAAAGACAATTCGTTACTGTGAAAAGAAGGCAAATCGTAATAAAGCTGGATATTTAAAATTTGGGACCTTTTAAAAGCCAGTAACTGACATACCAGTAACCAGAGAACACAATATGCATTTTATATAACCTAAAATATAATAAGTCGCCATTTGAAATGAAATATGACGTCATGCTCAAAGGTCCAGAAATCTACTTCATAAAATATGTGAGTGCACCGGGCATGTCATGGACGTCCCAATAATTTGTCAAATAGACAGAAATAACACCTGAGAACTCCATACAAAGATTTTAACCGAAATGCCCCCACTTACGATATATACGATCATTCTGGTTATTTTGATGGTGGTAACCCACTCGATACTGATGGGAATGTTGATATACAAGGGGTCCTTCGTTGGAAGTGAGTGGTGGTTAGAGTCGTATCAACAGTCTAATGGTAATTAATTATTAGAGTTGAGTTCAAGTACTCCATTAAATTTTGAAATAATTATGATGACAGTAAACACTAAATAAAGTCTGCTTTGTTATGTTAGTTGTTTGTCATTCATTAAAAATTGTAAATGTTGACTGCTCAAAAATGTGATATTAGGTAGGTACACTAAAATATAGTAGGTATCTACTTGAAAGTGGCAAAAAAAAGTAAGGATAAGCCAATTTTTGTGAGGGTGAATAGAAGATCATAAATAAGGGTGTCCAAATTCGTATTTTTTCAACAAAATTTCCTTGTGTAACGTAGGCCATCCTAAAAAAACCGTTACCTTCGATATCTGGCCTCCTATTGGTCGAATTTCATTACCTTTTGGTTTTGTTTTGTTTTGCAGGGAAAAATATTTTTTATTAGCTTCAACGGAAATTTAACAAAAAATGTTAGGTAACTGTTTTAATTGTCTATTCTAGGAAAGCGTAGAAGGACCACATACTACTTCTTTTAGAATACACACTTTTGTTACGAAATTTCGTAAAAACTTTCTGAATTTCAACTTTTCACACTTTTTACCAAATTTCGTAGAAAAAGTGTGAATTCAAATTGGCGAATTTTATTATAATTTTCTGGATCCATTTAATAATGATATATTGCTGAAGTGTAATTATGTTTTAAGCTCCATCGATTCAGTTTTGGATTTATGTAAGGCATCGTTTACGTTAGAGACGTATTGTATTTATGAACTCGTGCATCTTTAACAGAAACAAGTTGCTAGCTGACCTGTATATGAGAAGATGTTTTTAAATAAAACAATGTAAAATGGTTGATATGCATTTGTTCTACATAAAAGAAAACATTTCACAATAAGTATAAAAAATTACCTACCAATTTAACTGTACCTGTATAAAATATAGTACCCTTGTCTCCGTTAGACCAGATATGTTTATAAATAGAAAGGTGTTACATGCTTTTAAAATTATTCGGACAACGTTATTAAAAAACACTGTTGTCAAATTAATAATATCGCTGTTATAAATATAATTTTGAGAAAGAAACTATTTTGCAGTTATAAATACACCAATCGTTTGAATAAAATGTATACAGTCAGTATCTAAGTAAAAAATTCAAGAAAAATTGTACTTGGTAGTTAAATATCATAAAAAAATTATGAGAATTTGTACAAGAGTAATATACAGAGTGGGGAAAATTACATGAAATATTAAACAATTTATTAATACTTTGATTTAAAAAAGTGCTATACATCGGTGGGTAATAAAAAATGTTAGACATAGACCGCCAAATCCGATTCAGTAAAAATTGTAGTTAAACTCTGTAGAATTCTCGAATCCTTTGGTTAGTGAGACATTAGTAGTAAGTACCTATATCAATTTTTTATTATTAAAAATATTACTCAGTTATAACTTATTCGCTTTAAAGTCAGTGGCTTTGGCCTTTTTCGATTTTTTAAATATTTTAAAATAGTACCTTTGAAAATGAAATTATGTAAGCTTGAAAGTTTTTGACTATGCCTGTGAAGGTCTCACAAAATGATTAACCGACGCCTATGAAGGTTTCAAAATATAAAGAACGAATACGAAAAGTTGACAAGAAGGAGGAAAGTCCTTTTTTAGTACCGAGACGGCTAATTGACCTACTAACAATTAGCATATTATTGAAACGTGCTGAAGGATATGAAAATATAAAAAAAATATGTTACACTTGACGAGTTTATTGCCATTCTAAAATATTTTCCAAGCTGACAGAGGTAATTATTTCAAAAAATATTCAAAATCCTGGGTACTTTTGTGCTCTCTGTAACTACGAATTAAAGCTTATTTTGTTTTTCTTTACGATTTCTGGGTTTCTTTTAACGTTTTCAACGGTCATAGCTTATACAGGGCGTTCAGAAAATAGCTTCAAACATGGCAAAAATACGGTTTTTGGAAGTACCCTGTACAAACGCCGAGAGATATTTTAAAATTATTTCTTTTCAGTTTGATTAGGGCTCACATAAGCCATCAATTCCCACGATTTCATGGCCCTGCCATATGCAGGGCGTTCCCAATAAAAATACAAAAATCGAAAATAATCGTTTTTTCTCTTGGCGTTTTTTTTACATTTTTTTCTACAATTTTAACTTATGTCTATTAAAAACCATAAACAATATTAAATTTTAGAAAGTATTTTCAATAAACAACACCTTTTTTTATTTGAAAAAATTTAAAAATTGATTGGTATCCACGTATTCAGGGTGCTCTTTATTAAAAATACTTTCTAAAATTTATCATTGTTTATGTTTTTAATAGGCATAAGTTAAAATTGTAGAAAAACATGTAAAAAAACAACAAAAGAAAAAAAAACGATTATTTTCGATTTTTATATTTTTATTGCAAACTCCCTTTGAATTGATGGCTTATGTGAGCCCTAATCAAACTGCAAAGAAATAGTTTTCAAATATCTCTCGGTGTTTGTACAGGGTAATTCGAAAAACTGTATTTTTGCCATGTTTGAAGCTATTTTCTGAACGCCCTGTATAAGCTATGATCGTGAAATATATGTGGTTTTCGGGTATGGCCAATACGACTGTGCTATTCATTTTTTTGCAGAGATTTATATTCCCAATTATCAATTGCTAATATTCTCGTGTGCATTTCTGTAAAGAATCATCTCACATTTAAAAGTTTTTGACTACGCCTATAAATTAACAAACTTTTTACGAAATTTCGTAAATTAAGTGTGAATTCTAAAAAAAGTAGTGGCCCCTACGTTTTCGTAGTAGATATCTGGTATTTTTTGGTAGGGCTAGTAATATAAAATCTATAAAATCGATAATTTAAAGGTCAAACTGTTAAAGAACGTTGATTTTGATTTTTTCTTCTTCTTCTTTGATTTTTTCGTGGGTTTAAACCTAATTTCGTCGCATTGCTTTCGTATTCAACGCCATCTATCGAAGACAGAAGAAGTAGTACCTTAAAATGGTCGATTCTATTTTATTAGAAGAGTGAAACAAAATGAAATATGCCAGGGCGGTCTAGTGCGAAAAAGGCCCGTTATTATTATCGTGTTTTCGCCCGCGTCGCGTGCCTCGCCACCCGGAGCCGAGACCCCGGGAAAACTTTCGGTTTCCGGGGCGGGCGCATGCGCGGCGACCCCAAGGGGTAGTGACCTGGATACGGGCCTGCAGCGGGCCACCGCCAGGTGCATTGATTTACCACGGACTGGGGCACGTCTTGCCGGGGGTCGTGGGGGTGGGGGAGGGCGGTTGTACGGGGGGCGGGCGGGTGTATAATGCAGACCTTTTCGCCGAATGAAAAGGGCGAGTTTAGAAGTTCGGGTTTTCAGGATAAAAGCAGCGAAAAATATAAATAATACGCCCAAAAAAATAAAACGGCACAACGAATTTTTTTCAAGAATATGATTTTTTTAATACTTGAAATTTTTGCCGGCAGTGTGACCCATTTATTTTCGAATCACCCTGTGAAAAGTTTAATAATCTTGCGAAGTCTGTGCACGCCACTGGATGTAGCACCCCTCAAAACGTGGGATTTTATCAAAAAATTTCAAATAATACGTAACGATTGTGTAGAAAACTCAAAAATGCACATTACGAACAGTTTTTTTTCTAAAAAATCGCTAATGTGGTTTATTAAAATTTTGCTCCTATAAAACTGGCATAGTAGGCATCGGATATTTTATAAAATATGCTATTCTGGCTCAAAAAATGCAGTTTTTCCGACTGTACAAAGTGTTCCCGTATAGTTTGACCCACCCCTAGAGCCTTTATTTTTCAAGTTCGAAAAAAATTACTTAAATGAAAGTTATAGGGTACCAAGGTGTATTGTCCCAAAAATAATGGATTGACAGGAATGCTCTTGCCTAAGTTGAAATGTTTTTCTATGGCAACCTTGATTAAATATAAAGATCGTATTTAACTGCAATTTGGAATATCACGCGAGTGCTTAGAGCAAACATAAAACATATTTACATTGTTGGAATCGGAAAAATGCGTGCAATTCAAAATTCCACAAGTATGCAGGGTGTTCCATTAAAAAAAGTAAGTTAATATTTTTTCATAAATTTCCGACGCTCATTGGTTTTATCTAGTAACAGATCCTAGCGGTTCAGAAAAAAACCTACAACTTTCATTTAACTAATTTTTTTCTAACTCGAAAAATAAAGGCTCTAGAGGTGGGTCAAAATATACGGGAATACCCGAGATAACGTGATAAACCCGATTTTCTCGGTAATTTTAAAGTTATTCATGATTCGAAAACCAGGTTTCTGTAGAATTTTCCGAGGAATTCGAAGGAGTCGTGAAACTTAATATACCGGGTGTTGTTAAAAAGTTATTTAAAAAATACCGTTTCCCAAAAAATTGTGAAGTTGGATTTTAACACGAAATGTTAGTAATGAGTAATCGGGGAGTAACGAAAAAGTATCGGTTTTCATTTTTGACCTCCGGTTTTACCGGAAGTGAGCATCACTTTGTCAGACAACCTGTATATTTTGGGTTTTTAAGTCCCTTTTGTTCTACCAATTTCAACTTTAAATATTTATATCTAAAGATACATTTTTAGCATTCCATGCAAAAATGTGAATTTGTCATATTCGACGAAATTTATCAAAAATAAAAATTTACTGCTTGGGTATTTTGCTTGGTGGTTTTGCAAACATTTTTTTGCAATTTTTTGTGTACATTTTTTTCTTATGTGTACATTATTAGATTCTCTACAACTTTTCCCTTCACTACTTTACGAGATATAGATAAAAGATCACCACTAGCTAAAGTGCTTTATAAGGGCGAAAAAAAGTTCTTTAAAACAAGCCGATTTTAAAGAAATTTTTTTTCACCCTTATAAACACTTAAGTTAGTATGGTTAAGTTAAAAAAAACTTCATAAAGGAAAGTTGTAGAGAATGTACTTAATAATGTACACATAAGAAAAAAAATGTACAGAAGAAAAAAAATTGAAAAAAAAAGTTTGCAAAACCACCCCTCTGGCGGGGTTCGTAACACGACTTCGATGGTGATTTTTTGGGGTTATACTCAGGACGCTACCCACAACCAACCCTGAAAATATCTACCGGTTAAGAATTTTTTTCTCCATTTATAATTTTCTTGGACTAATTTAATAATTTTTTAACCATTTCTGGGCCTCAGTTGCGGACAACTTATAGGAACGGACACTGGATTTCGATGGTGGGGTGAAAGAGGAACCCCAGTTACATAATATTATGTATGTAGTATTTTGGAACATAACTGCGTTAAATTTTCGAATATCTTGTTAAAAGGATCGGCGACACATCTGAAGGTACGAACGATTGCTGTAATACAGCGTAAGATATTACCTACGTTCTTTCCACTTTACTTCCTTTTGTAAGAATACCCCGCCTGCATGAATAAAAGAACTTCTCCCCCCCAGTCGAAAATTCGAAGGTAAACATTTCCTTTCCACCGCAGCCGCAACACGGCAGCTTGTCTAGCTTCGAGCGGCTTTTATAATGTCGACCCCTCAGAGAAATAACCAAGGATAGAGGGAGCAACAGCCTCAAAATACATACGTTTGTAGTCAACCAACATCTTATGCAAATTTACCGAAGTAAACAAACATTAGGCCCCTGTGTACAACGTTTACCTGAGATAGGTTATGTCCTGAGAAATATCAATGTAGCCACATACCACACACTTTCTGCGTCCCATTGTATACAAAATCAGTCACTATATCCTAAATACTAATAAATAGCCTTTAAATTAACAGAAAAACAATTTAAAACGGGAGAAATGCATACGTAAACAATCGGAAAACTTGACATGCAGGGCATACACAAAACAAATATCGCTGAGTTAACGGACGCGGCGCCCGCGGCAGCAAAAGCAGCGTTTGTGACGATTTTATTGAAGTGATAATTAGATACTATAATTACACTGCAATTTAGTTTTAGCTTAAAATTGTTACAAACTAGAAATTAATAACTATATTTGGTAATTTAGCGTTATGGGAGGTGTGCCTTCATTGAATCCCATTATTAAACCCTTCTATTTTGAAATGAAATGCTGTAAACAATGGAGTACGCGGCATCACTCAAAAAGATGTTGGCTTTGTTTACTTTTTGTTCTTACTCCCTCTATCCTTGGTTATTTCTCTGAGGTCGACCCAGACTCTCGCCTTCCACGCTGATCCGTTGCCCCGGTTTTTAAGGATGAGGGGAAAAGGATGATGCCCCGGCGGGGCCTTTTCTTTATACGAATATTCTCTCCGGATAAAAAATACTGGCGGTTTTCGGAAGAACCGCGTTTAACTCCAGTGATATCCGATTTTCAGTCTAAGCTGGTTCGTACCTACCCTTTTTTTTTGTTAAATGAAGTGCAGTAATGAACTATTACGTAGTACAGGGTGTCCTATTTTGGGTGTTTTTGGATATTTTTCTCAAAAATCTCGGTTATTATTAAAGCTATAGAGGGTTGCGATTTTCACGTCACTGTACTACTTTTTTGAGAGGAATTTGGTGGGCCAATCAGATTTTAGATAAGTTTTATAGTTTCCGCGCATTGGCGCATGACTGAAATTTTCGATTTTTTGGAAACCTCTCTCCTGGCTACAACTTATATATTATATATATATATTTTTAAATGGAAACCATAGTTAATATCTCAAAAACTACTAACGCTACCAAAAAACTAATTATTCCATTCGATTCTACGCCAAAAAATCTACAAAACTAGTTGATTAAATTTGTCGATATATACAGTGTGACCCATTTGTTTTGGGGTCAGTCTGTAAAAAGTGTATCAATCGTGCGATTTGGCTGATTTTTTTTTTAAATTGTAGAGCTCGATGAACTGCACATTTTGAACAAAAATTGCCTGGTTCGCATAAAATCCAAAGCCTACTATGACCGTTTTTATGAGCAAAATTTTAAGAAACCATATTAGCGTTTTTTTTTTTTGAAAAAATCTGTGTGCGCCAATGGATTGAGCACCCCTCGAAATGGGTATGTACAAAATTTCATCAAAATATTTCAAGTAATAACGATTTTGTAGAAAAATTAAAAATGCAGCCAAGGTACGTCTTTATTTTCAAAAATTCAAAGTTGGCCATGGAAAATAATTGAATTGTAATAATACAACCTTATGCTTATAAACACAAAACATAAAAACAATTAAAATTATAAAATTTTTGTAACTTCTACCAAGCCTCCATTTTCTACAATGCATTTGTCGTTCCTCTTGCGTACATTCAAAATTACATTTCGTATTTGCTGTGGAGTAATTTCTTCACAACTACGGTTTATCCTAGCTTGCAGTTCTTGTAAATTATGGGGTCTTGACTTATAAACATTTTGCTTAAGTGTACCCCAAAGAAAAAAATCTAAAGGAGTTAAGTCCGGAGATCTCGGTGGCCACTCACAGAAAGGACTATTTCGCCCTATCCAACAGTTTTCAAAATTATTATCTAGCCAGTTTCTGATTAAACGAGCATTATGAATAGGACTGCCATCTAACTGTAACTTTAAATTTAAACGGTATCTTAATGGTAACTCATCTAAAGCATTTCTAAATTCAATTTCTAGAAAATTCAAGAAGCCAGCCGCATTCAAATTCCCTTCAAAGAAAAATGGGCCAATTATTCTGTCGCGTAGTATTCCACACCAAACGTTAATTTTTTGTGAATATTGTCTCCTTGCATTTATTATAAACTCTGGATTTTCAGCTGACCAGTGACGGCAGTTTTGACTTGATACTACACCATTTGTAGTAAACGTGGCTTCGTCGGTGAATAAAATTTCATTTAAAAAGTTGCCATTATGGAGATATTCACCTTGCAGCCAATAGCAAAATTCTAATCTTCTCTCCTCATCTCCTGGTTCCAGGGTGTGCAAAAATTTTGGCTTAAACGGTTTTATTTTGTTTTGTCTCAAACATCTCCTTATTTATACTCTCTCTGGGTATATGAAGGTCTAAACTAGCCGTTCGAACACTATTTCGAGGATTGTCACTAAAGTATTGCAGAATTTGATTGTTATTTTCAACAAGTCCACGGCGTCCATTTTGCCTAATTTTTAATAAATTTTTAGAAATCGATCCAGTTTCATCAAAAATATTGTTTATACGTTGTACAGTACTTCGACTCACTGATCTACCTGGGTGTCTATTGTTAAATTCGGCCGCAGCTTCTGCTGCCGAGCGCTCGTTGTCGCCCACGGGTCGAACAATTTCTATTTTGTCTCTTATGCTTAAATATTCCATAATTATGATAATTAATTGTATTGAGCACAAACAATTTCTGAACTCAATTTAGGCAGTTTGACACTTAATAAAAGTAAACAATTCAATTATTTTCCATGGCCAACTTTCAATTTTTGAAAATAAAGACGTACCTTGGCTGCATTTTTAATTTTTCTACAAAATCGTTATTACTTGAAATATTTTGATGAAATTTTGTACATACCCATTTCGAGGGGTGCTCAATCCATTGGCGCACACAGATTTTTTCAAAAAAAAACGCTAATATGGTTTCTTAAAATTTTGCTCATAAAAACGGTCATAGTAGGCTTTGGATTTTATGCGAACCAGGCAATTTTTGTTCAAAATGTGCAGTTCATCGAGCTCTACAATTTAAAAAAAAAATCAGCCAAATCGCACGATTGATACACTTTTTACAGACTGACCCCAAAACAAATGGGTCACACTGTATAAGTTGTAGCCAGGAGAGAGGTTTCCAAAAAATCGAAAATTTCAGTCCTGCGCCAATGCGCGGAAACTATAAAACTTATCTAAAATCTGATTGGTCCACCAAATTCCTCTCAAAAAAGTAGTACAGTGACGTGAAAACCGCAACCCTCTAACTTTAATAATAACCGAGATTTTTGCGAAAAACACCGAAAAACACCCGAAATGGGACACCCTGTACAAAGCACCGTGGGACTAAAAAACATTCTTTAAATACAAATTTTTGGTCCTATTGTCCTTTGGGGTAAACTTTGATTGAGTATGCATTATTTGAGAGAAGTGAGATTGACAGAAGCATTAAATTCTTTCTTAAATATGTGTAGCATAATATAAATATATAAGAACCAGTAGGGTATTCAGATTTGAACCGGAACTGGGAACAACCCTGTAAAGTTAATATAATATAAACATCCTAAAAATGTCCCACTAATAAAGAAATCAGAAAAAAACAACAACTTTGTACCGTTTTAAAATATTACCTAAATATGGGGTATCGCACTCTTGTAAAGTTTCTTATGTTTGATTTTTCGAGAAAAAATCATTCTTGATAAAAAAAATTATGCGTGTTCTTAAAAAGTTAACATTATTAATACTGGGTGAAAAAAAAAAAAACGTTACTTAGCATATAGGAGTAAACTGCCTCTATTTATGTAGAGGTATTGAACAAATTTATAAAAAAAACAATCAGCGTGGTAAGTTACTTAGGTTTACAAAATTTCAAAGCGTTAGGTCTACTTTGATTTTTTGTTTGTTTTCTTGTTTTTTTTTTTCGATTAAATGGTTTTCTATAAATAGTATGACAAAACTGTATTAACAAAAATTAATCCGTGTAGGAAACTATGTACGATGACAAAATTTTGACAATCCTGGCCTACTTTGAGTTTTCTCCAATATTTTCCAAAATACAAAGTAGGTCTAGAATAAGAATATTTCTTTTCATATTATCATTTGCGTAATTCACTCTCTTTTGTGTTGTATTTTTACAATAAAAGAAGATTTCTTTCTACAAATTTTTATTTCAGACTCTACTTTCAGGCTATGGTTCTAAACAAAAAATTTCTTATAAAAAAACAGGTAGATACAGGGTGTTCCAGATAAGACGTTACGCTCAATAATTATCGCCGTATAATTTTTAAAATAATTATTTTTATATAAAACTAGGTATGTTGGATAGGCTGGTTTTACAGTCATTCTAAGTTCTTAGTTTGTTTTAAAAGTGTCCATTTTAGGGTCTTTCCGGAAAAGTGCGCTGGACTGGCATCTAAATATGGCCTCGGCAAAGATATGACTTTTATTTTTCTTATGGGCGCCCTATTGGATTTTTGCATTTTTGAAAAGAATATACTTTTTCCGGTAAAATGACCTGTCACACATTATGCTTTAGTTTCTTCTTCTTGTCATAATGCCAAATTACCTAATCGTTTTTGCATAGAGTGCCTTATTGTCAACATTTAATCGATCTAAAGAAACATAAGCCTCATAACGTTCGACAGTTCAGTACAATTTTAAGTGTCATGGATACTTTCTTTTACTTAAAAAATGTCATTTTCATATGAAGGAAATCGTGGCATGTGACATGATTCCAATTATTTCTTATTCCTCAAATAAAAAATGCGCTTGTATGAGCAGCGCTTTCCCAAAAACCTCAGCCACATGTTACATATTTTTTCTTATATGGTAAATGACGAATAAATAACAAGGTCACAGACCATGTACTTTCGTGGTATGTATGGTATAATTTTTTTAACCAATAAATTTAACATTAACTGAATTTTTACTGAACCGTTAAACAATAGGTATTCCAAAGCACACTTCGCAACAATGGGTATCTAGGCTCATGTTTCCAATGCACTATATGCAAAAACGATTAATTTTACATTACGGCAAGAAAAACAACGTAAAGCATAATGTGTGTCACGTTATTTTAAACAGGAAAAATTCTTCATAAGAAAAAAGTTGATCGTCATATCATAACGACAATTTTCAGTTTTTTATGCTCAAATGTGCTCCTTCTTGGGGTTCCTTATTCAAAGAATTCTGCTCTGTTATTTTCAAGGACTACGCAAAAAAATCGTCAGAATCTTCGCAAGTTTGGGTCGAATTTCCAGAAGCCTTCTCAGCTATAAGGGGTAATAGATTTAATAGATATCCAAATCATCGATCCGGCTTTCTGTCCTCATTCGGATGGGAACTATGTCCCCCATTCGACTCTTCATCCCATATTCCCCATCGATAAACATGGAGATTTTACAGCGACACAGTTTTTTCAGCTGGCGACCGAGATCGAGGACGCCCGGGGAAATGCAAGGGGTGCGTGACCTTATTCCTCGCGTGGACTTTAACCCACATATACACGGCGGAAATCGGGACGCGGAGATTGCCGGTTAACGTAATCAAAAAACGACATGGGAAAAGGGAAAGTTGGCTCGTGATTTTTGTTTACATACAGCTTCGATATTTGTGTTGGACGAGAAAGTTTTGTGTGTGTTTTCAATAGATTTTTTCTAAGCGTGCTATTTAAGTCGTGGTTAAAAACCCCTGAAGTCACAAGCTGAATTCTTATTAGGTACGCTGTACGCTTAAATCCACATACCAATAACGTTGTTCTTGCACTCGATGCGCGTTTCGCTAACCAAGTTAGCATCATCAGGAGATGATTGTTTTAATTTATTGTTGACGTATGTATTTTTCGTGTTTTCAGTTGTTTTTTGCTAATTTATAGACTATTTATTATATAGTATTTAGGATATAGTGATCCATTTTGTATACAATGGGACGCTGAAAGTGTGTGGTGTGTGGCCAAATTGATATTTCTCAGGATATAACCTATCACTGGTAAACGTTGTACACAAGGACGTAATGTTTTAAGATGTTGGTGGACCTCAAACGGGTACAATTTGATGCTTTTCCTCCCTCAATCCTTGGTTATTTCTCTGAGGTTGGTGAACACCCCGCAAATCCATGCAATATCTTCCGTCTATTCAATCTCCGACTAAGTTAGTCGAAAACCACCCGCCGAACCATGAACTATGTTTTATCGGCCCCGAACATTCTGCCGGCTGGCGGACCTTGGCCAACGCCAACGTCGATTTCGGCCTCCGGTAAAAACAAAATCCCGGATTGATTAATGGGTCCGAAGGACCGTCCGGCGGTGCTTTCTTATCCCCCGACGTTCATTATACATATTACACGGAACATTGGTCAGACTGTGCGGGACCGGCGTTGGGATATTGTCGCTGGTCCGGCGACCCTGCCGGCGGATATCGAAAAGTGAGAGATTAGGCCGCCAAAAGGGGTGACCATCAAATCAGGGTGAGTTTTTTTCGATGACCACTATGGGGATCTCGCAAACTAGCAGAGCTAGAACAAAGGTTAAATGGGGAAAGAATTGCGGTTTTGAATCTAACGCCCCTTTTGGATTTTTAAAAAAGTTCATGGCTCACTAGATATTTTCAAACGAGTGATTTTTTGCTATTTCATCAGATCTCTGTATAGCTCCGTTATTTCTGATTATACAGAAATACTGTAGAGACAAAAATTGTAGATAATTTTGGGCTTAATAAGATAATCTTATCCAATTTTTTATGTTGTTTGTACTTTTTGACATATGACATAAACTTGTGTTTTTTTAAATGTAAGTCATAGTTGGCTGTAGCCTTATCAAATCGGCAATTTTTTGAGCTTTCCAAAGATATAATACTCTGCATAGTTATAAAAAATAAAAGAGCTAAGAAATTACCTAGATCAGCTCTATCCAATTAGTTGGATAGGGAGAAATACACCTATTTCTTGGCCGCCCCGATCTCCCGATTTGTCTGTTTTGGATTTCTTTTTGTGGGGAACAGTACAAAATAAATGGCCGATTTGATAAGGCCACAGCCAACTCTGATTTACATTTAAAAAAACACAATTTTATGTCTCAAAATATCTCAAAAATCACAAACAACATAAAAAAATTGGATCAGATGATCTTATTAAGCCCAAAACTATCTAGAATTTTTTTCTCTACAGTTTTTCTGTATAATCAGAAATAACGGAGCTACAAAAAATCTGATGAAATAGCAAAAAATCACTCTTTTCAAAATATCTAGTGAGCCATGAACTTTTTTAAATACAATACATGCTAGTTTCCGAGATCCTCATAGTGGTCATCGAAAAAAACTCATCCTGTATGACGGGTTTGCTCCAAAAACAGTTCCGTACCGCTTTTCAGCGATCTAATTGGTTGAAAACAGTTCTGGAAGCACTCTACTGCATTCTGATTCGCTAGAACTGGTTCAGAACTATTGTTGGAGCAGTACCTAATCATTTTTTACACTAGCACCTACAATACTTATATTACGTCTATTAAAAAAAATAAGTGAGGAATAAACAGACTTTCTTCTTTAACGTGAAGGTCGCGAAGGAAGGCGAAGGAGGCTTTCCATCATCTCAAATATTCTGACGTATTTACGTCTTTAGATTTTTCAGATGGGCAAACATGTTTTCCGAGACACAACGAACAAATCGCCTTCCTTCCAAATCAAATAACGAAAACACATCCATCGTTGACAGTCCATCCCCCGAAACGCATTAACAATCCCCTCCTTAAGTGATCGACTATGTTTACAATGTCCCCCACCCACGCCTCCTCGTCCGTCGCGGAAAATTCCAGGTTGGCCTTGACTTTGGGGGGGGTTACCTATCCGTCTCCATTCGGAACAATATGGCCGTCGCGATCGGCGGCCGCAATAAATACCCATCTCTATCCGGGTTCAACGGTCATATGGGGGGAATGATGCTGGGGATTTTTGGGGGGCTTGGAGTGTTGCACGGGGTCGACGAACCCCGCGGCGCTATAGCACAGGAATTATTCAGCATGGTTAGGCCCTAACGCTAAGGGGATGCTTATACACGGGTAGAGACGGTATTTTTATTTTACGGCCCCATTTACAGGGTTTTGCTTTCCCATTTTTGTGATGCCTCTAAATTAATGTTAATATCTCTTTCACCTTACAGTTTGCATATTTCGGCAATTACTATGTAGATACTATACGGTTTGGTTTGTTCGAGGGGGTTATAGCAGCATAATAAGGGGAAACAGCCGTAGTAGGTACATTTTTGCAAGTTGTGAAGTTTCATGTTAGGACCCCGCACACTTTCTTAGTAAAATCCGGCTCCCGTTAATTGTGCTAATTTTTTTATATGTTATTCTACACATCATTCAGATCAAGTTCCCATGGGCAGAAAGTCCTAGGACCCCAAGGTTCAGAGATACAGGGTGTTCACGAAATATTGGAGACCCCTCCCCTTAACTTTCTTATTTTTGACCAGAGAAAAAAGTGTTTTATATGAAAGTTGTAGAAAATTTTCTGTACTTTCCAACGCCGTTTTCAGAAAGAAAATCGAACGTCGTGTTTTTTCGTTTCACAGGTAAATATTTAACAAGCTACCTTTGAAAGAAGCCCTAAAACTTTATTTTTCTCAACATAGCTTCATCAAATTCTTTATACTTCTTGGCATGCTAAAGTGCATTGTTTTGTTTGTAAATAGGACCAATATAATTATTTTTAAACATCGTTTTTATTGAAAATTTCTTAATTGATTATGATAGTTTCATAAATATTGGCTGGTTTACGTGGGCGTGCATTATTTATTTTATTTTGATTGATTCTAAATCGCCACATATAAATATATTTCGCAGCACTTGACACTAGCTTTACATTTGGGAAATTATCAGCAAATAAATACCAATATTTCAAATTACATGTAAGTCAAAATTAACTAATACCTTTTCATTTTTAACATTTTTGTGATATTGGCTAAGAACGCGTTTCATGCTACGCCACTGACCTGTCATGCGATGTGGCAGTTGGTAACACGGCCGCGAGCGTTGTTAGGCGTCCTCTCTATTTCCTGGTTTTTGATAATACCTATATGTTTGGTTTTCGATATATGTATAATAGAGTTGTTTTCTTTCTGTGGGTTTGAAAACTTAATTTTAATGTTTTATGGGAATAACCTCCGTCAGTGATACGATATATTGTGGTGAGAAATGAGAAATGACAAAAGTTTAATGTTTTGTGGTGATATGTCAAATGTCGAATACCTAACCAAACAACGAACTGAGCGAACAAAATGGAAAACTCGGAGATCGACGCTAATGTTTACAAGTCGCAAATCTCTGATGTCCTGATTTGTATTCCCAGCTTCTTGGAAAGCGAAAATAAAGATTAGTTTTTCGAATTAATTACCTTACTCAAAATGTGGCCAATAATAAAAGACCGTGAAACGGAGCTTCAGCACAGAAACACAAACAATAGCTATATCATTTGCGAGAGCTCCGGTAGAGAAGAAAAAGTTGTTTATCTTACCTAAAAAGATGGATGCGTAGTCTGAAACTCAAGCCATGCAATATTTTAGACAGTTAAAACCAAAGTCTAGAGAAGTATTCTCTAGACTTTGGTTGAAACGAAATTTCTATTTATAAAATAGATAACTCACATTACTGTTGATGGTAACCTGTTTTCAAAACCTTATAGTAACCTTTGAAAATAAATTTCAACTTTTATTATTTAATATTTTATATAATTTAAAACAAAAAATGGCTTCGAAATAAAATTTATAGTCAAAGGCTATGGCCTCTACTTCGTCTCAGTTTCAACGTTACTTGTACAGCCTCTTGGAATGCTTGGGGGAAAACTTTGCATGCTGCGGATGTAGCGAGCGAGAGAATATACAGGATGATTCGAAGTTGATGCCACAAACTTTATGAGATAATTGAAAAAAATCAGTAGCGCGAAAGCACAACTTGGTCGAATTGTTTTACGATTTTATTGGCATTATTAGATAAACATACTCGAGTCTCCTTTTATTTGGTCACTAGAAATTCCATTTTTTTAATTACGTAATCCAAAGTTGGTGGGATTAAGCCCAGAGTGGTACTAAGCCACTTGGCATATTGAAAAATGTAAGATATTTAACCTTGATTTTCTGCGTCAGAAGTACCCTAATACTAATAATGAGACCACATTACATTTTGTTCTGTATTTTGTCCTATAATATTATATTATAATGCGCAAACTTTCTTTGAACACGTTTAATATAGTCTCTATTTTCACTGCAGTTTATGTAGATTTGCCAAATATTAACAGTTGTTGCGTAAATGAGAATTATGTTTAACAGAAACACTATTTGCCACAAAAAATAACTTTTATTTCAAAGACCCTTGACACACTTAACAGGTTCCTAGTATGAGACAGTCTCATATTAAGGTTTAACAAAAATACTACTTACAAAAATATTTTTATTTCAAAAACATTAAATGAATATAACACAACTCGTTACTTATATAACACTTGACATTCCATTCAAATTATTAGTAATCTAAATTGGATGAAGCGAGTCTCCTTATATGAGATATCTCATATTAGCAACACTGAGGTGTCTCATATTAGAAATCCGATGTAATTCAGAATTACAAGGTAACCGATAGATGGAGACTCTTACTTTAGGAGTTAGTGTGGGGTCTCATATTGGGAACTGTCTCACATTAGGGTACGTTCCTCTATATAATGAATAAAGAACCCCAGGAAGGAGTGTAATATTATTTGTCGTTTAGAGTTTAGAGGACCCTAAAAAATTTTAAATTTCTAAAATAAAAAGAAACAGACGAAATCTCATGAATGGAGAAAGAGAAATTTGTTTTCGAGTCGTTCTCATTTAAACGCCTTAAAATCGGATCGCCCTGTGTAGCGCTCTGCGGTGCCGACCATGACAATCGATAGACTTTGCCGTCCTCCCTCCTCTCTATAAACCGTCTTCCGCTCGATTGAAAAAAAACCAACGGTCCCCCTAAAATCGCAATGACTATAAACAATTTCCAAAATAACGGCGTCAATCCGATAGAAATATTAGTGATTTTATTGGTTCTAACCGAGTTTGCTTTATAGCCCGTAAATACTTACATCCATTATATAACTAAAAAGAAAACTGTTGTAGGCCTTGGGCCTTGCCTCTTTTGTTACAAATTTCGTCAACAATTATTTCACGTCCGGACATAGGCCAGTAAAGATTAAGGGGTCTGTGTTTTGTCTCGCATCTACGCAACATTTTGGAGACAATAGCTGGTTTGAGATGAAAGCAGCCACAACAGTCGTTATGCTATGTGTTTCTCATTATTTAAAGGCTAGGAAAAACAGCAAAAAAAATGAGCTGGCTAGACACAAACTGTGGTGGGAAAATTAAAGAGGGAGTTATTTTCTCTTTAGCTATAGAAAACTATAAGTAAATGCTACGCCACGGTAGCTAGGTTTTTGTAGACAAGGTTGCAAATAAAAACGCATACCTTCAGAAAATGCCGAGGATAAAACTCTTTGCTGACTTCATTTGGTCAAAGTTGAAATTTTTTAAAGGGATTGTATAAGTAGGCACCAATGGTCTATATACCTAGATGACCCATTCAAATGGCATTGTAATCCACGTTGATATACAATAAAATATCAAAACAAAAACCCTGTAGTGGTGCACAGATGATCCGTAAATATATCGCCCACCAGTGGAAAGTTCGGTTTGATCCTGTATCTCTATAGCACCACACACGACGCATTTTAAGCGCCCAATCACTATTCACTATAATAGGTTGATAGTTAAACAAATGTAAAGAGTTTATTAGCGTTTTTAACCTGTACTCGGCGCGCACTACAACAAGAGACAGGCGTTCGGTCCTGCCGCGTCGTTGCCAAATCTATTACGCTTGAGTTTTCCTTCTATGCAAACAGGCTTAGTACGTAATTTAATATATTTTCAACATGTGTATTTTAATATTACCAATTATAATTTGATAAATTATATAATGAAGAGATAATATTAACATAATTATATATCTCTGATGACTTTGCTATATTTACATTGTAAGAAATAAGTGCTTTCATTAGAGAAGGTGCAACTCTGCAGAAAAATTTTGTAAAAAAATTGTTGAGGACGAAGTTGTGTATTGGATTTTGGATCTAGGTATATAGATCATTCGTAGGCACTTTCTGAGATTGCTTGATTGTTGCTGTTTTATTGTGTTTTTCTCTAAAGACATGTGCATGCAGTCTGCCTCGAGTGCCTCGACCTCGGTTCGAACCAAGGTCGATCGAAAAATCGCCGCCGCTGCCCTACATAGTATATATTCGATATTAAATCTCATATCGTCCGCTCCCCACGTGTCTGGGATAAGCTTCTTGCAATAAAAGAAATCCCATTCAATCTCGCCAAATCTCATTCATCGGTCCTGGCATTAAAAAGCGGCACCGCCGAGAGACCCGACGTAAAACTTCGAACATTAAAAGGAATCTATCCCGCGTTTTTACGGCACCAGACTAAGGCAGATGGAGATATCGCAGTCCATTATACAGGCGAAGTCGTATAGTCTTGGAGTCTGGGGATATTAAGTTTTTGGGTTGGGCTGGAGAATTTATAATAGGAAGTCGATAAGTTTAGCTTGGGAGAAACCGACATTAATGTAACGACAACAAAAAACCTTTTTGTTTGCATTACGTATGTATGTAATGGCTTTAAAGTCGCAAAGAGTTGGCTCTTGCTTGTTTTTTCCAATAATTAAAATGAAATTCAAATCTTGGATTTTTGGTGACGTCACTAGAAACCTATACGGAGAATAGGTAGTTTTAGCTAACATTTTATTGTTGTTCATAATAGATTTTATGATCCCTATTATAAACATATTAAATGACATGAAAATTACCAATCAAACAACAGAAGCAAAATACTTATTTATTTATTTTTCTTGATTTTTTTCGAATTGTTCTAAATTTTACATACATATTATTAGTTCAGTAATATTACACTTATAGTGATATACTATAGCAAAAAAATTCAAAATTCATAGTTTTGAAAATTGGTATACAGTGTGATTCAGTTTTATTATATAAACGATATATTTTTAGGGCCTTATAAAGAAGTTACAGGGGGTTAAAGTTGGAAAAAATATGTGGGCTTTATTGAATATTTACCAAACTAGTTGAGATAATTAAGTCATATTTGGTGCACGTTATAACGGCATGGGTTAGCATAAAACCTGTTAATATCAAGCACCTTGAACAACCAGTGGCGGGGAAGTGGGTAATTAGTAAAAATGTTTTTAGAAAAAAAAAAGAATCACCTTGTATAGCAATAAAATGTATTCAATTTCTTATATAAATTTTAATTGTAAACAAAAACGTTTCCTTAGCATTTTTTCATATGTGTCATGGTTTTATAGCAAATTTGATTTTTTCGTATTATTTCGGGGTATTTCGGAAAAATTAACTTAAAAATTAACTCCATAAGTAAGACTCAAAGTAGACAAAATGTGATTCTTACTATAAATACAGTAACTTTTCCCAATAAAGTAACCCATTCAGGGTTTTACTTTTCAAGATACAGAGCGTAACATTAACTTAAATGTTTTAGACTCTGTATCTTCACAAGTGTAGCCTTAAATAGGTAAGTTTATTGGAAAAAGTAAACACATTATTTCTACTTTAAACCTTACTTATGGAGCAAATGTTTAAGTTAATTTTTCAGAAATACCTCGAAATAATACAAAAAATTAAATTTGCCATGAAACAATGACACATAAAAAAATGTTGAGAGGACGTTTTTGTTTACAATTAAAATTTACATAAGAAATTGAATACATTTTATTCCTATATATAAAAGTGATTCTTTTTTTCTAAAAACAATAATTGTACTATAATTACCCACTTCTCCGCCACTGGTCGTTCAAGGTGTTTGATATTAACAGGTTTTATGCTAACCCATGCCTTTATAACGAGTACCAAATATTTTAAGTTATATTTAGTACACGTTATTTCAACTACATAGTTTGGTAAATATTCAATATTGAAGTGTCCAAGAATAAAATTGAATCACCCTCTATATTATATATGCAGGGTGTCCAATAATGGTCCATATAGAGCAACTGCATATATTTCGGGCTGAAATATGACAATTGAGGCCGATATGCCTTATAGAAATGTTGTTTAAGGGATACAGGGCGCTGAAGTACAATTTTTTAAATTTAATTATGGCTACATCTCCCAAAATAATCTAGCTGCTGAACTGAAATTTGGCACTGCTGTGTTTCTGTGGATTGAGAATAAGCTGAAGATTTCAGTTTCTACGTATCTCTATACAGGGTGATTTATTCATAACTACATTAATTTTAACAGTGGGTAGGGAAAAATGCTATGAATGCGAAATCGCAATTAAAAAAATTCCAACTTTTTTTAAAGCCGGAATTATTTTTTTTCTAAACCGCATTTTTACCTATTTGGCCCTCTATTTACGGCTGCCACTGGATTGCTTTCAGGGCGCATGAGGCATCGGACGACGCTTGCCGTTGCGCGCGTCAACATTGTTGCCAGATGTACGCAACTTTCGTAAATTTAAAGGAATGTTTTCAGTACATAATTATTTGTATTGTAGGCGAATGTTCCGCCAAATGCTTGCGGAAATTATGGACAAATGTTAACGCTTACCTCTTGTAACGGTTAGTTTTGCCCTGAGACACCTTAAGGCGAGCCTTAAGGGATAAATGCCAACGAGAAAAATAAATGAAACGACTGCTTACGTGACCTTTTGATTTTTGGATGCTTTATTAAGTAGGTACCTATTCAACTAGGGGGCTTACATGATTTCGTGGACCTCGACACCACTGAAGACGATTTTTTCTCGATAAAACGAACTTCACTCACTTTCGCTTGGGGCACTAATATTTCCGCTCACTAGTTCACTGATAATCCTTTTTACTACTCCAAGACGCTCCTAGAGTAAGTAGTTGTGTTCTGTGATTGTTCTGCTTCCTCTGAAATAAGAACGTCAAAATTAGCCAACATCTCTGGGATACAGTTGCTTAAAATTACCTTACTTTCCGCTTAAGTTGGTTACCATCACCAACGATACACTTCTCATTCCTTTATTTCTCGTTATGTTTGCTTTTCATTGTTACTAGGGATCCATATTTGCAATAGAATCGTTTCCGTGGGGGTGGTCCTCCTCTGTGACATTGGTTCAGTCGTAAGTACTTGAATCTTTCTAATTTCCACCTTTCGATCTTTACAGCTTTTTCTAGTTTCTTTTCCTGGGTTGCTAAAAGTCCTTAGCTTTCTTGATTTCTGTTTGTCACAACCCTTGTCGTGCAGTCGTTAGTAGGAGTAGGATGTGTGTAGCCCGAACTCCGCAAAAGGAGCTTGGCGATTGCCCGTGGCCGAGAATTTCCGGCACGCGGCGCGTTGGTGTTTGCGGCATTGATCCTTGCCAAGTTTCTGCAGAGTGCACTGTGAATTTCCTTTCGTTTCTCGCACTCCGCCTCACTAATCGCACATGTGATGTTATTGTTTCCCGTATTTCACAGTGCACATTCTCCGTATTTTGGTTTGGATATTTTTAAAGGTTATGTCCCATGTCGCATTCATTGACACTACTTCGTTCGTAGAAAGCATTCCCGTAATGATACGTCGTTGTGGTTTCGTACTTAGTTTCGCTACCTGCCGATAGGTGGCGCGCTTCTAAATAGTTCCGCGGTAGCTTGACTGACATTCTGCAGGCATTCTCCATGAAGGATCATTATTATGTCTATCATTTCCGCATTTGTCTAGAGAACCGTTTTGGTAAAAAAGCAAAAATGTTGCACAAAGAGTACCGAATATACCTACAGAATGTAGGCAACTCTGGTTTCTGTAGTACGTGCTGCCATCTATTAGAAAGGTTCGCTAGTTACCGTGTCATAAAGCGCGCTGTAGACTTTCGGTTTTGAACACACAAGAGGGTGACTGAGAGCTCAACCACAGATTCGGCGACGTTAATACCAACGAGATGGCGCCACATACAATAGAAACCGGCAGCAGATCCTTGACAATGACAAGTTTGACGTAATAAATAATAGTTGTGGAATGCGGATGGGACGCCTGCGTTCTTTTTAATAAAACTTTTGTCTTAAATCTCAAAATCTAGCGAATTTCGGAGACAGTTTCAGTCTTTTGAGGTTTCAGTATTTTCCACCCTCTGTAGACACTGAGTGCGTTTTGTGCGTGGGATTGTGAAGGCCTTTTGTATTGTTATAGCGGGTGCTGTGAAAAGTATAGTGATAAGGGTCTCTCGAGTTAGATGCTGAACACGCCAAGTCCAAGGTGTGCTAACACCCTGTTATTGGCATATCAACTAGGTAAATAATTCATAAACTGAATATTTTTTCGTAATTAAATTATCAATAAATAATGGCAACGTCGCGGCCGGTGCCATGTGCTGCAGCATAACGTCGTAGCCACATGCGTTCAGGTGCGCCTCGTTACGCGGGATTTGGGATAAACTGCCCCATTATTTAAACATGCAGCAAAAAATTTTTTTTTGCGTTTTCGGTATATATGTACCTCCCTGATGCCGTGGTTAAAATTAATGTATTTATGAATAAATCACCCTGTATATGTAATTGGTTACTGCCTTGTTTATAGAGGTGTTACTGTTAAAAGGTGTATTAGGGACTTGTAATTTCATTTTCAGATAGGTAATAACAGACCTTGTCGGCAACTACTTGTGGGTCGTGTTTGGAAAACGATACAGTAAGATTCAAAAAAGAATGCCAGTTAAATGCTCATCGATGCGCGAGGTTACGCTAGACCAAAGACATTACTTTAGACGAGAGATTTTTGTCAAAGAAAATTAATTCGCTTTTGAGATAAGAGGTATTTGTTTGTCAACCTTGAAAATTCTTATTTTTCTCTTGCGCTATTTTTGGATGGAGCTTTTACTCGAAACTTTTTTGAGGTTATCTTTTTGGTGTTGCAGTTCCATCATTTTAGTGCATCTGTTCATTCTGTAACAAGAAGGAACTCTTGTTTCATAGCGTTTGCGTTGAAATGGGTAAAATGTGCCCCAAGATACCCGTTAGCTCCAACATTTGAAAAAAAAATTTTTACCTACTACTTTCAAATGTTGCAGGATCAACTGTAGATTCAAAATGAAGAAAAAATTCCAAATGGTGATTGGTCAAAACACCACCCCCCACGGGCGTAGCCAGGATTTAGTTTTGGGGGGGGGTTTAGTTTGAGAAGGAAATAAAACAACAAAAATATACTTACATGAAATTTAATATCTATATATTCATCCGAAAAACTACGACATATTTATAAAGTTCTTAACTTTAAATGAAATGGATAAATTAATTTCGTTCCTCTGCGCTAAATCTAAAACCATTAAAGAAGAAATCTTCGGCTTTTTCTTTTAAATATATCCACTACTTCATCTGCATGAATTTCTGTTCCATAGTGAATGTTCATTAACCATTAAGTCTGTTTTCACTTGTAGTGTTTCGTAAATAGTTTTTCAGTCTCCTTAGGCTCGAGAAAGACCTTTCTGGGGTAGCAGTGGATACAGGAATGGTAGCCAAGATTTGTAGTAATGTGTAAATATTAAGATAAAGGTTTTTCTCGCACATATCTAGGCATTCCAAACTAGATTTCGGGGTAGACAGTCTTCTTATCAGCATGCAAGGTAGCTGAAGCTTTGGTAGCTAAATCCAAATTTGTTTCTTTATTAGAAACCCCTTGACCTTGACTACACCACTTTTTCCAGTAGTCCATACCTTTAGGTTTATCACCCTTCCTTTTTTTCCCCTCCATTTTTCGACAGTAATAATGATTCACGTATCTATCCTTAACAAGGTCATCGAATAACAGTGCACTAAAATTACTCACTTACACGGTACACTAAATTCTCTTCACTATTCGTTCACCACTTTTCACTTTTATTCGCTTCGAGTTCGCATGGAACAATACTGCCGTAAGCGCGGTCACGCGCCGCGGCGCCGCTTATATAGCAGCCCAGTAGCCGTCCAGAAACTTCCACGAACTTCCACAAAGTTCCGCTCATTTCGACCGAGGGGCGTGGCGAATAATCGAGAAACAACGCAAAGTGTCCCTACAATACAAAATAGTTCGGCTGCAACTGCGTCTGCCTCTCGTCAAAAGATGGCGCTAGGCGCTACTATTACTACATATATTCAAACGTAATAATAATTTAACTCTTCACTCCTCGTATTTTTTCGGTATAATATTAGGTAATATTTTGCTTATTTCGGGGGGGGGGGGTTTGAACCCCCGAAACCCCCCCCTTGGCTACGCCCGTGCCACCCCCACTAATATTAGTTGTAGGAAAAATGTGTGGGAACATTTTATGTATTTAATGTATGGGTATTTTTATCAAAAATTGCACCGTTTGCAATATAATCTAGTAAACTTGAAAATAATGGCGAAAACACCTAGAGGATGAAGCATACCACTTAATGGTGGGAACTTTTTGATTTGGGAATTATTATGTCATCCCTAACGTTTCTACTATTTTTCAAAACTGTATGAATTTTGTCCGATATAAATCTTTATAGATATTACTGAACTATATTTTTTAGAGGGCAATCTCCGAACACCAGACACATATATTTCCTACGCCCCGTTTGAGAGAAACAGCCGACCCATTCTCCTCGCAAACTGCGAAACGTTTTCGTGGCAGAGCAGTTTTAAAAAGCGCTTATGCAGTTTTTTGTCCGTGCAGCTCGAGACTATGGGCAGTTTCTCCCGTTGCATTCGTCCCTATTTTCGGGGAGAACCGTCGTTTTTTTTTCAATTGAGCGGAAGACGAGTTTACGGGGGAGAGTCTATTGATTGTCATGGTCCGCCATCGCAAGAAAAGAAAGAGCAGTCTAACTGAAAATCTTTACAGATTCACGGAGTAAGCAGTTTTGGACAGTTTGGAACGTCCAACTTATGATTATTTGGTTATCCAGGATACCTGAGATCTAACATTATCAATAATAATAATACTTCATAATTCTTATTAATTTCCGTGTTAACAGAAATTTGTAATAAAATGTTTTGGAATACTTAGTTAGCGTCAGTGTTTCAAGTTATACTGTACGTAGTTGCCAATTATGCCACCATTAAAGCCATTACTGGTTGTTGTCACTTAAGTGTCTATTACCAAAGTGAGAATAGAGGAGCGACATCAAAGTTATATGCGGCTACGAGTATACGTTAAATTGCATGTAAAGTTCTAAATACTGTTAAAAGGTGTATTAGGAACTTGTAACTTCATTTTCTGATAGGTAATAACAGACCTTCTCGGCAACTACTTGTAGGTCGTGTTCGGAAGACGATACAGTTACCTAAGATTTAAAAACGAATGCCATGTAAAAATCTGAATGCTCATCGATGCGCGAGGTTACGCTAGACCGAAGACGTTAGGTACTTTAGTCGAGAGATTTTTGTCAAAGAAATTAATTCGCTTTTGAGATAAGGGCTATTTGTTTGTCAACCTAGAAAATTCTTATTCTATCTGGATTTATGTTAGCTTACATTTAGAGGGGTCACAAAGAAAAGTCTTGAAGCATAATAAATCCAGTATAATAAGTGACTAGTTTCCAGGGCCGCCGCCACAATAAAATAAAGAGGGGTCAAACTTCAAATAACTTTAAGTTAGTAACTATTAATAATTTAGAATCAAAGTAAAAAGAGAAAAACGTACTTATACAAATTTTATTACAAAAAACATAGGAATGCACATCACGGTGTGTGCAATATACTAAAAAAGAAAAATAATAAATTGGTAGTTCCACAAAAAAATACCGATTTTTCAAGTATCAAACTGAAACACACTGTATATAAGCAGTTTTGATGGAATTTCGCTAACTAGGTATGGGAGATGAGATGATTAAGTTCAACGATTATTGATTTAGTCGTTATCGATATGTTATCGGTTTAGTCAATTTTGAATCCAATCAGGTAATGTTCAAGCCAGGGGGGGGTCGGCCGACACCCTTGACCCCCCCTGCCGGCGGCAATACTGGTTTCCGGTATAATAAGCCATCGTCAGACCTAAAATATGTAATAACAATATTATAAAATGTCAATAGAATATTTGACTTTTTTAGAGAGACATTAGCAGGTGTTGATTAGGTAATTTAATACATGTAAAAGTTAATTTTTTTAACTAAATCTAGGAAAATATTAATTCAAAATTAATGTTATTGTTGAGACAAGTAATAATATTAGAATTATCTACAGTAAATTCAAGCAAATCAAACCGTTTTCCTTTATTTCAAATGTGTAAAGCCTTGAAATTATTATTAATATCAAATTTATGATTTGTTTCTACCATGTGATTTAAAACTGATAATTATTAGTTAGTGTCAAAAAATTGTTTTTGTTTTTCTCTATAAGTTTAAAATGATTAATTCTAATTTCAAAACTTCTACCAGTTTGACCATTATAAACTGAATTATAGTTGTTAAAAAATAAACAATAAACTGGTCATCAATGGTATTTTATCTTTTGTGTTTATAAGTCTTTTACCAATGTTATTATGTTATTATTCGTGTAAAAAAGAAAGATTTATAAAAAATGTTTTTTTTTTATTTGCATGATATACATGAAAAGAAAATTTGTGGATGTAATATAAATATTTAAAATACCTAGATTGTTTTAATTATATTTAAAGGGTATCCGTTATTTATTGCCAATTGTTTACTAATATTAAGTTTTTTAACACAATTTTCTTCTAAGACAAGGAAAAGGAATTAAACAATCTGTTGTGGTGAGTCTTTCATATATTCCAAAATTAAGTTCATTTTTGTCAAAATCTTTAGTAATAAATAAGTCTAAAAAGGTTACAGATTCATCATTATCGAGTTCATTTTAAGAAATTCAGAAACAATCATTAACGTATCTTCTATAAAATTTAATATTTCTAGAAAAAATTAATTGTTTAAAAATTTTTGTTCAAAATTATACATAAAAGTTTCTGCTAAAAAAGGTGAAAGGTTGGAACCCATTGCATATTGCATATCTAGTATTTTGTTGGTAAAAATAAGAATTAGATTGAAAGAAATTTTGTTCAAGGGTGATAGATAACAACATTAATTAGTAATTATGGTTGAATGTTGTCATTTATTAAATTTTTTTTTAACTAAGTTTATACATTTTTCGAGTTCAGATGTTAACTCATAGGAATTTTTAATAGCAAATTTCTTAGTTTGTAGAGTTTGAAATGTGCAGCTGTGATCCTGCTGCAACCAGCGTTCAGAGATATACTAAAATACTAATAAGTCCGGGCACTCGGCCTTGTGTAAACAAATGTTTCCCTCTTGCCCTCTCCCGCTCCCCTCCTCATCGAGCCGATCGATATCTTATAATATTTATAAGAAAATAAGCTGTACACAGTGTAGCTGAGAGCGGTTCGTTCGCATTCTACCGGGTGCGCGCAAAATATTACCGACCAACCGTGACTGTGTTGTAGAATTTTTACTGCAGTGCGGATGGCTGTAAAATCAGTTCAAAAGACTATATTGCCCTTTTTTCATTTACTAAAGACCCTGAAAGGTAGGATTAAGTTTGAGGTACTTACCTACAAAAATTAAGACATTTTTATGTGACATTTGACTACTTAGGTATTAATTGAAGAATAATAGAATAATATAGATATAATATTAAAATAGTGAAAATTTGAAGGTGCCAGCAATGGAAGAATGCCTTACGTTTCATCGGAGAACATATAATTTGCGAATATTCCACCTGAAGAGGCATATAAACCTATAAGAATTTGCAAGGTACATTTTGATGATCAGTCATTCACTTCGTCCGGAAAACGTTTAGTAGAAACTGCTGTACCCTCGGCTGTCCCATTAAGATTATTGCCAGAAGCTTATGGTAAGACGCATGCTTGTGTAAGTACGTATGCGTAATATTTTGTTCTGTATTGTTTATGTCAATTTAAATGCCAAAATATTTACTACAGGATGAAAAAGTAGATATGATTAGTTTAACTCTTTGTCTTTAAATATTTATTTGTTATTTATGTTTTTGTCTGCTCTATGTTTTGTTAGGCTTTATTAAAAATGAACGTAAAACATAAAAAATTGCATTTTTATTCATGTTCCAACCAAAGTCTACAGAAATACCTACCAATTTTGTAGATTCTGGTAATAGCTACCTTGTATTTTAATTTAACTGTACCTACCAAAAACTAATGGTACATTTACCTACTCAAATAATGTTGTATACCAAAGTCTACAAATAGGTATAAATAATTGCAGACTTTGGTAAATAATGGAAAGTCAATATGAACCTGCCCCCGTATAACTAGCTTGACGGCGATTTCGTTTAGTCGCCCTCGTAAATGAGAAGCGTGCGAGGTGGCGCTGATTTACGACCGGTCGCACAAAATTGTCGGCTTTTCCGAGAGATCAAAGGAGTGAGCCGACTTTAGTATTTATTTCTAGACTTTGCTGCAGCCTCTAGATTTGAGCCCACATCGACACCGACACAGTCAAACAACCCCGTCGCAAATTCCGCCGCAAACAAATCTCGGTTGGCGGTGGAGGGGCGTCCTTGCACCGTTTGTTGCCCCCCCCCCCCCCACCGCACCCCCCACCCCGCGGCCCGGTGGCCGGGTCGCTGGCCGCGGCCCGTGGCCTACTTCGCGCTGCGCCGGCATTTAATATTTATATTTGGGCCGGCCCGTAGCCACTTGCGATCGATGCGCGCGCCGGGCGCCGCGAGCTTATCCCGCTCTTCTCCGCGATTGTTTTTCGCAGGTGGGGTATCGGTGAACGCACGATTTTCTAAACAGTATTATTATAGCAAACAAATATTTTTAGTACGTGTAATGATAATAATTAAGGAGGTTTTAGTGGCATATCCGGTAAAGGATTGAAAAAAAAATTCAATCCAGCCGGGATTCGAACCCGGGACTTCTACTGGAATGGCTACCCTACACCCTCTGCCCTGCCCCTTCTAGTAGCTGTAGAAGACGCCGAAGTCTTCTACATCTCGCCGCTACTAACTAATATTAATTGGGATAAAAATAACACCTAGCCGATGGACCCCGTATCTCCGGTAGCGTGCCTACAGACAGCCACAGTAGTAGTTCCGGGTTCGAGTCCCGGCTGGAGTGCATTTTTTTCCAATTGATTCTTATTTTTTTCCAATTGATTATTATAATCTACTTTATTTGTTCTCTACCGAGCCGTCCAAAATTATTTTGTCAATCGCACACCAGACAACATCACTTCTTGTAGCCATCATTGTTCCTGTTTCAAAATGCTCTTTTTGTTTCTTCAGATTTGCTCAAAAAAATGGGAATATACTACAGTGCTATTCATAAAGTTTGCACCAAATGGGAATTTTTTTATTATCGGATTTAAAAAATCTTCTTCTTCTTAAATTTGCGTTGAAATTTATTTGTTATGATTTAGTAAGAGAGCAACCAGTAAATACACACACAAAAAATCATCAAAATCGTGCAGCGCATGACAATTTTACAGGGGTATTCCGGATAAAATCTGAACACCATGTAGGTATTATATAGGCCACAGAAAATATACGCTTTTCTGTGATAAGTATAGGCTATACCGTACTTTCACCGTTTTAGTAGACATAGGGGAATAGGCCGCGCGACGCCGTGCGTCCAGCTAGGTTTGTCAGTCGTTGGCGGGGGGAGTACACAGTAGTCCCGCACGGCTTATCAGTCGAGTTTTGCGAGCAAAAAACACGCCCCGCCCCCCGCCAACGACTGACGAACCTAGCCGAATAGACGGCGGCGCGCCGCCCAGCCATACGTCATTGACTGAAACGGTGAAAGTACGGTATAGGCTGGTAGCATGCTGCAAATATTAGCCCACAGCAGAATATCGACGAGTCGTCTGACACTGATAAACGAAATATTTCAACCGGCTAGTGCAGATATGGATGCGGATGCCGATGAATATCCAGTAAAAAACAACCAACTGATGTTAATCGACAATGCATCTTTTGTGATGGAAGGTTTTTCAATGATCATCGAAGTGAATTATGGGTCCAGTGTATCATGTGTTTGTTGTGGAGCCACGTCACGTAGACTGTGTTGGTGCCGAGAAAGATGAATAATAATATGTATGTGATTTTTGTATTTAAGTAAAAAATAATAATAAACATTCCCACTTAAAATGAGTATTGTTTGACAAAGGCTTTATAGATAGGACATATGAAATTACATAATTTGTGGATTAAAAGTCTGAAAATTATTGCAAAAAAAACAACAAAATGGTATATATACATATTTGTATCTTTTTCTCTGCTAAATTACTAATGAAACAATCATTCATACCTTATGCTTTCATTTATTTATATCTGTGGCTTTCTGCTTGTTTACTTTTGTTATTTAGTTATTCCATATTTTTGTTTTGCTCCAATTAAACGAATGGGTGATTGGAAAAAGGATAAGAATCCCAAAAAAATGGGGAACTAAAGTAAGATCAATAATATTAATAATCAATATTTGACTAGCCCATCCGTAAGAGCGCAAAAAAGATAAAATACCTAACCATCTCGCTTCATTTAATAATTTTGCCATCGAGTGGAAAAATGATAATATTCCGGGAACGTTATCTTTATTCTACTCATAGTAGACTACGTGTATTATTTATAAAATTTTATAAAAGATTACCTATCTGTTTTACAAAGTTATCTACAAGTATAATACAGTAAGTTACTTTTTAGCTTTTATTAAAAATACGTTGCTCGTTATGACTGGAAGAAGGATAATATTTCTGTAATTTTAAAGTTATCTTGGTAATTTAACGTTAAATGCACTTTTTCAAAGTATACAGTTGGCCAATAGTAATGTTATTTTATACATTTTTTTATTTCCTAAACAACACTGTATTGAATGTTTTTCTTTTTTACAATCCCCATTTAAATATATCTATATACATTCCTGGACAAAATTGTTGCATATTTCATATTCTACTGTAATTTTTTTGCAGCTTTTTAAATATTAACGTACCTATCTATATTAATGAAAACATTATTTTAGGTGGTGGCGTATGGAAATCAAAACGTGATACAATTTTTGTCACTTAATAATAATTTCAACAATTCGTCACATGCTCCCAAAGATAGCTATTTTACGGACTCATTTGAGTCCGTAAAATGTTTCTGTCCCTAAAAGTCGTCATGGCGACCTTTACGGACTATTCCAAAATTCCTTAGAATATTCTTTATAGTAAATGGCACGAAACTTCACAAGAAGTAAATCCCACACAATTTCTTTGGCACGAGACTTCACAGGAAGTAAATCCAACACACTTAGCAGTATATTCGGGATTTTGGAACATTTTAAAGTTTATGTCACTTTCTGACAAATTTCGAATGACATGACAAAATTATCAAATAAACAAACTTGTTGCTAGGATTTCAAAAATTATTGAAAATTTGCAAATTTAAGCCATAGATAAAGGATTTATATATTTAAGCGTTCTAAGAATTGTAAAAGGCGTATAACAAAATTTTGGGAGCGTATGACAAAAAATAGCGTTTGTCACACGTACCTACCTAAATGAAGTTTTTCAGGACTCGTCTGCTATTCCGGACTCCGCTAACGCCTCGTCCGGAAAAAGGAATGAATCGTCCTGAAAAACTTCATTTTAGGTACCTACTTGTAACAAAAATAACTATTTTGAAGGGAAGAAAATTATTTTATTTATAGTGTATTAGACCATTTTTATGCAATTATAACCAACACGAAAGACAGGTAAGAGGCACCTTTGGTTTAGAATCAAGTCATACTAATTTGAACAATAACATATTATTATACACTGTGTCTCGTAAATGAATAGCATGGGGATATTGCAAACGGAGAGATAGGGCAACGGTTAAATGGGGAAAAAGTTGCGCAATTTAGAGGTCAATAAAATGGCACAAACAGATTTCTAATATCTTTTTTCTTTTTTGAGTTATTTTGAAAAAAGTAAAATTTTGCGTTTTCGATTTTATTTTTTTCTGAAGTTTCGTTTTTGAGAAACCATCTTCAACTTAATTTTTTAAATACGGACCTGGATTTTTTTTTTGCAGATTTTGAAAGCACTTTTCATTGCAAATAACATGATGTATGACAAGAAATATTTTTAAAATGTTTTGAGACAATTATACTGAAAATTCCTTTTTTCTATAAATTTTTTTTCTAATGCGGCCCTGTATTTCATAATAAGATCGATAATAAAAAATAAATAAAAATCCTCCACCTAGAAGGCTTTGAAACAACGAAACCAATCCCTTGTCATTTGTCATAACTCCCACTGTACCATTTAGTTAACAATATATTTCATTACAAATGGAGGGTGCTTTTTTCCCATTTAACCGTTGCCCTATCTCTCACCGTTTGCAATATCCCCATGCTGTTCATTCTTATCCGGGACACAGTGTATATAAGTCTTACCTGGGAAACAAGAACCACAAAAACCTCAACCACGACGTGGTATAAGTATAAGTACCGACACTGGCGAGGAGCCAGCGTGCGGTTAGACTGTGATTTCAACGGATCAACGCTTTTTCCGTGCAAACGAATTATTCTGGCGCACTGTCAAAGCCCGAATTAATCTCCATCCGTCCGCCGTCCACTTTCACCGGAGCCGCGCGTTCCGGGGCCACCCGGAGCCATCCGGGGCAGCGTCAGCTGGCGGCGGGAACGGGGTCGCGGGGCCAGCGCCCCCCCGTGACCCCCAGGTGTGGGCTCGATCGAGCCGGGCCTCCTCCGACTCTCAGGAGTAAAATAACGCACGCGACGGCCGCCCCTCTCCGATACGGTTTGAAACTGGCGGAACAATTTTTTTCAATCGGAAATGAAGTGCTTCAGGATCGTCATTAAAAGCTCAGAACACAGACATATATAGCTTCGCTAAGCTATATACACTCACCGGCACGAAAAACGGAGCACTTACAATTTTTATTTAAAAAATGTGAAATTTTAATACTTTGCGATGGTTTATTATTATAATAAGTTAAACGCAAACAACAACTTGTTTTAAGTAATTTCTAATAACAATTGGGCGCTTTTTTTTAAATAAAAACTTTTGTTACAGTTTAAAAAATTAGAACAATAAACCCACATTGGTGTTGTGGCAAAATGTCCTTAAATGAATCAAAACTTAAACGATTTTTGAGCAAAAACTAATGAGGAGCATTTTTAATAACGGGTATTACCCCCGCGAGCTCGAATGATTGCATGCATTCTCCGTGGCATGCCTAAAATCAAATGGCGAATGTCCTCTTGAGGAATAAGATCCCATTCCTCTAAAAGAGCTTGTTTCAACTGATTTATGGTTAAAGGAGCAGGAACACGACTTCGCATTCTTCGCCCAAGCATGTCCCAAACATGTTCAATCGGGTTCGCATCTGGACTTAACGCTGGCCACTCCAAAACAGGAATGTTTACATCATTTAAATACTGTTGAGTGATTCTTGCGGTATGAGGTCTGGCATTATCATGCATCAGAAGAAAGTTATTTCCAATAAAATCAACATACGGGACAACAAAATCTTGGAGAATTTCATCAATGTACCTGGCAGCAGTTAAGGAGCCTCTTGGAACGATGTACAACTCAGTGTGTGCCTCCAGAGAAATTCCAGCCCACACCATTACTGAACCTCCTTGGTATCCTACTCTAGGACTGAAGGTACATTCTGCAAAACGCTCTTGTGGTCTTCGCCATACTCTCTCGCGACCATCTGGAGATCGCAGGCTAAACCTGGACTCATCAGTAAATAAAATTCGCCCCCAATCATTTTCACCCAGTGCTCATGATTTCTGGCAAACCGAAGTCGCGCAACACGATGACGCCTAAGAAGCTCTGGACCTGTTGCAGGTCTACGACTGGTAAGATTGGCTTCTCCAAGTCTTCGTCTAACTGTACGTTCGCTTACATTGGGATTCCGAACATGATGAAGTCTATTTCTGATTTCTACAGCTGTAGCACGACGATCTCGTAGACTTTGCAAGAGGATGAAGCGATCATCATGAGCGTTAGTTTTTCGTTGGGGACCAGTTCCAGGTCATCTGGTGTAAGCTCTAGTTTCCAAAAAACGTGTATAAATACGGTGCACAGTGCTATTGGATACGGCATATTGTTGGGCAACATATCGCTCAGTTCTTCCGTCTTGAAGCAACGCAACAATAGCAGCCGCTGTTTCAGGATTAACAGCCATATTTTTACCTTAAATAAACGCAGTACAGCTTTGAACTGTTTCACTTCTTTAAACTCAGACTTGTCAAAACAATAAAAACAAAAGAAAAGTCATGGCCAACTAAGACTTGTGTACTTTTTAATTTTTGGAAATTTTTATTCAAAACAGTCTAGGCTTGCTTTTCAAATAAACGTTTAATTGTTGTTAGATATTACTTAAAACATGTTGTTGTTTGCTTTTAACTTATTATAATAATAAACCATTGCAAAGTATTAAAATTTTACATTTTTTAAATAATAATTATAAGTGCTCCGTTTTTCGTGCCGGTGAGTGTATGTCTGTGCTCAGAAGTAAAGTAAGTCGAGGACCAAACGTCAGACTGGTCCGTCAGATGCCGCCAGATATTCAAAACCCGGCCATTAAAGTATAATTTCACTTTTCAGCCTCATTGCGGAATTCTACACTGTTTTTCATTTTGTTTACTCCTTAAACACGCGAGGTATCGAGAATAATTTTGTACAGAGGGAACAGGCGAAGCTGGCGAAGGCAGACTAGTCCAAGAGCCGGCCGCATGATTTCAACTCTCTCATCAGATTATAGAATAAGATGTTATGTAAAATGTAGACAGTATATTTCTTTTCTTGAAGCGAACAGGTTGCCTCAGATAATATGGGCCCGATCATTGTTATTTAAAGAAGTTGTGGTAAATTTTTAACTTTTTATTAGGTACAACCCGTCCCACGAACATATTATTTACTACTTTTTCGCAAAAGTCTTTTTATTCGAAAAGTACCGTTCTAAAAATCGAAGGAGGTAGTAAATTTCTTAATTAGGTCTTGTACTTTCCTCCAGTACCGAAAGAAACCTCGAAAATGCGATATTTAACCAAATTTCCCGACTCCCGATATTCAAGTTTCGAGAAACGGGAAGGCTGTAGAATTAGCGAAATTGACAGGAAATCCTAAGGAACGGCTCTTAAAAAATTGCGCGTTTTTTCTCATTTTTTGATTTTCCGGGGGCACCGGAAGCATCTGCACCTCACCTGAAGACTTGAGGGAAGCTTTAAAAATTTCGACCCCAGAGCCCCGAGCCGAAATAGGTAACTTAGCTGAAGCTCGGCGAGAAAGGGCAATTTCTGACAGTTTTCGGACTTTGGCTTTTAGGTGACGGGAAATGCCGGCAAATCACGTAAAAAGATGCGTCCCACCTGCGTTGGTCGCTTTTTTCGCCGAAAATCCTTAATAACTCGAAAACGGGAAATAATACCTGAAAATGTTTCGTTAAATAGGTTGACCCGTTCTCCGGCCATCTCGCTGTACCGTCAGATCTCCCGAAAAACGCTTCCAGACTTGCCCCCGTCTTTCGCAACGGAGGATTTTCGGAAATACGCCTATCGGATTTCTAAAGGACCAAGGGACCCTTTTTTTATTGTTGCTCCATGAGTCTTCTTTCCTATTTTGTTCTGTAATCATATGAGAGTAGATTTGCCTAAAAATTAACTACAACTTTTTTGATAAACAATGACCGGGCCCATATTAATTGACGCAACCTACTCGTTTCAAGTAAAGAAATATACTGTCTACATTTCACATAACATCTTATTCTATAATCTCATGAGAGTTGAAATCATGCGGCCGGCTCTCATACTAGAACTACAGACCTATATAGCTCGAAGCTATATAGGTCTGTGCTAGAACTAACATGGTTTTGGGGCTTCTTAAAAACTTCGAGCCTTCGCGTGTATTATAGCGATCGAAAGCAGGGGATAGAATGGTGCGGCGTGTCCCCACGAAGAGCATTCCAAGCACGATACACTGGGTGTATCGTGATTACAAGCATTCCTGCGGAGTGTCTTGTTAAATTGCCCAAACAGTACCTACGTTATACATCATCGTGCTCGATCTAGATAGAGCGGTTTAATGGCTTTAATAGAAATATTGCTGATTGTTAAAAGAAAATTTTAACTTTTATATGAACTTTTCGTCTTATATTTTGATGTTCTTTCAACTCTAGTAACTGGTACACTGAACAAAGGTAAACATCAGAATTTCAAACTTAACCAGTATGTTAATAGACCATTTAAATCAACTGTCATTTGGACCAGGTGACATAACCTCAAAATCAAACAAACAAAACAAATAGACACAAAATTTTTTTTTTATGAAATTGAGAGAACAGTAAAAATTATAGCGATAACAATAACAATATTAATGCAAAGTTATAGATAATAACAGAAATTACGTTTAAAAATCTGCCTAGAATGCCTGAAAAAATAGCGTTAACGGATTAGTTTTTATGAAATGTTGAGAACTTTGTTTCGGTCGTTATTATAAAAATTCTTTGAGAAATAGGGAAAAGTACTATGGTGACCTTGAAAGTGGTGTGAAGAGGTGATTTGATCTAGAAACCAAGATTATTGGCAGAGATTCATACATACTGCAGGCGAAGTTTATGTTGCCAAATTTATCGCATGCCAACTGATTTTATTGGATCTAGTTATGAATTAAATCACTGCTATTATGCAAGCAATCACTTAAAAGTTTTACCTACCTAGGCACATTTTTTTTATATCAGAATTTTGAATATTGTTTAACAGGCTCGGTGAGTTATTGTAGAGATGGATGAGTGCTACGCACAAACTAACGTTTATGTATTTTTATGTTTTTGAATTTTTTTAAATAGAGCAAAGAAAATATAGGTATATACTTATCCTGAGATATCCATTAGACAATTATTATAAAAAATAATACCTAATTATTTCCAATGATGTAATCCGGCCTTGGTTTTTCCCGATCGGACATGGTTTTCGAGAAAATGAATTTTCAATTTTTCTTTTGACATCCCGGATTTCACGACGATATTTGTGGTTGTAATCGGAATGAATTTTTACTGTATGCAGCTGAAACTAATCACCACACTATTTTGCAAAATTTGCAACATCGAAACTTGCCCAACATTCGGCGCGCGCCGACGTACTCTCTCTACTCTACTCACGCCTATGGAGGCGGTTTCACATAGCACTCGACTGCGATCGCAGTGACTGTTTGGTGGACGTGGTTCCGCTGCCAAGCGAATATCGATGTGATCGGAGTACACTGTTATCGCAGATGATGCAGATACTGTTATAACTAGAAATATTTCTAATTCTCATTTATTATTTATTATTTCTCATTTAAAGTCACCTCAATCATTGAGTAAAGGAATAATAGGCCTTTACTCAATGCCTCAATATATTTTTCGTATAGGCGACGTGTAAAATTTTGTAAATCTCCGTCTACTGTTAATATAATTCAGTCAAAAGGTTGTCTGTTTAATAAAGGCGTTTTCACCCAATACAAAAGTCTAGAGAATAATATCTCTGGACGCTGCCAATACTTTTTCCTCTTATATTTACGTCTAATATTTAATATTAACTTTTTTTAATCAAAAGGCAAGGCACATGATATCATACACTTTTCTTTTATTCGACGCCATTTTGTAACTACTACACACACAACTAACACACTTTAATTGAATTATTATTAGACATTAGTAATCTTGACTCCATTAGTAATAATTGGGGAGTTTTCGCATGAAAATATAATTGCATTTTTTTTAACTTAGTTTATTATTAAACGTTGAAAAAATGTTAAGAAATTAGTTGGGTCATTGAACAAATGACCTTATGGAGAAGCCGCACCTGTTGTTTAAGCCAATATTATTCTGTAGTGGCCTTGGTAAAACCATTTGTTTTTTAATAAAAAACAATTCATTATACGTACAATGTATGTATTGGAAAATTATACACTACAACATGTTATACAATAAACCGATGGAATTTCCCACACCCGTTGTTTAGGTTAGTTTGTTAATGTTAACTAACTGATGATATTTTTTTTTACCCAGTCCTTTTGTGGCCTCTGCGGTATCTTAGGTACGAACAAATTATGTTGTGACGGTGATTCAAATCCAATCTGTCCCTATTGCCGAGTTTCGCAATTAGCTTCATCCCTCCTCTGGAATACGGAGAAACAAGAGGAAATTTTCCATGCAGCCCACAGACTCGGGGCTCGTCACCTCGAATGACATAATCACACTAGAGCGCTCTTCCGCCCAGTGGCGGCTCGTGAGTTAATGCGCAGGGGGGAGGTACGTTTGGCCGATTAAGAAAATAATAACACAATATTTTTAGTTAATGACACAAACCTGTGCATTTAATTTGTCACGTCCACATGTCCACTTGTTCTTGTCGTACATATTTCTATAAAAGTGTCGAGTAAAATTGCGTCTTGCAACTTTATCCCGTTGAAGTAATTGCAAATCTCGAGTTATTTCAACTTTTTCTGACAATGAAAGTCTTAAAAGTTAACATTCGAAATGTCCTGCACACTATCTTTCATTTTGTTTACTTAGAACACGCGAGGCACCGTGAAAAGTTTTGTCAGCGTCCAGAGACATACTAATAAGTCCGGGCACGCGGCCTTGTGTAAACAAACGTTTCCCTCTTGCCCTCTCCCGCTCCCTTCATCATCGAGCCGATCGATATCTTATAATATAAGAAAATAAGTATGGCTGTATACAGTGCAGCTGAGAGCGGTTCGTTCGCATTCTACCGGGTGCGCGCAAAATATTACCGACCGACCCTGACTGTGTTCAGTGTTGTAGTGATGGCTAGTAACGCTTTTTACTGCAGTGCGGATGGCTGTAAAACCAGTCCAAAAGACCAAAAAGCTCAGTACTTCTTCTAAATCTATGCTAAAAAGAAAGACAGAAACAATATGTACTTTAAAACCAGTTCAAAAGACTATATGTACTTTTTTCATTTTCTAAAGACCCTGAAAGGTAAGATTGAGTTTGAGGTACCTACCTACAAAAATTAAGACATTTTTATTTGACATTTGATTACTTAGGTATTAATTGAAGAATACTATAGATATAGATATAATATTAACATATTGAAGATTTGAAGGTGCCAGCAATGGAAGAATGCCTTATTTGGGTTCATCGGAGAACATAAATTTGCGAATATTCCACCTGAAGAGGCATATAAACCTATAGGAATTTGCAAGGCACATTTTGATGATCAATCATTCACTTTGTCCCGAAAACCTTTAGTAAAAACTGCTGTTCCCTCGGCTGTCCCATTACGATTATTGCCAGAAGCTTATGGTAAGACGCATGTTTGTGTAGGTACGTATGCGTAATATTTTGTTATGTATTGTTTATGTCAATTTAAATATCAAAATATTTACTACAGGATGAAAAAGTAGATATGACTAGTTTAACTCTTTGTCGTTAAATATTTATTTGCTATTTATGTTTTTGTCTGCTCTATGTTTTGTTTTGATTTATTAAAAATGAACGTAAAACATAAAAAAATTGCATTTTTTTATGTTCCAACCAAAGTTTACAGATATACCTACTAATTATGTAGATTCTGGTAATAGCTGCCTTGTATTGTAATTTAACTGTACCTACCAAAAACTAACGGTACACTTACCTACACAAATAATGTTGTACCAAAGTCTACAAATAGGTATACCTACTAATATTTGTAGATTTTGGTAAATAATGGAAAGTCGATATGAACATGCCCCCGTATAACTAACTTGACGGCGATTTCGTTTAGTCGCCCTCGTAAATGCGAAGCGTGCGAGGTGACGCTGATTTACGACCGGTCGCAAAAAATCGTCGGCTTTTCCGAGAGATCAAAGAAGTGAGCCGACCTTAGTATTTCTAGATTTTGGTTTTGTGAGGACGCGACGACGCGTGCCACGCACTTTACATTTACATTAAGAAGGAACAAAGAAGTAAAATATAGAATATAGAAGGCGCGGAACTAAATTATTTTTTCCATTGTCTACTGGGGGGCTCTAGCCGCAGAGCCTCTATGGGCGAGCCCCCGTGCCTCCGCAATTGATAATTAAATTGGTTAGAAGCTCCGGGAATGCGGCAGAGACCCAGAGCCTGTGGCGCCCCCTCAAGTTCAAGTATGCGGCAACTCCCAACGCCCACTTGTCTTGTGTATCGCTGTCGAAGCCGAAGGGAGAGGGGGGGATGATGCATTGCTCGTGGGTGGCGGTCTTGTTTAGTCATGAGAAAAAGTTGTAGGTATATTTTTATTCATTGGGCGCTTTGATGGTTATGAATAATCGCGGTGGAAACGTTGACGGGTTTATAATTGTACCTTCCCACGCAGGGGCAGCGAGCCGTGCTGGGAAGTAGGGACAGTGCGATTTATAAAAGAAAACTTGGAGATTCGAGAACCTTCACCGAGTTTTCGGAATTCTGAGAATGTCGACGTAATGCAAAATTTTAAGATAACAACTAAAGGTTGACTAATCCTAATATATTGTTGGGTACATTTTAATTAGTTAACTTCAATTTTGTGGATTTTCTGAAGTTAAACATTAATCGATATAATAATAGAACTTCTTAAATCACGGCTGTATATTTAATAATTACAATCAACATTTATCTTTTACAATTGGAAAAGAAAGTAATAATTCTATTAAACATTAAACCAACTAATATTTTAAGATATTTAAATTTTTACTCATATTAACAAAGTACCAGATTAAAAACAAACTTAGTTGAATTGAAAAATTATTACATCCAACACAAACAAAAAGTATCTTAACTGCATGATAATCCATACCTATCCTAAAAATATTTTAAACACGATCATTTTTAACTCTAGGATACGACAAAATATTCATAAAAAATAGAAATTCTGGGCAAAGTCAACAAAATAAATAATAATCAAAATTTTTTATATTACCTTTACTTTGAGGAATTGACACCAAAGCTCATTAAAACTTTTAAAGATGAAAATTATATTAGATTAATAGCCGTTAATTAAATTAAACCAATTGGAAAATTATACACTAAAAAAATAAAACTCCACTATAATATTGTTTGGATCTCATATTGTTTATTCGGATGCGTTGCAATAATTATTGTAATAAAAAGTACATAGGATAAGAATATCAGGACACGGTTATTCCTTGAGATGACTGAAATTAATAAAGAAAATTATTCAATGAACTATATATAGAAGATTTAAGTTGCATTTATTCTTACATTTTACTTTTAGATGAAAAACAATCCACATTTATGGAATAACGCATTATAACCCTAACCGTAGACAAGGAAAGAGAGAAGACACCGCACGTGCCTACACTGCCGTGTATAGATTTTGTTACGTCGTTTTGAACGGCGGCCATTTTATATGTGGCACACAAAGCGTGAATTCGTGAATTTGTGAATTAAAAGTAAGAGTGATTAAATGAAAAATATACTCTTACTATGGTGAATTAATTATTCAGCGTTCGGTTGCAAAAGCAGAAGTGAAAAGCAAGAGCCCGAGATTTCGTTTCACAGATAAATATTTAATAAGCTACCTTTGAAAGATGCCCTAAAACTTTATTTTTTCTCACTGTAACTTCTTCAAATTCCTTCTACCTTTTAGTATGGTAAAGTGCATTGGTTTGTTTATAAATAGGAGCAATGTAATTATTTTTATTAAAAATTTCTTAATTGATTATGATAGTTTCATAAAATATGGGCTGGTTTACATGTGCGTGCATTATTTATTTTATTTTGATTGATTCGAAATCAACGCAAATAAATATATTTCAGCACTTGACACTATAGCTTTACATTTGGGAAATTATCTGCAAATAAATGCCAATATTTTAAATTACATGTAAGTCAAAATTAACAACCTTGTCATTTTTAACATTTTCGTGATATTGGCTAAGAACGCCATTGATCTGTCGTACGATGTGGCGGTCGGTAACACGGCCGTGAGCGCAGTTAGGCGTCCTCTCTTTTTCCTGGTCTATGACCCTAACATTCTTTTTTCAAATGTTTTAAATATTCATTCCTGGAAAATTATTGGATATCTACCCTGTATTTACCAAGTTTTCGGTTTTAAATTTACATGTTTATTTTCAAACATTTTCTAACATTTTTGACAAATATTACCTAATTTTTTTTGTTTATTATAAAACTTTTCATTAACCTAAAACAATAGTAATTCTGTCTGCTGCTGTCATTTATTTTCCACAACTTACTTCAAAATATAATGTTGTTTTTTATTTCATACAGATATCACAACGATAAATATTTTTAAAAATTTCCAGTATTAATATATCAACAAATATTTAGAAAACATTTATCCCATATTTGGACATTTATAACGGGGAATCATAACTTATTAATATTCAATTCAATAGTAGATAAGTATAAAAACAAATCTTACTTAAAATATATATTTTAAACCCGATGAAGGCCATAAATATGGCCGAAGCTTGGTTCATTATAAGGAATAAATATTATATGATTTTGGCAGAAATACCCGTTATTTTGCTTTCATTTATTAAATAATCAATGCTGTAATGCAGTACTGTAACGAAAAATGCCTCTAAAGTTGTTCTATAAGATTTTAATGAACTCATTTGGCAGTGTTTTCTAAAGTTCAATATAAGGAATATGATCTTTGATATTAGTAAATTTCTAAAAAATGCTTGATGGTATCAACTTTGCATAACAGAATTTTAAAGCCCTAATATAAGCTTCTTGAAGGAATGCATTTTTATGCATATTTATTTAGTAATAAAAATAAATAACTTATGTTAAAAGATCATAGACAGGTATATAAATATTTAAACAAATGACTAGGTGTCTGAGATCTTAAACACCCTGTAGCGTTTCTTGGTTCGAAGAAAAAATACACGTGCCATTTCTTTACAACCTAATAAGTATGTCTGTAAAATACATAAATGCATAGTACTATAGTCATTTTATAAGCATTTTAAATTATAATAATAATTGTCTTATGCTGTTTGTAGCTCTGAAGAAGGTTTTAAATAAAAGACCGAAACGTTAGCGCGAGGAAATAAAGTTAGTGTCCTAAAAAAAGCCGAAAATATCACATTTGAGTATCATAAGTAAGGATATTAACAACAAATTTAAGTTAAAAGATTTTCTTTTTTTTTTTCAAAATTTCATAAATAAAAAGATAGATTTTTGTACCTGTAGTCTTTTTATTTCATAAATATTTAAAAAAATGTTGAATTGAAAAAGAAACAACTATTTCTAGTAGGTAACACGTTTTAGTATTTTAACAAATAAACCCATTCTAAGCGATTTATTTTAAAGTCATTTTGTCATTTTTCATTTTTTGAAGTTAAGCTATTTAAATATCAAAATAAATCATTAATAAAAAATATTCCCCAATGAGGAAAACTTTTTGTAGAACACTGTATATCTTGTATACCTTGAGATTCTATTACTCACATCATTCTTCAAGATCCCTGTATATAAGTAACTAATTTTAAAATTTTATTGTCATTTTTTTAAATTATAGATTATAGGTATGGTGTTCCAAAAAAATAAAAGTTTTGCTAAAATAAATAAATACATTTCATTGTTACCTATATTATATTTTGGAGTTGGATCTTGATATTTTGCATGGTCTCATAATGAGACGTAAGCAAAATAAGTCAGATTAATCGATATACAGGGTGTTTTGGAAGTAAATTTGATCATATGCCCCCTATTATTTTCTAATATTTCTTTTTTAAAGGATCTTTCTAGAATTGGCAGACGTGTCTGAATTTCCAACCATCGCCTTAGTTTTAACCGAACATGTGAAAATTTACCTTCACGAGCAAATAAGAAAACTGCAACTACAGATAAAAAGTTTAAGAAAAAATGTTTTTAATGGAAGGGTATGATTTTGTATTTGTGTAAAAAAATGAAACGTCAAGATCCAACGATGTAAAATATCAAGATCCGACTCCATCATTTTTTGTTATTTACCAAAGTACCGCAAATTATACATGACTAATTTCGAAAGCCCACAATTCCCCGTAGAATTTGCCTAATGTACCCCAAGACCTCGGCTTAATCCGTACCCTCTTCATCCGTTATATGTATATGAAACAATAAAACAAAGAAACTCCACCGCGCCCGCTACATAAGCTCCTCAATCACGCCGATCCAAAAATCCCCGTTGGCCGAGATATACGGCACCCTTGGCGACTTAAGACTTTATTGCCAATATTGACCGTCCAATAGCTGTCCGCCAGTCACTCTCTTAAGCTAAAAAAGATACAATAGAGTTCGTTGTTGAGGGAAGGCATATTTCTGTCCGGCTCCGGCCGGGCTTCCCATTGTGACGCCCACGGGCCCATATATCGAGGGTTTATGAGTTTATCAAGATAATGGGCTATCTGTTTCGGGAATGCCGAAAACAATGAAGATTTAGGTCCGATATTCGCGCGACTTGGTTATAGGAGTTTCTAGGAAACGTATAAAACGTATAAAGCGCCCTCTACGTGTGCTCGTAAAACATCAAATATTATAGGTGTATCTATCGACGCCGGGGTGATATAAGACTTTTTTTGATGAAGTTGTATATGGGAAAATACGGCTATTTCATATCTTACCATTTTCTCCATCTGTGAAATACAAAAAGAATCAGATATACCTTACGTATGACTATGTTTTTTTTAATAGAACGTCCTGTATTTTTTCTATATTTGAAATCTACGTATTTTTGTGATTCCAACGATATATGGATGATATATATTTGGTCCAGCGGTTTGGAAGATATTCGACCTTGAAACTTTGTACAGTGTGGTCATTTAAGTGTGCAACATATGGGATTTTTTTATTAATTGTATAACCAAAATACAAATATTCCCGAAAGTTGGTGCATGTTCGATAATCATATTACTTACGCGCACTTAGAATGTTTGCAAGTCAAACAGCATACAGGGTAGGTCAAAATATACAGTGTCCTCCAAAAAGTTCGCACCATAAGGGGGAAATTTATAATTAACGTTTTATTTTGAAATTTAATCTTGGGGTTAGCTTTTGCTTTAGAAAAGTTGAAAAATGACCCACTCAAACGTGGTCATGTGACTTTCGTTACCTGTCAAAAATGATATTTAAAAAATATATCGCCAAAAATGTTTTTTTTTTGTTAAAATATCAAAAAGTTTTACTTGAAAAAATTGTGTCTTTTTCTACTTTACGTAAGTGCACCAAATTTGATCGCTCTACTAAAATATTTAGTTTTTTGCCAATTTTTAATATTATTTATGAAATTCCTGAAAATTTTAAAAACTCGAAACTTCCTAAAAACTATTTTATATCACTAGCTTTATCATTCTATTAATTTTTTACTACTAATTACCGATAAGAATAGGTATTTTTCAAAAGAAAATGCTTTAAAATTCTGTTGTTTGTTGCAAAGTTGATGTACCGTCTAGCATTTGGGGTATAAATTTAGTTACATTACGTTTCCTAGTTCTAAATTGATGCTAAAATAATAACAAATTAAAATATCATCAAACTAATTTACGTATCTAAGCAAAATTCTTGCCTTTTACGGAACAAATGCCATGGAGAGAATAGAAACAATTGTATTTATTTGACAGTTTGATAACTGGGCACTGTATAAAAATTGTACAAGAGTAAAGTAACCCTTATTTCAAAAAACTCGGCAAAATGTTATTGAGAAAAGTTGCCTTTAATTAAAAGTTGTGCCTAAATACATGGCCTACTAAGAATTTTTTTTTTGAAAAACATTAATAATTTCTTTTTTTTTAATAGTCTCCCTAAACACTTTTATAAATTAATCAAAATTAAATAAATTTCGTTCAAATTCAAGCATATTTGTAAAATTAACTAGGTACTTAGATTTTTATTTTTTTTAGGGAATCACAACCTTTATGTGTGTTGCAACGATATTAAACAAAACTTTAAAATTACACAAAAATTCTTATGAATAATGTAAAACATTACTAATTTGTATATATATATCTTTAAAAAACTCTCATTTAAGGTACAAAGTTTTTATTTTAAATGTTTATTAAGAAACTGGAAATTAATTGAGGAAATCTTTTTTTGGATGGCTATATTTTAGTATTTAGGCATATCTTTTAATTCTAAACAACTTTTCTTCATAATTTTTTTCTGGATTTTCAGAAATAAGGGTACTTTAGTTTTGTACAATTTTTATATTTTTTGACCTACCCTGTATGCTGTTTAACTTGCAACTTGCGCCTAATATGATTATTGAAAATGCATCAACTATCGGCAATATCTGTATTTTGGTTGTGCAATTTAAAAAAATCGCATATATGTTTTACACTTAAATGACCACACATACAGTGTGTCGCACTTAAGGGTACGCCTCAGGCCATCCCTCTACATTTTTTTTGTCGAATAGCTCTCTAAAAATGGCATTCGACGCATTAATAATTTTTTTGAAAACCGAACACAAGATCAACTGTGATTAGTTTTAATGGTTCAAATTTGGAAAAGTGCTATTAGCGATTTTTGAAGGACTAAACTGACGACGGATTCTTGTTTAGGACACTTAAACCATAACTATACAAAGTTTCATCTAGTTCCCATACAGGATTTTCAAAAAATAATTTTTAAAAGTTGCAATTATATTTGATCTTCCTTGGCAAAATGGCATTTTTAGTAAGGTAACAAAAGATAATTCATTCATTACTTGATACGTCTGATATAAAGAATGTCGATTTTCTTGATAACTTATTTATTTGCATCACACATAATTTATACAAAAAATATTATCGGTATCAGAAGAAGCCAAGGAAACTATTGATTTGATTCGATTAAATTAAATATTAGTTTGCTCAATTAGACCAAAGTCTAGAGAATACTAGAGAATACTATAAGTCTCTCTTTTCTCTCGGAGAAAACAACAATTTTTTGCGACTGGTCGTAAATCAGCCTCGAATCGCTCTCAGTTACACTGTATAAGCTCTTTTTCTTATTAAATAAGATATCGATCGCCGTACTCCGATGACGGCGGGCCGAGGGAGCGGGAGAGGGCAAGGGGGAAACGTTTGTTTACACAAGGCCGAGTGCGCCGACTTATAGTATTCTCTAGACTTTTCTCTAGACTTTGATTAGACCACCATTGACAGATATGCATTTCTCAATTGGCCGTCTGTTGTTTTCAACACTCGTCTGAGCTGCTCCCTAGTGATTCTGCTTCAATAATGCGATTACGGAGACCATCAAGCGTTTGTGGGCTCGACACATAACAAACATTGACAAGTAATTGACAATCAACAATTTTTATTTCCAGGTTTTCATGGCCTGCTCTGATCTTACATTTTTTCCAAGTTAAAAAAACAGAATAAATGTAGATTTTATGAAACATTCCTATTCGTTAGTCCGGATTACGTAATAAAAGAGGGCATGAATTATCTTAATACAATTTTGTTTTCCTAACAAAAATTGCCATTTTGCCAAGGAAGATCAAAATACCCTTGTCTATTAAAAAAATATATTGCAACTTCAGTTGCTTCTGGGGTACTCCTAGTTTGGAGTATTGTTAGTTTGTTAGGGTGAGAATTATTATTTTTATTATTATTTCGATCTTGATTAAGTCTAAGTTTTGTTTGCGTACTCATGAATCTGAAAAGAACCATTTGATAATAGAGTTTTAGCTTTATGTCTGCAACAAAGAGAAACCAAAAAACTCGATATGAATAGAGTGCATGAGTTCGGAAAAATAAGTCGTTGTTAAACCTTCCTAACAGAAATTTATACGGATAGTATCGGAAACCAATAGAGATATCAGCATAACGGAGGAATTATGGAAACTAATTCAGTTATTCGGTGCAAGTTCATGGATGAAAACACTCGAATGCGGATTTTCGGGACGAGAATTCCGGTGTAGCCTTGACTTAAAAATTGAACGTTTTCGTGTTTCGCGCCATTTTTAAACGCGTAATTAGTGAAGTTATAGGGTCGTTAGTTGTAATTTGGGAATCGAAACATAACGAATTTGAATTTTATGGGGTACCTACCAATTTCTTTTGTGTTTTGTGTACTTTGTCTATTTCATATGCATTAAGTTCACTATAGGCTGAAATATAGGTAGGTACAGCTTCTACAAATACAATTTGAGGAATGGCATAATAATTTATTAAGATAATATATTTTTTGTACAAAACAATCTACCTAGATATTATGGAAAAATGAGACGCAAGCAAAACATTTTAGGATTTTCAAAAAATGTAGTTTTCCATAAGAAAGAAAGGTCAGTCAGAAATGAAATAGATAGACGGAACACCCTGTATTTATTATCAAAATTTCCTTTTATTTAACCGATAACATTCAAAAATTTAACCCAGCAATAAGCGATTTGTTAAAAATCTGATATGAATTTATGATATCATTTTAAAAGAAATTGACGTTATAGGATATATTGTAAAAACCACTACAAAATCATTTAATACAACAATTTTCTTTAAAAAACAAAATAATCGCAATAAAACGATTAATAAAAACAAATAGTCCTTAAGATAACGATTTTCGTCATAATTGCATTTACTAGAAACTAGAAAGTAAAATATTTAAAGTTGCTTCAATATTGAATTATAATATTATGTTTTCTCTTTTAATCACTTTTTTATTAGTAAAGTCATACCAGAAAATATGAAAATTTGTACCTAATTAGTTCAATATATATAAAAAATAGAAAATCAATAGTCAGCTGACAAGAAAATGTGGTAAAATATGTTAGCTGCATCATTAAGAAGGCAGCGCGCGGCGCCCTATACTTTGAACGCCCAGCTAACAGGTTTAGTCACAGTTTTGCACCAGCTGACAGTTATTTATACGATTTTCATATCGTAATTTATTATAAAAATAATTTTCACCTTTGCTGAAATCATCGGATTTTTTTTCAACTTTCTTGCATGTCAAATTTCCAGCTTTGCTAAAATGACCCGACAAACGTTTTTTAAAACTAGATTCGCAGTAATACCATTTTTTGTCATGGGGGTGCGCCAGCTGACACCGACCTTACTTATTTTTTATTAAGTAAAAACTACCGTACAGAATGAAGAAAAATTATGCTGAAATGACCCATGAAATTTTGACGCCAGCCCCCTGACTATTAGTACGCCTATGTATGGTTTGAAGAGAACGTTTATTAGATCCAGAGCAAATCACTCTGTTCATTTTTCGTATTTTTTATGTGTAAAATTTATTTTGTATGTTTTGAAAAAATCAATCATTCAAATATACCTAGTACCCACTGGTTTTTGCTAACTACAGTCTCATAATAGTAGTCATAATAGACTTTCCCGCAACGTTGTAGGTTAGTCAAATTTCAAGATTGTGTTTAGTGAAAACTCCACCAAAATTGAGTTTAATATTTTCAAAACACAATTTTTTAGGGGTATCAAGCCTAAAATTAACAAAAAATCGAATACATGCCCAAATAAGTTATAATATCTCTTAAACTAAATCCTTAATTAAAATTCCACGAGTAGGTAAAATAATTATAATAGAAATAATTAGAAATTAACTCATCATTGAATGTCAAGGAAAACTTTCTAGTCTTTCCATGTTTATGTTCGTATAATATGGGAGTCCAGTTAGCAGTTTTCGTGCAAGGCCAAAAGACAGTGATGTCGTGACGTGAATCGTGAACAGTAGTGAAATCTAATATAATAATTTGGTTTAATTAAAAACATTATTTTTATTCTTACTAACAACAACTAGTAAATTGTGTTAATTAGGTTTCATATGTGATGTTATCATTTCCAATGACTCCGATGGTCGCAAGGATGGCGAAATCTTTGAATTTTTTTCGATACAGCTCACGATACGGGACAAAACATGCAGCCAAGGTTGGCACGGCCATCGGGCACGTACTGGAGCGCAAGTTATCGAGATATTGACACATAAACCCATTTCTGACCTGCACTAAAAGCGAATGGGGCAGCTCGGAGCTCTTGACCCGTCAGATCTGGGCCGGCGCTTTTGTCGCTGGCGAAAGGGAAGGGCGTAAATATTTCTCTCGCCCTGGAAACCTGGAAAAAACACAATAGGCCCCGATGCGGACAATGCAGGTGAATAGTTTGGGATTTTTCAGGGCGACCCGAACAAATTCATAACTTCCCGGGTATTTGGGGCGAATTTATTCTGGATCGCTCTTGAGAGCGTAACGTTTGAGAACTGGTGCAAGGACGTCGAATATTGGTACATGAAAAACAAGAAAAACATTAAATTATAAATTCTAAATACATTTTTTTTTCGAGAATAGGCCGAAGAGGAATAGAAGATGCGCCTATTTTCGCCGTCGAATTGAGTTTTCGAATGTCCGGAGCAGTTCTGGTTAGTTCGGAGTAGTTTGGAGTAGTTCAGAGTAATTCGATGCTGATCGGAGCAGTAAATGTACGAAAACCTGGACCGAAACTATATTAAAGACCCGAGCATGACATCATATTTCATTGTTGTTTACGGACTGGGGTGGCGCCACTCGACGAAAAAAATGGCGACTTATTATAGGTTATAAAGGGTATTCTGTGGTTATTGGTGTGTCATTTACTGACGTTTAAAATGTCCCAAATCTTAAATATCCAGCTTTATTACGTTTGCCTTCTTTTTACGTTAACGAATTGCCTTTGCGTCCAGTATTTAGTAGTTTTATCCTATTAACACAGCTTTTATAGGTATAGATTTGTTTGTGAAAACATGAAATTTCCATGCACATGAAGAAAATTGTATGCACACTGCACAGACCATTAGGTGAATTGCAGAAGAATAAACACTATTTTGGAATTATGGGATGATCAACCAGCTGAAGAAGCGAAAATTCTAGATATTATTTTGAAAGGGTATTTAGTAACGTATGCAAAAATGAAAATAGAAAATTTTGTTTATAGCTCCAAAGCGAACCCATAGTCCTCCATATAAAGAAGAAACTGAAAAATCGAATGGGTTTTATACTACAACTAGCCGCATGGACTGCGACCTGCGTTTCAAACCAAAAGGTACCAAATACTCTTGCTTGCTTTTTAGACTCGCTTTTCTTAAGAAAATGTATGGAGATCTGCCATGTGAACTTGTCAAATTAGAGGGACATAACAAACAAATATATATATTTTTTGAATATTAAATTCTTTGTAACACACACATTTGCATGTTTTTATTTTATAAAAGATTCTGCAACAATGGTGTTTTAAGATTAAACCACCGTGTAAATTTGTTTCGTCGTGTGGCGCCAGTGGCGATTGGCGATCGCTTGAAACAGCGCTATGCACAAGTCTTTAAGAGTGGGTTGTCGACAGCGAAAGTGACGTTAGATTTCGTATTTTTTAAGTTGTATAGCATAAAATCTAATAACATTTTACCTGGCAAAAATTTAGTACAAACATCTCTGTCTTCATTTTAATCATAAGATCTTAAAAGCATATGCACTGGAATTATTATTTTTCCCAAGGTTTTCATAACCTATAAAACAAAACACTGCTTGTAAGATCTTATGATTAAAATGAAGACAGAGATGTTTGTACTAAATTTGTGCCAGGTAAAATGTTAGGTATTAGATTTTATGCTATACAACTTTAAAAAATACGAAATCTAAGGTCACTTTCGCTGTCGGCAACTCCCTCTTAATATAGTGTTGGTCCAGTGAAAACTCATATGGCCGAATGCACAGTTTGTCCAAATATACTAATAAAAACTGACAGTATCGCGGAAATAATTTTAAATACTGAAGAAATCCTTTAAAAAAAGATTCACGGGTTTAAGAAAATATTGATTACTTTACTAGACGAAATATCTTTTGTCTTCGGATTATAACCTATTGTGGTTAACTCATCGTTTAAAATATAATCCCAAATCAGGAATTTAATGTTCGGGGTAGTTCAAGTCAGTTCGGAGTAAGTTGGAGCAGAACGGAATAGTTCGGTAGTGACTGGAGTTACTCGGAGCACTTTTTAGAATCAGATAATGTGTTACTTTCATCGTTTAAAATTTAATCCTAAATCAGGAATGAATGTTCGGGGTAGTTCAAGTCAGTTCGGAGTAAGTTGGAGCAGAACGGAGTAGTTCGGTAGTGACTGGAGTTACTCGGAGCACTTTTTAGAATCAGATAATGTGTTACTTTCATCGTTTAAAATATAATCCTAAATCAGGAATTGAATGTTCGGGGTAGTTCAAGTCAGTTCGGAGTAAGTTGGAGCAGAACGGAGTAGTTCGGTAGTGACTGGAGTTACTCGGAGCACTTTTTAGAATCAGATAATGTGTTACTTTCATCGTTTAAAATATAATCCTAAATCAGGAATTGAATGTTCGGGGTAGTTCAAGTCAGTTCGGAGTAAGTTGGAGCAGAACGGAGTAGTTCGGTAGTGACTGGAGTTACTCGGAGCACTTTTTAGAATCAGATAATGTGTTACTTTCTTTTCGGATCTCAGGCGTAAATCGCCGCACCGAGACACGTGTACCCACTTATTTCCCCGGGACACTTTCAACGGCATTCCGAAGCCTCCCAGGATTCCCCACCCCCCTCCATCTTTTTATAGCGCCAATCGCCGCCGTCCCGGCATCGCCGGAATTCGCGCCAATCCCGAAGCGGGGCATAATTTACATGCCGATCCGTGATTTATGCCCCGACCTAATTCTGGGGCGATACACGGTTTTCCGGCCGAACCAGCGCCTGCTCCGGACAGGTCCGTTACATGCGGGTTAATTAAGGCGGACAACGAATGCGAGAATCGCCCGGAAAAAAAAGGGAAATGCGGCTATTTCCGGCGTGGAATTGAGTTTTCGGGCGTTCGGAGCAGTTCTGATCAGTTCGGTGGCGATCGGAACAGTTTGGAGTAGTTCGGTGGGGATCGGAGTAGTTCGGAGTGGTTTGGAGTAACTCGGAGCACTTTTTAGAATCAGATAATGTGTTACTTTCTTTTCGGATCTCAGGCGTAAATCGCCCCACCGAGACACGTGTACCCACTTATTTCCCCGGGACACTTTCAACGGCATTCCGAAGCCTCCCAGGATTCCCCACCGCCCTCCATCTTTTTATAGCGCCAATCGCCGCCGTCCCGGCATCGCCGGAATTCGCGCCAATCCCAAAGCGGGGCATAATTTACATGCCGATCCGTGATTTATGCCCCGACCTAATTCTGGGACGATACACGGTTTTCCGGCCGAACCGGCGCCTGCTCCGGACAGGTCCGTTACATGCGGGTTAATTAAGGCGGACAACGAATGCGAGAATCGCCCGAAAAAAAAAGGGAAATGCGGCTATTTCCGGCGTGGAATTGAGTTTTCGGGCGTTCGGAGCAGTTCTGATCAGTTCGGTGGCGATCGGAGCAGTTTGGAGTAGTTCGGTGGGGATCGGAGTAGTTCGGAGTGGTTTGAAGTAACTCGGAGTAGTTCGGGGTGATCGGGTCAACTCTCAGCTAATAATTGAAGTATCGAAGTATCGAGTGGCCTACTTGATTACATCGAAATTGGAAATCATTCAATTGGAAATTATTTTTTCATCAAAAGTTTAGCGTGTGCATATCTAGTCATAAAAAGTGAAACACAGTAGGTTTCGTCTAATTGTAAACCGTTATATTACAAACGTTTTGTTGACGACTGTTTTTTATGCTTACGTAATGATTTACCTAATAGACGAAACTTTAAATGCTTTTAATAACTTTCATTCACGTCTCCAATTTACAATCGAACAAGAACAAAACAATTCAATAAATTTTCTCGACTTAACTATTTCATATAACTCAAATGGAAACATTTCAACAAATTGGTTTACCAAACCTATTTGGTCTGAACGATACTTAAATTTTTTTTCAGACGTAGGTACCTAATACAATTCTTCTATGCTAATACATATAAAAAGTGTTATAAATAGTCTTACTGATAGAGCAATTTGCCTGTCACAACCCAAATATCATAAAATTAACATTGAAAAAGTTAAAAAAATTTTATACAATAATAATTATCCACCTTCATTTGTTACTCCTTTAATTAAAAGAAGAATTAATTATTTAAAAAATAAACATACGTTGCCTAATAATAATAATAATAATAATTTTTCACTCCCTTATGTTAAAGGTACGTCTGAAGCTATTGCAAAATTTTATAAAAAACATAATGTATTAATTGGTCATAAACCCAAAAACAAAACAAAAGCTTATTTTTCTAAATTAAAACCAACTATTGAAAAATCTTTACAGTCAAACTTAGTCTATAAAATTAATTGCCAACAATGCCTCTCTGTACACATTGGACAAACAAAACAATATCTTAAAAATAGATTATACAAACACAAAAATGATATTAATAATAATAACCAATTTTCTTCTGCACTTAGTCAACATTCAATAAACGAAAAACATTCTTTTGATTTCGAAAACACTAAAGTCTTAAATTGTGAGAGTGATTTTACAAAAAGAACTTATCTTGAGATGTATCACATACATAGAAATGACAATACTATTAACATAAAAAATGATTTAAATAACTTTTCCAATATTTACAAGAATTTTATAAGTTCATAATTATACCTATACTTTCATATGCCACACTATAGATTGATACTTACTTTTTACCTTATATTGATAAAAAAATTGCCTTTTTTGTACCGACGCGCGAAATGCGACACATCCTCCACTACCAACAACTGGTTCCTACAAAAATGTTTCATTTTTAAAAACTATAAATGTTTAAACAATTTTAAATATTATATAATGACGTAAACACTAAACCATGCTAGTTGAAACATTTTGTAAGTATTTCCTTAAAAAAAATTTATTATTGTATACAAAAATTGTAATATGTTTAAATGTTAATTATATTAATTTTAGTTTTTATTATTTTAGCACCTTCAAATTATTATAAATAAATATATATTTGCTCTGATGAAGATTGTTATAACAATCGAAACATATGTTAGCAATAAAATAATGCTTCGAAAATATGAAAAATTTTAAATAAAATTTATTAGTCTTAATACCACGCATGAATATAATGGTTGATACCCAGGAACAAATAGTGAAAATAATTTTGACGTCAAATTGGCAGTGGCCCTCACCGTACAATTTTTTTGGGGTGCCCAAACTAACATTCAAATAGAGCAAATAGAAGATATATCCCTTGAAATATCCATTAGACGATTATTATGAAAAATAATATCTAATATTGAGATAATTTCGAGGATAATTTACTCACCGTTTATGTAATACCGTCGGGTCTAAAGGCTATACCGAAATTCATAGCATTATTCATATATGTATGGCAGAAGAAGCATGTTTTGCCACTTTTTCTTTTAAATGTTTTATGCCAGTAAAGCCAGTTTGAGTCACTCGTAAATTTCCCTCCATTCTACTCAACATCGATGTACTTTTCAACCCTCTTCGAGGCTTGTATGCGAAAATGGGAAACTTAAATCTGTCATCTGATTACGGTCTATAAATAACTTAAACTGAACCGACAAACCACGTGCCGAACCGTTTGTTGGGGTTTATGGAATTGACTGACCGGCGCTCTGTTAAACAAGTTCATCCATAAGAGTGGTCGGTCGTCGACGACGGCGACTCTACTTGTCTCTTTTCAGCTTCAGAGCGGGCGCGTATGCTGTTGTCTCTGTCTCACGTACAATGCATGTATCCTTGTGGATGGCCATAATAACCCGTGAGGTCAATTTAAAATACGGCTAGGCGGGTAGCGGATGGGAATGAATTAGATATTAGTAATCTTGGGGAGTTTTTGCATAAAATGTAATTGCGTTTTTTGCATGGACATAGTTTATTATTAAACAATTAAATTTTATTAAAGCAATTAAGTGGGGACTAAACGCCCTTACAAATTTTCTCGATAAAGTCCCGCGCTGTTTCAACGATTGCCAGCTTCGCCTTGATTTCTGCTCCTCCCCAAAAAAACCTCCGTTTCCCAACATTATTAATTGTGGTCCATTGTAACTGGGTGAAGGTAAATCCTATCTATTGCTCGTTAGCCAAGTTTCGTGGTCAACAACTAGGGAACTTCAATAATCTATCACGGGGCGTTTTATCGTCGTTAGGTTTTTCCGTCGAACTTCTTGAGGACTCTAAAAGCCCCTATAAAGGGCCCTTGATTAAAAACTACTTTCGAGGAGGGGAAGGGGATTTTTATATAAACAACTAATCACCCCGGGCGACGCCAACCTTGACCGTTTTCCCGGGGTGAAAAAAGTAATGCGGCGACGAAAAAGTTCTCTGCGTGGGCGGATGAAAGCTTATTTTCAAGTAGGCTTACAATTCAATGTTCGTTTCTGGAGAATTTGCATGGGAAAGTCGGAGGGCAAGGGAAAAAATTGGAGGCGTTGTATTCCAAGAAATGTGGCGTTTTAAGTTGTTGGCGACATCAGTGGAATACGAGAAAAAGGAGAAACGTTTTTGCGGACGGTTCAAAAACGATCAATAAGAAAGATACAGGGCGTTGCGGTGTACAAAATGCTAGACCCTTTAGAAATGGCCCTTAAAAAGTTACTAAATATGAATGGCTTAGGAAGTCATGGAAAGACAGCACTTGTGTAACATTATGTAGGTACAGGGTGGCTCACTATAAATTGACACCCCCCTTAAATTGTTAGTTTTAGATGCAAGAAAAATAGTTTTTTACAAAAGTTCTAGATACTAATACAAAGTTCTTTGTGATGCTATTATTGGACCTTATACAGTGTGTTCTAGAAAGCCGTGGCAGACATAACTTATGTTTTTTTCAATGGAACACCTTGTATATTTTTGGATTATCGAATTCTACGCATTTTTCCGATTCCAACGAAGTTTTAAAGTTGGACACCCTGTATGTTATATGTTCGCTCCAACCGTTCGTTCAGAACTGAGCCTTTTTTGTGAGGGATTACTCTTTGGGTCATATAGGTTGCCATGGAAGATAAATGCCAAATTATAGTATAATAAAAATTGACAATGTATTCATGATGTCGAAAACAAAATGGGCTATTTTAAGATTTCAGAGAAAAATTAAGAAGGGAAATTGAGAGAAATGAGAAATTTTAAATAGTAACGTAATTAATAAACTTCTATCAGATTTGTTGTATGAAATTTAATTTCTATTGGAAACGACAATAACATTTAGAAAAATGATGTATACAAATGCTCCACATGGTCTCCACCTTGACCAATGCATTTATTGATGTTTTCTACTAACTTTCTGTTTATTGAGTTTAGGATGTAATTGCTGTGGTCAGTATTTAATATGTGGATTTCTTCCCGAATTCTACCTATCAGTGTTTCTACATTTTCCGGTCTGTCATAATAAATTTTGGTTTTTCAAATAACCTCACAAAATATAATATATAAAATATATCCTTTTTCTAAATGTTATTGTCGTTTTCAATAAAAATTAAATTTCAAACAATAAATTTTAGTTTATTAAATTTAAGTTTATTAACTATGTTAGTATTTAAAATTTATCATTCCTCTCTCCCTTCTTCATTTTCCCTGAAATCTTAGAATAGCTCATTTTGTTTTCTAAAGCGTGAATATACTTTCCAACTGTCAATAGTTATTACTATAATTTGCCATGTCTTCCATGGCAACTGGCAATCTATGACCCAAGGAGTAATCCCTCACAACAAAGGCTCAGTACTGAACGTACTTTAAAACTGTAACTTTAAAACTGTAGAAATCCGTAAAATCTTCATTTTTGGCGGTAATCGCCTAAACTTTTTTTTGTTTGAAAAGTCTTCAAAAACCACGTCTTTTGACCTTTCTTCCATTTTCAAAATGCAAATCCAGGGCCAGCTGCGATTTTTTTATACCCCCGATTTTCACGAAAACCATTTAGCGATTTTTTTATTTAAAATCTGACCCCATAGCGTTAATTAGAACACCCCAAAACCCCCATATGCCCAATTTGAATAAAAAATATACAGGGAGTTCCTCTCTGTAGCACCCTACAAAGTTGAGCAAAATAGGTATTTTAAAGACATCTGGCGAGTCAAGTGTGCCATGGAATCCCTTCAAAACAGTCGAATGGTTAACAGGACCAATCAAAATGTTGATGTGAAAAGATTTACTACAAAAATATACAGGGTATTTATCTCTGAGCCATCTCAAAATTCTGAAATTTTATAAAACTTATACAGATCAAGTGTACTCTGGAATCATTGAAAAAATATTGATAAACACAAAAGTAGGTAATGTATTTCTTTACAAAATGCCAACTAACAAATAAAAACAATTTAAATTATTGGACCTTTCTCAACAAAGTCACTGTCTAAGATGATACATTTTCTGTGCGTTTCCTGTTGTGGCACACCAGCCACCTTAACTGATATGGACTTACTGACTGACAGGCTTCTGTATTTTTTAGATAGTTCGTTTATAGTGTGTGTGGAGCGGCTTTGATGTACTTGATTTTTGACCCGTATAAAGTATCAAAAATTTAGTAGGTAATTTGAGATGGCACAGATAAGAATACTCTGTATATTTTGTATTGGACCTTTGCACACCTACACCTTGAGTGGTTCTATTGACCATTCAACTCTTTTGAGGTGATTCCATGGCACACTTGACTTGGCAGATGCCTTTAAAATTCCTATTTTGCTCAACTTTGACACCCTGCAGAATGGAACTCCTTGTATATTTGTTATTCAAATTTAGTATATAGGGGTTTTGGGGTGTTCTGATTAACGCTGTGTGGCCTGGGATTTGTATTTTGAAAATGGCAGGAAGGTCAAAATAAGCGGTTTTTGAAGGCCTTTCAAACAAAAAAAGTTTAGGCTTTTGTCTCCAAAAATGAAGATTTTACGGATTTGTACAGTTATAAAGTTGGACATCCTGTTCCATTGGGTGTTCCATTAAAAAAACATAAGTTTCAAAATTCGTTTTTTTTACCTTCAACAATCATAATTTGAACAATAAAATGTAACAATAGGTTTCACCTTGGTTATTTTCTTTTAATCAGGATCGTCTATAGTTAATCGGGTGCTAATATTGATTCGCCCCGTGTTTTAAATTTCGACAATTTTTTTTTGTCAGTTTCGTGACTGTATTCATTGAACAATTTTCTTTTTATCTCATATAAAAATAAGTTCGATTCTCTTGAAACCGACAAAACCATGCTTTACCAAATTCACGTATATTTTTGGGGTTAAAAAAAGCATCAAATTAAACTTCCGCCCGATAGTTCGACCCAGAAATAGCCATAACTCGCCCAACTTTCCGCCACATAAAGACTTCCGGCCACGGGCGAACTTTTTTCTACTTCCGGTTGTGGCGGAATCGCCAACTTGATCCAATCAGGTCCTCGCAAAATATCACTGTCCGTTTTATGCCGCATTAGCATTGTTGCCGTCGCCTCGTAAACTGAGGCGACAACGCGTACAATTACGGCGGGGAGGCGATTTCCTCCTTTTAGGGGGGGAGCTGGGGGAGGGGGGACTAAGGAAGCAATATTTCGCGCCTACGTTGATTTATTTTATCTGGTGACGAGTTTATCGCGCTCGGGGTCGTCGGCACGGCGCTGATTAAATGTCGATTCAATTTTATTTGCCCGGAAAAAATATCCTAAAATTGCATTTAAGTTACTGAAATGTATGGGGCTAAACTGGCATGCCACGCTTGAAAGTAGACTGCGGCTATAACTTCAGAACGCGGTTAAAACCCCGCAGATGCCATACGAGCTGAAGTTGGCAACGGATTTTTAATCACGGCCTGAAGTTATCTTCAATTGTCCTGTTTTCTGTACCTAGTCTACCTTTAGTATTTTGTGATTGTTGCTAATTATTGTTGTCAACGTAAGTTCTGTTCAATTTGGTGCTTTATAACTATGGTTTCATCAAGTCGAGAAATCTTGACTTGAACGTAATTTCTTGACTTGACTTGAAATTCAAGCTCAAGAAATTAAATTTGTCTTGACTCGACGGTTTCTTGAAAGCAAAAGTCTTGACTTCAATTCAAGATTTCTTGAAGAGAAGCGGCGCGCCAAGTTTAATGTGTTTAAATTCATGGTTCTCAAATCCCGACGTATCCAACTTGGGTACGTCCAAGCAAATGGTATTATTATTATTTTTTGTTATATTTTGTAATTAAATTTTTGGTTTTATGTTATAAAAAAAATATTGTATTGCTTGTTGTATTTTTAAGTTCATTATTATTTTTTTGTTTTGGGTTATAACATGAATATAATATGTTTTGTTTGCTGTATTTGTAAGTTCATTTTTATGTTTTTGTTTTTATTTTTTTGTTTATCATAATCATAGATTTTTATTTATTATTATGTAATAAATTTTGTATGCTTTATAGACGTGTTTTTTTTATTCATAATAAAATCTAAAGTAAGCACCTAAGTAAATTATCATAGGAATTTACCAATAATAATTATTTTATAGTCACTAATAAATAGAGACCGGATTTTAAGCATTATGCTTATTGCTGAATTTTATAAGCAACCATGATCCATGATATATTTAATTTCTACACGAATTATGCACTATAAGAATATTGCGACAGTTTTTTTTTGGCTTTTTTACAATTTTTTGCGTTTTCTTCTCCAGTCTCTAGTAAAGACAGGATTTTAAGCATCACAAAAATTACCAAAATCTAAGTATATTGCGACAGTTTTATTTGGCTTTTTTCCAATTTTTTGCATTTTCTTTTCCAGCCTCTAGTAAAGACAGGATTTTAAGCATCACAAACTACCCAAAACTAAGTATATTGAGATAGCTGTTTTGTGTTTCTTTTTGCTTTTTTGAGGTTTTATACTTTTTTCCCTTTGTACTTATTTGAACTTTTTCACGTATTTGCATAATTTTTAAACATTTATTTTTGCTTAATTTGCATATTTGTTGTGTTTTTGGCAAATTTGGTGCTTTCTTAAGCACTTTCTTTTTTCAATTTTTTTGCTCTTTTTATCCGGTCTCTACTAATAAAATTTTATTTCAAGAAATTCAAGAATTTCTTGGTTTCTTGACAAGAAATCTTGATCTTGAAATAGAAAATCTTGTCTTATCTTGGAAATAGTTTCAGATTTCTTGACTTGAAAATTTCTTGAATTCAAGTCAAGATCAAGTCAAGATCAAGAAATTTCTTGAAAATTGTGAAACCCTATTTATAACAATCTTAATAAAAAAAAATCGCAAAAAAAAACTATTATTTATTTAAACAGGAACATCTACTTGCCGGAGGTGTTAGAAATTACCCCAATTTAGTTACGCTGAAGTACAAAGTAGAAACGATCCTCAAGTTCCTCCCTATTTTGCGTCCCTGGAGCAAGCAATTGAATGGGATACAATTACCAATTACAATTCTAAAGGAGTTTAAACCTTGAAAATTACAATTCTATAATTATCTATTCTCGCTTCAGGAATTTGGGAATCGCCGTTACATGTATAGGGTGCCTCAGACTCAGGGTTAGTATGAGCTAACAAAAAGTACAAAACAAAAATTGACATATTATGGGCTTCAAATGGGACAACTTCAACTCACTTTTGCACTGAAACATTGCTTTTGGGAAGTTCGAAAAACCTGATAACATACATACTTTATTGGATATTTAGAAAGATCGTTCATTTCTGCTAAACTTTTACTAAAGGAGTTTTTATTATCTATCTGTTTTCATTAAAAAGTTACAAGCTAAAAGATGAAAATGGCCTGGTAAATTTCGTTAGCAAAAATTGAGTTAGCCATGATTTTATTAATTGATAGTTCAGTTGGTAAAGCTTTCTAAAATTGATATTAATCGTCTTAATAATAAAATATGGAACAATATCCATTATGGTACATGTAAGTAAGGAAAGAACTAGCACAGTCAAACAAAACAAAAGTAATTTAAGTATTTAAATAATTAGGTATTTCGGGGAAAACGATGTCCAGGATCTCTCCTCCTGATAAATTTAATTCGAACAGCACTTCTGTAATTTTTTTGGGCTTCTTCATATACCAATAACATATCAACTTTGTCACCATGTGTAATCATTATTGAGTATATAACTTAAACGGCAAGCATAGGAAGTAATGGTGTGGTGTACTTCAGATTTCACAAGTAAACTGTTTTACAACGCTCAAACTACCAATTGTTTTTCGTTTATATCTAATAAAGTCATGGTTAACTCGATTTTCACCGACAAAATTTATACCAGGCCATTTCCATGTTTTGGCTAGCATCTTTCAAAACTCCTATAGCAACAGTTTATTAGAAATGCACGATATTTTTAAATACCTACCTAATAAAGTATGTATGTTTCTGTAGAAAATATTTATATATTTATATATTTATTTATTTATTATATTTTTTATATTCGTTTTTTCGAACTTTCCAAAAGCTATGTTTTAGGTGTAAAAGTGAGCTTAAAAGTAGTAGTTGGAATTAAATTAAAATTTCTGGGTTTCGACAATAAGAAAACGACATTTATTTATTTTTTACGACGTTCGTTTCGGCGCAACGTCCACCTTCAGGTAAATGTTACAAAATTTAATTAAGACCAGCATTATCTACAAAATAAGGGTTAAAACTTAGTACATTAACAAACAATAAATGGAAAGTTGTAAAAAGTGTAAAAAATACTTACATTTTAAAAATGCATAGCGTAGTCAGATTAAACACAAATAAGTAGTTTAAATTTTGGAAGGTAGGTGTGATTTCGAGCATCATGTTAATTTTTTAAAAAATATTTATTGACATAAGAATTTGGAATTATATTATAATTTGTAAGCAAGAAAATTTTTATTTCATTAGATTGTAATAAATATGTGAAAGGTTAGTTATTATTATGAGTTCTGAAATTGATGTTGTTAGGATGTTTTTATATTTATCATTTTTAAAATCTTTCTTTCATGGTAATTTTTTTCTCTGCAAATTAATTAAAATTTGTAACATTTACCTGGAGACGGCCGTAGCGCCGAAACGTACGTCGTAAAAAATAAATAAATGACGTTTTCTTATGGTCGAAACCAAGGAATTTTCATTTAATTCTAATTCATTATCACGACCAGGACTGTTATCTTTATATGTATATAAGTAGTAGTGTAAGTTTGCCGGTTCTAACTCAGCGGCACCAGCGGCTCTGCGGCGCCGAGTAAACGCCAGAAAATAGGTAGTTAAAAAATGTCGTCGAGTCTAAAAACGTAGCCAGAAAATCGCTAAAAATGTCGCCGAGTCTAAAAATGTTTTCAGAAAATACCTAACTCGTAAGTAGTACTACCAGTGACTATACAGTGTGTCCCAAATTCGATGCTCACCATTGGGATCTCGGTAACTACAAGAGATAGCGAGTCGGTTAAATGGGGAAAGTTTTAGACAATTTTATGGTCAATCTGATGCCGCTGAGAAATCAAGGCTAACTGGGATCGTTTTCGAGTTATTACCAAAAAACCGAATTTTATCATTTTCGTTTTTCTTAAATATCTTAGAAACCGATGGTTTCTCAAAGACAGTACATTATTAAGGCACTTTTGTCCAGCCTTTTAAGCGGTAATATCAGTTTCTTTAAGAAAGTTTTCATTTTCGAGATATGACTCACAACTTTTGATTTTCTTATGGACGCTATCTTGGATTTTTACAAATTCGAAATTTACATGAAATTCTCTTTCGAATGATGTGTCACACTAATGATTTTTTCGTTAGTTGTAACACTTAAAAGCGTTTTTTTTGCCTAATACTAAGTAGGCCATGACAAGTCTGTCAAAACAAATGCAACAAACCAAACATTGAATCCAAATTTTTGTTGAGATCTGGATTCCTTAATACCATATGGGTTATTAACAGCCCAGTAATGGTGCTTATGTTTATTAAAAATGCCATTGTTATGAAATCTTGTTTCATCGGTCCAGCAAATGTTTAATGGAAAGTTATCAATAACTTCACACTGATTGTTAAACCAATGAGAGAAATCAAGTCGGCGTTCAGTATTTCCCGGCCTTAACTTTTGCACTATCACGGGTTTATAGGGGTGGTATTTTTTGTCAAGTATCTATGAATAGTCGTTTTCGGCAAACGAGTTCTGCGACTTATCTCTCGAAATGAAATCGTCGGTGCTTCATTAAACTTTGTTCAATGTTTTCAACATCTATTGGCGCAATCGATTGGAACCATATTTCGGTCTGGGCACAACAAAACTCTCATGTTGTTCTAAATTCATACTCAATCTAAGAAAAATTTAACGGTGAGGCTGCTGCCTTTCAGGGAATAATGTATGATAAACTCTTGTTGCCACTGTACTATTTCTATAGTTTTTTGTGTAACAATAATTGTACATATCCACCTTTTCGCTAGTACTAAACGGCATTTTTACACATATCTCAAAACACTGACGGCTTCATAACAATAACAACAACTGAGAGTTTCATTTGTTTTGACAGACTTGTCATGGCCTACTTAGTATTAGACAAAAAAAAAACGCTTTTACGCGTTACAACTAACGAAAAAATCATTAGTGTGACACATCATTGGAAAGAGAATTTCATGTAAATTTCGAATTTGTAAATATCCAAGATGGCGTCCATAAGAAAATCAAAAGTTGTGAGTCATATCTCGAAAATGAAAACTTTTTTAAAGAAACTGACGTTACCGCTTAAAAGGTTGGACAAAAGTGCCTTAATAATATCAAAGTCCTGTCTTTGAGAAACCATCGGTTTCTAAGATATTTAAGAAAAACGATGATAAAATTCGGTTTTTTGGTAATAACTCGAAAACGATCCCAGTTAGCCTTGATTTCTCAGCGGCATCAGATTGACCATAAAATTGTCTAAAACTTTTCCCATTTAACCGACTCTCTATCTCTTGTAGTTACCGAGATCCCAATAGTGAGCATCGAATTTGGGACACACTGTATAAAGTCACTGGTACTACAGAATTGTAGCGACGTTTTTAGACTCGGCGACGTTTTTAACTATTTTCTGGTGACATTTTTATACTCGGCGACGTTTTTGACTAATTTTATGGCAACAATTTCGTATCGGCGACGTTTTTAACTAATTTTCTGGCGACATTTTTAGAACCGGCAATCTTACATTACTCTTAAATGGTACCATTTAAAGCCCAAGTGTCAATTTTTGTTTTGCACTTTTTGTTCTCTTCTACAGGGTGAGTTTTTTTCGATGACCACTATGGGCATCTCGGAAACTAGCAGAGCTAGAACAAAGGTTAAATGGGGAAAGAATTGCGGTTTTGAATGCTCAATGTAATGCCCCTTTTGGATTTTTAAAAAAGTTCATAGCTCACTAGATATTTTGAAAAGAGTGATTTCTTGCTATTTCATTAGATCTCTGTATCTCCGTTATTTCTGATTATACAGAAAAACTGTAGAAACAAAAATTGTAGATAATTTTGTGCTTAATAAGATAATCTAATCCAATTTTTTATGTTGTTTGTGATTTTTGAGATATGACATAAACTTTTGATTTTTTTGGCTGTGGCCTTATCAAATCGACCATTTTTTGAGCTTTCCAAAGGTGTAATACTCGGCATAGTTATTATAAAAAATAAAAGAGCTATAGCTAATTTTCTGTTTTTTTTTTTAATTTTCACATAGTCAGCCATGGCATATTTTCATAATTATGTTCTATTTTATAATAAGACATACTTCAAACTTTCAAATATTTTATTTTTAGCTGGTAACAAAATGTAACAAAATAAAACAAAAATTATCATGATGGAGTTCCACCACATAATTATTTGCCCGTTAGAAATTATCTAGATCAGCTCTGTCCAAATAATTGGATAGGGAGAAATATACCTATTTCCTGGCCGCCCTGATCCCCCGATTTGTCTGTTTTGAATTTCTTTTTGTGGGGAACAGTACAAAATAAAGTATGAGACAATTGTTGAATTAAGAGCAGCTGTTTTAGAAGCAATTGCCAGTATTGACAGGCGCTCTCTAAGAAAGGCGACAAATTCAGTTTTAAAAAGATGCAATATTTGCATAAATAATAATGGTGGATTGTTTGAACACTTTTCTTATTTTAAAAGGTGTCCTTTTAAAATAATAATAATTTGAATTTGATTTTTTAAATTTTTGTTATATTTTGTTAAGAGCTAAAAACAAAATATTAGAAAGTTTGAACTATGTCCAATTATAAAATAGAACGTAATTATGAAAATACTCCATGGCTGTGAAAATTTAAAAAAATCAGATAATTAGCCATAGCTCTTTTATTTTTTGTAATAAATATGCCGAGTAATATATCTTTAGAAAGCTCAAAAAATGGCCGATTTGATGAGGCGACAGCCAACTATGATTTACATTTAAAAAACACAAGTTTATGTCATATCTAAAAAAAAAACATAAAAAATTGGATTAGATTATCTTATTAAGCCCAAAATTATCTACAATTTTTGTCTCTACAGTTTTTCTGTATAATCAGAAATAAGGGAGCTACAGAGATCTGATGAAATAGCAAAAAATCACTCTTTTCAAAATATCTAGTGAGCCACGAACTTTTTTAAAAATCCAAAAAGGGGCATTAGATTCAGCATTCAAAACCGCAATTCTTTCCCCATTTAACCTTTGTTCTAGCTCTGCTAGATTCCGAGATCCCCATAGTGGTCATCGAAAAAAACTCTCCCTGTATCACGGGCGTAGCCAAGGGGGGGGGTTTCGGGGGTTCAAACCCCCCCCGAAATAAGCAAAATATTACCTAATATTATACCGAAAAAATACGAGGAGTGAAGAGTTAAATTATTATTACGTTTGAATATATGTAGTAATAGTAGCGCCTAGCGCCATCTTTTGACGAGAGGCAGACGCAGTTGCAGCCGAACTATTTTGTATTGTAGGGACACTTTGCGTTGTTTCTCGATTATTCGCCACGCCCCTCGGTCGAAATGAGCGGAATTTTGTGGAAGTTCGTGGAAGTTTCTGGACGGCTACTGGGCTGCTATATAAGCGGCGCCGCGGCGCGTGACCGCGCTTACGGCAGTATTGTTCCATGCGAACTCGAAGCGAATAAAAGTGAAAAGTGGTGAACGAATAGTGAAGAGAATTAAGTGTACCGTGTAAGTGAGTAATTTTAGTGCGCTGTTATTCGCTGACCTTGTTAAGGATAGATACGTGAATCATTATTACTGTCGAAAAATGGAGGGGAAAAAAAGGAAGGGTGATAAACTTAAAGGTATGGACTACTGGAAAAAGTGGTGTAGTCAAGGTCAAGGGGTTTCTAATAAAGAAACAAATTTGGATTTAGCTATCAAAGCTTCAGCTACCTTGCATGCTGATAAGAAGACTGCCTACCCCGAAATCTAGTTTGGAATGCCTAGATATGTGCGATAAAAACCTTTATCCTAATATTTACACATTACTACAAATCTTGGCTACCATTCCTGTATCCACTGCTACCCCAGAAAGGTCTTTCTCGAGCCTAAGGAGACTGAAAAACTATTTACGAAACACTACAAGTGAAAACAGACTTAATGGTTTGGCTCTAATGAACATTCACTATGGAACAGAAATTCATGCAGATGAAGTAGTGGATATATTTAAAAGAAAAAGCCGAAGATTTCTTCTTTAATGGTTTTAGATTTAGCGTAGAGGAACGAAATTAATTTATCCATTTCATTTAAAGTTAAGAACTTTATAAATATGTCGTAGTTTTTCGGATGAATATATAGATATTAAATTTCATGTAAGTATATTTTTGTTGTTTTATTTACTTCTCAAACTACCCCCCCCCCCCCAAAACTAAATCCTGGCTACGCCCGTGCCCTGTATACTAACCTTGTGGCAACGAGCCTGAGACACCTTGCACCGGGGTGCAACAGTGTTTTATTTTGGACGGCGAGAAGTGCAAACAGGAATGCAATTTATGTAATAACTTTTAAACGACCGATTGCCGCCCGCGAACACCCCTAAAGTTGTTCCTCCAATGGCGCGTAAACGCCGAACTGTCTCGGCCGACGGCCGCCCCCCCAAGATCGCGCCGGCCGTGAACGCGTCTTCGGCGATTTGGCAACTGGCTCAAGGCCGCCGCGGCCCTGCGTTATCGGCCCGTTGCGGGGTCCCCAGATGCGCCCCCACGGCCGGTCCGTGCTGATGGGGTGTTTGGACTGCTGGGGGAGGGGGGGCCGGCCGACGGAATATCCGCCAAATAATTATGAGGGGGCCCGATCGTGTCCTTCGGGGAGGGTTTAGAGTCGATTAAGCGGAGGAGACTGCGCGGGGGTGTTGATTCGCCATGCTAGAAGGATCTTGGCTAAATTTGGCCACGTCGCGTCGTTGACAAATACGGGGTCATCCCGGTTCTAATGTAGAAACTTTGACGACCGATGGAACTTCGGAAAATAATGCCAGCTTCTCATATAAATAAACTCCTGGACAAAATTAACGCAACATCATAAATGTGCCACTTATTTGATGCTTTTTTTTTCTGAAATTATGATCCGATTTGAATGATTTTTTTTTGCATTGTAGGTTGGTTCCTTGACAATGTCATAGTTTTCGCTGTTTATGATAAAAAGATCATTTTCGATTTATACCGGGTGTAACAAAAATGTTATGTTTTTTTTCCCGAAAATTCGTATCACCCTGTGCAGTATACTATATAGCAGTTGACATTAGACGGTAGGTCCATCTTTCTTCAACATTTTCTTTTTTAGTTTACTTCATTATCTCTGTTATTAACGGAGATACACTGTTTTATATCGTAACATGTTTTTATAGACTTTATTATTCGACACCGTCATTGTTAAATGTTTTCAAGTAGGCTATGGAACTTTTCTGACATTTCAAGCGATGTATCAACAGATGTTGTGTTTTAAAGTTACAAAGGTCAAATAAAATTCGCCATACCGATAAAAACTGTTCGGAAACTGCTTATTAAACGTTTGTTTCATATGCCCAGTTGCCCGACTATTCTGTCATTTAAACCAGCCTCATTTGAACGTCTTCTGATTGTTCGAGACGATATTGTATGATGGCGAGCAGTTCTAAGCTCACTTTTTAGCCTAGTACTAGTGATATTCCTGTTTCTTAGAGCAGTTTGCCTAATAAAACGCTCATCCCTTGGACCGGTACACTGGTTTCGCCCTTGGCCTGACCTTCGAGCGTAAGATCCTGTCTCCTTAAATCGTTCAACCAGACGACTTATAGTCGAACGATGTCTTCCTATCACATTAGCAACATGACACATCGAATAGCCTTCATCCACCAAAGTTAAAGCTCTTACTGCTTCTTCTGCCGATAAATTTTTTGGTCGATTCATTTTTCAATTTTAAAATACTCGTCGGGCAACTGGGCATATGAAACGAACGTTTAATAAACAGTTTCCGAACAGTTTTTATCGGTATGGCGAATTTTAGTTGACCTTTGTACCTTTAAAACACAACATCTGTTGACACATCTCTTGAAATGTCAGAAAAGTTCCATAGCCTACTTGAAAACATTCAACAATGACTGTGTTGAATAATAAAGTCTATAAAAACATGTTACGATATAAAACAGTGTATCTCCTTTAATAACAGAGATAATGAAGTAAACCAAAAAAGAAAATGTTGAAGAAAGATGGACCTACCGTCTAATGTCAACTGCTATATGTTTCGGTTGCTAGTATACTCCACATGGTGATACGAATTTTCGGAAAAAAACATAACATTTTTGTTACACCCGGTATAAATCGAAAATGATCTTTTTATCATAAACAGCGAAAACTATGACATTGTCAAGAAACCAACCTACAATGCAAAAAAAAATCATTCAAATCGGATCATAATTTCAGAAAAAAAATAGCATCAAATAAGTGGCACATTTATGATGTTGCGTTAATTTTGTCCAAGAGTTTATATACTATATATACAGTGTGTTTCACTTGAAGTTGAGACAATTCATTATTTTTTTACGGGTTGCCGATTGTTGTTCTTGAAAATACTTTCTAAAATTTAATATTGTTTGGTTTTTAATAGGCATAAGTTAAATTGTAGAAATAAACGTAAAAAACCACCAAGAGAAAAATCAATTTTTTTTTGATTTTTCTATTTTTAATGCGAACACCCTGTCTAAGGCAGGGGCATGAAATCGTGGGAATTGATGGCTTATGTGAGCCCTAATCAAACTGAAAAGAAATAATTTAAAAATATTTCTCGGTGTTTGTACAGAGTACTCCGAAAAACCGTATTTTTGCTATGTTTGAAATTTTTTTGTGTATAAGTTATGACCGTGAAACTTGGTATGTGGTGTTTTCGGGTATGGCCAATACGACTGTATTATTCATTTTTTTCCTAAAAAAATGCCTAATGTACTTTTGCAGTTTTTGGGGGTATAATTTTGATCGTAGTACCTAGGTCATGGAAAAGACGAATATGAAAACAATTAGTCAAAATGTAGACCTTTCGGAGCACTATATTTTTAAAAAAGTTTTTGAAAATCGGTCAACCCGTAAAAAATAATGAATTGTCTAGATTTCAAGTGAAACACACTGTATACATAATATAGTTAAACCTAAAGTTTTTAATTTTTTTATACTTAAACTTAATTCACAATAATTTAGATTTGACTCATTTGATTCTTCTTTGGCGCCCTGTTGTATCTAGTCATCAATTTACGTTGTCAGATAAAAGTGTTAGTAATCGATATTAGTTTGAAATGCCTTCTAAAATTTGTGCATAGCTATGTCCTTACCCTGAGCTTTTCCTCGACGGTGATGGTGTTTTTTGCAAACCATGTTGCAACGCAGTAAGTTAGTTACTTTTTAAACTTTTTAAATATTTTTTCCTGCTCCCTCCCCCGTAAGTACACTTTACATACTCGCCAACAGGCCAGAAAGCGAAAGTCAAATAAATGTTCGGGGTGCCCCGTTATTTTGGTTGCTAGCTGCGAAAGTGGTACAAAAAGTATAGCTTAGCAACCCTTACGCAGCAAGGACCTTAAAACCATTAATAAAATATATGTAGCAACGCGAATCTTGCCTCAATTGTAACAGGTTTCACAACAGTCGTTTTACAAACTGGTTTTGATCATAAAGAACACGAATTATACCAAAGAAAAATTAATAATATCAATGTTTCTCTGCCGTCAAATAAGAGCCCCATAACAGAACAAATTTGACAGGCACCTCGCTACCGGTAGGGCGAGAGTACGCGATTAGTAATTCGTAGATCCAGGGTTCAAATCCCACACAAAGCTCAACATTTTTTTATTTATTTTTTATTATCGCTGCATTCTGCCTCTTATATTTATCACTGATTATCATTTTTAGTAAACGAACAAAGGTTATTTTGAAGATGATTATTACTCACAATCTACTCCATATGTATTTATAGCTTTATTCGAAGTACGTATAACCTGAAATTGTCGGTAGCAGGAAAAATGTAATACTAATAATTATTGCAAGCGGGCACCGGCAACGTTGAAACTCCTTTGTCCTGAGAGGCACAGAGTTGACACGTTTGGCGTTCTGGACAATAGAACGACGAAACTGTAGATTTCAGCCTGAACAAGATTGTGCAAATTCGTCTTTAATTATCATAAATAAATAAAGCCGTTGTTTCATTTATTACGGGTTATGCCGGTGCATTTATTTTAACCGAGTACAATTTTAGAACAATTACAAATATTGTCAAGTACCCTATTTTAGAAATATTAAAACTTAAAGATCCAATTGGGCAGACTATTTCAAAAAATTAAATAATGTCTTAGAAAAAAATTTGCAATATCTTCCCTGAAGTACGCCCTAATTACTTTTGTGGATATAACATATGTGCAAACAAAAACATATTAAGCGACAAAAGACAAATTTTGAAAATTTGTAATATAGAAAAACATTTAATGATAGCTTACAATAAATAATTTGTTTGTAATTGTAATAATTGTTAATTGCAAAAAAAAAATATTAAAATAGCCTTTTCACTTTGAGTGGTCCTGTTGACCATTGAACTGTTTTGATATTTTTCTCGACTTTGACTCCCTGTACAATGGAACCGCCTATATATTTTTTGTTACAATTTTTTATATGGGAGTTATACGTCTTTTAGGGGCTTGTATCTCCGTAGGTGGGCCCTCTGGGAAAAATTTGTATAGGAACTTGTCATCTTATTTAAACGTCCCTGTATAAATCCGAGAGATTGCCAACATATTCTGGGACACCCTGTATAGGGTGAAACTAATTGGGCCTCCACTTTTTTCAGCAGTTTTTTAAACAAAACAATGAGGAGTTTACTAGTATAGGAATACCCGCAATTTCGAAGATATTTTGACCAAATTTAGATACGATTTTTTAACGTCCCCTGTATATTCTGGGACACCCTGTATACATAGACGTAACTAGGTCGTATTTTTAGGGGGGGCTGATCAGGACCGGCTCAAGATTTTGCGGGGCCGGGTGCCGCATAAAAATGCGGGGCCCCGACAAGGAATTATTTAATCCATTAAGAAGAAATTTTTGAAAGTCGTTACGCTACTTACAAAGGTATATTTTTTACATGTCATTCTGTAAAATCGTAGGCCGGGGCTACGAGTTTGGATCACTTCTGTGACGTATATAGGAATTAATTTTGAGTGGTGGAGGGACAATTTTTGTGTCTTTTTTTAAACAAGGGCATTTAAATTAATTTTAAAAAAATGCGCCGCAGGCGAAATTTTTTAAAAATTTGAAGAAAAATTACATAAAATTAGTCTTGGGAAATCCCAATATCTTCAAATTTACAAGCTGGAGTGAATATTTTCAAATTCCGAAATGGGTTCGGTCCCGCCCTTCTAAATACGTTACTGATTGGATCACCCTGTACCACCCTTGAGGTGCCACACCCAAAAACGTTAATTTTAAGGCTTCAAAAATAATGTATAGGTCTATCTACTGGTAATTTTGAATCATCTTTAATTCATTTAAGAAAAAACATTACGAAAAAGTAGACGTTTCCGAGCAGAAACCAGAGAAAAAATGTTGGGAATATCTGCTATTTTGTGATGCAAGATTATTTATATAGTACATATTATAACGAAACAACAATACACTGGATGAATAACAAAATACAAGTTTGGAGTCTGGTACAGCAAAAGTACATTCTCCGACGCCCGTCTCGTCTCTCTTTCTCTCGACAGCAGGCACGGTGTGTTCGCTCTCGCTTGCGCGTTTCAATTTCAGTCGGATTTTGTGGGGACACAAGGCGCAAGATTCCGCAAGAGCAAGCGATTCGTCAAAACTGGTGAATTTAAAAAGACGCGTGCGGTGTTCGCCGTGTTGCGTAACGTTGCGTTGTGAGAATGTTAGATCTATTCTGTTTTACGAGAAGCATATCTTCGCACATCCTTTACATTTTAGGGGGGGCTAATAGAAATGTAGGGGGGGCTAAGACCCCCTAGCCCCCCCCTAGTTACGGCTATGCCTGTATATAATTTTGTTCATTTGCCCCCGCTCTAACTCGCACGATTTTTTCTGCGGTTCATTCCTAATTTTTTATTATTCATGATTCCCACCTTTCTGAATCGCAATGAGCCCAGAGTGAATGGAGGCACTCCGGCCCCGGCATGGCCCGCCAAGATTAATATGCCGAGTACGCGTCCCGCGCTGGATTTGGCTATCGGGACTCGCCAGTCCGGATCCGAAATGAATTATGCATATAGGCAAAGCCGAAGGGCAACGCACTCCTCATAAATTCTGCGGATATTTCGCATTGTGTTTCCGTATCTTCGCGTGTATGAATTTTGTATCATTCATCGGAAATAATACGAAAGGATCCATCATGACCAACTAGAATTTCATAGACCAGAGTGGCCACATCTGTGCCTTTTGTATGGGATATGGAAGGCGACAGTTGAAAATCTTTACCCCAACTTCAATTGATTGCTTATAGTAGGGACAATCAGATCAATTGAACTCTACACTCTACTGGGTTAATGCAGCAGATAAAGATACTTGATTCATAACAGATACCGATACCTACGTCATTTTTATATTGAACTGTGTTTGTGAGGTGTAAATGAAGACGACGACCTCATACCCATACAAGATTAAATCGGCGACTTGACCAAATATTTTATCTGAAATACTATTTTGTTTATTTATATGTAGGCCAGGGAAAATAGAATTTGACCTAGAAAAAAATATTAACTGCAATTTTGTTTTACCATATCAAAGTTATAAGTAAATACGTTGGTAGAAACCAAAAATTAAACATTTTGAAAAAACGGAACCTTGAGTTACCTCAAAAAACACCTATTTTTCGTTAGAACTTCCCTTGCTAACATACAAATAATCCTTAATCGTTATTCCCCTTGTATAATATCACAGACCTATATAGAAGCTATATAGGTCTGTGATAATATAAGTTGGTACCGATGTATAGCTTCTTAATATTACAGACTGCATTTGTTGTTAAGGTAATAATTATGATGTATTGCCTTAGATTTTTAAAATAAACTTTGATATTTTTAAAAACTCCTATCTTCTATACCTTTGTAATTAATCATTGCCTATACATTTTAAAAAATGGACCAAACTATAGTAGAAAAAAGTTTCGAAGTTATTTTCTGTTATTATTTTAATATATTTTTAATATTGATTTCAAAAATGTATGGACAATAATTAATTAATTATTCTATAGTAGAAAAAGTTTCGAAGTTATTTTCTGTTATTATTTTAATATATTTTTAATATTGATTTCAAAAAAGTATGGACAATAATTAATTAATTATTTTCAAACAAAATTACAAACATTTTATTACATATTTTCATAGTTTTTAATGCAGCAGCCGAAATTTGCAAACTTTGCAGGTAGAGTGAACATTGGCCTCAACTGGGGGGATTCTAAGTAGACATCAACTTGATAGTGCAATCAATATTCTCTTATTTATAGGCTGCTTGAAACAAAATGCCTCAATATTTGATAGAACTCTTAAAATTACTTATCTCAAATATTTTCAAATATTTTAGTGATTCTTACAATATGTTCATTGTGAATATAAATAAGTTTTAAGATAAAGTATAAATATTATTAAAGACAAAATTCAATTAAAAATTTCCATCCATTTTGGAACTCTTTGGAGGACACTGTATAAATATAAAAAAGTATAAATGCGACGTTGCCACTACTTGAAGGCAATAAAATATTACAACCAGGGTAGGGAGAGTCACGAGCGAATAGCAAATGAATGTGATTATAATAAAATATTATAATCAGGATATTAAGTAGTGGGAGGCAGTGGGGTGAAGCACCTCATCGATTAGTAGGGAGAACAAACGTATGTTCCACCCACCGCGATGGGTTGAACCGCTTCGATTGTGTTATTAGAAATTAGTGGCAACTGGCAACGTCGCATTCATACCTATCCCTTTTCTACTTATTCGATTTCTGATTATGGACAACACCTTTAGGGCTGCCAGTACAGTGTTTTATTTTCATAGAAACTACAAAATATACCTACTTATTTCACTGTATACTCTTCTTTGTGTGTTGCATCCAACCGAAGGGTTCGATTTGGGACAATTTCAGCCCCGCCTATATATCCCCGTGTATGGAATTGAATTTGGCAAGATGAGCGCCGCGACGTATAGGAGTCCTCGACCTTGACCTCGGGGACACGGGCGCTTCCGGTTCAGGCTGGTTTCCGTTTCCGGTCACTGACCCAATTTGTAATAAGCGGGTATATGCAGCTTTGCGCCACCCAGCTCTACGCGGAATGGTTTTTGGACAGGTAGCGCTGGCTTGCGTCACAGACTAACGAGTAATACAGACAATTCCTTAGCGACATATTATGTCAAAAGGAGACTCGCTTTTTAACGAAATATCTTCTAAAGACTTAATAATGTGCATTTTATTTGATTTTACGTTAATCTACATAGCAAAGAGATTGTATTAGAACCAAATGAAATGTAGGGCTGAAAATACTGTCTCCCTTTCTGTAAATTGAAATGGAGACTCGCTTATTTTTGACACATGTCCGTAAGGAAGCTTCTGTTGCAAAGCTATTTATTCTGTGCGCTTGCGTTCATCGAGAAAGTTCTTTGGTACACAAGTGCTTCAATCGTCATTGAAATACGGCAGTGAAGTGATTCGTTATTGTATGATTTGATTAAGGACTAAACCTAAACTAAAATTGTTACCTATAACAAAGCAATCTTTCAGTAGGTAAGTAAGTATTTTGGCAGTTCAAACTAATCACTACACTATTTTGCACCTTTTGCCACATCGAAACTTCGCGAAAACCCTCTCTACTCTACTCACGCCTATGGAGGCGGTTTCACATAGCACTTGACTGCGATCGCAGTGATTGTTTGGTGGGCGTGGTTCCTCTCTGCCAAGCGAATATCGATGTGATCGGAGTACACTGTTATCGCAGATACTGTTATAACTAGAAATATTTCTAATTTTCAGATGAAAAAATATATCGATACAATGAATGTCTATGGGATATTTAAAGTCACCTCAATATATTTTTCGTATGGGAGACGTGTAAAATTTTGGAAATCTCCGTCTACTGTTAATATAATTCAGTCAGTCTGCTTAATAAAGGCGTTTTCACCCAATACCTTTTCTTCTTATATTTACGTATAATATTTAACATTACCTTTTTTAATCAGAAAGGCACACGATGGTATACACTTTTCTTTTATTCGGCGCCATTTTGTAACTACTATGTCAACACACTTTTGCAAATATTACATAACAGTTCTGCTATAGCAGTATAAGCCTCCCCCACCGAACGGTTGAACTGTGATTGCAGTTGACTGCTATGTGAAAGCGAGCATGCATGATGAGTGGTCGGCCGTCGACGACGGCGACTCTACTTGTCTCTTTTCAGCTTCAGAGCGGGCGCGTATGCTGTTGTCTCTGTCTCACTTGCAATGCATTTATCCTTGTGGATTGCCATAATAACCCGAGAGGTCAATTTAAAATACGGCCAGGCGGATAGGAATGAATTATTATTATACCCATCCTTCACGTTCAGTTTTTTATCAGTTTTGAGCTGTACAGTTGGATTGTTCAGTCCAAAACCCAACGTGAAGGGTAATTCTCGGCCGGGCGTGTTTCGGATTTGGCCTCTGCGGCGCGATCGAACAGTCTGAACAGTCCACAGGCCTGGCCAGAACTGAATCGTGTAGTGCCGAACTTCGGCCGAGGTCTCATCCAAACAAAGATAGACGTATTAAGGCAATTAGCGCATAAAACAAAGAAGGTTAGTGATACATCGTGCGGGCAAGAGTCAGTTTTACTTCAGGTTTTGGGAGGGTATCTAGTGGACTAGGGCGTATTATTGGCATTTTTTAATAGTTTTATTAAAGAGATTTTCAAGTAAGATTCCCCGATGTCTGCAGGATTGCTTACACCATTTGTTGAGACATACCTACAGAAATTTGTAACAATAAATAGCTAGTTTACGGCTGTGTAGTTTTACTTAGTAGATAAAATAACGAGTTTTGCAGCCAGAAAGGTATATATTAACTTCTTTTTATAATACCAAGCTTTCGGTCTACTTCGTGACCTTCATCAGGGCTAGAATTTTTTTTAAATTATTAGAAAATATTGAGAAAAGGTTGAAATTTTACTCACAATTAAGTTGAAGTTTTTTACCAATATTAAAACCAGATAGATTTTAGGTTTAAAAGGGCCAGAAAAAGGTTTTTACATAATTTCGTGTAAAAATTTATACCGTCAATTTTGTTTGTAATTGTTTTTTGTTAATAAGGTAATTTAGTTTCAAAAAACAAAATATAAATTTATAATTAACCAGTCTAATGTTGTTTATTCAATACCTTGTAACAACTGTAATAATTCATATATTGGTCAAACATCACAAAATTTAAAAAATAGAATTTCAGGACATAAAAGTGATGTCAAATTACAAAAAACTACTACTGCTTTAAGTGAACATGCTTTTATAACAGGTCATCATTTTAAATTTGACAATGTTTCAATATTACATAGGGAAAAAAAATCTTAATAAAAGGTTATTTCTGACACTTTTTGATGATAACCTAAAAAACATTTTTTCTTATAAATTTATCTTTTGTTTTTTTAAACTAAATTACCTTATTAACAAAAAAACAATTACAAACAAAATTGACGGTATAAATTTTTACACGAAATTATGTAAAAACCTTTTTCTGGCCCTTTTAAACCTAAAATCTAGAGGCCCTGTATGACACGAAAAGTGACAGTTATTCGTTTTAAACGAATAACTGTCACTTTTCGTGTCATACAGGGCCTCTACTAAAATCTATCTGGTTTTAATATTGGTAAAAAACTTCAACATAATTGTGAGTAAAATTTCAACCTTTTCTCAATATTTTCTAATAATTTAAAAAAAATTCTAGCCCTGATGAAAGTCACGAAGTAGACCGAAAGCTTGGTATTATAAAAAGAAGTTAATATATATACCTTTCTGGCTGAAAAACTCGTTATTTTATCTACTAAGAAATTTGTAACGTTTATGGAAGCTAAATTCGAAGGCATATTCGAACAGAAATTTAGCCAAATATCTTAAAGTTGCAGCTAATTTGGCCTCGGGTCAAATGGCTTCCCACATAACTATATTTTGTTTTTGTATCCTCTTATCGTTCTTTCATTTTTTTGGTCTCCTCTTCTTTCAATAAACGAATGGCGGCTGCTGCTTTTGGTTTTTCGACATATTCTTTAAAATTCTCACCCTCCAGCTATGGATTAAACGTCTTCAATTTTGCCGGTGAAGTGACCGAAAATGCCATTTTGTTTATCTGAACGTGTAGGGTGAAAAGCGGCACAGTTCCCGAATTGAGGAAAAAACTGTCAGTTGCGGCCCTTGAGGCCAAACCGGAGCGTGAAGGGCCTGCATTTAGACATTAGTAATTTTGACTGTATTGGTAATAATTGGGGAGTTTTTGCATGAAAATATAATTGCATTTTTTAAAATATAGTTTATTATTAAACATTGAAATAAATTATGTGGATCATTGACCAAATGACCTTACGGGAGGCCGCGCCTGGTTGCACTGCTGATAGTATACCCCACGGGCGTAGCCAAGGGGGGGGGGTTTCGGGGGTTCAAACCTCCCCCCCCCCCGAAATAAGCAAAATATTACCTAATATTATACCGAAAAAATACGAGGAGTGAAGAGTTAAATTATTATTACGTTTGAATATATTATGTAGTAATAGTAGCGCCTAGCGCCATCTTTTGACGAGAGGCAGACGCAGTTGCAGCCGAACTATTTTGTATTGTAGGGACACTTTGCGTTGTTTCTCGATTATTCGCCACGCCCCTAGGTCGAAATGAGCGGAACTTTGTGGAAGTTCGTGGAAGTTTCTGGACGGCTACTGGGCTGCTATATAAGCGGCGCCGCGGCGCGTGACCGCGCTTACGGCAGTATTGTTCCATGCGAACTCGAAGTGAATAAAAGTGAAAAGTGGTGAACGAATAGTGAAGATAATTAAGTGTACCGTGTAAGTGAGTAATTTTAGTGTACTGTTATTCGATGACCTTGTTAAGGATAGATACGTGAATCATTATTACTGTCGAAAAGTGGAGGGGAAAAAAAGGAAGGGTGATAAACCTAAAGGTATGGACTACTGGAAAAAGTGGTGTAGTCAAGGTCAAGGGGTTTCTAATAAAGAAACAAATTTGGATTTAGCTATCAAAGCCTCAGCTACCTTGCATGCTGATAAGAAGACTGCCTACCCCGAAATCTAGTTTGGAATGCCAAGATATGTGCGATAAAAAGCTTTATCCTAATATTTACACATTACTACAAATCTTGGCTACCATTCCTGTATCCACTGCTACCCTAGAAAGGTCTTTCTCGAGCCTAAGGAGACTGAAAAACTATTTACGAAACACTACAAGTGAAAACAGACTTAATGGTTTGGCTCTAATGAACATTCACTATGGAACAGAAATTCATGCAGATGAAGTAGTGGATATATTTAAAAGAAAAAGCCGAAGATTTCTTCTTTAATGGTTTTAGATTTAGCGCAGAGGAACGAAATTAATTTATCCATTTCATTTAAAGTTAAGAACTTTATAAATATGTCGTAGTTTTTCGGATGAATATATAGATATTAAATTTCATGTAAGTATATTTTTGTTGTTTTATTTACTTCTCAAACTAACCCCCCCCCCCCCCAAAACTAAATCCTGGCTACGCCCGTGGTATACCCCGATTACTGTAAGAAGTCCCGATTTTGTCAGATGACATTCTCCACAAAATCCCTAGGAATTTTCTGTTAACCATGGGTATAACATTGGGTATATGTGTCTCAATCAGAATCAGTTAATGACGTCACTCATTGATTTATGATGTGGAAAGTTACCCAAGTGATACGAAAAAAGGAACATAATAAAATAAAAACCCTACTGCAATCACGATTATACCGTTACATATAAAAATAACTATGACTACAACTCATTTTAATAATAATTTGAAACGTTATGAAAACACTTTCATTTTGGTATTTTGGTATAATCAGCTACCTGCGACAGCGTCTATGGTGCGTACTCAGGCAAATTTTATTTCGGTGTTGTGAAAGTGACAGTGAAGGTTTTCCGGATCGTTCAAAAGGGTTCAAACTTTGGTCAGTGAAAATATTCGCGGGTTTTATACGTTTCGTGAGTTTTACCGTTATTTGTTTTGTTCTTGTTCGTGTTATTAGTAGTAATTCATTGTGCAAATGGGCTCGTTACTGACCTGCACTTGCTTGCTTTTTTTGCTGCATTGATGCCAACTTAGGATGGCGAAATTACCAATAATTGACAGTCCCAGTAAGGACTTCTTAAAATAATTTTACTATACCTATAACAATTTACGGCTTGAAATATTTTGCCGTTTTTTGTGTATGTCGTTCGATATTTGTGAAAGGAAAAAAAGTGGAAAACTTCAGTCGTGGGTTTCCTTACTTCATGAAATATTGAAATACAGCGACTTTTGGAGAGAACTATCGAAACCACATAAACTTAGCCTCAATTTTGACTAATTTTAATTTGAGGATTCTTCTTTTTTGTAAAGAAAGTTGGTTTGAAATGACATTTAACCATCAAAATGTAGGCAGACAGTAAACGTAATAGAACTGAATGATTTTATAATGTTTATTTCATGAATAACATTGTAGGTAGGTATATTACTTGTCCCCATACCTTACCTATGCAAAGCTTCCACGGTGACTGCATGGCGACCCTTGCACTGCGCGACCCCGTGACCCATTTCGCAAACCCGGCCCGTAATTATGGGGGCTGGAAAATTCGGGGGAGGAAAAACGATTCCCTGAACGCACCCTTGGGCATAGCAGGCCGTGAACTAGCCCGCCACCTGCTGGCCCCAAGGAAAATCGCCCCCACGAGTCGTTATACCCTCGAAAATTGGACGCGGGCTCTCGATTACGGGAAAGGGAAGGTCAGAGGATATTAAAGGAGTTAAATATGCGACCGGTGTGTCCGAAAAATGTGTGCCACATATGGGAAACTTTTTCGTCATATTGCCAGATCAATATATCTATACTAAAATATCTCTTTACTTTAACTTCACGCTAGACTCACGTTGCACATCCCTAGAATTTCTCAAGGCCTCTAGAATGACAGGTGACTACAGAGCTGTACTCGGAAACTTTGATGTTTGGTTGAGATATTGGCTTTATTTTGTTTTAAGATGTTTTTAACTTTATTTTCCCTTTGTTCGCGTTCAAAAAAGAAGACAAAAGGTAGGAATTAAACTAAATAAGTAATTTGTATGTGAAAATATAACAAAATTATATATTTTTTAGTTTATGTAGAGACGAGTTTAAAAGTAGTGTTATTCTTAGATCATTATTGATATGGACAAGATTTGAAAACTGAAGTAACTTTTTTTTAAGTATCTGTATGAAAATATGTAGAGGAAAGTCGCCTAATATGGGATACATTTTTGTAATCCCCCTAAAAGTTGAGTGTTTTTAAAAGAATCAACGTAACTTTTTTCAAAACTGGACTTCAACCCTTACGCAACCTGATTGTCTACTTGAAACTATAATTAAAATTAAAACTTTTTCGTTTTTTGCTTTTAAACTTTTTTCGGCAACTACCCCATATTAGGAAACTCTATCCCTACTATGGGGTACTTCTATTTCCTAATATGGGGTACCTAAGAAATGATTAAAATTGGTGTTTAAATAAAATACCTACGAAAGAAACACGGTGGGCTGGATAAGTAGGTACGTCTTTATTTGGTGTTAATTTAGAAACAAAACAAAAATTATCAAAAAATAACTCTTTAAAACAATTATAAAACTATTTAAAGATTCAATTCGCACAAAAGTAAATATTTTTTCTCAGTTTCCATAGCATGATTGACGATTGCATTTTCCATGTCAACGGAAAAACAGATTTCCGCCTAAGACTACCATAAACAATATCATCTGCTGCTCCATTCATTTTTACATCTTTCCAACGTTGTCTGGGGTACCCCAAATTAGGACTCCCAGAGTACCCCATATTAGACCTAGGGCAGTAGTAAAAATAAAACAGTAGATTTTAAGAAATAAGCAAATATATACATAAAAGAACCAGTCTAAGGCAAAAATAGTCCATAATACACGTTTTGAACAACATACAATAATTTAACTTACCTTATTTGTAGCCAAATTCACAGGATTTTCTAGAAGCTAAAAATTTTCAATACGCTCACTAATTTTGTTGGTCATGTTGTATTGGAACTGTAGCTGTCTGCATCCCGAGATTTCTACTAGTTACATGTCACTTCTAGAAGCTTAGTATAGTCCCCACCAAATAGATGGCAGCGCCTTAGATCCTGAGAAATTGAGGTACCCTCTACTTAAATAATAAACAACGAGCAACAAGTTTCCTTTTGCTGAACTTATTCTTATAGTCGGTGATAGGTACCTACAGGGTGTTCAAATTTGATCCGGAACATCCCTGTAAAATTGTGAAACGCTGCACGATTTTGAAGAATTTTTGTGTGTATTCCAACGCCGGCTATGATTTTTTTTCCGATGCGATTTTTTGGAAAATGCTATTAAGGATTTTTTTATCGGAAATCTGACAACGTAGCTTTATCCACCACCCCCTGAAAGCCCAATGTGCCAAGTTTTATTAATTTATTCGCCGAATAACATTTCTACAGGCCTCAAATTTGGGAATTTTTTTTTTATTTCCAATTAAAAATCAGGAATGCTTTGGAATATTTGAAAATCGGGTAAACTTAATCTAAACATCCTAAAAAATCCCATTAGTAAAGAAAACAGAAAAATAATACCATCGTACCGATTTAAAACAATACCTAAATATGGATATGTGAAGAATAATATGCCATATTTAAATATTATTTTAAAACGGTAGGATGGTGTTTATATTCCGTTTTCTTTATTAGTGGGACATTTTTGGGACGTTTCGATTAATTCTATCCGATTTTCAAACATTGCTTAAGCATTCCAGATTTTTTAGTTAAAAAAGTAAAAGTTAAAAAAAAAATTTTCTTGAAATCGGCAGTGAAGTGTCCCAAAATCGTCAGTAAAAGCTCAGAAATCGGCACTGAAGTAGCCCATTATTGTACGATTTTTTCAATAAGTAGGCCTTAGCGAGATGCAAACATCAAACGTCAGACGCGGAGAAATCGCCCGTCAAAAGTGACCAAATATTCAAAACCCGGCCGATAAAGGCTCATTTAACTTTTCGTACACATTGCGAAATTGTTACCTATAGCAGCGCAATCTTTCAGGATAAATATTTTACTAGGTTTGAATATCAATAGATTCGCTATGGAGGTTGCACAACAAGGAGCAGTTTGGTTTTTCTGTTCGAAGGCGCCGTGTCTTACCATACTTGACCTAGGTAGAGCGATCGTCAAAGTCAAGCAACGCCGCGCGCAGTTTGCTCCTGAACGGGTGATCCCGTATGATTATTTTCTTGCCTAATAAAACATTTTTTTTCCGATTAAAAAAAAAAAATAATATGTACCTCGGCAATGAAGTTCTTTTTATGACTCATGTGGTTTATTTGCCTCGGCCAGAGGCCTCGGCAACTAAATTCCACATGAGTCATAAAAAGTTGAACTTCAGTGCCTTGGTACATAAAAAGCTATATTCCAGCAGAAATGTTAGTTTGCGAGGTAAATTCATAAAACTTGGGATATTTGGGTTTCAGGAAGTGCTGATTAAATCTACGTTGCCAGATTTTTAATACAAAAATCGCTAATAGCATTTTTTTAACATATCCTATCGAAAAATCATACAAAACATGACATATTTAAGCGTTATTTTAATATGTTCTTTGCCGTTTTCTTTATTAATACCACATGTTTGGACAGTTTTGAATAAGTTTGCTCGATTTTCAGATAATTACAAAGCATTCCTGATTTTTAATTGAAAATCAAAAAATCAATTTTCTCAACTTTAAGGCCTTGTAGAAATGTTAGTTGGCGAAGTAAATTAATAAAACCTGGAACATTGGAGTTTCAGGGGGTGCTGAATAAAGCTACGTTGCCAGATTTCCGATAAAGAAACCTTCTTCATTTTGATTTAAATGCGACACATAGAAAATCAAGGTTCAACATCTGACATCTGTCAATTCGCAAAGTGGCTTAATGTGATCCTGGTCTCAATGCTGCCAATTTTGGGTCACTAAATTTAAAAGAATTACATTTCTGGTGTCTAGAGATTTTAGTTTACAAGTGAATATAATAGGATTTGAGAACTTGTAGGATTTTTTTTGTGACGTCGACGATTCTCAATAGTCGAGTGCCGAAAATAGGAAAGAAGAAGCGACAGTTTCAAAATCAGGGACAGTGGTATCATAAAATAATTACCTGGACCCATTCAATTTCAAGTTCACGGCCCGATAGACGATAACAATCCACCCCTCCCGTGCCTGTTGTTTAGCTCACCGGCTTACCCGATAATTAAATTCAAAGCATAATTAAAAAAGCAGCACGTTAATGAGGTTCTCGCGATAAACTTCTGTATAACGGCGGGCCGTAAAATTTGAGCGGCAGTAAATCCACAAAAATCCAATTAAAAACGTTAAATGGGCGCTTAAACGCTTTGGAATTCGCTAAGTAACGGTTTTGCACCAGCGGAAACACAGCTGCAGATAAACACTGTAAGCAGGGATTTGTTACGTTGTGAGTTTAGTCGTCAATTTTAAGTTAACAGCTTTCAGTTAAAAAAAGCTATAAGTAAGTATATTTTATAAGATGTATACTAAATTTTATAAAACAAAATAATACTGTTGAATTATTGGCATCTCCCTTTTTACAAGCTTTTATTTAACTTGCAATGTATGGTGTTTAGCAAGCTGAATTAGAACCACATCGTGACATTCGATTGAGCTGAAATTTTGCATACACCTTTAGTTCCGGTGACAATATAATATACAATACTCAATATTGTAATACTTTCAAAATGGCCGTCGCCACAAGGATGATGTATTTTTTTGTCAACCCCCTTAATGGATATCAAATAAAAGAGCTTGAAGAATAGAAAACGATAGAGTTAGTGACATCACACTAAATTCAATATGGCCGCCGCTCCAAGATGGCGGATAATATATTTTTTTGTAAACCCCCTTAATATGGTTATTAAATGGCTTGAAGACTAGAACTAAAAAGTTGAAAATAAAATTAATAGTAAAAAATATTTTTAAAAACAATGCTCTGAAAAGAAGAAAATAAACTTTATAATAAATCAAACCAAGGCAAATCCATAATTTTGTTACATTATACAACTGTATATGATATAAAAGCTTGTCGCGGGATTTTCGTGTGTAAATTTCTTTTATAGAAAAATACAATTTCTACTTACAATTACTTTCGTCAAGATATATATTATATGGTCGCGAGATTCTCGTATGGAAATTTCTTTTATAGAAAAATAAATTTTCTACTTAAAATTAATTTCAAGATATATATATATATATTCTCGCGACAAGCTTTTATATCATATACAGCTGTATAATGTCACAAAATTATGGATTTGCCTTGGTTTGATTTATTATAAACTTTATTTTCTTCTTTTCAGACCATAAACAAATATTTAAAAATATTTTTTTTACAAAGATTTTTTGTTCGTTTCGTTAAATGGAAACTTAACAATATTTTTAATTGCTCTAAAATTGTACTCTGTTTACAGTGGATGCACCAACATAAATCGTAATAAATGAAACAATCCCTTTTAACCCTCATTTATTGATGATAATTAAAGACGAAGTTGCACAATTTTGTTCAGGCTGAAAACTACAGCTTCGTCGTACTATTGTCCAGAACGCCAAACGTGGCAACTCTGTGCCTCTCAGGAGAAACGGACTGTAACGTTGCCGGTGCCCGTTTGCAATCATTCGTGGAACAAGGGCAAATTGTACTTTTCTATTTAAACGTCTCCAGCTTGCCTATGAATATCTGTTACTTAATGTATTGCAACCTTTGAGTTTTAACTAACCCAATAGCACACACAAATTTTGTTACATAAAGACTTTTTATTACGAATATGTTCCGTATATTGACTCATCTATACCAAAATGGTGTCTGTTAATGCTGCACACGCTGGAAACTATATCCTTCATCTCTGTCACGTGACACTTTAGTTGAAATATCTGTATACGGAACACACTATAAATATTCAGGTACCAATAATGGGGAAAATATTCGCGTATTTGGCAACGTTACCCTCCCACCTAGGCATCTAACCCATCGAATTGATAAGTACAATGGAAGTCGCACAGGTACCACTTTCATTGTTGTTTGGGGCAGCCAACTCTAGAGAGAGATAGGTTTCAAATGGCAATAAGTAAGACAAGGACGCCTAATGAACGTGTCAGCTGATTCAGGCAAAGGAGGTATATAGGGATGTTGCATATCAATGGAAGAATTTAATGGGCATGTTCCGTAATTCTCTTTATTGTATGATCTGTATTCCGAAATTCGGTGCTTGTTTGTTGGAATGAGAATTTTTCTATATAACCACAATTATGTAAATATTGCACAGAAAAAAGTAGTGAATTGATTAAAAAAAATTACCTACATAGCAATTTTATGTACCTGGAAGTAAATTGAAACAAATAAAATACAAATTACAAAATAAAAGTTTATTTTAAAATAAAGGCAACAACATATCTAGGATAAGGTATACATTTTCAACTAAATACTTATCTTAATTGTTTTATTAATTTTAAAATTCAATTTAATAGGAAAAGCATGTAAGACAGGTAGCTTTTACATATTTTTATATAATTTTTAATGTTTAGGCATCTAACAAATAGAATTACAAATAATTACCTACCTTATTAAAGGGACCAGAACCTCAAGATTAATTCCATCTTTGACTACGAAGAGCTAGGTTCATTAGCACAATATTTTGCCAGTTTTTCCCTTGATAGTTTCTATCATGACTTGGAAAATAAAAAAACTGTAGTAATTACATACTTTTTAAGTTTGCGCTGCCCAAAATTCTCTATGAAATTGCTTTCAATAAATTGTTGACTACAAATGCAAGTAAATACTTGTAGACAGTACAAAATTTTTCCTTTTTATTGCTGCAATCCATTTGTCTCTAATATCACCCTATCTCTTGGAAAACTGCAAAGTTATTAGCAAAGATTTTTAAGACTTACGAATGAAAGAAACCCCACTATTCTTATTCTTTCCGCCCCGTTTGGTACATCCAAATACACAACAGGAGTTGACCCTCTTTTTTGTAATTTACAACTTAAACAGAAAGAATATACTAAGAAAACTCAACGCAGTTTTATACGAAACTGCCACCACGACACGAACTCAAATCAAATATAAATAATACAATAATTACTCCTATTCGTATTGGGACTTGGGACAGAAGGAAAATTAAAATGACGTTTGACAACGGAACTCGTTTGAAGCATAGGACACAAAAATAGAAAGTTAGGACAAACACCTCTTTTGTGTTATGTGGTTTTTGCCGGAATCAGCTGATTTATTTATTATTTCACTTACTCAAGTTTGGCTGCCAGTTTCTTTCTCTACACTCCTTCCATCTACTTGTCAATTCAATGATCTAACCATAGTCATATATCCACATTCCACATGTCATCTAACAATAGTGGTTTTCTGATCGGCAGGTGACATCCCATGATGCCAACTGTCACTCCGCATCTCGCTAAATCAAACATTAATAGTTTGTTATTGATATTTCCTATTATATATTGTTTGCGTACCTAGTTATTGTGTTGTTAGATGTGTAGTGTAAAGTATCATGGACCCTGAAAGGACAATCCGTAATTTGCCGAAATTGGATGCTTTCTTAGTAGCACAATTTTTTCTAAAAATCCGATGTTAGCGTCTGCCGAAATTCATTGGATAAAACTGCGAAGGTTTGTTTGTACCTATGTTGAAGTAATAATAACTATGAGATATTAATAAAGAGAGAACCTCGGCCTAGGGACCATCTTGAAGGCGCGTTTATAAAGGCGCCACAGTGCTTAGAAGTACTGAGACCGGATTCCGGACTTTGGGCCCAACCTAGCCGAAAAAATTTGCAGAAAAACGATTGAAAAAACACTTTTTGACTAAATTTTGTTTCACTTGGCATCATAAGTCAGGAAGTTTGAGGTTAGAATTTTTAAATTTCAACTTTCCTTGCAATTTTCACTGCCGAATAAGGTTATGTCTCAGAAAACTTGAGTAATATCGCTATGTTGCCAAATTGCCTTTATAAAACACTTGTGACGTCATAAGTGCTTGCCCGCCAAATTTCGAAGAAAGCCTAAAAACCTGCTAATTAGGTAAATATATATATTTTTTGAATAATCGTAGGGTCTTAAGCAAGTGTCCAGGAATTGTTTTATCAAGTTTGTAAAATTTTGTCAAGTACCCTATTGTCAAAAAATCTTAATATTTCTCTGCTTGGCTAATTTCGAGAAAATGTCCGCAAATAAACACCATTCGAATTTCCGTTCAGACCTCACCGAGCAACTGATTTATGTGGGCGACCCAATTCCTAACCTATATGCCCTTTACGCATCCCCTATGTCGGGCACATTCCTGAAAATCCAGGGTCTGCCTGAGGGCGTTTTCGGGGCAAGGCCGGCCCTGTAGCCGGAAACAAATGCCGGAGGTGTCACCGAACGGGAAACGTCTCTAAATTAAATATTGGGGCCGACTTACCGTCTTTGCGTCGGATTTTTTTTATCAGAATATTTTTCTCTTCTAGCATGCCTGCAATTCTGTTACTGCTAAGCTAACCTGTTTTCTGTACACCTACCTTTAGCGTTATGTGATTGCTAATTATTAGTTGACAACATGATAGGGTACTTGACGAAATTTTATTATATACAAGGTGAGTTTTTTTCGATGCCCACTATGGGATCTCGGAAACTAGCAGAGATAGAACAAAGGTTAAACTGGGAAAGAATTGCAGTTTTGAATGCTCAATCTAATGCCCCTTTTGGAGTTTTAAAAAAGTTCATGGCTTACTAGATATTTTGAAAAGAGTGATTTTTTTGCTATTTCTTCAGATCTCTGTAGCTCCGTTATTTCTGATTATACAGAAAAACAGTAGAGACAAAAATTGTAGATAATTTTGGGCTTAATAAGATAATTATTATAATAAGGTAAATCATAGTTGGCTGTGCCCTTATCAAATCGGTATTTTTTTTAGCTTTCCAAAGATGTAATACTCGGCAGTTATTATAAAAAATAAAAGAGCTATGGCTACTTTTCTGTTTTTTTTTTAATTTTTACATATTCAGCCATGGAATATTTTCATAATTACGTTCTATTTTATTATACGACATACTTCAAACTTTCAAATATTTTATTTTTAGCTGGTAACAAAATGTAACAAAATAAAACAAAAATTATCATGATGGAGCTCCACCACATAGTTATTTGCCCGTAAGAAAAAACCTAGATCAGCTCTATCCAAATAGTTGGATAGAGAGAAATATACCTATTTCCTGGCAGCCCCGATTTGTCTGTTTTGGATTTCTTTTTGTATAGTACAAAATAAAGTATGAGACAATTGTTGAATTAAGAGCAGCTGTTTTAGAAGCGATTGCCAGTATTGACAGGCGCTCTCTAAGAAAGGCGACAAATTCAGTTTTAAAAAGATGCAATATTTGCATAAATAATAATGGTTATTTGAACACCTTTTTTATTTTAAAAGGTGACCTTTTAAAATAATAATAATTTGAATTTGAGTTTTTTCATTTTTGTTTTATTTTGTTACATTTTATTACCAGCTAAAAACAAAATATTAGAAAGTTGGAAGTATGTCTAATTATAAAATAGAACGTAATTATGAAAATATTCCATGGCTCAATATGTAAAAATTTTAAAAAATCAGAAAATTAGCCATAGCTCTTTTATTTTTTATAATAACTATGCCCAGTATTAAATCTTCGGAAAGCTAAAAAAATGGCCGATTTGATAAGGCCACAGCCAACTATGATTTACATTTCAAAAAACACAAGTTTATGCCATACCTCAAAAATCACAAACAACATAAAAAATTGGATTAGATTACATATCTTATTAAGCCCAAAATTATCTACAGTTTTTGTCCCTACAGTTTTCCTGTATAGTCAGAAATAACGGAGCTACAGAGATCTGATGAAATAGCAAAAAATCACTCTTTTCAAAATATCTAGTGAGCCATGAACTTTTTTAAAAATCCAAAAATGGAATTAGATTGAGCATTGAAAACCGCAATTCTTTCCCCATGTAACCTTTGTTCTAGCTCTGCTAGTTTCCGAGATCCCCATAGTGGTCACCGAAAAAAAGTCACCCTGTATACAGACCGTGCCATCTGTTTGTTGTATTGCACGCCATTATTTTCAGTTCGCGTTCAGCATATACAATTAAAAAATGCGCAAATAGAGAATCCCGAATGGGCAATTTGTACCAAACTTGCGAACCTAGGTAGAATACATGTCCACTGACCGATCGCATTTTTTCCCGGTCCTTCAATAAAGCCCACGCTGGAAATCCAAGCGGGTAGGCGGCACGCCCGCTCCGCGTTCGATTTTTCAACGAACTCGATGATATATCGCCGTGGCAGTCGAAGCGTTTCATACGAGCCCGAAAATTCATCCGTTTTTAATGGCGGTAAATTTATTTGCATCAGCGTATATTTTCATGCAAATTGTCATCATCTATCAATGTGTACGCTACCGTCACACTCCGAGAGGTTCATGGAAAAACATGGGAATGGTTTATAAAAATTGTTTCTTTATGATGCGGACTTCCTCACACTGTATAAAAAATTTATATCTTTTGAAATACCAAGTTGAAAACTAAAATTTTCTTGAAATCGGCAGTGAAGTGTCTCAAAATCGTCATTAAGAGCTCAGAAATCTTCACTGAAGTAGCCCATTATTGTACGATTTTTCAATAAGTAGGCCTTGGCGAGATGTAAACGTCAAACGTCAGACGCGGAGCCGTCGCCCGTCAAAAGTAGCGAAAAAACTCTGTCAATAAAGGCCCATTTAAATTTTCAAAAACATTGCGAAATTGTTACCTATAGCAGGGCAATCTTTCACTATAAATATTTTAGTAGGTTTTAATATCAATCTATTTTTTGTTGGGAAGTGCCGTGCCTAGGTAGAGCGATCGTCCAAGTCAAGCAACACCGCGCGCAGTCTAATAATGGCTAATAAAACATTTTTTTTACTACTAACCTGAGAAATCACCATTATTTACCTCATTCCTCTAATGAGAAGTAATATTTCTCTACCTAGGTAAATAATGATAAGAAAAAAATACCTAGGTAAATAATGAAAAATTTCCTATGTGACATTTAAAAATTAGTGTCATTTTATCAGCTTGACAACTGAACTCCCAGGCTACTTGATATTTTGAAGTATTTGAAAAAAGCGAGAAATGACTAAAATATGGCAATATTTCAATGTTAGTAGTAAAAAAAATTCTATATACACTTCGGTTGAGAAGGCCATTATTTACCTCGCATATTATATCCTTCGGCGCTACGCGCCTCAGGATATAAAAATGCTCGGTAAATAATGGCTCACTTCTCAACCTAGGTGTATAATATACTATTTTCCGATTTAAGAGCATAAAGCATTATACCTACTCTGATTGGTTGGGCGGCCTGGGAGTTGCAAACATTCGACTTCTTTCATTTCCAGTGGCTACATAACTGTTTGTTTATTTCTGCTTTTCTCATTCGTTTTGCTTGAATTTAGTGATAGTGGATAGTTTTCTTTCAATTTCATTTAATAAGAAAATTGTTTTATGATTGAGAGTAATGTAGATTGCGCAAGATAAATTAAATTCTTTGGCGATGTTATCAATAAATTCAGATCTTTCAAAACCATAGACACTATAACCCAGATAATACTAACTTTTTCAAATTTAAAATCAAGGAAACGACTCTATAGAGCTTAACAAAACACAAAACTTTTATTTTGCATTTTTATACCATCGCTCATACATTTCTACATTATGTGTTAATTTTCAAAGTTTTTATGTATTACTTACTGAACATGTCAATATTTCGCGATATTGGAATTAGCAGTATTATTTTTCGTTATTATAGCCTATATTATATTATTTCGTTATTATAGTCTGTGATTTTTGTTATTTTTGAAATATAATAAACAATTATGTTTTTTTTGCTTTTGATAAACAGTATTTAGGTATATTAATAATATGCAGTGTTGCCAAGTTCAACCTATGCTTTATCGGTAGAGACGATCGTAAATTTTCAGTAGTTTACGGCAAAATTCAGTAGATTGTAGAAATTTCCTGGCAGCGAAAAGTTACAAGTAAAGACCTACGGCTACAATCCCTATGGGCCAATTGGGAATACTCACAAAATAACAAAGTCAGTGACATTTTCAGAATTCTGGAGAATATCAATCCTAATTTTCATTTAGATTATAATCTTGAATTCTTGAGTGTCAGTATTATAATTTATTAACACATGTTGCGTTCCTATTTGGTAAAAATGAGCATTGTCAATATGTAATATAAATAATTTATATGTTTTTCAAAAATTTACTCAAAACCACCTTCTTTGCAGTCTAGCAGGTATATAATATTAAGTGGACAATGAAAATATTGATAACAATCATTTCTTTTTAAATTTTCGGTAGAATTTTATTTTAAATCGGTAGTTCGGTAGAACTTTACGAAAATCTTTATATCTACCGAAAAATCGGTAGACTTCGCAACACTGGTAATAGGTAGCACCTGTCGCAAAAGTACCTTAAACCGGCACTGCTTGGTACATAAATAACTATTTTTGGAAGTTTTCGAAATAGAGCACCCAGTTTCTTACTGTATAGGTACCTATGACTTTCAATCAAAAGTGTTTTTATGCTACGAATCTGTTCCAAATCCTTGTTAATTAGGACGTTTGGCGTAATAGACCATTACATTTTCATTCCGAATAAACATATTTTTTACGGACCTCAACATAAAGTCGCTCGTTTCTAACAACATAATAATGCCGCGCGGAAAACAACCACGATTAACCAACCCAACATGCCGCATAAAACTCGTTTTATTATTGTCGCAAACCTCCCTCTGAACCATACATATTTGATGGAGCTGGGTACGCGGAGAAGACGAACGTTTGCCAGCCCTAGTCGTGTCTAAGACGTAACCGAGACAAGCCGCCCTTGTATTATGCATGAATCAGGGCCCTAAGTGCATAATCATGCAAATTTCCTGTGTTACTTGGGCAATTAAACGCGTTTCAAGCTTCACACCTGACTATGTTCTATACGGAGACAAGCACCAATTTGAGACGCTACCAAATCTAGATCCCTACTTCCAAAATTGTTTATTTTATTTTAATTTTTTATATACTTTGTTCTTTTTATACCTATTATAAGCTTTCACACTCGTTTTAGTTGACTCGTAGATGGGTGAGCAGAAAATAGTATATTTCATTACGAGTCTGGAAATAAAGATTTTCCCGTGCGCGCGTGACAAATTCCCGTGTGAGGCGCAGCTGAACACGGGAAGTCATGCAAGCACGGACAAATCTATTTCTGGACGTGTAATGAACGATATTTTTTATTATACTTCTTTGAAAATGGAAACTTAAAACATTTTATCGGCATATTATAATAAATTTAATAGACAAAAAATAAAACAATGCAGACAATATAGTGTTTGGTATGTATGATGCGTTTCCATGGTTACTCTCAAATTATTTCAAAGGTGCTTTGTTGTAAATTAGTTATTGTCAGATAAGGTGAATAAAACATCAAAAATATTACAGAAATGTATCTAAATATTGAAACACTTACGAATTAAAATACAAAATAGGTACATGTTTAATATCAGAGAGCATATAGAGTTTCTTAAATTTAGTTTACTTTGCTGTATATCTATTTTAAAGCTATATATTCGGTATTTTTATTCAGCGCACGGAAAGTTTTTCCATTCGCTGTTTCCGTGCGCTACCCCGAAAAACCCCATCTTTCATTATTGCTAAAACAGATGAAAATAAGGTGTTTTCAAAGAAGTACAATAAAAAATATTTTTTTCTGAAATATTAGGTAGGTACCTACTTTAATAACATGCAGTTATCTATTGGGTACTTTTTTGCGATAACCTTATTTCTTAAAGTTATGTTTAATATCAGAGAGCATATAGAGTTTCTTAAATTTAGTTTACTTTGCTGTATATCTATTTTAAAGCCATATATTCGGTATTTTTATTCAGCGCACGGAAAGTTTTTCCATTCGCTGTTTCCGTGCGCTACCCCGAAAAACCCCATCTTTCATTATTGCTAAAACAGATGAAAATAAGGTGTTTTCAAAGAAGTACAATAAAAAATATTTTTTTCTGAAATGTTAGGTAGGTACCTACTTTAATAACATGCAGTTATCTATTGGGTACTTTTTTGCGATAACCTTATTTCTTAAAGTTATGTTTAATATCAGAGAGCATATAGAGTTTCTTAAATTTAGTTTACTTTGCTGTATATCTATTTTAAAGCCATATATTCGGTATTTTTATTCAGCGCACGGAAAGTTTTTCCATTCGCTGTTTCCGTGCGCTACCCCGAAAAACCTCATCTTTCATTATTGCTAAAACAGATGAAAATAAGGTGTTTTCAAAGAAGTACAATAAAAAATATTTTTTTCTGAAATGTTAGGTAGGTACCTACTTTAATAACATGCAGTTATCTATTGGGTACTTTTTTGCGATAACCTTATTTCTTAAAGTTATGTTTTCTCAATTTCTTTTCATTTTAACCCCATTAAAATTATGTAATCTCGTATTCAAAAAGCGGTAGATCTTATTTCGAATGGTGAAGTTAACAGGTGCTTTGGAACACATTTTGCCTATTTCAACGCAAACTGTTGATTTTATCGTTATGAAACAAGAGTACACTTTTGTTGCAAAATGAAAAGATACACCTGCAGGACCAAAAAGATAACCTCAAAAAAGTTTGAGCAAAAAAATTAATATGGGTTGTTAGTTTTTACCCTTTTCTAGGGCAGTGTGTAAATGAATAAACTACCCTAAGGCGCCTTTCAGTAAGTAGATAACACATACCAAATTTCAAATTTTTAAGTAGCGCCGTTATTGAGATATAAATAAAAAAAATACTTTTGGGTCACCCTATAGACCCGAATAACTTGGCAAGGAAAGCCCAAATCGAAATTTTTTTTATGAAAGACCCCCCTTAAAACCACCTGCCGAACACCCCTTTAAAGTATTTACTATACATTCTGACTCACCCTGTATAAAACTGATGATGGATGCAAAAAAATAAAAAATAAACTTTTTTAAAAACAAGCTTTTATTTAAGTCATGTACTAAAACGAATAAAATAAGTTTAGGCGTTAAGATACCTAATTCAATGCCAAACTGCGACAAGCTTTTTTAAATCAAAAAGCTTGCCGCGAAAACTAGTAGTGCCGGTAATGGAAGTTAAGTATGTATCTATCATATACTCAAATTATTTTAAGAAGTCCTTACTGGGACTGTCAATTGGTAATTTCGATATCCTAAGTTGGCATCAATGCAGCAAAAAATGCAACCGGGTCATAAGTTCAGGTCAGTAACGAGCCCATTTGCACTAATAACACGAAAAGTTACAAGAACAAGAACAACACAGATAACGGTAAAACTCACGAAACGTATAAAACCCGCGAATATTTTCACTGCCCAAAGTTTGAACCCTTTTGAACGATCCGGAAAACCTTCACTGTCACTTTCACAACACCGAAATAAAATTTGCCTGAGTACGCACCATAGACGCTGTCGCAAGTAGCTGATTATACCAAAATACCAAAATGAAAGTGTTTTCATAACGTTTCAAATTATTATTAAAATGAGTTGTAGTCATAGTTATTTTTATTTATAGCGGTATAATCGAGATTGCAATAGGGTTTTTATCTTATTATGTTCTTTTTTTCGTTTCACTTGGGTAACTTTTCACATCATAAATCAATGAGCGACGTCATTAACTGGTTGCGACGCATATACCAATGTTATACCCATGGTTAACAGAAAATTCCTAGGGATTTTGTGGAGAATGTCATCTGACAAAATCGCTACTTCTTACAGTAATCGGGGTATACTTACTATTTTTTCGTCATTTTCATCTAGAAAGGACTACCCATTTTGGAGAAAACATTGATCGTTATACCCCACTTTCCATTAACGTTTTAAAAATATCTCTCCCAAATAAAATTCGGCGATCCTAAAACGTGAAAAAAACCTTCATTTAGCGCTCCCAACCTTCCAGATTGAAATATCGGCACCCGAAAATTCGTATATACCCCGAACAATTTACAGGGTCCATTAGGGTGCGAAAAACCACTGGATGCCCCCAATTTCCTGGGGCCCCGGCGCCCCCCCCCCCCCCCCGAAATTCTAATCGACCGATTTTAATTACGGCCCCACCTTCCGCCGAACTGGGGCGGAAAGTTAGGTTAGGCGCCGCCGCCGGTTCAGAATTTATGCATTCGACCTCTGGATACTAATCTAAATTTAAGATGCGGCTATGCAAGATGCTAAATCTTTCAGAGGTGGATTAAAAGGCCGTTCGATGCCTCCCTGCCATTGGCCGGGAATAGGTAACCTGATGGTGCCCTTTGGAGGCTCATTACGGTCCTGGAAATGCAAGATTCCCCTCACCTTCAGAGCTACGCCCCTGCCTGATTGATTTATATTTGACATTTTAAGTAAGGGAAGCAATGTTTAAAAACTTACCTATTTGTAATGTAATTCGATTCTTCGATCACTTTCTGCGAATTCGTCAATGACGTCATCATAAAAACATCGATGCTCTAACATGTTCGGGAGAAGCATATTCTCAATAGACAACAGCGATATCTGTGAAAGTCATTCATTCATTTTTGTGGTTAAATTTTTCATAGGGGGTTTTGCCCTTCAGTTAGTAATTAATTGAAGCTTATCCGCAAAGTTTAATGTTGAAAATCCCTTTATTATTAAGGCACACACTACACATTCACGCACACTCTTACTTCACTTTAACATGTTCAACGTCTTTCCCGACAGCCGAAGTTGACGGTATTTGCATGTTCATGTCCGTATTGTATTGTCTTCCATATCGCCCGAGATACGACGCGCGCGACACACCAACGCAGATATCAAAACCAACTAAACTAAACAAAGAAACTACTGCAACGATAGCTTCCACGCACGCTTAAAACACGCGTTCTCATTCGCGTCAGCCAGTGCGGTGGAGGTGGAAAGTTCAATAACCTCTCGACTCTCGAACGCTACAGAAAAGCTAACGGCCGGCACAACTTAGGTACATTGTACTGTAGCTCGGGAGGATGGGCGCAGTCAGAGTCAAGGCCGCATTTGCTAGAAGCATAACATATTGTAGGTTTGATATATGATATATAAGATAATTTTTATCGTTTTTGATATACCTAGGTAACTAAACTAATTGCTTCCTGTTTAAAAATTCAAAAATTACATTTTATCATTTTACATTGTTTTGGCTTAGGGGAAGCACTGCTTCCCTTGCTTCCATGGACTGCACGCCCCTGGGTTATGCACAAGCGTTTTTGAGGTAAAATGTTTATTACGCATAATATGTGCTTATTTTGGCGAATTCTACCATGTGTTTTCGGCTCTGCTTTTAGATGTGACTCACCCTATATAGAATAGTGTTTATTGTGTTCATCTTCGCCGTTTCCCCCTAATACCTTATCCATTATTTGTCATAGTGAACATATGCAAAATATCGCTAAGGAATGTTGAGTGTTGTTATTGATAATACATAATTACCTATAGAATTCTTGTCACTTAAAAATAATAAAAAAAAAACTTTGCTATCACGTTTAGCTTTCTATAAAATACATAGTGGAAATGTAGCGTCCTTACTATTTGAGTTGATTAGCAAAATATCAGGGTTAGGACAAAACAACAATATCAATTTTTTTAACCGATTCAAAAAATGAGGAGGTTATCAATTCGGTTGTATTTTTTTATTTTTTTTATGTTTGTTGCCTCAGAACTCCGTCATTTATAAACCGATTTGGACAATTCTTTTTTTATTTGCAAGGGAATACCTACAGAATGGCCCCATTTAAATTTGAAGAAAAAATTCCACCCCTAAGGGTGGAAAAAGAGGGGATGAAATTTCGTATTGGACCGATTTCGATGATTTTCTTTTTATTAGAGAGGGATTACTTTAGGAGTGTCCCCATTTAAATTTAAAGAAAAAATTCCACCCGTGAGGGTGGAAAATAGGGAATGAAATTTCATATTGGACCGATTTCGATGATTCTTTTTTTTATTGGAAAGGAGGTACCTTAGGTGTGGTCCCATTTAAATTTAAAGAAAAAATTCCACCCCCAAGTTTAGATAAATAGGGGATGAAAGTTTATATTGGACCGATTTGGATGATTCTTATATTATTAGAAAGGGGTTACCTTAGGGGTGGTCACATTTAAATTTGAAGAGAAATTAAATTTGAAGAGAAAAATTTCAATCCCAAGGGTGGATAAATAGACCATAGAATTTAATATTGGACCGATTTCGATAATTCTTAATAATTCACTAAAAAATAAGAAATAAAAATTAAAAAAAAATTAAAACAGACTTCAAAAATTTGCCCGTATGCACACCCCACTAAAAATTTAAAAAAAATTAACAACGAATAATACACATTTCAACTAAAATTTTAGAAATATTTTTCAATTTCGAAATTGAGTTATCTTTGGAGTCGGTGACAGTAAGTTATGATGTATGTAGGATATGATGAATTCATATCTAAATAGATTTAAATTCCTTGCCTTGACTGTCACCAAATCCAACGATAAACACAATTTAGAAAGAGGAAAATATTTCTAAAATTTTAGTTGAAATGTGCATATGGGCAAATTTGTGAAGTCGGTGTTATTTGTATTCATTATAAATTTTATTTTATTACTCATAATAAATTTCGAATTTTCCATATTATATTATCCCCAGGGGCTACTCGCAAACTTCCCTTCATTCTACTCAACATCAATGTACTTTTCAATCCTCTTCGAGGCTTGTATGCGCAAATGGGGCACCTAAATCTGTCACTATCTGACGGTCTAATTATCAGTTTTATGAAAGTGTACCTTTTTATGCGATACATTTTATATGGTATGACGTTTTGTAATTTATCATAAAAACGTGAATCCTAACAACATGCTTCATGAATAGGTACCTACATTTATTGTAAAGCTTTAATTGCTCATCATAATTATGAGCCAAATATAGTATACCTTGAAAGAAAAAAATGGTGGTGAAAATTATCAAGTACGCCCCTGTGCGTGCGTCCCTGTTAGTGCAAAATCTATGGCATGCCCACCTGTTTGTATAAAACCAAAACCAAGAGTTGTATATTTTTACTGCAATTTAAAATAATCCACATTTTTCCATTGACATTTAACACCCTGTATCTCGTTTTCGGACACATGTGAATGAAAATATTTTTGTGAATTTGTGATGTACATAATCCCGCGTTAAAATATTGTCATACATTTTACTTACACCTTGTATTATGATTTCTAAATTAAATAAAAGGCCTGTTATCAAGTGACTTTGGTAATAGGTACTATACAAAAATCCATAATCCATCCCTATTTGTAAATTTTCTTTGTTTCAGCGTGGATCTTGGGCTGGTGGATGTGCAAATCTGTCCACTATATACAGGGTGTCTCGGTGGCCGCATCCGTCTACAGCTTGGTGGCAGTCTCATTAGACAGGTAAGACGCTGCCTAATAAATATTTGAACAGCGTCATTGAGTAAACGAATAATTATTATTCCTTTACTCAATGACAGCATACAATTTTCAGTGTTTTCCGTTGTTCGCGAGTCAGGGATAACCTGAATTAAACGTATCAGAGCCGACCGTTTCGAACCCTTGTTCTGGATTCGATCGTAAGTCCGCGTACTTTTAACTTTCGGAGTTAATGCCCGGAATTTTGATCGGTTTTCCCGGTAGCTAAGGTCGACAATTGAACGTCGCCCCGTCCGGCTCTGGGCAAAAAGAAAAGCGAAAAATCACTTGACGTCTAGGCGGAGTTTTACCGCCGAACTTGCGTCGTAAAATCCGGAAAACACCACATAAGGATTTTCAATATTTCCTAAGGGCTTGTACCTTTTTATGCGGCTGCCTGGTAAATTTTTACGATCTCGTCCCGATTCTAATTCGAGTCTTCGAACTTGATATAAAGTAGTCTCAATGTAGCATGTAGACGACACTCACATAGATTATATTTTTTTATTTTTCTTATACAGGGTGTTAGTAAGAAATATACACATACGAAATAGTATATTACATAGCGAGAGTTGTAAACAGCTTATTACGTATGAGTGGAAAAGTTGCGCACGAGCCGCGCAGCGGCGAGTGCTGTAATTCCACGAGTATATAATAAGCTTACAACTCGAGTTTTGTATTATAATTTTTCTTCGATGAAAGAAAAACTATTATAATAGATAAACTATACTTCTGATTATCTGCCAGGCAACAATTAGTATGTTGGTTAGTTGCTATGGTGACGCGGATGCCGAGCTAACAAGGCACCCGTGATAATTGCGTTTTAATTAAGAACAGATACGTAATTTTTTTTATAACGTGTCAGTCATTACGTATCAGTCATTACGTGTCAGGGGTTTTCCTTATAACCTAAACCGTCACTTAATAGGTATGTTACTAGCATAGGAGTAGAAAAAATGTTTGTTGTGTTTAGAGTTAAAATGTACCTCCATAAAAACCTAACACATTTTATTACTACTCCTACAAATTGATTCATTTTATTTTTTAATGACAAATTTACTGATTACCCACTTCTCCGCCACTGGTTGTTTAAGGTGTTCAATATTAACATCTAAACAAATTATGGGGGATATAAATAAAATACAGAAAAATATTAGAGAAAGTGCATATTTCTATGATTTTAATTACATACAGTGACCGGCAGAAAGTTGGACACAAATGGAAAACTTTTTTATTATTAATTTCTCAGAAAATTTTATTCTTGATATATAAAAGTTGGTACACATCATTTCAGACTCAAAACGCACATATCAAAATTTAAATATCTCTTTTTGGATACGAGTTAGGTTCAAAAATGTCAAATTAACTCAAGAGTAAAGTACCCTTATTTTTAAAATACGGTAATAAGTTACTTAGAAAAGTTGTTTGGAATCAAAGATGGATGTCAGATTTAAAGTCACAGCCACCTAGTCAAAAAAAAAATTTAACTTTTTTGTACTTTTTTCGACCACCCTGTGTATTACAAAAAATCAAAATACTGCAAGCGCAACTTATCATAGAATAACACATGAATTTGCTACTAAACTTTAATTTTGTTCGATTAACAGCTAGAAATTTAAATTAATTGAAATCAGAGTTTAAAAATATTAAATTTTTGTGTCCAACTTTCTGCCGGTCCCTGTATATCAAATTGTATCAGCATAAACTATAATAGGCATTTTGATAGAGTCAAACTTAGACAGATTAACAAATTCCAAAGATTAGTTTAGGAAAAGCACAGTGAGGATATATAGATAAGGATTTCGTCAACTTACCATCTCAGAAAAGTTAGTTTTGGCAAAAGAGTTAAACTTTTCTGTTGTTGGCAACAAAATTTAGGGTCAGAAAACGATTATAAACGAAAGTCAAATATTTCAAAGGAAGAAAAAGCAGCAATTAGATCACTTAAATCGAATAGGATAATTAAAATATTACTAGCAGATAAGATAAATGCATCTGAAAATGAAGGAACTTACAAGAGGATAAACAAAGAAACTAAAATGTGCAAAAAACTGTATATAAATAAGAACAAATGGCACAAAGAAAAAGGACACTCTTAACTCCGCATCATTCAAAACCTCCACACTCATATGGTTTACCAAAAATAAACAAAACTAACTTTCTTCTTCGCCCCATTGCAAGTTCAATAAATTCACCATGTCATTCGTTAGCAAAATATTTAAAATTGTTCATCCATTAATCATTAATGGAAAACTCAAATTCATTTATCAGAAACAATAGGTAATCATTTTTTAGAAAAAAAAATAGGGACACAAATTTCCGGATCATTAGGTACATCTTAGGTAGCCTTGATATGTTTTGTCTTTTTACAAATGTCCCTGGTGACAAATCATTGAATATTTCGCGCAGAAAGTTAGAAAACGATCAGACTTTAGTAGAAAGAACACATTTGAATATAGATGCAATACGAGATTAGAAATTATAACTAACAATACTATATGTTAAACTCACTTGTTTTCAACTAGGAAATGAATTTTACCAGCAAATATTTATAAAATTCGTTGCAAATGTGGAAAATTTCATGTTGGGGAGATTTGTAGGCTATTTAACGTTCTGTTAAAAGAACATAAAAATTATATCAGGCAAAATCAAATTTCGAAGTTAAAAATATGTGAACACTCTTTTAATAACAACCATAGGATTTTGTGGGATAGGTCCAAACCAATTCTCAAAGGAGAAGTAGGAAATAGACGAAAAATTAAAGAATCTCAGCACTTATATGGACAACTGTGTTGCTGAATGTTCAGTGGAATTCAATAAAATATTATTGCCAGTTATTCAAACAGAAGTTTGACATTTTGATGCGCTTGCCTATGAAAGCGTAATTTATTTTTTCGTAGGTTCAAATCCCACACGATGAATTTACTTTTTTTAATTCTCAATAAAAATATAAATTTTATTGTTTACTTTTTCCCGCAATATTAACAATAAAAGCCGTACTTTTGTTGATGGTTAAAAAAATAAAGTGCATCATCTGGGATTTGAACCTACCATAAAAAATAAATGATCCTTTCATAGACACGCGTCCTTACCGGTTAGGCTATATGGCCCTTTCTGAAGACTGTTTCCGTAAACTCACTAATATTTGACATTCACATTTAAATACTTGGTAGTTTCTCGGTTTGACTTGATGCCTGTTATTTCATGCGCTTGAAGATACGATAGTATATGTTGCTCGGAATAGAAGTAGAAGGTCCTTTTGTGCTTCGCCCATTTATCGGTCTCACCTTCGGTTCGGCCGTCGACCTCTGGCCTCAGCACAAAAAGATTCACTTCTACTCCTAGTGACATAGTCTACTATTTCCTGTTTTCCAGATACATTCCTATGGCACACGTAGCTAGGTACATATTGACGGGATCTCCCGCACGACTCTTGGACCAGTAAAAAATGTCCGAGCTTCATCTGTATGCAGCGGGGTCGAGGGAAAACGCATTAAAACGGCAATTCGCAACGTGTGCTCGCGATCGTCGCTTGTTTTCCACTATGGCGGCCGCCGCGCCGCATTTTTTTTATTTCCGAGTGAAATATTCGGCGTAATTTGCCGCGTTTCCGCGCGGCGAGACACGTCGGAATTTCCGAGGAAATCGGACGGAATTGAGACGTGATATTTTTGCTCCGACTGAACGGATTTTAACAAACTTGGTCCATCAAACCCATCAAACAGGAAATTGCAAAATTCTCGAAAAAATTAAATGCAATAATATTACTTTTTTTCATAAAAATGTAGTGAAATGATACATAAATGGGCTAGTGAAACCGTATCTCGATATACTGTTCCCAGCTGAAAATATCAAAGAAAGAAAATTTAGTTTTATCATAAAATTTTAAAAAGACGCTGTTACACCGGTATTTATTCTTATTTGTCTTTTTTTTAAGATTTAATGATAAACATTCATAATTTTATCATTTTTTAATTATAAAAGTATACTTAGTTAAAAAATTAAAAAAAAACCTGTAGGGGCATAATAATCAATGCATTTAATATGCAAGTGCAAGGTAGGCAAAATACGAAGGGTAGGCCATGGAGGAAAAACAAATGCCTAAAATCAACTTGTCAACAAATATTAAAATCCTATTCCTAACTGAAAATGTTTCTTTTAATAAAACTAATGCTTCCTTAAATGCTCGAACTGTCTTCCATCAGAGTCAATGCATTGTTGGAGCCGCTGATGCGTGGACATTACAGCAGCTCCAATGTTGACAAGTTGATTTTAGGCATTTGTTTTTCCTCCATGGCCTACCCTTCGTATTTTGCCTACCTTGCACTTGCATATTAAATGCATTGATTATTATGCCCCTACGCGTTTTTTTTTTTAATTTTTTTTTAACTAAGTATCCTTTTATAATTAAAAAATGATAAAATTATGAAAGTTTATCATTAAATCTTAAAAAAAGACAAATAAGGATAAATACCGGTGTAACGGCGTCTTTTTAAAATTTTATGATAAAACTAAATTTTCTTTCTTTGATATTTTCAGCTAGGAATAGGATATCGAGATACGGTTTTCACTAGTAATATTATTACATTTAATTTTTTCGAGAATTTTGCAATTTTCTGTTATTATATCAAAAACGCGCTCTAGTGGCATCACTGAAACTTAGACATATTACGGGTAAGATGGGTTTGATGGACCAATAAATGCTTTTTCCAACGAGACCAAGTTTGTTAAAATCCGTTCAATCATTTAGGAGTTACAGCTGTTTATTTAAAAAAACATTGAATCACTCCCCACCACTTTATTTTAATAGATATGTCAAAAAGTGTTAAACAAAAATTACTCGAATAAAGCTTACCTTTAAAAAGCAAATATTATTTTGGTAATATTACTAGGTGGATTTCAGTGAAAAATCACTTTAAAAGTTTAAGATGGCGGTTACGCCAACTGGTGACTATCTTGGAAATCTGAAAATAATTTCCAGGTTTTTATCTTGGCCACTTTATTCCGAGATACAGCACTTTGCATTCTTATCTGACCACCCTTTACATGTCGGCGGCGTTGTTATAGTTTTAAGATAGCCGAGTTCTCGATATTGATGTTTTAAAAAATTGGCTCCTAGGTGTTTTGTCACAGATGAGTCAGACTCATCTGTGGTTCGGTGTTGTTTGGTTCAAATCCAGAATAATAAATCATCTTTTCATTGTGTGTAAAATAAAATAGGTAAGTGTTATTGAATATGTATTATTATACTGCTTATTAATAAAAATTGATTCACGCCGAATAAAAATTTAAAAAAAATTAGGTGTATTTGATTATTCATGATTAAAAATTGTAGAATTCAAAATCCCGTATACAATTTTTTGAAATGTATTTTGTTTTGACGATGTAAAGTTTTGGATGATATATACTGGGAGCAGAAAAAATGGCATTTTTCAAAATTAAAATAATGTTGGAAGTGGATTTTAGAAACAGCAGATTTATTAATAATACATTCACCAAAACGGCTTACAATTTCTTTCAGATGAAAAACACATTAGCAAGGTCAAAACTACAAATTTTTCAATTTTTCTCATTGTTGACACAATTTTTCTCGAAAACTAAAATTTTTTTTTATCCAAATTTTTTAGGCAGAAACTTTAAAAGTTCTAGGTTACTTGCCGCTAATATGGTATAATTTTAAAAAAGGTTATCACTTCCTTGTAATTTTACAATACCTGAATGCCCCTTACCTACTTCACATCAGTTGCCTAAACGAATGAAAATTCTATATTTTGGAAATTAAGGAAGAATGGAAGATAAAAAAGAAGCTGTCAAATTTTTATGCAACGCAGAATGATAAATATACCCGTGTTATATAAGATAAATTAAGGATAAAATAAAATAGGTGTAAATAGTACCTAAGTGTTTACTAAAATATCATTATTATTATTACCAATGAAAATTTATTGAGTGACCACTTTTAGTGATTTGACCTTCAATGTAGGTACTAGGTGAGTCATCATATTTTATACCCCACCTTTTCGAACAAAAATATTAGTAGGTACCTTACTTAGATTTCTTCTAAACCTTCAAGATTTTTTATTAGCTGAAATAATTAAATAATACTTCTTTTGCTTAAGAAGAATTTTCTAAGGGCCAAAGGTTACTGATTCCCAACTTAGTGGGAAAAGAGTACCTACCTACCTTAGTACTTTTTTAAGAACACCATGTATTATATACAATACAGGGTATAAATGAATAAGTGCGAAAAAATTCAAGTGGTGAATCTTTGAGTGATTCTAAGACGAAAAGTTTATATAAACATAGGTCCGGTAATGCTTCCTTTTCAAGATACAAGGTGTCAAACTCTTCTTAAAAAATCGCTTTTTCGTAAATATCATAATAATCCTTTAGCCGATTTTGTTGAAATTTGGCCGTATTATTTATGGTAGAAAGAGGCTAATTTAGCCCCTACTAGATTAAAATTATTAAGTACAGTGGCGTCCCGAGGGCACCTTAACCAATAATTTTGTAAAAAAATGTGCATCACTGACTTTTTTAAAACTTTTCCTTTTTTTTCGCATTCAGCAACTAAAAATACAACTTTTTTGTCTCTTGAATTATTTTCATATCTCGCTTCGTTTTTGAGAAAAAAAAATCACTTTATTGCATGTCTCCGGGACAACATAATAAAAAATTAAAACTACCAATTAACGAAAACTAGGGTATACCCGATATTTTTTCCATACCTAATAGTTTATTCTAGTCTTAAAAATTGCTATATACGGTAATGCTAGCTATAAAAATTTTTGTTTTATTATAATAGTTATTAAAAAATGTTTGACACCCTGTATTTTGAAAACGAAGCATTATCGGACCTATGTTTATATAGACTTTTTGTCTTGGAATCACTCAAAAATTCACCCCTTGAATTTTTTCGCACTTATTTATTTACACCCTGTATATAATTACATTTTTAAACTCCACGATAAATTGTAAATAATTTTATGAATGATGATCTATAACTAAATTAAACTGTTTTCGAAATATTGATTGAATTAAGGTTTTAATTATTAGATGAAATATGATAATATGAATGTGTAATCAAATTTTATAGTTTACGTTTTAATGTTTAATAAAATGTTTTATTATTATAATAGGTTATGTAGTACCTACCTTTTGTTAAAATGATGTATCATGCTAAACAATATATAATATGTATTTTATGAATGAAAAAATGAGTTTTATTGCGATGATATTTTTATTAAATTAAAAAAATACAATATTTACGTGTCTTTTTAATTATTGAAAGTTTCCCATAGGTGCACTTGCAGCGAATGTGTAAAATTTATTTACTGTTACTATTCTTATAAAAATCAATGTAAAATAATAGTTGTTTATGTACCAAGGCACTGAAGTTCAACTTTTTATGACTCATGTGGAGTTTAGTTGCTGAGGCCTCTGGCCGAGGCAAATAAACCACATGAGTCATAAAAAGAACTTCAGTGCCGAGGTACATATTATATTTTTTTTGAAATCGAAAAAAAAAATGTTTTATTAGGCAAGAAAATAATATTAGGGGATCACCCGTCCATGAACCGACTACGCGCGGCGTTGCTTGACTTTGACGATCGCTCTACCTAGGACAAGTATGATGAGACACGGCACCTTCTGACAGAAAAACCAAACTGCTGCTTCTTGTGCAGCCTACACAACAAATCTATAGATATTCAAATTTACTAAAATGTGTATACTGAAGGATTGCGCTTCTATAGGAAACAATTTCGCAATGTGTACGAAAAGTTAAATGAGCCTTTATCGGCCGGGTTTTGAATATTTGGTCACTTTTGACTGGCGATGGTTCCGCGTCTGACGTTTGATGTTTACATCTCGCCAAGGTCTACTTATTGAAAAAATCGTACAATAATGGGCTACATTATTGTACGATTTCTGTGCTTCTAATGACGATTTTGGGACATTTTAATGCCGATTTCAAGAAAAATTGTTTGTATCTGATATTTTCAATAGTTACCCTTAGATTTTTTGTTTTGTAGATGTTTTAATAAAATTCGAAGTAAAGCGGTTTTGTAAATTATGCTTGCACTCTTGTTGGACCATCTTCTATCTTCTCATTATACAGGGTTCGAGTACCTAATTGTTTTTATAACTGTAATTGACTATCAATTTCTGGCCTCATTTAGGTAGTAGATATAGGTGTCGCAGATTTTTGAGCTCCCCAAGGAAAATGTCACCTATACCCCCCTGATGGGTCTTGAGAAAAGATATTCTTCTGCCTCTTCTAAACGAAAGCGAAACCTTTGTACTAAAACGCGTGGCGTTTTTTTTCAATTCCTCTCCCTTGCCATTCCTCGGTTGACTGCACCGAGCCCAAGGTGAACCCACCATAAAAAATAACGAAGCGGCATAAAAAGCGGACCGAACGGCTCCGTGTTTGTCAAGATAAGTCAGTCAATTTCCCTTAAGCCCTCGTCGAAGTTCGTTCATTCCCCGATGCGGTGTACGCAGTTCCGCATAAAAGCAGGTCTATCTATCCAGAAAATCTGGAGGGGATTTTAATTTTTCACTTTCTAATTCCGGGCGGACGCAACGGAGGCATTTGGTAACATCTATAGACCGAAAAACGAGCAAGACCGGCGTCCTTAACCTCCACAAGATTAAGCTGGAGCGCCCGGACGTCTGCTGGGGCTTGGATGTCGCCCAGTGGCGTAGGTAGAGTCAATATTCGATGTTTTATAATTTTTAATGGTTTCGTTTTTTTACCGGGCGATTCCATTATTCATGTTGACAATATCGATAATCGCTAGATTCCTTATAATTTGTCCATTGATTGTTATTGATAAGGAAGGAAGTGATTTGTATTCTATAGACTTTCCACCTTAAGTTGCTAGAAGGAGCAATACCCAACTATGTCGAAATGGCCTTGAATTATGCCGACTGATTTCATGTTTTTTAGGTTATCATTAGTAGGCTTTGAGGTAACTATAAAATCAAACGTTTGCATTAAAATTGACAAAACGTGCTCCAAAACACATGTTAACTCTAAAATTTCAAATATTAAATTTTCACCTACCACTTTCAAATGTTACACACCAACAATACATTCAAAATGATAAAAAAAATACTGAGTGGGCATTGGCCAATACACAAAATAGGATGTTAAAATATTGTCACATTCAGTCCTTTCCATTTTGAAAACGAATAATTTTTGGTATATCGTTCATAGGGATTTTTTTCTCACTTTAAATGGTACAGTTGATTTGTAACAATTCAAAGGGGTATGTGAAAATGTTATGTTTTGAATGTCGGAGTTACAAGGTGTTTTGGGGGCAAGTTTTGCAAATTTCAACGCAAATGGTTGATATTATCGTTATTAAACAAGAGTACACTCGGTTGCAAAATGAAAAGGTGCACTGATGGACCTGCAAGACTAAAAACATATGTGATACGTCCAAATTGACATTTTCAGTTTATTTTCCATGCCCCAAAACACAGCATTGTAAAATTTCAATAATGTGCCTAGTATAAAGTAGAAAATGCGGTCAATATTCAATTCTAAAAAATAAACTTGGACGCTTGGATCTAAGAAACTAGAAACGATAAGACAAGTGGTCAATAAGAATTTTATTTCTATTTTTTGAAAGTTCTGTATGCTCCATTTTAGAGAAATAAATTATAATAAAAATTTGAAATCTTCTTAGGTAGTCGATATTCTCCCACCTCACGTTCCAATAAGCTTTTACTTAAGTCCCTGAAAACAGAGACTAATCGCATTCTACTCCCGGAAATTCAGAAACTAGTTTTTTGGCTAAACGAGCAACCGGAAATATTAGAAAAAATACCTATCAACTCAAACTGCCACTGCCAGCAGACGAAACACTCATCTGGAACTGAAAATAATTGTTTTTATTACAGGCTTTTTACAAGCTTTTATTTAGTTAGTGTGGGTCGAATCTTGCAAGCTGAATTAGAACCACTTCCTGACATCCGATTGAGCTGAAATTTTGCATACACCTTTAGTTCCGGTGACAATGCAATATGCAATACTCAATATTGTAATTCTTTGAAAATGGCCGCCACTCCAAGATGGCGGATGATGTATTTTTTGTCAACCCCCTTAATATGAGTATCAGATGAAAGGGCTCAAATAGTAGAAAACGATAAAGTTAGTGACATCACATTAAATTCAATATGGCCGCCGCTCCAAGATGGCGGATTACCTATTTGATATCCAACATTTGTATCAAATGAAAGGGCTCGACGGGTAGAAAACAATAAGATGAATGATTTCATACGAAATCCAATATGGCGACTAAATTTTTTTACTATCCTCCTGACATGGGAATCAAATAGGTACTAAAAAGCACAAAATGAAATTGAAAATAAAAAAACTATTTTAAAAACAAGCTTTTATTTAAGCCATGTACTAGACGTTTCGTTAAGATAATTCAATTCCAAATTGCGACAAGTTTTCGCAAATTCAAAAGTTTGTCGCGCGAATTGTAAAGAAAAAAATGCATACTTTGGCAAATAGGTACTTGCTTATCAACCAATCACTGTCCAATAAAATTAATCGGTACCTACTTTCATCAACATTCCGCGCGACAAGCTTTTCAATTTGCAAAAACGTCTCAATTGGAAATTGAATTATCTTAACGAAAACCTAAACTTATTTTATTCGTTTTAGTACATGGGTTAAATAAAAGCTTGTTTTTAAAAAGGTTTTTTATCTTTAATTTTTTTTTCATGATACATGATACACGTTAAAAGATACACAACTATTTTAACGGTTCGCGATAGTATAGATATTTAGTAGTTATCTAAAAACAGACCGACGATACTAAAAACTGACAGAGACCAAAAATATTAATTTAGTATCGAATTTTGTTATCTCAATAATAAATAATAAGTAGGTACATTTATTTCTGTTGGTGCTTCGTTATTTGTGAGACGTTTCGAGATATTAAGTACCTACCATTCTGTTAAGCTTCTATTGTGCTTCGTGTTTCAGTTTTCAAATTAATTTTTATGCATGTTGCATAATCTTGAAATCGCTCACTATGGCTAGATAAACCGAATATCGAGGGCATTTTCGAAATGAATTTTGTTATGGGTGGGCTTCCATTCGCCGCACGCCACTGCCACCATTATTGGCTCCCATATATCACGGCTGGGCCAATGTTTTAATATAGAAGGACAATTTGTAATCGCTGTCCCCTCCCATGGAAAATCTTTCAATAACGGGTGAAAGAGATTGGGCGAACAAAGGGCTTTTAAATTTAATTACGGAGCGTCCGTTGAATGGGAAATATGAAGTTCGCCGAAGTCTTTCTTGTTTATTTTCGTTGCGGTAAATAAGTAATGGCACAGAATAGCCGCACGTTGGCTATTCTGTGGTAATGGTAAATGTTATGCCGAAAATTAACATAAAAATAACCCCAGGCAAATCATAAACCAATAATTTATAACAAATGGCGTTATAATTGTAACCTATAATATGAAATGGTCGGTACCTACCAGAAAATAGTATATTGTACATTTCCTGCAAGTTCTCACATCTCATTGAAACCAATTTTTTATAACAGTATTTTCGAACGCCCTCGTAAACAGCTTTAAGTGTCAAGTGCAGCTGGTTTTCCTTCACCTTGTGTTTACCTGCTAGTCCTGCGACACAGAGACGCTGGGAACTGATTTATCATCCTGGCGGAGCAATTAAGGTTACACCCATACTTCAACCGAGCGCTCGAAAAAGAAACTTGCCTTGTTCCGTTTGCTTAATTACCTACCATTGCGATAAGACATACATTTTTTTATTTATAAACCATTGATGTAAGACGTGACAAGAATTGTGAATGTAACTGGAGCAAACTTGCTGTTTTTGAACACTCAGTAATAACTTAAACAGTAATAACGTGGTAACTTAAGACTCAATGTACACGACGTGCGTGGTGATTCAATATTTTGACCCATAAAATGGCTTTTTTCGACCTGTAGCGAGCAACACGCATAATTTTAAACTTTTGGTCAATACAAATTTTAATACAGAAAGATTTTTAGTACCTGTAATAATTATAAATAATATGTACCAACAATAATGAATGGTTTCCCTACACCCTCTAACCCCTTCTAGTAGCTGTAGAAGACGCCGAAGTCTTCTACATCTCACCGCTACTAACTATATATCAATTGGAATAAATAACACCTAGCCGATGGAACCCTTATCTCCGGTAACTTAGTTGGTTAAAGTGCCTACGGCCACAGTAGGAGTCCCGGGTTCAAGTCCCGGCTGGAGTGCATTTTTTTCAATTGATATCCTTTACCTGATATGCCACTAAACATCATTTATTATTTATAATTATTACAGGTACTAAAAATCTTTCTGTGTTTCATATTCTGGCTTTGACATTGTAGGTTAGAATTTCCACGTTCGATACTTGCATTAAGTCGCTATATGTCGAATATTGTGGGTGGAAGAACAAATAGAAAGTTTACATAACCAACAATAATGAATGGTTTCCCTACACCCTCTAACCCCTTCTAGTAGCTGTAGAAGACGCCGAAGTCTTCTACATCTCACCGCTACTAACTATATATCAATTGGAATAAATAACACCTAGCCGATGGAACCCTTATCTCCGGTAGCTTAGTTGGTTAAAGTGCCTACGGCCACAGTAGGAGTCCCGGGTTCAAGTCCCGGCTGGAGTGCATTTTTTTCAATTGATATCCTTTACCTGATATGCCACTAAACATCATTTACAAATTTTAATCTAAGTAATTACTCACATTTTGAGACAAAAATTATTTAAGAATAGGTATTTATCACAATGGCTGTTATTAGCATTCGCGCAAAAAGCCCAATAACGGCCATTGCGATAAATATTTTTAAACAATTTTTGTCTCAAAATGTGAGTAATTACTTAGATTAAAATTTGAATTGACCAAAAGTTTAAAATTGTGCGTGTTGCTCGCAACAGATCGAAAAAAGCCATTTTATGGGTCAAAATGTTGAATCACCACGCACGTCGTGTACATTCAGTCTTATTTTTTTTTGTGTACCTACAAGGTTATTAACAACATACCTAACATTATATCCCCCTTAACTTTTTGTTTTTAATTTTAGAGAAAAAATGTAAATGAAAATATGAAAATTGTATCAAATTTTCAATTTTATTCATTTTGAAAAATTGTACTAAAAAAAGTTTTTCAGGGTTGATCCAGAACAATAAATCCAAAATTTTGTAAAAATCAAAAAAATTTTAAATAAAAAAAATTAAGTAAAAATTCAAAAACATAAAAATAAAATTAGTTAGTAGTAGTTTTTAATTTTATTTTAAAATAATTACTTTTTGAAAACAACTTGCCTTCAAAACTTCCATGGCACACTTTTCTAAACGCGGGAAGTTCTTAAATTGCCATTTTTGGACCAATTTTTTTATTTTGACAAAATTTTGGATTTAGGTCCTGGATCAATTCCGAATAACTTCTTTTGTCATCTGCCTTTGGTAAAAATTTCGTTCTGGTCGGTTAAACATTAAAATCTGTCATTTCACTTTGACGTGACATGATCTTTGAGAAAGGAGGAAGGTTTATTCTCCGAAAGCTCAGGAAACAAATTTTTTGAAGATATTTTTTGAGTTACAAGTTCAAAGTTTAGTTCATTTACTGTTAAGAATTTATTAATTTTCCAGGCAACTTGAAAAAGTTGTTTTTTAACCAGTTTGGTGGCGAAAAACCCAATTAAAATTCAATGGATCTGTTTACGCCACAAATAAATTTTAGAAAATATTTAAGAAGTTATAAGGTCGTTTCCCTCTTTAGTGAGATACTCTGTATACAATGTGGTCATTTAAGTGTGCAACGTATTGGATTTTTTGTATTAATTTCACAACGAAAATGCAAATATTCCCGAAAGTTGGTGCATGTTCGATAATCATATTGGGCGCACTTAGAGTGGTTGCAAGTGAAAGAGCATACAGGGTAGGTCAAAAAATATAAAAAATTTACAAGAGTAAAGTACCCTTATTTCAGAAAATTCAGCAAAATGCTATTAAGAAAAGTTGTCTAGAATTAAAGCTATGCCTAAATACCAAAACGTGCGCTCCTAAGAAAAAAAATATATTTTTGAAAAAATTAATAATTTCCTAAAAAAAATTTTGTTTTAATACTCACCCTAAACAATTTCATAAATCAATCAAAATTAAACCAATTTCGCATCACTTCGTTCAAATTCAACAGTATTTGTAAAATTAACTTAGATTTTTAATTTTTTTAGGGAATCACAAACTTCATGTTTGTTGCAACGATATTAACAAAACTTTAAAATTTCGCAAAAATTCTTCTCAACAAGGTAAAACATTAGTAACGATAATGTGTATTGTGAGGGTGAGAATTATTATTATTATTATTAAGAAATTGTGGAAATTAATACAACTTTTTGTTTTTAATTTTAGAAAAAACAAATTTAAATGAAAATATGAAAATTGTATCAAATTTTTCAGGGTAGATCCAGAACCCTAAATCCAAAATTTTGTCAAAATCAAAAAATATTAAATAAAAAAAATTAAGTAAAAATTCAAAAAAATATGCTGTTTAACTTGCAACGATTCTAAGTGCACCTAATATGATTATTGAACATGCATCAACTTTCGGCAGTATCTGTATTTTGGTTGTGCAATAAATAAAAAAAGTCCCAAATGTCGCACACAAACAAAAAAGTCAAGGGGGTACAATGTTATATGAATAACCGCGCACACAAAGTTGTTCTTCCTTTATTTTCTACATTGCGCTCCAGAGCCATGTTATATGCTATGCCAGATTTCTAGTCTGACCTACATTAGATATGTGTAACATCTATATTGATCTGCTCTGGGTGCATATGTGTCTCACTAATTAAACAGTTGCAATTTGCACAATTCGAATAGTCGATACACAAATAATCTCAGTAATTAGTTAAATTATTTGATACTACAAAAAGATGCCTACAGTTAGCGTATAGCTAGCACAATTTAAGGCTATTTAGTACTATAGAGGATGATTTTTTTTGGTCTACCACCGCGATTTTCTCGCTCTTTTTGCGGCCTAAAAAAAAAAAACGTAAGAAACAAAAATGTGGCAATTTTGGACAGCTAAGTGGTGCTGCAAAAGAAATCGGCATCCATGGCCAACTTGTCGCACAATATTAAAAAAAAAACCTCAAATTGAGCAAAACTATTAATGGCCGTAGAATGTTTATTTTAAGAGACAGAGAAAAACTTTTATATTGAAAATTGATGGCACTAAGAAGCTTTATGCAACTGAGTACTCAGATAGTTTCAGAAAATTACACAGGGTCTTCGGCTCTCTTGAGGCGATAATTTTTTTTGTTTATTTCTTATTAAGCGATTTTCTCGCTTATTTTGGGCCGCACGGAAAATATGTAAGAAAACAAAATATGGCAATTTTTGTCAGCGAGGCGACATTAAAAAAGGAATGGGCCTCCATACCCAACTTTTCGCGGTGTACTAAAAAAACCTAAAATCGACAAAAATTTGCATGGTCTCAAGAGAGCCGAAGACCCTGTGTAATTTGCTGAAACTATCTGAGCACATGGGTGGATAGAGCTTCTCAGTGCCATCAATTTTTAATATAAAAGTTTTCCTCTGTCTCTTAAAATAACCATTCCATGGCCATTAATAGTTTTGCTCAATTTGAGGTTTTTTTAATAATGCGCGACAAGTTGGCCATGGATGCCGATTTCTTTTGCAGCACCACTTAGCTGTTCAAAATTTCCACATTTTTGTCTCTTACGTTTTTTTTGTAGGCCGCAAAATGAGCGAGAAAATCGCGGTGGTAGACCTAAAAAAATCATCCTGTATAAATATGTGATGGAATGCGATTGGGCAGTTCAAAAATTCTGCACTTGTGGTTGGCTTGATCGATTCCATCCCATATTTTGTCGATTTTAAAAACTTGCCTCTAGTAACGAAAATTCTGGCAATATTTGAATATTATACCCAAGTATCCTATATGTTAAATCCAATTTAATATATGGGTATTGATCTTTCGCTAGGCTTCCAAAATTATTGCTCAAGTAATTTTACGTCGTGGGGACGTTCATAATGGTAGTCATTGAGATGATAAATCGAATCCTATATTGCGGGAGGGAAATTGTTTCCAAACATCCATTTTCAGACCCGGGAAAATATATGATAATATTTCCCTCACACCACATAGCACATAGTCAATTAATATATGGATTATATGGCACTATTCTTCACGTGATTTATTAAAAGTGCGGATTAATGATAGGAAACTGATAACCCTTTGCACTAAATGACTCTCGCCTTGTACCTCATTTCCTCTCTTGTAAATATTTAATGAGAGTTTTTCATTCATTCCAATTGAGAGAAGAAAATGAATAATTAGTAAATACTAATATATTATAGTTTTTTAATAGTTGGTGCCGGTGATTAAAAATGATTATTAGACAAACTAAATTTCCCTTTAAAATTAAAGAAGTTTTTTGTAATATTTGAAACATTGTTTAATATTGTTGCAAAATTTTCTTTGCCTAATTAAAGTCAAAAGACACTTTAGTTATAAGTATTATGAAATTGACCCCAACTGCCATTTGCATCACAAAACGCAGTTTTATATTCGTTTGTTGTTTATATTTTTACGACAATTTAACCATAAGGGAAGATAATCATCATTCGCCTGATGGGTAATTTTGCGAAAAATTCTAACAAAAATTCGACTTACAACAAAAGTAGTCGGATTACTATCCACACCAGGAATAGTACTTATTTTAAATTTTTATACTTCTGTGTATATTTTGTTACCGATTTTATTATTGTCTGTTAAACAAACATACCTACTTAACCTATTATAAAAATTGTTGAAAATTTTATTAGAAAAGTCCAAGTGGCGAAAAGTTCGTCTAAAAGGCCGATCCTTATTAGACCTGCTAGACTGCATAGATCCGTTGAACCATCCCGCTGCGGCGTTGCCACATGTTTGCACAGGGCTTGTAAGTTTGAGAAGGTTGTGGCTGTGGCTACCTCTGAAGATCGTTTTTATCAACACATTAATATCTGTCATTGACATTGAAATAATTACTAGTGTCAGGATTTTACTTGATTCTTGTTATTTCATGCGCTTGAAGGTGTTACTCGGAGTATAAGGTCTATTTGTGCTTTGCCCAGTTGTCAACCTCTAGCTTCAGCACACTACTGAGAAAATCTAGTATCTTCGTTTTTTTCTTCGTCCGGCAAATGCCTAAAAATAGTTATTAAAAATGTTTATTATTATTCCTTTTAAAAAAAAAAAACAATATAAAATAGCAAATATGATATTTCGATTATGGGAAAAGGACCTATTGTCTCCAGAAAACTCGCTCGAATATTCTTATCCGCCTTGCAAATGTTGGCAACCTCACTAAAGGCCTTGTCGAATTATTTATTGCCCATTCAAGCCGTATAAATCAGTCTAACGCATGGTGCAGTGTCTAAGGTCTGGGCCAGCCGGTTTCCTCAATGCTTTCGCTCTTTGCCGCAAAATTTTAGGGGTGCACCACGACAACAACTGTTTCTGTATAAATACAGAATCGATTCGTGGAGATTTCCAGTGCGGCAAGTGCATACAAACATTTAGTACAATCTACAAACATGTATAAGCTGGTAAGAACTCAAGTATTTCAGTATTTAAGTACAGGGTGATCCATCCAAGAGGAACACCCCCCTTAACTTCTTTATTTTTCAAGTTAAAGAAAAAATTGTAGAGATAAAAGCTTTAAGGTTTTTTGTGAGCTTTTCCATGAACTTCCGAAAATTGACACAAGGTGTTCCGTAAAAGCTGGACAAACCAAGCTGTTGTTTTTTCACAAGAACACCCTATATATTATTGCATTTTTGGAATCTACACTTCGTCCCGATTCCAACGACATGTATATGTCATATGATTGCCCCTGCCGTTTTTACAATACAGGGCGTTCGAACTCCATTTATTTCATGTTTTCACATCCTGTATCTCTGAAACGAAAAGTTTTCGGAGAAATTGAGTATAAGAAAAAATGATGAAAATAGAGCCTCTAAAACGTTCATAGTCATTTTGAACCCACTCCGAATCAAGGTTCATATTTCCATATTTTGCCCTGGACTAGAAAAATATCAACCTTAACTTTTTTGTGTGGATGATTACAAAATGACTATTATCGTTTTAGGGGTATCATTTTCATCATTTTTTCTTATACTTAATTTATCAGCAAACGTTTCGTCTCTGAGATACAGGATGTGAAAACATGAAAATATGAAGTTCGAACGCCCTGTATTGTAAAAACGGCTGGAGAAATCATATAACATATATATGTCGTTGGAATCGGGACAAAGTGTAGATTCCAAAAATGCAATAATATACAGGGTGTTTTTGTGAAAAAACATCAGCTTGGTTTGTCCAGCTTTTACGGAACACCCTGTGTCAATTTCAGTAAGTTCATGGAAAAGCTCACAAAAAACCTTAAAGCTTTTATCTCTACAATTTTTTCTTTAACTTGAAAAATAAAGAAGTTAAGGGGGGTGTTCCTCTTGGATGGACCACCCTGTACCTGTAGCATAATTTGTAGTAGATATGTATATTATGACATTTTGAATATTTAAAAAATACGTTGCATGTTTGATGAATTTCTTTTTCGCGCAGGTAATCGCTGTCATGCTGGTAGCCTATGCTACAGCTTCGCCAGGAGTCTTGGCACCAGTTGTGACACACGGAGCAGTTTCTCATCATAGCACAGTTATAGCACACCCTACAGTTGTAAAAGCTGTTCCGGTAGTCCATGCTCCTGTAGTACATGCACCAGTACTACATGCTCCTGTAGTAAGAACAGTTCATGCAGTACCAGTAGTCAAGGCAGCTCCAGTAATTGTCCATCATTGATTTTTTAATGAGAAAAAATTTCTATTATTTATTGTACTATTTATGAAAATATATAAATGAAAATGAAAATATTCGTATGTTTAACTTCATTGCAGAATACTGCGCTCTACATAGGTACACGGAAGTAAATAGGGCGTACTTTAGGGAAGATATTACCTGGTAATCTATTAATCGCAATTCATTGGAAAACATGCCGCTTGGGCTGTTTTGAGATATTGCTCAAAATTTTAAAACCCTCATTTTTTCTGGGACATGATTTAACTTTTTTGAAATAGTTTGGGCAATAATTGGATCTTTAGTTTTTTTTTTAATATTTACCTTCAATTTTCAATTCTATTAAATCTACCCAATCCGATAGTAGAAATTTTTGTTTTCGTTTTAAAACTGTATCAATAACTCTTTTATAATTGGAATTAAAGTAACATAAATTTGTAACATATATTTGTAAAATTTTCTTAGTTTCTCTATAATGACGGACGATGAATCCTCAGTAAACAGTGAGGTAATATTTTTTATTTCTTGGAAATACCTAATAGTACCTATATTACATAGCGTGAGTTGTAAACAGCTTATTACGTATGAGGAGCGGCGAGTGCTGTAATTCCAGGAGTATGTAATAAGCTTACAACTCGAGTTTTGTATTATAATTTTTCTTCGACGAAAGAAAAATTATTATAATAGATAAACTATACTTCTGATTATCTGACAGGCAACAATTAGTATGTTGGTTTAGTTGCTATGGTGACGCGGATGCCGAGCTAACAAGGCACCCGTGATAATTGCGTTTTAATTAAGAACAGATACTTATTTTTTTTTATTACGTGTCAGTCATTACGTGTCAGTCATTACGTGTCAGTGTTCGTAACAATGGACTTACTTATAACCTAAACCGTCACTTAATAGGTATGTTACTAGCATAGGAGTAGAAAAAATAAAATAAAGCCGCATGTACCCCAGCGTATGATTATCGGTCTAGGAGGGAGAGGTAGGTATATCGGGCAGTACTATCTCGATAAACTTGTACCCTTAATGTGGCAGAAAGTGCAGAAACCCACACGGTATTAAATACAACCCAAGTGAGCTTTTTGTGTTTATTTTGAAAATCATTAGGTATGTTTTTCAAAAAACCAATGCTCAACTCAAATACTATATAATAATATACAGGGTGTCCGGTAAGTACCTCCTAATCTCTCGGAAGCATACAGGGGAGGTCAAAATAACCCTAGTTTGTCAAAGGAAAAAAATTCCTACTGTGCCCCTTAACGGAGATACAGGGCCCCAAAAGAGTACTTAGAGATTTACTTTTTTGGCTCTAACTTTTGAACCGACTTGTATAATTTAATGAAATTTTAATAGTTTATGTTGGCCATAAAGACTCATAAAACCATACTACCGTAGATGTTTCACATCGTCAGGGAAGTCAGGAACGGACTTGCCACCACACTCGTTAGGCCAAATTTTTGACAGGTGTCATTTTACAGAGCTCAGCCGTTTTCGAAAAAAATAAGTTTTTTAACACGTTTACACAATTAACGAGTGCTTGTCCATAAAGGTTTATTTGCAATTTTTGCAGCAAAATTTAAATAATTTATTGGAAGACGTACCTCTTGATAGAAGAATGCAAATGTGGTACATGCATGATGGTGCTCCACCTCATTTTAACCGTATAGTACGTCAACACTTAACTAACGTTTTTGGCCCTCGATGGATAGGTCGAGGTGGCCCTGTTTTATGGCCACCAAGGTCGCCTGATCTAAATCCTTTAGACTTTTACTTTTGGGGACATCTAAAACAACTAGTTTATTCAACACCAGTAAATACTAGAGAAGAACTACTAGCGAGAATAACACAGCATTCTAACGAAGTTAAGGGGCACTGTAGGAATTTTTTTCCTTTGACAAACTAGGGTTATTTTGACCTCCCCTGTATGCTTCCGAGAGATTAGGAGGTACTTTCTGGACACCCTGTATATTGCACTTATCTGAACAAAAAATCAGCCAAATCTGATGTCTCGTTTGGAAAAACAATATACCTAAAGTTTCTGGTAATTTTATATTAGAGAAGAAGAAGAAAATGCGTTTCAAGTATATTGTTTTCGCAAACGAGACATCAGATTTGGCTGATTTTTTGTCCAAATATGCGCAATATCATGTAGTATTGGAGTTGAGCGTTGGTTTTTTGAAAAACCTAGTAATTTTAAAAACAAACACTAAAAACACACTTGGGTTGGCACTATGTGTGATAATGCCCCCTTAAAGGTGCCTTAATCTTAATGATGATGGTCGTGCACGCGGCGCCGTGTGCACGACCGGCGCTGCGTGCACGGCGTGAACGACCGGCGCGGTGTATTTCTAGGTTTTCTGTACGGAAATTCGCATTTAATTCTACACATTTATTTAAAAAAAATATTAAAACTTTACAAAATTAGGTGACATGTCACTCTCAATGAACCGTTACGTGTGGAGCGGCGTGTACGTTCTTCAGCACCAGCGCCGCGTGCACGACCGGCGCTGCGTGCACGGCGTGAACGACCGGCGCGGTGTGAACGACGCTGGCGGTGTGAACGATCTTGACCAACGGGCTAATACCCATCACTACTAAAGTAGGTATTTCTAGGTTTTCTATACGAAAATTCGCTTTTAATACTAAACATTTATTTACAAAAATATTCAAACTTTACAAAATCACGTCACATTTCACCCTCAGTGAACCGTCACGAGCGGAGCGGCGTGTACGGTCTTAAGAACCGGCGCCGCATGCACGACCGGCGCCGCGTGCACGACCGGCGCCGCGTGCACGGCGGTAACGACCGGGGCGGTGTGAACGACGCTGGCTGTGTGAACGGTCTTGACCAACGGGGCGCTGTGAACGAGCGGAGCGGCGTGCACGACCGGGACAGTTCTGACCAATGGGGCCGCGTGGAGCACCGGAGCGCTGTGAACGGCGACCACCGGAGACGGGTGGGCCACGACGGCGCTGTGGGTTGAGACGGAGGAGTGGGATAGCGGGGCGATGATGCCGGCTGACGCGTAGGCCAAGATGGCGGACAGGACGATCTGGAAAAGACAAATAATACGTTTTTATTATACTTCTTTGAAAACACCTTATTTTCATCTGTTTTAGCAATAATGAAAGATGAGGTTTTTCGGGCTAGCCCACGGAAACAGCGCTTGGAGAAACTTTCCGTGCGCTGAATAAAAATACCGAATACTTATATGGCTTTAAAATAGAAATACACAGCAAAGTAAACTAAATTTAAGAAACTCTATACGCTCTCTGATATTTAACATGTACCTATTTTGTATTTTAATTCGTAAGTGTTTCAATATTTAGATACATTTCTGTAATATTTTTGACGTTTTATTCACCTTATCTGACAATAACTAATTTACAACAAAGCACCTTTGAAATCATTTGGGAGTAACCATGGAAACGCATCATACATACCAAACACTATATTGTCTGCATTGCTTATTTCACAGAATAAATAGCTTTGCAACAGAAGCCTCTTTACGGACATGTGTCAAAAATAAGCGAGTCTCCAGTTCAATTTACAAAAATATAGACAGTATTTTAAGCTTAAAATTAAATTTATTATAATATGCCGATAAAATGTTTTAAGTTTCCGTTTTCAAAGAAGTATAATAAAAAAATATCGTTCATTACACGTCCAGAAATAGATTTTTCCGTGCTTGCATGACTTTGAATTTGTCACGCGCGCACCGAAAAATCTTTATTTCCAGACTCGTAATGAAATATACTATTTAGTAACATTGTAACGGGAAACGATTATACAGTGTGTTCACGGATGGACTTAACTATACCTATTTGTAAAAAAATATTTTCAATTTTTCGAAAAAAAGTCATTCTTGATAAAAAAAAGTCTTCTTATTCTTAAAATAAGATAGGCATGGAAAAAGTTAACATTACTTATACTGGGTGATCAGAAAATTGAAGAAACGTTAATCCGCATAAGAGTAAACTGCCTCTATTTGTAGAGATATTGATATCTTGATATCTTGTTTTCCTCAAATTAAATAATTTTCTATAAGAAGTACGACAATACTGTATAAATAAAAGTTACTCAGAGTAGGAAACACTGTATACATATACGATCGCAGTTAGGGTTTAAAAGAGGAGAAAATACAAAAAAATGCGACAAAATAACACTGGATAAAGTTTTTGCTTGGTATTAAAACAATATTTTTTTCTTGATACATTATTAAAATATAAAAGATGTCTGAATGAAAGAAAATTAAATTTCTTCTAAAAGTAGTTCTAAATTCATAAAAACGGAAACATCCAAAGAGAGAGCTCAGGGTACGTGTTTTTTTTTTTAATAAGTGTCCGACATTTCAGAGGACGATTTCTCAGATATTTTTAAATAAAAATTCTATATAAATGTGGGTCTGCAGTGCCTTCATTTTTTAGATAAAGGGTGTTAAAGATTTATTTTTATTTTTGTTTTTTTTTTTCTAAATAATTTTTGAATTTGGACGAAAATTGGTACTTAATCTAGTTTTTTTTAACCAAATCAAAAATTATTTAGAAAAACAAAAATAAAAATAAATCTTTAACACCCTGTATCTGAAAAATTAAGGCCTTATGGATGTTTATATGAACTTTTTGTCTTAAAAATACCCAAGGAATTGTCCTTTGAAATGTCGGACATTAATTAAAAAACACCATGTATGTATACATATACAGGGTGAGCTATTTGTATGGACAATGTTTGTTTACTATTTGCGAATGTTCAAATTTCGATTTTCTTATGTTAAATATTTTTGTTTTGCTTTGTTAAACTATTTTTTCAAGATTCTCAACTATACAGTGTGTCCCAATTTGATACTGAACACCTCAGAAATATATGAAAGGCAAGGAAAACAAATGGTCTCTATTTTTTTAATGGTAGTCCCATGGGAGAGTGTCTCATAGGCGATGGTATTTGGATGGGATAATTATTTCATGGCCTGCTATAATTTTTTAAATTAGCAAATTTTCAAGAAACCCTATTAGGGATTTTTTTACGACAAAATGTTATTAAGAAAACTTGTTCAGAATGAAAAACTGAGTAGATTTGCAAAATTTCAAAAGTCTAGGCCTACTACTTTCCTTTTTTCTCCCGCTTTTTTCTTAGAAATGTGTCCTTTCTGGAGCTTTCACGTTAAAATATTATTAAGGAAATTGGTTCATCGTGAAAAAAAAATTTTGATGTGAAAGCTCCAGAAGGGACACTTTTCTAAGAAAAAAGTGGGAGATAAATCTAAAAATCAAAGTAGGCCTAGACTTTTGCAATCTTGCGAATCCACTCAGTTTTTCATTCTGAACAAATTTTTACTTGTCGTAAAAAAATCCCTAATGGGGTTTCTTGAAAATTTGCTATTTTAAAAAATCTTAGGAAGCCATGAAATAATTAACCCATCCAAATACCACTGCCTATGAGATACTCTCCCTTGGGACATACTGTATAAGTATTTGAATAAAAGTAAAAACGTGTTCTTACCAATTTCATCATGTTGTTGTTTTGTTCGTGCAATAACCGCTTCTTAACAAATGCAAAGGTGTAGTACGAATCCACAAAAATCTATTGCCAAATATATACGGACAGTTTTGACCCCTACCCATAAAATTTTTAGCCGTTTCAGCGACCTCGACTACATCAACCCACGAATCTCACGAGTAAGATTCATGACCTGTTCCGAAGGTTTTTCGGTGTTTGTAATCACGATTTTTCTTTTTTCGATTCCTGCGAGATATTTATCGCAACGCTACGAAGTATATGATATATATTGTCGGAAGCAAGGATTCGAGTATTATTTGAAGAACATACCTAATTTAGTAAGTTGGAGGTATCATTAATAAATATCGGTTGTGGATCGAGGTGAACGTCTGTCAAAGTAGTTATGTTTTTATTCTCAGAAGAAGAAATAATTTCATCATGCAGGAAACAAGAAAAGGAAATACACGACCGGGTTCTACGAGCCCAGAATCATATCATTTGGCCCAGCCAATACTTGTTACATTATTTAATTTAGTGTCCTAAGCATATATATCTAGTTTTCTAATTATAATCTTAGTAAAAATTGTTTATAAAAATGTCTCAAATTACAATAATAATAGTTTAATTTAATAGTTTTCTTTTGTTTTTAATAATAGTGTCTAAAATAAAAAATAAAATATTGGCTGGGCCAAATGATATGATTCTGGTCTCGTATAACTTCAAAAAAAGTGTTTACTTTTAGGTTATATTATTGTCATCTTTGCCATATAAAATTGTCAGCTGGACTGGGTTGAAAACTGTAGATATAAAATTTAATATGTTGCCAAATGCTGCCTATTTCCAAATCAGTGACGTCAAATGTGTTTTTAGAAGTCAACAATAAAACAAAATATTTTAAACTAAGAGAAAAAATCAATTCTTATTTTTAAAATATGGTCAAGTCAAGTACCTTGTGCATTACCCTTTGTAGTTAAAGCATGGTTTTAATTTTTCCTTCTTTGATACTTCAATTAAAATTATATTTTCTGACATTTTCTGACAGTAATAAAATCAAGAGAAATCTTTTGCCACGTGTCTCACTAATTAGTCTTAGATTGTGGTGTAACCCAAACCATATCCATTTGATTAAGCATCTACCGAAAAACTAATTTGTCTTGTGTAGAATTCGACAAGACAAGGCTACTACTTTACTGCATATAACGCAAATTCGAAGGAATTACTAATTGATAGCCATTTTTCTTCTTAGATGCTCAAGGTTCTAAATTTATATTTTTCTTGATATGGTACAAGATAATATTTGTTAAGAATATTTCATATAATATATTAAAAGTACCAAGATGGTATACATATACAGGGTGGTACAGTTTTTAGGGGCAAAACTTCAGGAATGACAAGAATCTAGAAAACGTCAAAATAAGTAGATTTCTTTCACATAAACATGTTCAATTAAATTTCGTTTTCAGGTTTTATTTTATTTTTCCTAATGGAAGACATTTATTAAATACCATAAATTAACACCAGTGCCGGAGAGGGGGGGGGGGGTCAACCATAATATTTTTTAATAAAAAATTGGTACACAGAAACTTAATTCGACTTTTTTCGAAAAAGGTACCCACTATTTTTGAAGAATTAATTTTTGTGCGTTTTAACTTTTTTACCAGAAAAAATCAAAGTAGGTAGTAGGCTTTCGAGATTTAATCTGCACACTTTTTTTCATTAAACCTCTCCGAAAACAACTCGTGTAAACAAAGAAGCGAGTGATTAACAATTTTGTATATTAACACAGTAGAAACTATAAGTATAGAGGTAGGTATTTTCAATTTTAACTTTATATCCATCAAAATTTATATTTATGGTACAGTTATTATTATTATAAACATGTAAGTTAGGAGGCATCGATAAATTTTTTAAATCTGCAGGTTGGTTTTTGATAATTGCAACGGTGCAAATGCTGTGTTTGCTATCGTTGAGTTATTGAACAATTTTCGAGAAACTTCAACTTTTCTGTTTATTGATTCTTGGATATGAATCTCCTCCACCTTCCACTAACATAGATGCTGATGATCGTCTTAGGTACTCCGCTAAAAAAGTGAAAACATGAAAAATAAAAAAAACCTTTTTCAAAACAAGCTTTTATTTAGGTAAGCCATGTACTAAAACGAATAAAATAAGTTTAGGTTTTTGTTAAGATAATTCAATTCCAAATTGCGACAAGTTTTTGCAAATTGAAAAACTTGTCGCGCGAAATGTTGATGCAAGTAGGTACAAGTACCTACCTATTTGCCAAAGTATGCATTTTTTCTTTACAATTCGCGCTACAAGCTTTTCAATTTGCAAAAACTTGTCGCAATTTGAAATTAAATTATGTTAACGAAAATCTAAACTTATTTTATTCGTTTTAGTACATGGCCATAGAAGAATCTACTACGACGTAGATTCTTCTATGACATGGCTTAAATAAAAGCTTGTTTTTAAAAAGGATTTTTTATTTTCAATTTTATTTTGTGCTTTTTAGTACCTATTTGATTCTTAGAGCGGCGGCCATATTGAATTTAGTGTGACGTCACTAAATTTATCGTTTTCTACTTTTCAAGCCCTTTCATTTGATACCCATGTTAAGGGAGCTGACAAAAAATACATCATCCGCCATCTTGGAGCGGTGGCCATTTTGAAATTATTAGGTACAATATTGAGTATTGCATTGTATTGTCACCGTAACTAAAGATGTATTCAAAATTTCAGCTCAATAGGATGTCAGGAAGTGGTTCTAATTCAGCTTGCAAGATTCGACCCACACAAGTTAAATAAAAGCTTGTAAAAATGAATTTTTCAAAAACACGGTAGGTACATTTTCGAAAAGTCAAGAATAGTTTTTTCTTAGAATTCGTTATGATGGTTTACCCCTGCTTCGCCGGTACTGGTAGAAATAGACAGGCCGAATTATTAATTTGTAGTATTTAATGTATGTTTAAACGTTTGCCTTATTTGTCTTCCCTTAGCAAAAATAAAAGAAAATTTAAAAAAATAATAATTTAACGAAAACCATTAAGATTTCGATAGGTACATGTTTATATAAAAAAAAAACTAAGTAGGTAGGTACTTATTTAGTAATCGCCTCTTTGTTCATGTTTCAAATGCTTAGAAGTAGAATAGATTAATAAGTTAAACTCCTGCGAACATTTTTCAACAATAATTTATTTCCAAAAAATAAAACAACCAATAACATAGTTACTATACTCATTAAACTATTTGATATCAGTGCATTTTGACAACTGGTACCACAGGTGTGTGCACCACATTCTTAACTGGATCATCATTTTGTACCACAGTAGAAGAATCACTGCTGACGCTCTTGACACCCGGCACCACGGGTACCGTCTTGACAACGGGTACCACCGTATTGACAACGGGTACCACCGGTATTGACTTGACAGGTACCACTGGAACTGCCTTGACAACTGACGTGTCTATCACAGGTGACGTATGGGAAATGTCAGAACTGGGGCTTGACACAGAGTGGGATGGCGGGATCACGACCCCTGCATTTGCACATGCCAAAATAGCACATATGACAACCTGGAAAAAAGTTTTATCATTTATAAATAGGAAAAGAGTAAAAATGTTAGTAAATTTTATTTTTTTGGCTTTTAAAAAAACGTACCTACATATTAATATTACGTACAAATGTCTTATCTACTTACCAGTTTGAACATTTTAGATAGGTACTTATATAATATTCTTAGTTGAAAATGGAAAATACGGTATAATTTCTGTATAACAACTGATGAGTTGATGGAATGACTTTTGTACGTACTCGTACTATGATCATGATCGTGGGTAGTTGCTATATTTATACGCATGTTGGGCCCTTGAAATAAGTATTCGAAAATTGGGAACCAGTTGACCCACTTCCACAAAGAAATATAATTAATCGGTCCAAAAGAAGAAATATTCGCCACCCAGTTTGGCAGGTCTCAAATTGCGGTTCGATGCAGTCACGAGAATCTGCATATAGTACAGGGTGAGTCTGAAATGTGAGTTCAGATCTTATCCGGTCAGTGGCGTATTCAGGGGGGGGGGGCAAAGGGGGCAATTGCCCCCCCCAGAGTTGTCGAGATAAACGAGATTTGTAATATCAAAATTAATAATACCAAAAATTATATACGCCTGGCCTAATCTAAAAATGCAGTGAACATCAAACATCTACAATTTGCTATTTTATTTCATCTTGTCTTCTCGAAATTAAAACCTGTGCAGTAGATTTGAGAACGCGCCGCCGTATATTATGCCCTTGTTTATACAGAGACATACATACATAAACGATTATGCACACACTCCGTCGGTCGCAGCGCGTAACCGTAAATTTAAAAAAAAATTATTAGAAACAATATCAGCGAAAACCGACTGAATGGGTTAACACCCCTTTATGTGTACCCTGAAATAACCATATCTCCAGAGGAGATATTTGACGAGCTCAAGACCATAAAAAGAATATCTATTTAATTGACGCACATAGGTCCGCAGATGTTTGGTTTTCGAGATGCAGGGTGTTGAAATTGAAATTTTATTTTCGATTTTTTTTAAGTAACTTATTGGGACGACTAAATTTTCTTGCAAAAAAAAACAACAACAAGTTAATTAAACTGTCAAAAAACAAATTTGCTTGTTTATTTAAATTTTATTTTGAATTTAATTGCATACGAGTGTCGATATGCACCTGCATCGATGCAGAAGTTTGAAAATTTCTCGAAAACGGTCACCTTTGGCGTTATTCACCTAGTATATACCTTTTTTGCTTAGAAAACGTGTGAGAAGAGGATACATTCACGAAATGTCGTAAAAGTTTACTGTCAAAAAAGTTAGGGCAAATTAAATTAAATAATGATAGCGTACAAATTGCACCAAAAATAATAATACCAAATTATGACTTCTCTTCCGAAAAAAAACCCTGCTACCAAATTTTGCAAGAAAATTTTGTCTACTCAAAACACACCCTGCATCTCGAAAACCAAACATCTGCGGACCCATGTTCATATGAACTTTTCGTCATATTTCCACTTTTCTTTTTAATTTTTCAAGTTGGTGCATTTATTTCCATATGTTTTTGTTCTGTTTTTATTCAATAAAATTATCGACAGAGTTGTGTTATTTATAACTGATTGCCCCCCCCCCCAGACGTTAATCCTGGATACGCCACTGTATCCGGTGTTTAGGAAACTTTAGATGAATGTATTTTTTTTTAAGTGGGCCTGAAAAATCGGAAATTATATTGTACGTAGTATTTTTAATTTTCCAAAATGTGGGTTTATGATTGAAGTAGAATTTTGTGAAATGGTGGAACTTTATTAAACGATGGGATCCAAATTTGGAAAATGCGGCTGAAACCCCATTTGTTAAATAAGACTGTGTTCGAAAGAAAAAATCAAATTAAACTTGTTGTTGTTTAGTAAGGAGGCCATGGACATAATAAATGTAATAATATACCTCACCACACTCATTGTGCCATACAAAAAATGTTATTCAGAAATTAATCGTTGAAAATGTATTATGTTTCTGGCGATTTAGCGAAAAAAAAAACCTAAATTAAGTAAGTATTGTTTACACAATATTTATAGAAAGAAAAACGTTGTTGTTTAAAAATTTTGGCGCCTTCTATATTTTCAGGAATGAACGTTAAAATGCAGTGGCGGCTCATTCATAAGAATGAATAGAAAATATGGTTACAATAATTTTATTCTCTCTAGCCCTGATAAAGTTCTACAATTAAGAATGAAATCTTGGAATGTATTAAGAATGGTGCATTTTTTGAATAATATATCTGCTGAAAGGACCAATGATTTTACGGGCGTAGCCAAGGGGGGGGTTTCGGGGGTTCAAACCCCCCCCCCCCCCCCCCGAAATAAGCAAAATATTACCTAATATTATACCGAAAAAATACGAGGAGTGAAGAGTTAAATTATTACGTTTGAATATATGTAGTAATAGTAGCGCCTAGCGCCATCTTTTGACGAGAGGCAGACGCAGTTGCAGCCGAACTATTTTGTATTGTAGGGACACTTTGCGTTGTTTCTCGATTATTCGCCACGCCCCTCGGTCGAAATGAGCGGAACTTTGTGGAAGTTCGTGGAAGTTTCTGGACGGCTACTGGGCTGCTATATAAGCGGCGCCGCGGCGCGTGACCGCGCTTACGGCAGTATTGTTCCATGCGAACTCGAAGCGAATAAAAGTGAAAAGTGGTGAACGAATAGTGAAGAGAATTAAGTGTACCGTGTAAGTGAGTAATTTTAGTGCACTGTTATTCGATGACCTTGTTAAGGATAGATACGTGAATCATTATTACTGTCGAAAAATGGAGGGGAAGAAAAGGAAGGGTGATAAACCTAAAGGTATGGACTACTGGAAAAAGTGTTGTAGTCAAGGTCAAGGGGTTTCTAATAAAGAAACAAATTTGGATTTAGCTATCAAAGCTTCAGGTACCTTGCATGCTGATAAGAAGACTGCCTACCCCGAAATCTAGTTTGGAATGCCTAGATATGTGCGATAAAAACCTTTATCCTAATATTTACACATTACTACAAATCTTGGCTACCATTCCTGTATCCACTGCTACCCCAGAAAGGTCTTTCTCGAGCCTAAGGAGACTGAAAAACTATTTACGAAACACTACAAGTGAAAACAGACTTAATGGTTAATGAACATTCACTATGGAACAGAAATTCATGCAGATGAAGTAGTGGATATACTTAAAAGAAAAAGCCGAAGATTTCTTCTTTAATGGTTTTAGATTTAGCGCAGAGGAACGAAATTAATTTATCCATTTCATGTAAAGTTAAGAACTTTATAAATATGTCGTAGTTTTTCGGATGAATATATAGATATTAAATTTCATGTAAGTATATTTTTGTTGTTTTATTTACTTCTCAAACTAAACCCCCCCAAAACTAAATCCTGGCTACGCCCGTGAATGATTTTCATTTACATAATTTGAGTAACACAGCAGTGAAATTGTAGCATTGCATTGTAGCAGTGAAATTGTAGCATAAGAGAGGGCTCTCTGTTCTCGAGCCCCAGTTAAGTGCGTGGCACGCGCCGTCGCGTCGCTTCCTTGCAAAACTTTTCTCGGAGCCTCGCGTGTTTTAAATAGGTAAACAAAATGGAAAATCGTGCGCAGGACACTTTGAAAGGTGGCGAATGCAAAAATGTCGCATGTCGCCAATTCCAAGCGAACGTAAGTATTTCTTCTGCCAGCGCCGCCTTGCCTATTGTCCGCGATCTTCTTCCGTCCTCTACACATTACCGTTAGCCGATGTGACACAATGGAGCCAAGGCCCTATGATTGATGGCGTTATGGTAATGCCGGCAAAAAGGGCGATCGCACGGAAAAAACGCCGCGTCTCATATATATAACGCGCGCTCTTGAAATGCCCGCCTCCATCTCAGGGTCAAGTGTAAACGGTCGGCATTCATCTTCGGCTGGGGCTGTAGCGAAAAACCGGCACCATCATTGATCAACCGACGGGCTTGGCGGGGAGTGCGCCGGAGAGTTATTACCGTCTAAGCGCCTAGGCTGACGAACGGCATCGGGAATGGCGATTAGAAGGGCAAGGGCAGGAAGGGAAACAAAAACAAGCCGTGGACGCTTAGGGATGTTTATTGTTTTTCTATTGGATTTGTATAAGCTTTTTTGTTTGCTTCGGGAAAGAAATCACGGCGTTGACTGTGGCCGCCGCCCACGTAGCTCACGTAGCCAGGTTTATTTTTATTCGGCGTAGTTTTTTATTCGGCGTAGTTTTGTAAATTACTTGTAGATCGCCACGTATTAGGGCGAGGACTGCAATAAACAACATTAGTTATAAAAAGGAATATCAGTGCCGAGGAACACATTATAATTTTTAATCAAGAAAAAAACTTTTTCTTGAAATCGGCATTAAAATGTCCCAAAATCGTCATTAAAAGCACAGAAATCGTACAATAATGTAGCCCATTATTGTACGATTTTTTCAATAAGTAGGCCTTGGCGAGATGTAAACATCAAACGTCAGACGCGGAGAAATCGCCCGTCAAAAGTGACCAAATACTCAAAACCCGGCCGATAAAGGCTCATTTAACTTTTCGTACACATTGCGAAATTGTTTCCTATAGAAGCGCAATCCTTCAGTATACATATTTTGGTAAATTTGAAAATCAATAGATTTGTTGTGTAGGCTGCACAAGAAGCAGCAGTTTGGTTTTTATGTCATAAGGTGCCGTACATCATTATACTTGTCCTAGGTAGAGAGATCGGTAAAGTCAAGCAACGCCGCGCGTAGTCGGTTCGTGGACGGGTGATCCCTTATTATTGTTTTCTTGCCTAATAAAACATTTTTTTTTCGATTTCAAGAAAAATATAATATGTACCTCGGCACTGAAGTTCTTTTTATGACTCATGTGGTTTATTTGCCTCGGCCAGAGGCCTCAGCAACTAAACTCCACATGAGTCATAAAAAGTTGAACTTCAGTGCCTTGGTACATAAATAACTATTTCTTGAAATCGGCATTAAAATGTCCCAAAATCGTCATTAAAAGCACAGAAATCGTACAATAATGTAGCCCATTATTGTACGATTTTTTCAATAAGTAGACCTTGGCGAGATGTAAACATCAAACGTCAGACGCGGAGAAATCGCCCGTCAAAAGTGACCAAATATTCAAAACCCGACCGATAAAGGCCCATTTAACTTTTCGTACACATTGCGAAATTGTTTCCTATAGAAGCGCAATCCTTCAGTGTACATATTTTAGTAAATTTGAAAATCAATAGATTTGTTGTGTAGGCTGCACAAGAAGCAGCAGTTTGGTTTTTATGTCAGAAGGTGCCGTACATCATTATACTTGTCCTAGGTAGAACGATCGGTAAAGTAAAACATTTTTTTTTCCGATTTCAAGAAAAATATAATATGTACCTCGGCACTGAAGTTCTTTTTATGACTCATGTGGTTTATTTGCCTCGGCCAGAGGCCTCAGCAACTAAACTCTACATGAGTCATAAAAAGTTGAACTTCAGTGCCTTGGTACATAAATAACTATTGTTATGCTAATTATCATTATTTTGTCCTAATAACTGTTTTCCATATCTTCACAAATAAGGGCAGTTTACTCTTGTACCATTTCACGTTTTTTTTTCTGCAAGAAATGTTAATTACTTATCTCTATGCCAATCTTTTTTTAAGAACAAGCAAGACTTTTAGAGTTTTTTGGACAAAATGAAAAATAAAGTAGTTTTTTTCTATTGGAATAACATACTCAGGCTCAGAACTTTGACCATTTTGTAGAAAAACTCATTGCAAGGTCTGTTGCTCATTCATTGACCGGCAGAAAGTTTGACACAAATGGAAAATTTTTTATTATTAATTTCTCAGAAAATTTTATTTTTGATAAAAGTTGACGCATCATTTCAAACTCAATCATATCAAAATTTAAATATCTCTTTTTGGATACGAGGTAGATTCAAAAATGTCAAAATAACTCAAGAGTAAAGTACCCTTATTTTTTAAAATACGGTAAAAAGTTACTTACAAAGGTGGATGTCAGATTTAAAGTCACAGCCACCTAGTCAAAAAAAAAAGAAATTTAACTTTTTCTATATTATTTTCGACCATCCTGTGTATTAAAAAAAAACAAAATACAGCAAGCGCAACTTATCATAGGACACATGAATTTGCTACTAAACTTTAATTTTGTTCGATTAGCAGCTAGAAATTTAAATTAATCGAAATCAGAGTTTAAAAATATTAAATTTTTGTGTCCAACTTTCTGCCGGTCCCGTATTTTCTGAGATACAGGGTGTTGTAATTATTTTTTTAAATTGAACAATGGCAATATCTCCCAATATAATCAAGCTGCTCAACTAAAATTTGGCACTGCTGTGTTTTTGGGGATGGGAAACAAGCAGGAAAGGTCAATGAGTCTACTTACGCTACTTTTGTTATTCGTATTCGAGGTTCAACTCGTAAATTTTTTGAGGTTATCTTTTTGTTCTTGCAGGTCCATCATGTTAGTGCATCTTTTCATGTGCAACAAAAGTGTACTTTTGTTTCATAACGATAATAGACCGTCAGATAGTGATTTTTTAATTGTGCTTGTTACTAACTTGGTTGCTATTATTATTATTATTTTGTAACATACATGTTTATGTTACAAAAAATATATACCTATTCCAATTAAATAAATTTAACGTACACTTCATAAATTTCACTTACACTTCAAAAATTTCCATTTTTTTACATATTTGACCCTGTAGCTTTTGAACGATAAATGATACAGAAATCTTTTCCTACAAAAGTTGTTGAGGATAATAAGGACTTTCAATATATAGGGAAAATGGTAGGTTTCTGGGAAAATATAAAAAAAAGCTAATTTTTCGGTCATAATTAGACATTAATATGTCCGATTTAAGAACCCCTTTTCGAAATTTTATTTTGAGTTTTCGTGTTCCCGCTGTAGGCCTGGGACGTCGAGTTTCGCTCACCCTGTACATAATCATTTTTAATCACTCCAAATCGCACTACATTGTAAAGTAACCCAGTGGAAAAAATAAGGAAAACAAAAAACAAAATAAAACAAATGTTATTTTATATAATCTCATAACATAATAACCGAGGGTGTTCTGTAAGGTTAAAAAATCAATAATTATTAGTAAATGATATAAATGTTTATACAATATATCTAATATAATACACTAAAATACAGTGATAATCTAACCCGACATCAGAGGTGGATTAGGTATTATTATTATATTAATAATTAATACTAGTTATGAAAGGTTTCTTCTAACTTCTATAAAAAAAAATAATGATCAAATAGCAAAAGGGGGTGAAAAAATAGCATTGGTAGTAAAATAATAATAATTATAGGTAGCATTACAACATTTTGAAAACTGTTCGTTTGGTCAAAAAGGACTGGAAACCAAAACGAAACTCTGACAATATTTTGTCTGCTTGGTGGAAGCAGTGTTTCGAATAATTTGTTAGAGTCCTGTTTTCAGTTTTCTGTGTTCCAAAAAAAAAAGCGAACAAAACAGAAACTCGGCTAGTCCGTTTGGTGGAAAAACGGCCTTATAGTCAAACAAAAACTGCACGCAACTGCATTTCATTCAAAACTATTTCAAAATGCTCCCTTTATGAACTTGTCATATCGAAATAGAAAATCTGTATTGAATATATACAGGGTTATGCAAAAACAAATACCACCCGTAGCACAGCGGTATTCTAGGTACTCCAAAAATAAAGTGACCCGTGTTTTTTCTTTTTGTTCAAAGCTCTATATTAAGGGCACCACGGGCCCTTAAAAGGGGTCCTAAAATTTCGTTTTTTCGCCATATCTTTTAAACGGCTTGATCGATTTTAATGATTTTTTGCACACGTTCATAGATAATTATGTCACATAATTATGTTATAGTGCAGTATCCGCAATCGCCAGAGGGCGCCACTTGTGCCAACCAGTTTCATTTATTTTGCTCAGAACTTTTTTGCCCACAGTTAACTTGTAAATTAATTTGAACCACTTTGTAAAAAAATTCCATTCTCTACAAAAAATGATTCTCCTGTTTTTTTCATAAATTTTATCGTTTCGGAGATAACGCCCGAAATTCAGCCATCACCATCACCTTGTACCCACGCATATTAAACCTTAGTGGCATAACGATCTAGTTACCTTTGGACACAATCACACTTAAGAGGACTTATTAAGTATTTGACATTCAGTTTCAAGCAAATGCTAAGAATTTAAAAGTTTTTGAGCATTTGCTGTAGTTATTTCAATATTAGGTATTTGTATCATTATTTTATTAGGGAAACTTAACTAAATGTAAGTATTAAATTACAACAAAACTGTGTTTGAATTTTAGAAAACATGGTCAAAAGGTAAATGTGATTGTTTCATTGTTTGTTTCCAAAAATAACTAGATCATTATGCCACTAATGTTTAATATGAGTGGGTTCGTGGTACGTGCATGATGGCTGAATTTTGGAGGTTATCTCCGAAACGGTAAAATTTATGAAGAAAACAGTAGAATTATTTTTTGTAGAGAATGGAATTTATTACAAAGTGGTTCGAATTAATTTACAAGTTAACTGTGGGCAAAAAAGTTCTGAGCATAATAAATGAAACTGGTTGGCGCAAGTGGCGCCCTCTGGCGGTTGCGGACACTACACTATAACATAATTATGTGACATAATTATCTATGAATTTGTGCAAAAGATCATTAAAATCTATCAAGCTGTTTAAAAGATATAGCCAAAAAACGAAATTTTAGGGCCCCTTTTAAGGGCCAGTGGGGCCCTTAATATAGTGCTTTGAACAAAAAGATAACAGTAAGTGTAGAATACCGCTGTGTTACGGGTGGCATTTGTTTTTGAATAACCCTGTATATATGCAAGACAAATATTTTTGCGCGGCGCCGCTTCCTTTCATTCAATGCCGAACCGGCCCGCAAGAACTGTTTTCGTACCCATCTTCTGGCCTCGCCCAGAGCGCGAAAAAACATTTAAAAAGTTGTGTATCTATGAACCGACATCGGCATTTATTTGTTCTGCATTTAGTTCGTGATTTATTCGGCGACCTACATTTTACGTGTTCCACGCCTCTAGTGCCCCCCCCCCCCCCCCGTTCATCTGATCTTGAAAATAATAAAGGCGATCGAGACTAAAGCACGAACGATATAATTATTATGATTTGCGCGAAGAACTCCTCCCAGGTCCCGAACCAATACCGTCGAAGAAGGACATTGGCTTTAACAGAAGAAGAAAGAAATTTGTACAGTACTGTCTTATAATATCTCTATATCTATTAATTATACTGGAAATTCCTGTTTTCCATTCATTTTTTACTGATGCGGCCCTGTATTTAATAATAAGAAGCCTAAATATTAATCAGTATTGTCAACAATTTAACTTACAACTTATCTTTATTCAATCGGAGAACTAAGAAAAGGACGGCAAAGACTAATAACATACGATAATAAAAAAATATAAAAATCCTCCACTCAGAAGGCTTTGATTTGAAAGAACGAAAACTACCCCTTGTCATTTGTCATAACTCCAACTGTATCATTTAGTAAATAATTTGTATTATTAGAAATAGAGGGTGCTTTTTCAAATGTCGACAAATTTAACATGTTAGCATGTTATATAACAGAGGAAAGCACTAACCAGACAGGGCCGTATTTAAAAATATTAAGTTTTCGAAGTAAAAAGTAATCTGTAAGAAGTTAAATTGTTGACAATACTGATTAATAGTTAGACTTCTTATTATTAAATACAGGGCCGCAATAGAAAAAATGAATGAAAAAAAGGAACTTTCAGTACAATTGTCTCAAAACATTTTAAAAATATTTAATATTACATCATGGTCTTTGCAATGAAAAAACTTTCAAAATCTGCAAAAAAAATCCATGTCCGTATTTAAAAAAAATTACGTTGAAGGTGGTTTCTAAAAAACGAAATCTTGTAGAACATATCTAAAAACGCCATTCTAAAGCCCGTTAAAAAGTGCCATAAGAAAGTGTTTTCTTTTGTCCTATCTGTGATAACAATTTCAGAAAAAAATAAAATTGAAAACGCAAAATTTTACTTTTTTCAAAAAACTCAAAAACGAAAAAAAAAAGATATTAGAAATCTGTTTCTACCATTTTATTTACCTTAAAATTGCCCAACTTTTTTCCCATTTAACCGTTGCTCTATCTCTCACCGTTTGCAATATCCCCATGCTGTTCATTCTTATCCGGGACACAGTGTATATGTCCCGTTACTTTAAACATAAGAATCTGACTGAAATTTTCAAGAATTTTTATTGTTACCAAGACACAGCAAATAAAACCTATATACTATTCAAAAAGTCTTGGAATGGTTGATTGATGTCATTGAGGAAACGTTAACGCAATCAATAATGATCCCACTTTGAATCTCGGCGGGTCGTATCAAAGTTTGAAATCCAATTTAAATTCGAATTAAAGGACCGATCCCTGCCGGCCTTGTACAACAAAAACTCCAATCGTCCTTTGGTCGCGGTTTTTCCCATAATGGGCAGACGGGGGGGGGGGGGGGGGGTCCCATTAATTAGGCGGAACTTCTCAAGGAACTTCCCACCCCGACAAATTACCCATAAAAATGGAGTATCCTCTTTAACCTAGTTAGGCGTAAAATTCACCAGATGCCTGGAACATAAGAATAGTAATTAATGAGAATTTATTACATCGTATATTCTCAGTTTTAGCGGCTTGGGTATCTCTTTTAAATGACAAAGAAAAGAATTATAAGAAGGTCCAGAAGGACGTCGTTGTATTTGTAGGAAATATAACTGGCAAAAAACTTTCCGCTATTTGTAACTCTGAGACTTAATAATCATTTCCTGATGATGGTAACATGGTTAGCGAAACGTGCGTCGAGTGCAAAAAACAAAGTTTTGGTGTGTGGAGTTAAGCAAAAGAAGTTTTTTCTAAGTGCCAAAGGTTCCTGATTCCCAACTTAGGCGAAATATAATGTCCTAAATTAGTCTGTTTTACTTATTTGCTCTCGAAATTCTTGGCGACAAACTTCCAGCACAGAGGTTGGGTTATCTGTGCTTCCAGCGTGCTGTTCAATATTTCATTTTGCACCGTTTTTGACGTTTCTACCTGTAAATACTGTAGAAATACCACGATTTTGAGAGCCTTCTTTTTCACTGTACCCTCGTAACGTTAGTTCAAGTTTTCCACAAAATTTTATGCAGTTTGTTATTCTTTTTAAAATATTCGTATATGGGTATATTTTTATCCACGACTAGTTCTGTAGAACAATTTTCATATGCCGAACAGAAAGCTGGTGTTTTTTTATTTTTTCATATATACAGGATGATATTTTTAGGACTACCACCGTGATTTTCTCGTTTAATTTGCGCCCAACAAAAAAAGCGTAAGAAACAAAAATGTTGCAACTTTGGACAGCTAAGTGGTGCTGCAAAAGAAATCGGCATCCATGGCCAACTTGTCGCGCAATATTAAAAATACTTCAAATTGAGCAAAACTATTAATAGCCGTGGAATGTTAAGAGACAGAGGAGAACTTTTATATTGAAAATTGATGGCACTGAGAAGCTTTATCCATCCACGTAGTCAGATAGTTTCAGCAAATTACACATGGTCTTCGGCTCTCTTGAGGCTATGAAAATGTTTTTGTTTATTTCTTATTAAGCGATTTTCTCGCTTATTTTAGGCCGCACAGAAAATACGAAAGGAAACAAAATATAGCAATTTTGGTCAGCGAGGCGACTTTAAAAAAGGAATGGGCCTCCATGCCCAACTTTTCGCGGTGTACTAAAAAAACTTTAAATTGACAAAAATTCCCTAGAATGCGCGCAATAAAAATTGCGGCAATTTTTATTGCCGGCAATAAAAATTGCCAGCTGTAAAGTGGCCTTAAGGAACAAAAATATGGCAATTTTGGACAGCTAAGTGGCGTTGAAAAAGATTGGCATCCATAGCCAACTCGTCGCGCAATATAAAAAAAAACTCAAATTGAACAAAACTATTCATAGCCGTGGAATGTTTATTTTAAGAGACATAGGAAAATTTTTATATTGAAAATTGATAACACTGAGAAGCTTTATCTATCCAGGTGCTCAATGCTCAGATAGTTTCAGCAAATTACACAGGGTCTTCGGCTCTCTTGACGCCGCCATGAAAATTTTTGTCGATTTGAAATTTTTTTAGCACATCGCGAAAAGTTGTTCATGGAGGCCCATTTCTTCATCTCGTGACTGAGCAAAATTGCCATATTTTATTTTCTTACGTATTTTCTGCGCGGTCCAAAATAAGCGAGAAAACCGCTTAAGAAAAAATAAACAAAAAAAAACTCATAGCCTCAAGAGGGCCGAAGACCCTGTGTAATTTTCTGAAACAATCTGAGTACCCAGTTGCATAAAGCTTCTTAGTGTTATCAATTTTTAATATGAAAGTTTTCCTCTATCTCTTAAAATAAACATGCTACGACTATTAACATTGTTTTGCTTAATTTGAGTTTTTTTTTTATATTGCGCGACAAGTTTGCCATGGACACAGATTTCTTTTGCAGCACCATTTAGCTGTCAACAATTGCCACATATTTGTTTCTTACGCTTTTTTTTGTAGGGCGCAAAATAAGCGAGAAAAAAGTTGTGGTAGTCCTAAAAAAATCATCCTGTATATGTTTTAAATATTTGAATCCTATTCTAGTATACAGGTTGTTCACTTTTAAGTGGACACAAATCAATAAAAAATTGATTTGTTGGGATATTCTCAAAAATTTTTTTGATACAAAGGTCTTCAAAATGCGCAACTTTCTACGTGAACACATTTGTCAAATTGCAATTCCAGGGCCGGCTAAGTTTTTTTTTTAAACCCCGATTTTCACAAATCTATTTAGGCATTTTTTTATTTAAAATCTGACCCCACAGCGTTAATCAGAACACCTAAAAACCCGTATATACCAAATTTGAATAAAAAAATATACAGGGAGTTCCATTCTGCAGGGTGTCAAAGTTGAGCAAAATAGGAATTTTAAAGGCATCATCTGCCAAGTCAAGAGTTCCATGGAATCCCCTCAAAACAGTTAAATTGTTAATAGGACCACTCAAGGTGTTGGTGTGCAAAAGAGTGCTCTTATCTGTGCCATCTCAAATTATTGAATTTTTTGTAACTTTATACGGGTCAAAAATCAAGTTTATCAAAACCACTCCACATACTATAAACGAACTAAATCTAAAAAATACAGAAGCCTGCCAATCAGAAAGTCCATATCAGTTAAGGTGGCTGGTGTGCCACAACAGGAAACGCACAGAAAATGTATCATCTTAGACAGTGACTTTGTTGAGTAAGGTCCAATAATTTAAATTGTTTTTATTTGTTAGTTGGCATTTTGTAAAGAAATACATTACTTTTGTGTTTATCAATATTTTTTTCAATGATTCCATAGCACTCATGACCCGTATAAAGTTTCATAAAAATTCAGCATTTTAAGATGGCACAGATAAGAACATTCTGTATATTTTGAATTGAACCTTTGCACACCAACACCTTGAGTGGTCCTATTAACCATTTAACTGTTTTGAGGGGATTCCATGGCACACTTGACTTTGCAGGTGCCTTTAAAATTCCTATTTTGCTCAACTTTAACACCCTGCAGAATAGAACTACCTGTATATTTTTTATTCAAGTTTGGTATATAGGGGTTTTTGGGTGTTCTGATTAACGCTCTGGGGTCAGATTTTAAATAAAAAAATGCCTAAATAGATTTTGTGAAAATCGAGGTTTAAAAAAAATCTTAGCCGGCATTGGAATTGCAATTTGACAAATGTGTTCACGTAGAAAGTTGCGCATTTTGAAGACCTTTGTATCAAAAATTTTTTTTTGAAAATATCCCAACAAATCAATTTGTGTCCACTTAAAAGTGAACACCCTGTATGTCTTATCTCCTTTATATAAGAGTCCACTTCACCTTCATCTTAGAAACTACAGAAAATGAGAGCGTTACAAAATTGACAATTTTATTATAAGCTTACATTTTTACAAAATTATGAAATCCGAAAACCAAGGGACAATTTTTTCTTGAAATTTCCACATCTTGTATCTCGAAAACGCGAAGTTTTTTTGACATAAGTTCTTTTTCCATATTTTGAGGTGCTTAACCTTAACGCTCTGACGAAGTTTCATCATCAACAACGACAAAATTGGCGAACCGCTCCTTTACCTTTCACTTACCGAAGAACTCCGCAGATTGAAAGAACCCCAATCAAAACAAACCCCTCGAATCCAACTAATTTTTCTCCTAGGCATTTTGTTCAGCAAGCAGATCGCCAAATCTACCCGACAAGGACACGGCAAACCTTCGGAAGTAACAACGAAAGTTTAATCTCCTGATCCACCAGTAAAACTTCCCATCTCCGGCCGGCATCTCAGTCTCGATCATGAATCCCAGATAGGGAATTTACGATGGAGAACGGTGAATTATTTTGTATGCGGGCCGACGATTCGGAGGAGTGAAAAAGCTGTAGGAGGACGATAAATTCGTCGGTAAAAAGATGCCATTTAAGGTGGATTGTTCGCAATAAAGTCAGTTTGAATAGACTGAGGAAATAGTCTTTTGTTCTTATTCAATATCTTCTCAAAATTGAAAATATAAAGGTACATGGTGGTTCATTATAAATTGACACCCCCCTTGGCTTGTTAGTTTTTGAGGTTAGAATAAAAGTTTTAGATACTAATACAAAGTTTTTTGTGACGCTATTGAAACTCAAACAGTGTGTTCTAGAAAGCCGTGGCAGACATAACTTATGTTTTTTTAAATGGAACACCCTATATATTTTTGCATTTTTGAAATCTGCTCATCAAGGCAATTAAAATGATATTAAACTTTGTGGCATTATCTTTTTCAGTTTTTGAAAAATTCCGTTTTCAAATTTTATACTAAATTTATTTAACTCGAATTTGTGGATCTCGTGAGGAATATAGTGAAACTCCAAAATGTTTAGGAGCCTTTTCAAATTTTACTGATTATATTCTCGAAATAAGAATTTCAGGAAAATCGTAAAAGCTCCTAAATATTTTGGAGTTTCACTATGCTCCTTTACCTTTCACTTACCGAAGAACTCCGCAGATTGAAAGAACCCCAATCAAATCAAACCCCTCGAATCCAACTAATTTTTCTCCTAGGCATTTTGTTCGGCAAGCAGATCGCCAAATCTACCCGACAAGGACACGGCAAACCTTCGGAAGTAACAACGAAAGTTTAATCTCCTGATCCACCAGTAAAACTTCCCATCTCCGGCCGGCATCTCAGTCTCGATCATGAATCCCAGATAGGGAATTTACGATGGAGAACGGTGAATTATTTTGTATGCGGGCCGACGATTCGGAGGAGTGAAAAAGCTGTAGGAGGACGATAAATTCGTCGGTAAAAAGATGCCATTTAAGGTGGATTGTTCGCAATAAAGTCAGTTTGAATAGACTGAGGAAATAGTCTTTTGTTCTTATTCAATATCTTCTCAAAATTGAAAATATAAAGGTACATGGTGGTTCATTATAAATTGACACCCCCCTTGGCTTGTTAGTTTTTGAGGTTAGAATAAAAGTTTTAGATACTAATACAAAGTTTTTTGTGACGCTATTGAAACTCAAACAGTGTGTTCTAGAAAGCCGTGGCAGACATAACTTATGTTTTTTTTAAATGGAACACCCTATATATTTTTGCATTTTTGAAATCTGCTCATCAAGGCAATCAAAATAATATAAAACTTTGTGGGATTATCTTTTTCCGTTTTTGAAAAATTCCGTTTTCAAATTTTATACTAAATTTATTTAACTCGAATTTGTGGATCTCGTGAGGAATATAGTGAAACTCCAAAATGTTTAGGAGCCTTTTCAAATTTTACTGATTATATTCTCGAAATAAGAATTTCAGGAAAATCGTAAAAGCTCCTAAATATTTTGGAGTTTCACTATGCTCCTTTACCTTTCACTTACCGAAGAACTCCGCAGATTGAAAGAACCCCAATCAAATCAAACCCCTCGAATCCAACTAATTTTTCTCCTAGGCATTTTGTTCGGCAAGCAGATCGCCAAATCTACCCGACAAGGACACGGCAAACCTTCGGAAGTAACAACGAAAGTTTAATCTCCTGATCCACCAGTAAAACTTCCCATCTCCGGCCGGCATCTCAGTCTCGATCATGAATCCCAGATAGGGAATTTACGATGGAGAACGGTGAATTATTTTGTATGCGGGCCGACGATTCGGAGGAGTGAAAAAGCTGTAGGAGGACGATAAATTCGTCGGTAAAAAGATGCCATTTAAGGTGGATTGTTCGCAATAAAGTCAGTTTGAATAGACTGAGGAAATAGTCTTTTGTTCTTATTCAATATCTTCTCAAAATTGAAAATATAAAGGTACATGGTGGTTCATTATAAATTGACACCCCCCTTGGCTTGTTAGTTTTTGAGGTTAGAATAAAAGTTTTAGATACTAATACAAAGTTTTTTGTGACGCTATTGAAACTCAAACAGTGTGTTCTAGAAAGCCGTGGCAGACATAACTTATGTTTTTTTAAATGGAACACCCTATATATTTTTGCATTTTTGAAATCTGCTCATCAAGGCAATTAAAATGATATTAAACTTTGTGGCATTATCTTTTTCAGTTTTTGAAAAATTCCGTTTTCAAATTTTATACTAAATTTATTTAACTCGAATTTGTGGATCTCGTGAGGAATATAGTGAAACTCCAAAATGTTTAGGAGCCTTTTCAAATTTTACTGATTATATTCTCGAAATAAGAATTTCAGGAAAATCGTAAAAGCTCCTAAATATTTTGGAGTTTCACTATGCTCCTTTACCTTTCACTTACCGAAGAACTCCGCAGATTGAAAGAACCCCAATCAAATCAAACCCCTCGAATCCAACTAATTTTTCTCCTAGGCATTTTGTTCGGCAAGCAGATCGCCAAATCTACCCGACAAGGACACGGCAAACCTTCGGAAGTAACAACGAAAGTTTAATCTCCTGATCCACCAGTAAAACTTCCCATCTCCGGCCGGCATCTCAGTCTCGATCATGAATCCCAGATAGGGAATTTACGATGGAGAACGGTGAATTATTTTGTATGCGGGCCGACGATTCGGAGGAGTGAAAAAGCTGTAGGAGGACGATAAATTCGTCGGTAAAAAGATGCCATTTAAGGTGGATTGTTCGCAATAAAGTCAGTTTGAATAGACTGAGGAAATAGTCTTTTGTTCTTATTCAATATCTTCTCAAAATTGAAAATATAAAGGTACATGGTGGTTCATTATAAATTGACACCCCCCTTGGCTTGTTAGTTTTTGAGGTTAGAATAAAAGTTTTAGATACTAATACAAAGTTTTTTGTGACGCTATTGAAACTCAAACAGTGTGTTCTAGAAAGCCGTGGCAGACATAACTTATGTTTTTTTTAAATGGAACACCCTATATATTTTTGCATTTTTGAAATCTGCTCATCAAGGCAATCAAAATAATATAAAACTTTGTGGGATTATCTTTTTCCGTTTTTGAAAAATTCCGTTTTCAAATTTTATACTAAATTTATTTAACTCGAATTTGTGGATCTCGTGAGGAATATAGTGAAACTCCAAAATGTTTAGGAGCCTTTTCAAATTTTACTGATTATATTCTCGAAATAAGAATTTCAGGAAAATCGTAAAAGCTCCTAAATATTTTGGAGTTTCACTATGCTCCTTTACCTTTCACTTACCGAAGAACTCCGCAGATTGAAAGAACCCCAATCAAAACAAACCCCTCGAATCCAACTAATTTTTCTCCTAGGCATTTTGTTCGGCAAGCAGATCGCCAAATCTACCCGACAAGGACACGGCAAACCTTCGGAAGTAACAACGAAAGTTTAATCTCCTGATCCACCAGTAAAACTTCCCATCTCCGGCCGGCATCTCAGTCTCGATCATGAATCCCAGATAGGGAATTTACGATGGAGAACGGTGAATTATTTTGTATGCGGGCCGACGATTCGGAGGAGTGAAAAAGCTGTAGGAGGACGATAAATTCGTCGGTAAAAAGATGCCATTTAAGGTGGATTGTTCGCAATAAAGTCAGTTTGAATAGACTGAGGAAATAGTCTTTTGTTCTTATTCAATATCTTCTCAAAATTGAAAATATAAAGGTACATGGTGGTTCATTATAAATTGACACCCCCCTTGGCTTGTTAGTTTTTGAGGTTAGAATAAAAGTTTTAGATACTAATACAAAGTTTTTTGTGACGCTATTGAAACTCAAACAGTGTGTTCTAGAAAGCCGTGGCAGACATAACTTATGTTTTTTTAAATGGAACACCCTATATATTTTTGCATTTTTGAAATCTGCTCATCAAGGCAATCAAAATAATATAAAACTTTGTGGGATTATCTTTTTCCGTTTTTGAAAAATTCCGTTTTCAAATTTTATACTAAATTTATTTAACTCGAATTTGTGGATCTCGTGATAAAGAGAGACGATCAATGTAATAACGAAAAATATTTGTTTTAAACAAGAGAGTAACATAGTGAAACTCCAAAATATTTAGGAGCTTTTACGATTTTCCTGAAATTCTTATTTCGAGAATATAATCAGTAAAATTTGAAAAGGCTCCTAAACATTTTGGAGTTTCACTATATTACTCTCTTGTTTAAAACAAATATTTTTTGTTATTACATCGATCACCTATCTTTATCACGAGATCCACAAATTCGAGTTAAATAAATTTAGTATAAAATTTGAAAACGGAATTTTTCAAAAACTGAAAAAGATAATGCCACAAAGTTTAATATCATTTTAATTGCCTTGATGAGCAGATTTCAAAAATGCAAAAATATATAGGGTGTTCCATTTAAAAAAACATAAGTTATGTCTGCCACGGCTTTCTAGAACACACTGTACACGGTCCAATAGCGTCACAAAAGACTTTGCATTAGTATCTAAAACTTTTGTAAAAAACTTTTTTTCTAACCTCAAAAACTAGCAAGTTAAGGGGGGGGTGTCAATTTATAATGAACCACCCTGTACATTGTTTCCGAGATATACTAGTGTATTTATATGTTTATGATATTGCTAGCAACCAATGTGCAATTTTTATTCACATGTACCCATCAAAATCGCAAGTAAAACAAAAATTTGTAAAAATAATTATGTTTCCTTTATAAAGCAATGACAAGAAAGACTATAATAGTTTCTTCAAAATTTTTATTCAGAGATCATAATTCTTCTTATAGACGTCAGTAGCGACCATAATGTCCCAGATGATGTGGTTCGTGACGTTCGTGGATGGGTACCACATGCACTGGTACCGTCTCAACCACAACAGGAACCACTTTCACAACGGGAATGGCTTCTACGATGACTGCTGGATGGTGATATTCTTCTATGTAGCTGGGCGCTGAATATGCCATTGCCAGAATAATTGCTGAGATAAATAAAACCTGAAAGAATTAATTTAGTTTTCGCATACCTACATCTGTGTCTATGTTTTAATTTGTATATGAAAATTTCCATAGTAGCTTCATGCTCGATTAGCTTTCAGAAGGACAAAAATACAATGGTTATGTTTATAGGTATTTCCCATGATATATGAGTGGAAAAACAAAACACAAAATACCTAATGGTGGCTATAAACTAATGAAAGTATCAAATTTAACTCTTGTAAGGATTTCCACATCACTTTTTACGAGGACAATAAAATCACAATTTCATAACTGACTTGAGGCAATAGTGACACCAGAAACTGGTTATTGCTACAAATAATGCATTATACTACATAGCTAGGTACTCACAAACAATCTTAACATGATGAAATTAGATTTTTATATCCACTACGAAAGTAACAAATCACTGTGTCAAAGTTTGACAAACAAAAATAAATACCCGAAAAAGGTGTGTTAGTAATTCTAGACAAATCGGAAGTATGGACTGATCTGCAATAAGAGCAAAATGGAAATGAATAAGCTTAAAAACAAGAATGGTTTGTTCGGTGAGTGTCAGAAGCACGGGCGTAGCCAGGATTTAGTTTTGGGGGGGGTTTAGTTTGAGAAGTAAATAAAACAACCAAAATATACTTACATGAAATTTAATATCTATATATTCATCCGAAAAACTACGACATATTTATAAAGTTCTTAACTTTAAATGAAATGGATAAATTAATTTCGTTCCTCTGCTCTAAATCTAAAACCGTTAAAGAAGAAATCTTCGGCTTTTTCTTTTAAATATATCCACTACTTCATCTGCATGAATTTCTGTTCCAAAGTGAATGTTCATTAGAGCCAAACCATTAAGTCTGTTTTCACTTGTAGTGTTTCGTAAATAGTTTTTCAGTCTCCTTAGGCTCGAGAAAGACCTTTCTGGGGTAGCAGTGGATACAGGAATGGTAGCCAAGATTTGTAGTAATGTGTAAATATTAGGATAAAGGTTTTTATCGCACATATCTAGGCATTCCAAACTAGATTTCGGGGTAGGCAGTCTTCTTATCAGCATGCAAGGTAGCTGAAGCTTTGATAGCTAAATCCAAATTTGTTTCTTTATTAGAAACCCCTTGACCTTGACTACACCACTTTTTCCAGTAGTCCATACCTTTAAGTTTATCACCCTTCCTTTTTTCCCCTCCATTTTTCGACAGTAATAATGATTCACGTATCTATCCTTAACAAGGTCATCGAATAACAGCGCACTAAAATTACTCACTTACACGGTACACTTAATTCTCTTCACTATTCGTTCACCACTTTTCACTTTTATTCGCTTCGAGTTCGCATGGAACAATACTGCCGTAAGCGCGGTCACGCGCCGCGGCGCCGCTTATATAGCAGCCCAGTAGCCGTCCAGAAACTTCCACGAACTTCCACAAAGTTCGGCTCATTTCGACCTAGGGGCGTGGCGAATAATCGAGAAACAACGCAAAGTGTCCCTACAATACAAAATAGTTCGGCTGCAACTGCGTCTGCCTCTCGTCAAAAGATGGCGCTAGGCGCTACTATTACTACATATATTCAAACGTAATAATAATTTAACTCTTCACTCCTCGTATTTTTTCGGTATAATATTAGGTAATATTTTGCTTATTTCGGGGGGGGGGGGGGGTTGAACCCCCGAAACCCCCCCCTTGGCTACGCCCGTGGTCAGAAGCCAGGAAATGTTTGTGCAAAATAGCAGCATAATAATATGCAGAACGAATTTGAGTTTAGTAATACAATATCTACGCTTTAATGAGGTGATGGACGAACAAACAAACAGTTTTTTGGGTACGAATGTACTGAAGTGCCGCGCATTTTTTCGGAAACTGAAAACGAATTTGTATTGCTTTATGTTTTCTTTCAATTTATTTACGTAAAACCTTCTTTAAGTTATCTGTGATAATACTTAACAATACTTAGAACATGGGAACCCGGGAAAGTGTGAGACACTTTTTATAATACTTAACTCGAAATCCCATTAATTTTTAATTTTTATTAGCACTTTATGTTTCCAAATAACTGCCTAACCTATGTGAAGAGAAGCTTAGCTTGATAAAACCATGCCTGGACACTTGCATAAGAGCCTACGATTATTTGTAAGAACGATATTTACGTAATTAGCAATTACTTTCTTCAAAATTTGGCGGGAAAGCAGTTATGTCGTCACAAGTGTTTCAAATAAGCAATTTGGCAACATGACCATACCACTGAAGTATTCTGAAACATAACCTTATTCTGCGGGGAAAATAATTGCAAGGAAAGTTGAAATTTCAAAATTCTAACCTCAAACTCCCAAACTTAGGATGCCCTGTGAAACCTCATTTAACCAAGAAGTGTTTTTTTTTGTAAATATTCCAGTCGCATGAATATTCATCGTATAGTATATGTTCCGTACACACATATTTTAACCAAAGTGTCACGTGACAGAGATTAAGGATATAGTTTTCAGCGTGTGCAGCATAGACACCATTTTGCTATAGCGGAGTGAGTACACGAAACACATTTATAATAAACAAAAAGTATTTATGTGACAACATTTTGTGTGCAATTGCATTAGTTAAAGTTCAAAGGTTGCAATACATTAAATAGTAGATATTCGTATAGGCAAGATCAGGGACCCTTTAAAGTAAGGGGACCCAGCATTATACTTTCCAAAGCAAGGCAGTTTCTTTCCTCATTCTAGTATGCCATTTTATTAGAGAATCTATGAATATAACAGGTACTTTGATTGTTAGTAAAAATTAATAATGGTTTCCATGATTTCTAAAAATTAGACTTGACAATATTGATTAGGTCTTGTACTTAGTTCTAGTTATGTAGTTTTTCTCGGTGCTCAGTATAAAATTTTTGTAATTTTATTTCTCTCCCAAGGTTCCTCACAAACGTAAAATAAACTTATAGTTGTAGATAAAAACTGTTTAACAAAAGACCTGACTGAAGCTACCTGCTTAATAATTTAAAATTTTCGAAATACTATCTGGAAGTTATAAAACTTAAAAATTTTGAACTATGATGGGAAATATTTTGGCTCCTTTGGAATCTATGGCACTGGCATGTCACATAAAACCTGATGGCAGTTGGACACTGACATATTATAACATAACCTTGTACCAGCCTACTTATGTGGTCTCCTTGGAGTATACAGAAAACAAACTTCCCCTCAAGGCTTCACTTTTCCTATGTGATAGACTGTGACATGCTGGGTCCCCTTATTTTAAAGAGTCCCTGGGCAAGATGGACACATTTGAATAGAAAAGTAAAATTTGCCTTTGTTCCACTAATTATTGCAAACGGGCACCGGCAACGTTGCAATACCGTTTCACCTGACAGGCACAGACGTTGCCACGTTTGGCGTTCTAAACAATAAAAGGACGAAACTGCAGATTTCAGCTTGAAAATTATACAACTTCGTCTTTAATTAGTATAAATAAATAAGGTTTAAATGCCGTTGTTTCATTTATCATGGTTTATGTTGGTGCATCTACTGTAAACTGAGAACGAGTTTATATAGCAATTAAAATCATTGTCAAGTACCCTATTGTCTCCAGTGATGGTACTGCGAAATGAAAACATGATAACAATAGTAATCTTAAATATTATGTTTGAATTTTAATTGTTCAAGCTAGGCACAAAGCACAGACATATATTAGCTTAGCTATATAGGTCTGTGCTATATTGGGACAGCCTCTACCGAACTGGTCATATCGAAAGATACCTATACCCCGATTACTGTAAGAAGTCCCGATTTTGTCAGATGACATTCTCCACAAATCCCTAGGAATTTTCTGTTAACCATGTAGGTATATGATTGGTATATGCGTCGCAACCAGTTAATGACGTCACTCATTGATTTATGATGTGAAAAGTTACCCAAGCGATACGAAAAAAATAAAAATAACTAAAATAAAAATAACTAGGACTACAACTCATTTTAATAATAATTTCAAACGTCATGGAAACACTTTCATTTTGGTATTTTGGTAAAATCTGCTACTTGCGGCTGCGTCTATGGGGCGTACTCAGGCAAATTTTATTTCGGTGTTGTGAAAGTGACAGTGAAGGTTTTCCGGACCGCTCAAAAAGGTTCAAACTTTGGGCAGTGAAAATATTCGTGGGTTTTGTACGTTTCGTGAGTTTTACCGTTATCTGTGTTGTTCTTGTTGGTGTTATTAGTAGGTAGTTATTCATTGTGCAAATGGGCTCGTTACTGACCTGGCGTTAAGACCAGGTTGCATTTTTTTCTGCATTGATGCCAACTTAGGATGGCGAAATTACCAATTGACAGTCCCAGTGAGGACTTCTTAAAATAATTTTACTATAGTACGTGTATTTGATTTTTGATTTGTCAAAGCCTGCGTTTTGAATAGGTACCCGATTTTATCGCGACATTGAACTTATGGAAAATTCGACTTTTCCCGACACATTCCTTAGAACGCGCAAATTTTTCTACCCCCGAAATTAGCATTAAGCCCCGATGGTATTCCGTTGCATTTCCTCCCGTTCCAATTCGCCCGGCATCCTATAAATTCGGTTACAATGTCGCCCGGTTTTCCGGCGGCGGGTGCCGCTTGCTACCGAAACCCGTAATCAGTTTTTATTTATGCAGCACTTGAATGGGAGGCCCCCGGTTTTAAATTTCGGAATTTGGGACAAGGACGCCCGGCGCCGCGCCGCCATCAATAATACACCTAATAAAAAAGCGAGGGGATGCCACTTTTTACACATCCTTCAGCCGCTACCGCGTTCTCGGATATTCAATTTAATTTTTCGGGAGTTATCGCTCGAGCGGAAAGCGCTGATTGATACGAGGGACGCGATGGAGTTTGCTGTTGGAAGTTTTCTCGAAATGTGCCTACTGATTTTAAGTGGCAAACTTACGAAGTGACTGTCAGGGAAAGTTTCTATACATATACAGGGTGGTCAGATAAGAATGCAAAGTGCTGTATCTCGGAAACTATTCGTCGTAGAGACTTGCGGTAAAATTTTTAGAATAAAGTGGCCAAGAGAAAAACCTGGAAATTATTTTCAGATTTCCAAGATAGTCACCAGGGGGCGTAACCGCATCTTAAACTTTTGAAGTGATTTTTCACTGAAATCCACCTAGTAATGTTACCAAAATAATATATGCTTTATAAAGGTAAGCTTTATTCGAGTAATTTTTGTTTAACACTTTTTGACATATCTATTAAAATAAAGTGGTGACTGAACGGATTTTTACAAACTTGGTCTCGTTGGAAAAAGCATTTATTGGTCCATCAAACCCATCTTACCCGTGATATGTCTAAGTCTCAGTGATGCCGCTAGAACGCGTTTTTTTATATAATAACAGAAAATTGCAAAATTCTCGAAAAAATTAAATGCAATAATATTAAGTATTTTTTTTTTCATAAAAATGTAGTGAAATGATACCTAAATAGGCTAGTGAAAACCGTATCTAGATATCCTATTCCTGGCTGAAAATATCAAAGAAAGAAAATTTAGTTTTATCATAAACTTTTAAAAAGACGCTGTTACACCAGTATTTATTCTTATTTGTTTTTTTTTTAAGGTTTAATGATAAACTTTCATAATTTAATAAGTATAGTTAGTTCAAAAAATAAAAAAAAGTGTAGGGGCATAATAATCAATGCATTTAATTATGCAACTGCAAGGTAGGCAGAATACGAAGGGTAGGCCATGGAAGAAAAACAAATGCCTTAAATTAACTTGTCAACAAATATTAAAATCCTATTCCTAACTGAAAAAATTTTTTTTATATAAAACTAATGCTTCCTTAAATGCTCGAACTGTCTTCCATCACAGTCAATGCATTGTTGGAGCCGCTGATGCGTGGACATAACAGCAGCTCCAATGTTGACAAGTTGATTTTAGGCATTTGTTTTTCCTCCATGGCCTACCCTTCGTATTCTGCCTACCTTGCACTTGCATATTAAATGCATGATTATTATGCCCCTACACGTTTTTTTTAATTTTTTGAACTAAGTTCACTTTTATAATTAAAAAATGATAAAATTATGAAAGTTTATCATTAAATCTTAAAAAAGACAAATAAGAATAAATACCGGTGTAGCATCGTCTTTTTAAAATTTTATGATAAAACTAAATTTTCTTTCCTTGATATTTTCAGGTAGGAATAGGATATTGAGATGCAGTTTTCACTAGCCTATTTAGGTATTATTTCACTACATTTTTATGAAAAAAAAAGTAATATTATTGCATTTAATTTTTTCGGGAAATTTGCTTGTTGTTAAAATCCGTTCAGTCATTTAGGAGTTACAGCTGTTTATTTAAAAAAAAACATTGAATCACTCCCCACCACTTTATTTTAATAGATATGTCGAAAAGTGTTAAACAAAAATTACTCGATAAAAAATAAAATAAATAAGCATATATTATTTTGGTAACATTACTAGGTGGATTTCAGTGAAAAATCACTTTAAAAGTTTAAGATGGCGGTTACTCCCCTTCATGACTATCTTGGAAATCTGAAAATAATTTCCACTTTATTATAAAAAAAATTTACGGCAAGTCTCTACAGCGAATAGTTTCCGAGATACAGCACTTTGCATTCGTATCTGACCACCCTGTACATATAAGCTTAAAACTATCCCTCCTATTTTAAACATGTTAATACATAGTTATCTTCTTTTCTAGAAACCATAATGAAAATCGCGATTTAACCTTATTAAGTTGCATGTGGTTTAAAAACAATTAAAACAGTAACTTAGGGGAACCTGGGTAACAATGAGACACTTTTTTTCTTTTTACAATAATTCCAAATTCAATGAATTTGTTAAAATTATTTTTTAGCACATTATTTCCAAATGATTCTCAAACCTATGTGAAAAACTACATATTTTAAAAGTCTAAAGTAAATTGAAACTACACTTGACATTATTTGTCTCACTGTTACTCAAGCATCAGGCATGGGGAACACTGAGACACTATGTTTACTTTTAGTTTTATACACGGAGTGTATGCAATTTTATGGGTTTATATCTGAAACTAAATTGAAAACCTTTTAATTTTTAGCACATTGTAAGTATATAAGTACAATGTGCCCCGGATAAGAATGAACAGCATGGGGATCTTGCAAACGGTGAGAGATAGAACAACGGTTATATAGGGAAAAAGTTGCGCAATTTCGAGGTCAATAAAATGGTACAAACAAATTTCTAATATTTTTTTTTCGTTTTTTAGTTATTTTGAAAAAAGTAAAATTTTGCGTTTTCCATTTTATTTTTTTCTGAAGTTGTTATCACAGATATAAATTACACTTTTTAACGGGCTTTAAGATGGCATTTTTAGATTTGTTCTACAACATTTCGTTTTTGAGGAACCATCTTCAACTTTATTTTTTTAAATACGGGTCTGGATTTTTTTTGTTGATTTTGAAAGCACTTTTCATTGCAAATACCATGATGTATGACACGGAATATTTTGAGACAATTATACTGAAAATTCATTTTTTCTTTCATTTTTTTCTATTGCGGCCCTGTATTAAATAATAAGAAGTCTAAATATTAATCAGTATTGACAACAATTTAACTACAGTTTATTTTGACTTCGAAAACTTAATATTTTTAAATACAGCAAACAGTGTCGCATTGTGTTTTGGAGTAAATTCTTCGCTTTTCTAATTGTGAGAAGAAAGCTTTAAGCCAATGAAACCAATACCTTTTGCCATTTATTAATTGCACATTCGGCCTCTACACTATTTCTGTGACACAAGATATAACATGCTAACATGTTAAATTTGTCTTCATTTGAAAAAGCACCCTACATTTCTAATAATACAAATGATACAGTGGGAGTTATGACAAATGATAAGGGGTTGGTTTCGTTGTTTTAAAGCTTTCTAGCTGGAGGATTTTTATTTTTTTTTTATCGTATGTGACTGTTATTAGTCTTTGCCGTCCTTTTTTTGGTTCTCCGATTGAAAGATAAGTTGTAAGTTAAATTGTTGATAATACTGATTAATATTTAAGCTTCTTATTATTAAATACAGGGCCGCAATAGAAAAAAGTGAATGGAAGAAAAGTAATTTTCAGTATAATTGTCTCAAAACATTTTTAAAATAATTCGTGTCATACATCACGTTATCTGTAATGAAAAGTACCTACTTTCAAAATCTGCAAAAAAATTAAGGTCCGCATTTAAAAAAATGAAGTTGAAGATGGTTTCTCAAAAACGAAATGTTGTAGAACAAATCTAAAAACGCCATCTTAAAGCCCGTTAAAAAGTGTCACAAGAAACTGTTTTTTTTTTATTATCTGTGATAACAAGTTCAGAAAAAAATAGAATCGAAAACGCAAATAGGTTTGTGAAATTTCGAAAGTCTAGGCTTACTTTAATTTTATTTTATTTATTATTTTTAATTTTAACGCTAGCGTTAAGACAGTATCAACATAGATATTCAAACGCCCCTAGTCAAAATAGAACCATATTTTAAAAGTTATCAAGTAACTTAAAAAATCATGGTGCGTTTTCACACACATCTCCGATTTGATGATTTTTTAAGTTGCTTGATAACTTTTTAAATATGGTTCTATTTGGACTAGGGGCGTTTGGGTATCTATGTTGATATTGTGTTAAGGCTAGCGTTGAATTAAAGTTGCTTTCCACGTACATTACAAATAAATTGAATTTGTCTTCGTTTGAAAATGCCATGCTAATTTTATACCAGTACCTATTTCTTGAATCAATTCTTTCAACTTCTATCAAACAATAATGTTTGAAAGATCCAATTGATTGACTGACAGAAGCTGGTTGCTATTGTTTTTCAAGGCATACTAGAAAATTTCAAAAATGTGGGAGATGCAGATTTCTCGCAACAAATTTCATTTCGACAAATGATTTGCAATGTAATGTGTTGTGATATTAATTTATCTCGATAGCTGTAGTTTATTGAACCCAACTTTGAAAGCATTTTTCCAGGACATCTAAATTTTATTTTTTTTTTCTAAAAAAATTGTAAATCAGGCTAACGCAATGGATATGTAGCGCTTGTGATATATCGATCGAAAGTGAATAAAATAGGTAGTTTTTTGAAGCCATGGCCTGCTATAATTGAGTAAATTATGATAAAGCAGGCTTAAAGTAATCAATTTTGCCTACAGATTCTATTCAGAAACTTTTTCGATAGCTCTTGAAATAAAAAAGTTGCATGCCAAGGAAGTATCCGCAATTTTCGAGTTTTTCAAAAATTTCTTGGAAAGTAGGCCATGGATCTCGAATTTGTTTTTACACAAAGTTGGGCCATCAAAAAGGTAATTTTTTTTTTCAAATAAAGTTCTCCGTAAAATGCATATTTGTCGAGATATTTCCAAGTGGCCCTCCGTCAGTAGACACCCTGTATAAACCTCCAAAATGGTGGGACCAAATTTGCATATTTTCTTCGAATGATCTTTCCCAGACCCTGTAACTTCTTAGTTCTTAGGTACGGGCACATCTCGACGTTGATTTTTGCAGATACGAAGCGACCCACTGGCCTGAATACCGCGTCATATCTGCCTCAATAGCGAAAGTTAGAATTTTCCGAGGCAGACAAGTCGTAAAACATAAAACAAGCATAATTATGATGAAAAAATCCTCGGGAGAGCCTGATACATAAAGGGACATCGTAAAAACGCCGAGTGCTTGCTTTTGTGTGCGTTTCATTTCTTGCTTAAGCCGTAAAAATATGTGACAAATATAGGAAGTCTATCAAAAAATATATTTTTCTTCAACCATCGCAGTCATTGTCGAAGAACTAAAGTTCTGAGAGTTGTTGATTTAAAGTCACGAATTTGTCTTCTAGTGGAGTCAACTAGGAAAATAACTTCGAAGAAATTCCGGGAGTTTTAGATTTTGTTGGAATGTGTTCGTTTTGATGCCTTGAAAAAAAAAAGAGAAAATCCGAAGAGTCCGCAGCGCAAAATAGTGTGCGATTTTTTTTATTTGACAATAACTGTCAAAAATATAGGTTTTTTGTTAAAAACTTATTTAATAAGCGTTTTTATAGAATTTAAGTAAGACCATTCGAAAGAGCAGGCAATTTCTCAAAAAAAAAGTATTTACATATTTTTTGTAAAATAATTAAGTAATGAATGAGATTTTTTATAAGATCATACGTTTTCATGCTTCCTCGTATGAAGCAGCCGAAATTGAGAACGGCGTGTGGAGCGCGAGACAGTTAAACAGTAATAACTTTTTCTTGAAATCGGCATTAAAATGTCCCAAAATCGTCATTAAAAGCACAGAAATCGTACAATAATGTAGCCCATTATTGTACGATTTTTTCAATAAGTAGGCCTTGGCGAGATGTAAACATCAAACGTCAGACGCGGAGAAATCGCCCGTCAAAAGTGACCAAATATTCAAAACCCGGCCGATAAAGGCTCATTTAACTTTTCGTACACATTGCGAAATTGTTTCCTATAGAAGCGCAATCCTTCAGTGTCCACATTTTAGTAAATTTGAAAATCAATAGATTTGTTGTGTAGGCTGCACAAAAAGCAGCAGTTTGGTTTTTATGTCAGAAGGTGCCGTACATCATTATACTTGTCTTAGGTAGAGCGATCGGTAAAGTCAAGCAACGCCGCGCGTAGTCGGTTCGTGGACGGGTGGTCCCTTATTATTATTTTCTTGCCTAATAAAACTTTTTTTTTCCGATTTCAAGAAAAATATAATATGTACCTCGGCACTGAAGTTCTTTTTATGACTCATGTGGTTTATTTGCCTCGGCCAGAGGCCTCAGCAACTAAACTCCACATGAGTCATAAAAAGTTGAACTTCAGTGCCTTGGTACATAAATAACTATTTCTTGAAATCGGCATTAAAATGTCCCAAAATCGTCATTAAAAGCACAGAAATCGTACAATAATGTAGCCCATTATTGTACGATTTTTTCTATAAGTAGGCCTTGGCGAGATGTATCAAACGTCAGACGCGGAGAAATTGCCCGTCAAAAGTGACCAAATATTCAAAACCCGGCCGATAAAGGCTCATTCGTACACATTGCGAAATTGTTTCCTATAGAAGCGCAATCCTTCAGTATACATATTTTAGTACATTTGAAAATCAATAGATTTGTTGTGTAGGCTGCACAAGAAGCAGCAGTTTGGTTTTTCTGTCAGAAGGTGCCGTACATCATTATACTTGTCCAAGGTAGAGCGATCGGTAAAGTCAAGCAACGCCGCGCGTAGTCGGTTCGTGGACCGGTGATCTCTTATTATTATTTTCTTGCCTAATAAAACATTTTTTTTTCCGATTTAAAAAAAAAAATAATATGTACATCGGCATTGAAGTTCTTTTTATGACTCATGTGGTTTATTTGCCTCGGCCAGAGGCCTCAGCAACTAAACTCCACATGAGTCATAAAAAGTTGAACTTCAGTGCCTTGGTACATAAATAACTATTTACACACACAACTAATTCATATGCAACAAAGTTTATTGGAAAGTTACACCGTAAAGCAATTAAAAAATCTTGTAGCATTAATTTCCATGAAGGGATACGCCTGTCATATTATTGTAAAGTTGACATTGATCAAAATTTCATGCATTTTCACAATAATTGACGTTACATGGTCAATTTGTAATATATTTGAGTAATATTACAGAATGTTTCTACTAAATGTATGTAGTTTTGAATGAACAATATAAGATTACGATAGCAAACCTCGTTTGTTTTTTTTTTACACTTTGAACATAGAGATTTTTCATAAATTCTTGCTATCGCATATTTAATATTTATTTCAAACGCTCATAATATCCGCATAAAATTAGATATTGAAACTCATAAGGTGACTTTTTTGAAGGTTAAAACGTTTGCTTTTTGATAGCATAAGTTATTTCAATGTAATTCTCTTTTTTCTCAATTATTTTTGCAGTAAACCGCGTTATAATTAATTTCCCAAAACGCAGAACTCAATGTTTCTTATTTTTAAATCCAAGAATCAAGCTGAAGGAGGTTTCTTACTGGGATGAAACCAATCCTAAGTGACAGTACACATTTTAAACTTCCGATTTCCTAGTCAAAAGATTTTTTCTACATAATTTCCGCTCGTGATTATCAGCTTTTGGAAAAAAAACTCTCTTCAGCTTTCATACAATAATACGAATTCAATAATAAATATAATAATTTCCGCTTTCTTTCTCGTAAATACTTCATACATGTTTGTATACTACTATAGTCCCCATTTTCGATCCACTGAGAACATGCGTTTGTATGTGTGTATGTATGTGCGTGTGTCCGTGAGGCGTGTTAGTCGGCAGGTAGTCGGCAGATATCATTCTGTTCCCTTGGAGCACAGCTTGTATTGACGTGGGGACGAATGGCACAGCCTAAATATATATATATATCCCCCTCCCCCGAAAATCCAAGCTATATACAAGGTGTTTCATTAAGGGTGAAGAGGTACCATATCTCAGGCATTAATAGTCCTGGAGCTTTGGGGAAAAAATCTTCTAAAGTAATATGGTCACGGAAAATCGCTGGAAATTATATTTAAGTTTGTAGGTCAGCCGCTAGGGGGCGTATTCGCAACAGTAAATTTGAAAAATGAGTTTTCTCAAAAAAAATATCTAATAAATATCAAAAATAATTTTATTGCACTCTTTAGCAAATACTGAACAATTTTCGTTAAGGATTTTTTGCTCTAGCTCTTCAAATAGAGGTGTGACGGGCAGATAAACCTTGACTTGAAAAAATGCTGCTAACTCCGGTTTGGTTTAACCGAATTGGTTGAATTTGGGCTTGTTAAAGAGGGATTTCCTTCTTCTATCAAATGATTGTCCAGAAAGATCATATCGAATTTCGTGGTCACCGCTAGAGGGCGCAATTCGAAAATTTTCCCTTTTATTACAATTTTCTCCGAAATTTTAAATTCAGTGACATTTATTCTGTTATAATCGAAAAGTAGATTACATCTACAACAAAAAATACTTTGGTATTTTGATATCTTCATTAGTTTCGGAGTTATCGCCAAAAGAATAATTATTTAACATGTTGAAAGGAGAAGGTAGGTACTTGTTTTCAAAGATTTTCGTGGTCAAGCATGCCATGAAATAAATAAAAATCTGCTTCAGCTTTTCGTAAATAGCTAGATTTTCACTTTTTATTCCCTTAAACGTATTTCTAATTTACTTACCGCACCTGTCTTATTGATATGAGATTATCTCGGAAAAAAATTGAAAATTTAAAATTCGATTATTCTTGCATTCAATTTCATTTTTACTAGTCGTCATTTTATTTTTCATTTTTTTTTACTTCATATTCTTGATCAGCATCTCAAAAAACATAAAAATATACATTTTCATTGAAAAATAATGATTCTACAATTAATTGTAGACGATTTTTGAGAAATTTCGGTGAAAGATCGATTTTTTTTATTTTTAAAATAAAAAGCGCACTTTTTCAACCTGCGGACTTTTAAATAAAAGTATGTTTGAAGGTGTTTCAAAAGGTTTTATTCAAATCCACGACTTCCCTAATTAATTCCTAATTAACACCATTTTTCGTCTACGTTGACTCCACTATTCATTTATTTCTCGAATGACCCTTTAACCTTTGTTTCAGGTTCTTGGCCATCTGGTGGCCACTCAAGTGCCAAATCACGAAGAGACGGGCCAGAATCATGATCATCTTCATCTGGTGTGTCGCACTTACCACCAACATCCCCTGGGCGTTGTTCTTCGAAGTCGTCATCACTTCGGAGCTGCCAGGCATACCGTTCTGCCTGGAAATGTGGCCGGAACCAATGAACGGGTCTTTGTATTTCCTCACGGCAAACCTGATGTTTTGCTACATCCTCCCGATGATACTTATCACCATGTGCTACGTTCTTATCTACATCAAAGTTTGGAGGAGGAGCATCCCCACCGACACCAAGGACGCGCAAATGGAAAGGATGCAGCAAAAATCCAAAGTTAAGGTTGTGAAAATGCTGGTGGTTGTCGTTATACTGTTTGTAATATCTTGGTTGCCGCTGTATGTTATTTTTGCGAGGATCAAACTTGGCGGGCGTTTCGAGAGCGGCTGGGAAGAGGAGGCAATGATGATAGCGACGCCCGTGGCCCAGTGGCTGGGCGCTTCGAATTCGTGTATCAACCCCATCCTGTACGCGTTCTTCAACAAAAAGTATCGCAAAGGTTTTGTCGCTATCATAAAGAGTAGAAGGTGCTGTGGAAGATTGAGATACTACGAAACGGTGGCAATGATGTCATCGTCGACCAGCATGCGAAAGTCTTCGCACTTTTACAATAACAACTCAACCAAGAAACCTTTGCAAGAGAACAACGTCGCATATATCTACAATAACACCGGGGTTTAAGTCTGGAAATGACGGAAACCCTAGGAATTTTTGAAATTTTCACACGTTCTGACTGAGTGTCAGAAAAATGTTGTAGAGAAAATTTGAACGGGCTTTACTTAAACGAAGGTTAGAAAGAGAAGTGTCTTTTAGAAGTTGATGGTAATTACCTACGCTTACAAATCGACTAAACTATTTTTTCAAAGAAACCGATGAGTTCGTTTCGTTCGTTTAGGTGTTTAGAATATAGGCGAAAAAATATTAGAGTTTCGTGGAAAAAATGTTTAGCTTATATACTGCCGTTAAATGTTTAGATTACACGTATTCTGTGAGTACAATAATCTAGATGGTAATTTTAAGATTACTTATGTCCGCTGACTTTGAAGTTGTTAGTTGCATCGAAAAGAGCTAATGGGTATAATAAATTTATGTGTAAGTCTTATCATTAGACAATCATGTTGTATGTTATAATGCAATCCACTAGATAAATGAATAATTCTAAATAATATAAAAACATTTTAAATAAAACTTTTAACAATTATTGTTACATAATAAAATATTTTACAGGGTGTTCATTTAAGTTGTTGTATAAGTACAGGGTATTTTATAATTCAAAGAACATTATTACTAATAGTCTTTGAAAACGCGTGCAAGCAAGGTCATGCTACAGGTCAAATGCCAAACAAAACATTTGATAAAAAAATAATATACAACGATTTTAAAAGTCCAAAAGCTAAACGGTGTTTTACCAATTAATAATTGTTCTTTTAATAATTATTTGTTATGTTATTAGCTCTTTTTGAAGCCACTGTCACTTACGCATTGGAGATGTTATTTTTGTAATTATTGAAGAATATAGGTAGAGTTTACTTGTAAAATCTCAGGGTACTTCAAAAAGATTTTAAAAATATTAACGTTGACGATTTTTAATACTTTTTGACACACCATGATGATGAATTTTGCCATTACATTTTAAGATTTTTGTGGAAATATATACTAAAGCAGAATTTTTGGACTCAGGTGTAATAACATTCATCATTATATAAGTATCGATTATGGCAAAAATGCTTACATACATACGTTTTAACACTTAGTATTTTAAATAAGGCTAATGTATTAAACATAGATAGGTAAATAGAAGTTTGAGATAACTGTAAGAAGCTTGGGCGTATTGCAGTGAAACGGCACTATTTTAACATTTAAGAAATTTTTATTAACTTTTTAAAAACGTACGGTTTTATTTTTTGATTTAATAAATGATCAAAATTTTAAAGATGAAAATGTTAAATTTATTTTTCAAACGGAATAAATAATAAAGCGTGTAAAGAAAGATTATAAATTGGTAACAAATAAATATACATGTATATCATCGGGTATTTTTATAGGAATGTAAAAATTATAATTATAAATGTAAATTATAATTATACAGGGTGGGCCAATAGTGGGGGAACGGAATATTGTGGGTTTATTGAGACATATTTTGATAAAGCAATACCGGTACATGGTGGTGGGTATGTAAGGCTACCAAACTAAAATATTTTCATTTGAATCGCAGCACGTATACTGGGTGATTCAAACCAAACTTATGTTTTTTTTAAATAGAACACCCTGTATTTTATTGCATATTTGGATTCCCCAGTTAATTTAAGTTGGACTTTATGTACCATACATGGTCTCTAAAACTCATGGTGTAGAAGATACAGGGCATTTCTTGAAAAAGTGGAGGTTGGGGCAAAGTGATATTTTGGCAATATACCAGATCTCAGGAGGCTATGATTTTGTGTGGTAACTAAGCATGAACTGTGCCGATACTAACTAGAAACTCAGCAGCCAAACCCATATGTTTTGCGTGAAATCAATGTCAAAACTTAATTTTTTTTTAATCGCGGCTAACTTGATTTTTTCAAATGGAACCATATAATTTTCTTCAGTTTATTGGACACGTCTTTTTGTCCTCTTTATACTGATATAGGGTTGTGGGTAGCTATCTCCAACTATAATATCTGGAAAAGCAATAATTAATACTTAGTAGCTGCTTCGCTATACTTATATGGTTAAAGCAAGCATGCTTTGAAAAACAAAAGTAAGCCATGGAAATAAAACAATCTGTTACATCTGTTACTGTCAAGAAACAAATAATATTTTTCTCCGGCTTTTCGTTTTGTCGCGTTTTTATCTATTCCAAAGAAAATGAGTACTTTTTCTAAAAGGGAATTAGTAGACATGGTTTTCATTTTGGGAGAATGCGACAGAAATTGTTTATTGGCGAGCCGAATGTACAAGGTACGTTATCCTGATCGGCGGCAACCAAGAAGAAAAGCTTTTCAAGAACTATTAGATAGATTCGTCAATACTGGATGCGTCAACTATTCAAAAAATACAAGAAAAAAGAGTGTCACCAATGACGATAACGAATTTAGAGTTTTGATGTCAGTTATAGAAAACCCCCACATAAGCACACGCCAACTAGCAGATCAATTAGAAATAGGCAGAACATCTATTCGGCGTATGCTAGTGAAAAACAAATTTCACCCGTTTCATATACAGATGCATCAGGAACTAAAAGAACAAGATTTCTTAAACAGAATAAATTTTTGTTTGTGGATGCAACAAAACTATAACATCTATGAGTCAGTTTTGTTTACTGATGAATGTTCTTTTCATCGTAATGGATTTGTCAACAGACGGAATTTTCATTATTATTCTGATGTAAATCCGCGACAATTCAGAGTGCACTCTCAAAATCGTTGGGTTGTTAATGTTTGGGCTGGCATTTTTGGAACGTCAATGGTTGTAGGTCCGTATTTTTTTGACGGAGCGTTAAATGGTGAAAAATATTATAATTTTTTGAACCAAAATCTATTTCAATTATTGGATGATGTTCCTCTTCAACTGAGACGGGACATGTACTTTCAACAGGATGGTGCACCATCCCATCACGCTCGTCTTGTAACAGAATGGCTCAATGAAGAATTTCCAAATCGTTGGATAGGCAGAGCAGGACCAACTCGTTGGCCACCAAGATCTCCTGACATCACTCCCTGTGATTTTTTCCTATGGGGGCATATAAAGGATATTGTCTACCAAACGCAGCCCACCGATGTCGATGACATGAAAAGGCGTATTAGGGATGCCTTTACAACTGTCACTCCGGACATGCTCGAAAGAGTACGAAATTCGTTTTTCAGCAGAATTCAGATGTGTTTGAATGAGCAAGGTCGCCATTTTGAACATTTATTTTAATTAGGTATCTATCTCACATGTTTATTGTTGATAATTATTATGTAGTTATGAGAATAAAAATTCATTTTAATTTCACATCTTTTAAAATAAAATAACAATGCGTACATTTCCCTTTACAAAGAATTTAAGTTTTAAGTCAGCTTTTCCAGTTATTATAGTTGGAGATAGCTACCCACAACCCTATATCAGTATAAAGAGGACAAAGAGACGTGTCCAATAAACTGAAGAAAATTATATGGTTCCATTTGAAAAAATCAAGTTAGCCGCGATTAAAAAAATTTAAGTTTTGACATTGATTTCACGCACAACATATGAGTTTGGCTGCTGAGTTTCTGGTTAGTATCGGCACAGTTCATGCTTAGTTACCACACAAAATCATAGCCTCCTGAGATCTGGTATATTGCCAAAATATGACTTTGCCCCAACCTCCACTTTTTCAAGAAATGCCCTGTATATTCTACACCATGAGTTTTAGGCACCATGTATGGTACATAAAGTCCAACTTAAATTAACTGGGGAATCCAAATATGCAATAAAATACAGGGTGTTCTATTTAAAAAAATATAAGTTTGGTTTGAATCACCCAGTATACGTGCTGCGATTCAAGTGAAAATATTTTAGTTTGGTAGCCTTACATACCCACCACCATGTACTGGTATTGCTTTATCAAAATATGTCTCAATAAACCCACAATATTCCGTTCCCGCACTATTGGCCCACCCTGTATATAACGAAAAAAAAATATATTAAGCAATAGGTTCGCGTGCAGTAAGTAGATATACAAATGTTTTAAGAAAAATACAGTAAATATGTTGTAAGAATTTTTGGAGAGGAATCTTAATCGCTTTATTTTATTTAATAGAATATTCATTAAAGCAAAAAAATGTACGTTATTTATAGCAATGTGTATTTTTAAAAACCCTACATGATGAATGACATATTGTTACAATATAAATTTGTAATAACCAGCAAAATTCTTGTATGCATCCAGAAACAGTTTAGTAAAAATGACTTTGTATAAAATCACAAAAATAAATTATATATCAATGTTATTTTTAACAGATAATACAAAAATATTTTGCCGATTATTACGAAATTAATAATTATTGAGAAATGAAAACGAAAATAGGTACGCTTTTTGGCTTATTTTTATTTAAACCTCTCCTTCACTGGTTATTTGCAACATTTTGATGTATAGTGTTTAGGAAAAAACTTATACATATGATAATTGTGGTTAAATAGTTATTGACGAATAGGTACATCATTTGGCTTTAATTTTTTTTAACGGCACAAGTTTTATCTCAAAATTAATACGAGAATATTGTTACATTTTTTACTTTACTGATTTTTTGATATTATATCGTAGTGTCCAATGTCTCATATTTATGAACATTACCTATATGATAACTTTATATTATAATAGATAAATGCTTTGTACATTATTTAATTTTAATTTTCATCCTTCACTGTTGAAAACTGTATTCCTTAAATGGAACTTTTAGCAAATAATTTTTGTAAATGATCATCCCCCTTTTACACAACTAACTGTTACGGACTTACATTATAGTGTTTCTCCGGATTGGGTAAACAACTATATTATGTACCTAATTGCGGTAGGCACCTAAAAAAAACCTTGCTTCGACACAGCCAATTTTTAAGAAAATTTTAATTGTCTTGAAACTAAAAATATAGGGTAGACTGCGGTAAGTGTCAAGCCAAAATTAAGAGTGTATCATTCAGTAGGGAAAAAAAATATTTACAGTTTACTTAGAACATTTGTTTTTGCTGGACGGACTTCTTAGGGATTTATATGCCTTATGCTGCAACATGAAAGAACCAGCTAACATTGAGTTCAAGTTATGATAAAAAAATATTTTGGTGTCCGACATTTTACACTTACCCCAACAAGGGGTAAGTGTAAAACGGGTCAGGACACAATACAGAGTGTGTTTCTATTTTCACTGGGGTAAGTGTAAAACATTGCCATAATCAACACAAACACATAACACTTTGAACCAAACAAATATCTTTATTAGAAAATAAGTTACAAACTTTTCTGTCGTATAACAGAGCTTGTCCATTTCGTCGCAAAAATAAAATAACTCATTTCTGTCCACAATCACAAATACATATACATATTCTAAGTCGCTGATATACAGCGAGTAGAGTATCGGACCTAGCACCGACCCCTGGGGGACGCCTGCCTCAAGATCAGTTTCAATTTTCGCAACTTTAGCAATATTTTCACTAGCTTTTTCTCTAATCTGAGACAATGATACATTATTTTCTGTAGAAACAAGTTTATGCACAGTATTCAACTGCAGTGAACGAATTTTAGTTCCAAATAATAACTCGTCTCTTTCTATCGTATAACAGTGAGAATATTCTTTTTATTGATTAAGGTTACGAATTCCTTATTCAATGCTAAAAGGCAATTATTTATATTTAAGTATGTTAAAAATAAATAAAAAAAATTAACTAAGTAAATAAAAATTATAATATTTAAAAATAGTGTCTCTTAGGTACCTATATAATAAGAACTTCGTGAATTAGCAGTGTAGAGAAATGGGTTCTATAGTATGTTGTTCTATAGTATGTTTACACTTGCCCCTTGCCTTATAATATTTGAAGGGGTAAGTGTAAAACTACCTAGAATGCTTCTAAATTCTAATTTAAATGGATAATTTGTTAGTGAGCCTCTAAAACATTGTTTGTTAGATGATATGAATACAATACACCAAAAAGAACTTACCTTTTTTTACTTTAAAATTAAGGATTTTTGAAATGCGTTATCCTTAAAATCGAAGTGACAGCTAGAGGTTAGTATTTACAAGAAAATGCTAGGCAACCAAAAATACATATTGATGTTTTGCGTGTTGATAGGCTTTCAGGGCGTATAAATTAATGCTATGGGTAAGGCATTTGTTTTCTATTAATATTTTTCTTCTTTTGGCACACCTGTTTTACACTTACCCCATTTATACATTTGCCCCAGTCTACCCTACTGTTATATACTTACTAAATTTAAAAATTTTATACACGGGGTATAAAAAATTTAAAAACCGAGTGAAATATAGCCTTATTTTAAGATATAGATACAAAAAGAGTTAGTAGGAAAAACTCAAATGTCGATAAATTCCGTTAAAATTGAAAACTCCCAACCCGGAACACACTGTATTCTAGGAGATGATGGTTATACAAAGAAAAAACTGTAGTAGGCCATGGTGAATTTCATTTTGTCAATTCCGTGGCTTGCCATTTTATTTGCGTATGTGCATTTATCCGCAATTTGCGACGCGATTTCCCCTAAATACGCATGCGCAGAGCTGAAAATCTGAAACCAGGGGCGTGTGAGCAATGCAACGATGGCAGAAAACACTAAACACATCGTTTAGAAAGAGAGTTTTATTAAGAAATAACAGAGGAACCACTAGCGAGATATTTTATCACTATATATAAATTTATATGAGTAACGTAATGACTATAATAAATAATAAATGTCATATAGGTCCATGATAATAACACGATCGGGCCTATCGGTCTATGTTAATAATTATTGTGCGACGAAACCTTGGAAAAAATGTAAAAATAAATTGGATAAAAGTATACAATAATAGCCCTAGCCCTTTTATTTCAACCTGTAGAAAACCCTAAGATGAAAAAAGTTACAAGTAGTCTTGTGAATATCAATTCAATTTTTATATTTCATTAATATTCTAAATGATGAAGGCTCTATGGCGCCTACAACACTTACTAATTGATACAATGTGTTGATTTCCATTAAAAAAATAAAAATGTCATTTTTAGATTAATTTCGTTAAACTCAGAAAAAATAACTGTTTTTCGGCAGCGAAAACAACTCTAATTTTTCATTCAAACTTAAACATCAGTTTGTCAAAAATTCGTTGCATAGGTATGTTTTCAAATGAAGATTAAAAAAGCAGAACAATAATACCTACTTGCCGGACCCTGTAAAGAATATCTCGGCGTTTTGGTTGAACACCCAATGTTGCGAAAACATCAAACTCGAGCAGTTCGGAAGAAGCAGAAAACTTTTGTTGTTTTGTGAAGGTAAGGAAGAAGAAGTGGATAACCTCAAAAACCTTGACAGCTGCTTGCCAGCTGGCATTCAAAATACGTCAAAACCGGCCGAATACTGAAAAACCCAATGAATTGATATAAAAATGGTCACATGTTCGTTACGTATACGAAAACCGAAAGTCTAGTTTAGCGCAGGACGTCGCTCCCGCGCGGAAACCGCGACCTTAAGTCACCTTGAGTCTCTCATCATCTCCATGTGAGTGAAATTTTTGCTCTGGATTTCCCTTGCTGTAACCTAAATTTCAGAAGCAACCCCCCCACAATGACGACAATGAAGTCTATCACCCTCCTGAATATTGGTAAATTCAACAAAATGCTGGCGCGGAGGACTTTCTCGACGACCAAAGCCGCGGCCACCAAACAGATGACGGTGAGGGACGCCTTGAACTCGGCTATGGACGAGGAGATGGAGAGAGACGAGAGGGTCTTCATTTTAGGGGAGGAGGTGGCGCAGTACGATGGCGCCTATAAAGTTACCAGGGGGTTGTGGAAGAAGTACGGGGATAAAAGGGTCATCGACACTCCTATTACTGAAATGGGATTCACAGGTAACATGTTAGAGTCAGGGCGAATCTTAAATTAGTTTTATAGCATCGAGGGTAGCAATATTTGTAGACATTAAGATTCGTTCTGTTTTTCTTTCATAAATTTACTTTAATGCAACACTATCATATGCTTAGTTATTTAGTGAAAACAGCCATTAAATTCTATCATATTTTCACATATTATTTGCTTTGGATTTGTTATAAAGTAAACTGTCCACCTCAAAGAGTGAAATTTTACCTAATTTGAACCGTATTCGATTTCCGGAGTACTTAAATAGTTCAGACGATTTTTCATAAAAACAAACTAAAAATACATATACCTACTAGATATATTATTATAGTGTTCCTGAAATATGAAGTGTGTAATCTTTTTACCGGTTTTTATGTTGATATAAAAATGTCTATCCAAGGCCTCCTTAAAAGGTTACAGCCTATTAAATGTAGGTAAGGTTAAATATCAAATTTTCCTAGATTTTCTCGAAAACTGTTTTCCAATTGGGTAGGTATATGTACCACTTATTTATTACACTCAACTATTCTAAAATATTTTTGTTTTTTCTAATTTACTACGTATGAGGGGAAATTACTCCCCGTATTCTTTTTGCCAGAACTTTTTTAATTTTTGATTTTTCTCAAATGTTTTTAATTTTTTTTTGTATATATCAAGGCATTGAGAAAATTTTCTGTCTTGTAAAATCCTGATATTTCCCTTAATTTGTGTACAAAAAATTATAATGTTGCAGGGTCTAAGTGGATATTTTCTTTGCAGCAGGCTTAGTTATGTCAGTTATTATTTTATCACAGCAGCCTTAGGTATATAATAATAATAATAGTTATTTAATATACCTATTTCTGGAACACCCTGTATTATGTGCCCAAATTTCAGTTTGTTCTTTTTTTGTTTCTTATATTTAACAGGACCAATTTCTAGGTTTCCTAGTTTTCGCGATAAGATATCCATAGTGCAACAAGCCTCAAATTTCAGACACCATGTATACCTGAATATTTATTGTTCAAAATGTAACTAACTCTTTCTTTCTCCTCATTTTTCTTATATAAATGTATCTATCCCATGTATAGTTAATGCATTGGTTTACAATTATTACCTATACATAGATAATAACGTACCCTTGTATAATATGCTTTATCTAATATTAAAACTAAAGTTTTTTTATTAATTTTTATATTTCCTGAGAATAATCAAGTGAGCAGTGAATTTTGTTACTTATATTATGAACAAAAATACTTAACACAATCATTATACTCATTATCATCAACTTATTTGACTTATTATCTTCTGATAGTTAAATAATATGTTAGTGTATAAAATAGAATATGTTATATCCTTTATTCAATGATATGACATTGTTATTTGTTGTATTTGTTATACATTATTGCCAATGTTCCAACAAATAGCTAAGAAGAAAAATGAGATATTTTGAATAAACTTCAGAATTCACATAAAAGTGCCAAACTGACACGCAAATAACAAAAATTTCTTGTGACCACACTAAGTAAATAATAAACTAAATCGATAATTTTTTAATCAGAATTTTTTTTAGTGAATTGCACTCGGTAATCAGTATTGAATTTACTAATAATGAAGTCACTATTGAAGATACCTATAATATGTGAAAATATTGCAAATAAGATATTATGTACAGGGTGGTTCATTATAAATTGACACCCCCCTTAACTTGCTAGTTTTTGAGGTTAGAAAAAAAAGTTTTTTACAAAAGTTTTAGACTAATACAAAGTTTTTTTGACACTATTCGACCGTGTACAGTGTGCTCTAGAAAACTGTGGCAGACATAACTTATGTTTTTTTAAATGGACCACCCTATATATTTCTGCATTTTTGAAATCAGCTCATCAAGGCAATTAAAATGATATTCAACTTTGTGGCATTATCTTTTTCCATTTTTGAAAAATTCCGTTTTAAAATTTATTATACTAAATTTATTTAACTCGAATTTGTGGATCTCGTGATAAAGATAGATGATCAATGTAATAACAAAAAATTGTTGTTTTAAACAAGAGAGTAATATAGTAAAACTACAAAAATGTTTAGGAGCCTTTTCAAATTTTACTGATTATCTCGAAATAGAGAATTTCAGGAAAATCGCCCCTAAACATTTTGGAGTTTCACTATGTTACTATCTTGTTTAAAACAAATATTTTTCGTTATTACATTGATCATCTATCTTTATCACGAAATCCGCAAATTCGTATTAAATAAATTTAGTATAAAATTTAAATACAGAATTTTTCAAAAACGGAAAAAGACAATGCCACAAAGTTTAATATTATTTTGATTACCTTGATGAGCAGATTTCAAAAATGCGAAAATATATAGGGTGTTCCATTTAAAAAAACATAAGTTATGTCTGCCACGGCTTTCTAGAACACACTGTACACGGTCCAATAGCGTCACAAAAAAAAACTTTGTATTGGTATCTAAAACTTTTGTCAAAAACTTTTTTTCTAACCTCAAAAACTAACAAGTTAAAGGGGGTGTCAATTTATAATGAACCACCCTGTACATAGTTGCAAAGTTTAAAAAAATCTAATAATAATACAAATAATATACATTACGATTACCCGCTAGGTATCGCGGTGGGTGCAGCGATGGCGGGCCTCAGGCCCATCTGCGAGTTCATGACCTTCAATTTCGCCATGCAGTCCATCGATCAGATAATCAACTCGGCCGGGAAGACTTTCTACATGTCGGCGGGTCGGGTCAACGTCCCGATCGTTTTCAGGGGGCCCAACGGGGCCGCGGCCGGCGTGGCCGCCCAACACTCCCAGTGCTACGGGGCCTGGTACGCCCACTGTCCCGGAATCAAGGTAGGCCGTGGCAATTTGTTTCGATGTTGACCCATGCAGCATTTTTAGTCGCCGTTACGTTCCGGCGAGTTTTGTTTGCAACTTTAAAGTTGTGATTACTACTGATAGGAACGTAATTACTACGTTCCTATTATGTCCCTGCGACCAAAATGGGGAACATTTTGAGGGTGATAGATACGTAACGGCGACCACCTAGCAACTTACATCGCTACGACGCGCTTACGTTCCGGCAACGTGGTGGAGACGTAGCAGCGTAGTCACCGCTACTTTGTTGGATTTGTTTGCTTCTTTACATTCGCGTCCTCGCTTTGTCTAAATAATTAAAAAGTATTCTACCCCAGCATCTTTCGTCATTTTTCAATAACCGTGGAAAATGGAATACCTAATATTTATTTTTAACTATGAATAATGGTAGGTATAAGAAAGGTATTAATTTGCTGATTTATTTCTTATTACTAGATTCAAGAAACTAAAACGATTGAAATTTTTCTGTCAAATATGACGTTGATAGATTGAAAAGTAACAACGCGCCCTCTCAAAATGCATGTTTTAACACTTTTTTATCGGGAGGATAAATTACAAAAATGTGCGAAATTACCTAAAAATGCTGAAAAATGCTTTTTTAATATTTCTATAAGTTATACGAGTTCATTTTTGCTCCATTTTCTATTTCTTCTCTTGGGACATTTTTGAAGAAATAACTATTTCAGTACCAAAGGAAATTGACATTTGATATTAATGGTGTCTATCATTTTATAAGAAAATATGGCGTAATTTTCAGTAATTACTTCTAAGTATTATTTACCTTAAAATGGGTGTTTGAAGGCTTTGCCACTTAACTGGTAGTAACGGCAACTAGACTTTTTTCACTTTAAGGTAATTTCTACCTTTAAGACGAAAATTAGTTTTAGATATTTTAAACTCTAAAGCCCCAATTACTACAAGAGAACTTCAAAGTACTAGGTTCCATTTGGAACCTGTAATTTTTATATGTGAGTGTTGTTTTCAGCCGGTGTGTGTTTCGTGCTATAATTCGAATTGTTGATATTTAAAATTGTAGCCACTCAAGAGAAGCGTTTTGTAATTTTGTATTGAAGACAAGTATGCTCGTGTTTCGATTCGTTTCATCCAACTGCTGCTTTAATTTTCTATAAAATGTGAATGTGTGTCTATAATTTTTCTTCTTTCTAATGGCTGACATTTTCATCACTTCGCAAAAACGACCCAATCCTTCAAACGATTGTAAGGAACTAAATGTAGTTTCCATTTTGGTCCCTACAGAAGTGACAGTTACTTTAAAGTATTTTTTTGTAGTAATTGGAACTTTCTAGGAATTTTAAAATGGAGTGAGAAGTAAATAAAACTTACCATACAGTAGTTTTCTCGAGTAGCAGGAAAGTTAATTTCACTTTAAATATGACTATAAATATAGTTCCCTAACTTTGGAGGTATTTCTAAAGTCGCTAAGATGTAGAAGTTACTTTCACCGTTACCATAAAGTAATGAAAACTTTAAAGTGATAAACAAGTAACACAACAAAGTAATTGTGACCATTGAATATAACTTTAGAGTTAACGTGACTTTAACGTAATTTTGCATAGTAACAATTCCGTTCCAGATACTTCAAAAACTACTTAGAAGTACTGAAACCATAAAGTTCCAACTTGTAATAATAATTACTAGGTAATTACTCATACATTCTCAATATAAGTAATAAAAACTAATAAGTCGATTTTTAAGTAATAATTACGTAATAACTACTTATTCAAAGTTCCCATCTCAGTTACCGCAACTTTAATGCTGCTTGCACATAGATACTTTCTGAAAACTAAGCTTTTTTAGGTTGTCTCTCCATATACCTCCGAGGACTGCAAAGGCCTACTTAAAGCTGCCATCAGAGATCCAGATCCGGTCGTATTTTTGGAAAACGAAATTTTATACGGCGTCCAATATACTATGTCCGACGAAGCTCTAAGCAAAGATTTCGTTCTACCTCTCGGAAAAGCAAAAATCGAACGCCCGGGTTAGATATACATTTTTTAAAAGTTTTCAAAATTATTAATCCCTTCCTTTTTAGGAAAACACATTACCCTAGTGTCCCACTCAAAAGCTGTGGAAACTTCGTTAGATGCCGCTAAGGAGCTCGCTGGAAAGGGAATCGAAGCTGAAGTTATCAATTTAAGGTCTTTAAGACCTTTGGATATTGATACGATTACGAAATCCGTAGTTAAAACCAACCACCTTATTTCTGTCGAACAAGGGTGGCCTACTTGCGGGATCGGAGCTGAAATTCTGGCGCAAATCATGGAAAGCGAGACTTTCTACCATTTGGATCAACCAGCACTCAGGTTAACAGGTAACGTACTTTCTAATTAAAAATTATCATTGTGCCATGTGAAACAGATGAATCATTGTGGTGGTCCAGTAGGCTGGGGATGGTGAATTTTGTTTGTTGTTGGTGACAGTCGAGTAGGCCATGAAAGTGACATTAATGACATTTCAGGTGCTGACGTGCCGATGCCGTACACGAAAAGTTTAGAATTAGTAGCACTGCCACAGGCGAAAGACATAGTGGAAGCGGCAAAGAAGTTGCTGAAAGTAAAGTAGACAAAAATGACGAATAAAAAGGATGAAGCTTACTGTCGCGGTTGAGATATTTTGCGGTTGGTCCACGATTCGTTTGGGCTGGTTCTTTTTTATTATTTTTGTGTTATTTTTATTAAGTGCCAATGTATATGAGGGATTTTTTTCGAGCAGTCATTCTGTAAATAGATTACTTTTTACCAATCATGTTCATTGTAATTTGCAGGTTAGCTTAATATTTACTTGAATTGTGCATTTTATCTATTTAATTTTAATTCCGGTCATTATATCATGCAAATATATCAATTTGTACTGTTGGAATTTATTTATTGGTTATTTCTTTATACACAGACAAGAAAATAAAAAATTGTGTTTATTGTTGGTATTTTGTTTCATTCCAGTTATCTAAATATTTGTTATCTCGTCATCTGCATCTCCATTATTTGAAAATCTCATTTTCATTTAAATTCCTAAACATCCGCAAAACGTCACTACCTTGCAGGTTGAGTATGAAGTTTACCACAAGCAACTAGACAGATATTTGTTTAGAGGTCCAGATAGTAGGTCATCATATTTTACAAATCACTTACATTTAACAAAACAAATACATATTTATTAGCACAGAATAAATAGCGTTAGTAGGTGATATTAGAAAACTAAAGAATAATTAAAACGTGCACACATATCAAAGTTGAGTACGTTGGGCATGAAGTTAGCCCTAGTGGCTTATTATTTTTTGAATAAAACAAAGATATCAAAAATCGTGTTTTAACATTTTAACTAGTAATTTATTTAGAAAATTCGTTAATATTGTCTATATGTACGTACATACACCTGAAAAACTAAATCTGTTTTTATGTTTTGGATGTTAGGTACAAGGAATAAATGAAAGAAAACTCGAATATTTACAAAAGTAGAAAAATAGAAATTAAAAATAAAAAAATATACATTTTAAAATGCCTATTTTTCTCAGTAGTCCTCATCCGAATTTTGGGTATCACATTCCGTTTCAGCGCCTACTTCAGGAACCATTTCTCTAGGATTATCCTGCCAAGCTTCCTTACACAGAGGACATTTCCTCGTGTGATTCAAACATTTTTCTATACAATATGAATGAAACATTTTGTCACAACTCGCACATTGGCTCCCCTAAAATAGGGATAAATGCAGTAGAATAGCTAGCCATCTTGGGGCTCCAGTGCAGAATACTTCATGGGTAGGTAGTAAATATATAATTTTTCAAATAAAAAAATTGCGGAAGTTTTTTTAAGGTTATTCGACTGTTTATTGAGAAAACATAGATCACAACGAACACACCTCTAGAGCTCCCAATAGGGATGGGTTCTTACTAATCTTTAACAAAGAAGAAACATTGATAAAAGTTGTAGATAAAAAAGTTATCTACAACCTTGCTTTATGAACTTCTTGTAGATATAACATATAACTTTATTATTTTACAAGTTACTGGCTCATTAGGTGTCAACACTGTCTGTAAACTGTTGCCTCTGTCTGTTATCATAATAGCTAGCAGTGGCGGAGTAGTTTAGAGTTTAGAGTGCTTTGGAGTTGCTGAAACACAAACTCTCAAACTGTACACAATCACAATCAGGACTGCATGCATTTTTAATAAATGTTTTCGCTTTTTTGGCATTTTAAATAATATATTTCGGGAGGGAATTATTATTGCCAATTACGAAAATAATGTTGAGGATTAAGGGGGCCCTAACTCACAAGGATCGGTGATGCAGCAAATTGCCCTAGCATAGCTACGGCACTGGATAAATAAAATAAAATAAAAGAGTAAAATAATATAAAATTATCTCCAAATTTTCAACGTTGAAAAATATAAAAATATGTTACGTACGTCAGGCGACATATGAACATAGGAAATAGTTGCACCTCTACTTCTTTTCATTCACATACTTAATATGCGGTACAATTTATGGACCGACAAAATTGTTGTGTAAAACCAGCTTGATTGTTGTTCAAATTTTCCAGATTTCCTATTCTCAATAAATCACATCAAAATCACGATAAAAATTTCTTACCACAAAAACTAATTCCGAACAAAGATTACAGTTTGAATCCGGCCTCCTTAATTTCAAAAAAGACGTAAACTCCAATATCAGCCTAGGCCCAAAATAAATATAATTCTCGTCTCTAACGAAGTACCCGTTCTTAATCCATTTTTTCAACACTTTCTGTCCGCTATCCCTTGAAAAATTTCCCGTCAACGTAGAAGTTAAATTTATAGCAACTATAAAAGTGACTCTGTGATATTCCGAGTTAAGAATTTCCTCTAAAATCGAATGGAAATATTCCAGTTCTAATTCGCTGAATCTTTTCTGCAGTTTGGCTATATCATCGTTCTTTGTGTTCAAGAGAATAATTTGGTTTTGTCCCGTTACTTCACAGGTTTGTACCACTATTTTGAAGGCTGCTTGTGAGATTTCACGGTTGATTTCGAACAATATCGTCTTCAGATGAGCTACTGTTTGAATGGAATCTACAAGAAAAGTTGTATAGAAGGAATAAACTTGAGAAAACCTACCTTCGCTGACATGTCTACAGAATTCTAAAGCGTTGTCCACAGTCACTATGCCGTTTTTTATCATGTACTGAACAAGATATCTGGAAACAGGTTCCATTTGTACTATTATTTTAAATTGCATAAAATAATAATTACTTATTTAAAAAAATGCCGCAAGGCAAGACATCCTAAACATAACCATAAAATAAAATAAGGTACATTCCACAAAACGTCAACGTTGAAGGTGCAGCATGAAGTTTGGGGCAAGACGCTTGACAGAAGGTTAGATTAGTAGGTTAATGATCCAGATAACTTTCAAAATCAATAATTATAGCTATTTATTTCACATTTAACAGAAACTAAACTACATTAGAAAATTATAGGATAGAAGATTACAATTAAACTTCTCCACAATACTAATGTTTGACTTCTGAATACAATATAGGTGTACCTATTTAAATTTCATAAAACATAAACTGTAGGTTAGGCGTGAAATGGTCGTAAGCTTCTTGGATGTAATTTGTTGTGGGTTCTCATCCAGATATTTTTCAACAAGATTCAATAAAATATAGAACATATAACAAATTACAAGAACTAGTGATTTTATTAAAAAATAATAGTATTTCAACAATCTCAAAAAAGATTTTGTGCTTTTACACATAAACGCATCTATTGTATAGATGTAAGCCTGATTATTATTACCTAGATCTTATAATCTCAGCAGCATTATACTTTAAAGTATTCAGGAGTACCTACACTGGAACACAATATAATACATTTTCTTCTTTTACTGCTTAGCCTTAGCGATCAATTGCTTGAAAGCATCGATGCCCTCACCGTTGATTTCGTCGAATGCGGGAATGGCCGTTTTCACCTTAGCGTACCATTTTTGGATATTCTTGTGGGCAGACAGATTGTATTCGGCAGCTTCTAGTGTGGATATAGTGGCGGCAAGACTGAAGTCGGCAAGGGTTAGTTGATCACCAGCGGCAAATTCAGATTTTGCGAGGAATATGTCAAAGAACTGGACGATGTTGTCGAGTTTTTTGAGTTTTTCTGGATCGTGCGTTCCCCCAGAAAATATAACAGGATACTGGAAAAAAACGCTATATAACAATACAGGGTGGCGAAGGAATTGTTTACAGGACTTAAATATTATCTAATTAGGTAAAAAAGCTTCTCATGTTTCATCAAGAAATAAATAAATGGAAATGCCTATATAATGTAACGTAAAATATGTAATGTAACGTAAAATGCTGAAACTTACATAAATTTCACCAAAAGTTGTATACAAAGTGATATCATAGTACAATCTCTGGTCTACCACTGCCCTTTTCTTTGGATCATTCGGGTACAGAGAATCATCCTTTCCATAAGCATTTTGAAGATACACAATTATTGCTCTGCTTTCCCACAGGGCGAATCCGTTGTCTACCAGTGTGGGAATTGTGTGTTGCGGGTTGATCTGCAAAGCGCAATATACTTAATTTTAACATGCGTTATTAAAGTTCGGAAATGTATAACTTACAGCCAAAAATTCAGGGGTCATGTGTTCGCCTTTCATTAGATCTGTGAGTTTGAGGTTAAGATCTACGCCAATGGCTTTGGCTGCCAATAGGACGGCCCTGCACGGGGCGCTGCCTGGGAGGTAGTAAAAGTCTATACCCATTTTGCTTTTTCTGAAAAATGAAATCAAGGAAAAATATTAAAAGCTAAAAGTAGTTTGCTGGTAGATTTGTTTTTCATTTTGGTTTTTACCAGTTACCTATTCTTAAAGTTTTAATAAAACTAGGTGTAGTGTTATGTAGTGTGGTATATTGGGAAAGGGCTACTTATAATAATAATTATTAAAAAAGGGCAGGTATGTTTGCCTTGTGCAAATTAAAAATAATAAATGGCCGCTAACATGAAATCACATGTACCTAAATGCCTATATCTATTCTTCCCAGAATATAATTGGTTTGGCCACACACCAGGCACTTTCTGCCTCCCTATTGTACACAAAATCACATGGGCGTCCGGAGGGGGGGGACAAGGGGGGGGCGCACGCAGTATATTATTATCTTTCTATAAACAACAAAAAGTTAAAAGTATTAGGCAAATACAGTGTGTCCCCAGATGGGGTACCGCACTCTTGTAAAGTTTCTTATATTTGATTTTTCGAGAAAAGGTCATTCTTGATAAGTTTTGCTTGTTCTTAAAATAAGATTGGCATGGAAAAAGTTAACATTATTTATACTGGGTAACCAGAAAATTGAAAAAACGTTAATGAACATAAGAGTAAACTGCCTCTATTTGTAGAAATACTGCAAAAAGTTATAAAGAAAATTTGTTCAGCGTGTTAAGTTACTTGGTGTAGAAAATTTCAAAGTGTAAGGCCTATTTTGATCTTTGATTTTTTCTTTTTTTTCTTCGATAAAATTTTTTCTGTAAATAGTATGACAAAACTGTATTAGCAAAAGTTACTCAGAGTAGCAAACTATGTACTATGAAAAAATTTTGACAATCCTGACCTACTTTGAGTTTCTTCCAATATTTTCCAAACTACAAAGTAGGCCTAGAATCGAGTTAGAATTATTAAATTTTGTCATCATGCGCAGTTTTCCATTCTGAGTAACTTTTGTTAATACAGTTTTGTCATACTATTTGCAGAAAACCATTTAATCAAAGAAAAACAAGAAAAAATCAAAAAATCAAAGTAGGCCTTACGCTTTGAAATTTTCTACACCTAAGTAACTTAACACGCTAAAACAAATTTCTTTATAACTTTTTTCAGTATCTCTACAAATAGAGGCAATTTACTCTTATGTTAATTAACGTTTTTTCAATTTTCTGGTCACCCAGTATAAATAATTTTACCTTTTTCCATGCCAATCTTATTTTAAGAACAACCAAAAATTTGTAACAAGAATGATTTTTTCCCGAAAAATCAAATATTAAGAAACTTTACAAGAGTGCGGTACCCCATCTGGGGATACACTGTATATCTACGCTTTTATATGTGCTGATTTAGAATAGAATAATTACGATCTGAGAAGATCCTTTCCGGGTATGTAATATAATAATATACTAAGTGTTAGTCTAGTCTTACTACTCTTGCTGTCGTCCTGCATCACTTCTTATTGTTGTAGGTAGGTTCATGATTTAGATTGAAAATGGACATTAGAAACTATTTAAAACGGAAGTCTGAGACTGATAATAGTGATAATAGGGTACCTAATTACTGTGAATTTAATTTAGAATAGGTATAGAATATTGTTTTATTTTTATTTGTGAGATTTCGCAATTGTCTGTGATTTTGTTTTCATATGGTTTATTATATTTTTATAATACATATTTATTGTCTTCTTTATTTTGTCAATATTTCTTACTGCCCCCCTGAAAAAATTTCTGCGGACGCCCATGCAAAATCAGTCACTATATCCGGCCTAAGTACTTAATCAATACTTATAAAAAACACTTGAAAATACGATAAATTCAGATGTAAACAATCAAGAAAAATGACGCATTGTGGTAAACAACACAAACAATGCAGAGCGCGGGGCAATTATAATTATGATGCAGAGATATTGAATACGAAGGCGGACGGCTGCGTTGCCATGTTGGGCGATTTGAAGTATCTGTTGATGATTTTATTAAAGTGATAATTATAGCATACTATTACAGCGCAATTTAGTTTTAGCTATTAAAATTGTCACATTATACAAGGAATTCGTAGTTACATTTGATAATTTATTGTTATGGGAGTTGTGTCTTCATTTATTCCCATTATTAAACCCGTCTATTTTCCACATGGAATGCTGTAAACAACGAAAAGATGTCGACTCTGTTTACATTTTGCTCCTACTCTCTCTATCCTAGACTTCAAACAGCAAAGTCAAGGTTTTTAAATCGGGCTTCGTTGGATAATAAAAGTAGGTATAGGTATATATATCTATAGGTACGGCTGCAGTGGCGGATACAGGGGGCGGCGGGGGGGGGGGGGGCGACCGCCCCCCCTTTTTCTACAACCATTATTGCAACCGGAGTTGCTGAGTGAGAGTGAGGATTATTGCTTCCACCAACGCTTGTACCTATATATTATACTTATTTAATTTCTTATCACGGCTATATTATTACACATTGTACCTTTATCCCTCTTTTATTTATTTCATTTCTTATGCCTATATATTCTTATTAGATAAACCTTGGGTTTTTCTGTTCCCATTCCCATACCTAATAATAACTTACCTACTCCTATTTTGGGGGGGCCCTACTGAAACATTGAAGAATTTGATCTTATTTTTCGGTAGTCAGTTTAAAATCTTGCAAATTCTGTTGGAAACACTTAAAATGTTATAAATCTACCTACTATTTTTGAATGTTTCATCAATCAAACTTCAAGTTACCTAACCTACACTTTCTATGACATCGCAAATCATAAAAGAATCATGTAGGTATACCTAACCCTCTTCAACAAAGGGCCCAAACTCATCGGTGGGGCTTACAGACTCAAACATCCTTATAACTAATTGGACGCCAATAGTTGAATAGGTACCTACAATTCGGTAGGTATCCAACTTTTATAGAAACATGCATTTTTCATTTTTCCTTTTTCCACCTCGAAAAATATGAAAGTTAAGGGGTGGCAAGGGGTGACAGCCAGTACCTAGTAATTGAAAATTCCTTTGAATTTTCGAATTTTTCCTCGACTTCCACATTCCACATGAATAATAATTCTCAACCCGGTGACTTAAAAAATAATATAATTTTATTAGGTACGCCCATGCCTCAAATTCACTTCCTTTGAGAAATCTCTGGGCATTATAATAAAAATATTCCTGTCCTATTAAATTGTATATTAAATTCACTTTTTATTACAATAGAATTTCATCATTCACTTACCAAAGTATTTCCGAAAAACCAACGAGAAAAGCGAGCACACAATTCACAACTTTACACAAAAAAAAAACCAACCCAGCGTGTCGACGTCAGACTCAGAACTGAATAATTACCAAATGCGGGCTTGGCCTTGCTAGGATTTTTATTATTCACCGGCCGGCGGTTTGGCCTACTACGATTTTTATTTATCTTGTGTGGGCCGCGCGTCCGCTTGCAAGTTTGTTGGTGTTTCGGTAATAAACTATAATAAGCGGCTTAGCGTCAGTGGCGTATCAACTAAAGACTAAACCCTGGTTAATCTGTGCATGACTAAACGATCATTTGATAGGTTGAAAAAATTACAGTTACTATCGCAGTCGCGATCTAACCCCCAAACAAATTATAGGTAACATTTTTTAAGAACTTGTGCGCTCAATTTTCACTTGCTAGGGATCAATACAATACACAGGGTGTTCCGTAATCCATAATGACGTGCAAATAATATGTACCTAGGTGGTTTTTGAGGGGGTCTATCATGTAAAATTTTTTTAAGGCTCCCCCAGCGTAATGAGAGACAACAAAATTGATTTTGATTATTTCTCAATTTTGTTGTATGCATGTTGTATACTGGGTGACCAGAAAAAACCTTAATTCACAGAAGAGCAAACTGCTATTTGTAGATATATTGAAAACAGTTATAAAGAAAATTTCTTCAGCATGATGTGTTACGTATTTGGAAGAGTTATAAGCCTACTTCGATTTTTTGTTTTTTTTTCTTGTTTTTCTTCGATTACATAATTTTCTGTAGGTAGTCCGACAAAACTGTACCTACCCAGAGTATGGAACTGTGTATGATGAAAATTTTTTTGACAATCCTAGGCCTAGCTTGAGTTTCCTCCAATATTTTCCAAAATACGAAGGTCTAGAATCGTCAAATTTTGTCATCTTGCGCAGTTTTCTATTCTGAGGAAGTTTTATTAATACAGTTTTGTCGTACTATTTACCTACAGAAAACCATATTTATTTGACCCAAAAGAGAATAAAATCAAAAAATCAAAGTACTCCTAAGACACAATTTTTTACACATTTTTTATCACGCTGAACAACTTTTATTTTTATTAACTTTTTTCACTATCTCTACAAATAGAGGAAGTTTACTCATCCTATAATTAACGTTTCTTAAGTTTTCTGGTCATCCAGTATAATTAGTGTAAACTTTTTCCATGCCAATCTTATTTTAAGAACAAGCAGACTTTTTTGAATGACTTTTTGAAAAAATTGAAAATATATTTTTTTAATAGTATAGTTAAGTCCATCCGTGGACACACTGTATAACATAACTATGGACCTAGCGCGACTTACATCCCACACATTTCCTTTTTATAGTCGGCAGCGAAAATAGCACAGACTAACGAGTACAGACAATTCCTCAGCGACGTGTCAAAAGGACACTCGCTTTTTAGCAAAATATCTTCTAAAGACATGAATAATGCGCATTTTATTTGATTTTACGTTAATCTACATAGCAAAGAGATTATATTAAAACCAAATAGTTATGCTTAAAATACTGTCTATCTTTCTGGAATTTGAAATGGAGACTCGCTTATTTTTGACACATCATATCCGTAAATAAAGAGGCTTCTGTTGCAAAGCTATTTTTATTCTGTGCTAATTGGCACCTACATTAAAACTTGATTCGTTGATGCTCCCATCATTTTTTATTTACTTTTTAAAATGGATAAATAAATAAATAAATAAATACCCTCTTTATTTTCCAAAAAAACGAACACAAAGGTATTATGGAAAACGTCATATTATTATTATACACATTAAAAAATATACATTAAAAATATACATAGGTATACAAACATACACCAAGTGTAACATATTAAAAATACGAATAAAAAAAGAAGAAACCTATCAAAATACATCCTTTATTTTAAGAAACTCACTTAGGCTATACACACTGTGTCTCAACAAATAGGATCTTAAGCGTCGTCGAAAAATATTTATGTCAGGTGAGCCTACAATCTCCAAATTCAATCTGTTGAAAAGTTTAGTACCTAGAAAGATTGGAGATTGACGCCCTATTCGGTAGCGGAAGAAAGGAGTTCGGAGCAAACCCTGGGTTCTCGTATTAAAACTGTGCACGTCAGAGTTAGCCAGAAAATTATCTCTATTTTCAAATATGTAAGAACAAAGTTCAATAATCAGAAGTGAGGGGAGCGTCTGGATGTCAAGCTTCTTGAAAATATCTCTACAGGATTTTCTTGGAGAAGCACCCACAATACATCTTAATATTCTTTTTTGACATATGAAAACATCTTCAACAAAAGAGGAAGATCCCCAAAAACATACGCCATATCTTAACCGTGATTCTATATGGGCATAGTAAACTGACACCAATTGACTAACTGTTAAAACTTCTCTTAGGTTTCTAATTAGATAGCACATGGAATTAAGCTTTGTGACCAAATATTCACAGTGCAGCTTCCAGTTTAGGTTTTCATCTATAATAACACCAAGAAATTTAGTGGATCTAATTCTATCAATGTTAGTACCATTTATACTTAGTTTATAATCTAAATTTGATTTATTATTATAATTGTGAAACGAAATATAATTTGTTTTTGAGCTGTTAATATATAGGGAGTTCAAACTGAACCATCTATACAACGAATCCAAATTAGTGTTTCCTCTAAATTCAAGTTCATTTTTATTTTTTGCCGAAACAACTATGGAAGAATCATCCGCATATAATGAAAAACTGCAGTCAAGCTGTAATCCAACGTCATTTATGTACAAGATAAACAGTACAGGGCCCAAAATGGATCCTTGGGGCACTCCAACTGTCGTTGCCAGGCGCTCGGAAACCGAAGTACGCGTTACACCATCACTTGAAATGTCAATTGAGACATACTGAGTTCTGTCAAGCAAGTAGCTTCGCAGCCAATTCAAGGCCCCTCCTCTAACTCCATATGTCTCAGCCTTAAACAAAAGCCGCCCGTGATCCACACAGTCAAATGCCTTGCTGAGGTCGCAGAAGACCCCAGCAGGGCATTCACCCTCCTCCACATGTTGCACTACCTTTTCCAAGAAACAGTGAATTGCATCACTTGTAGAACACTTTGAGCGAAAACCGAATTGGTTTTTAATGAAGATATTGTTCCTATTTAGAAATGATTCGAGTCGGCTGAGGTAACAATATTCAAAGATTTTCGAAAAAATTGGAGACAGTGCTATTGGGCGATAGTTTTCAAGAGCATTCTGGTCACCTTTTTTATGTAAAGGTATGATCTTACTCATCTTTAGCCGATTAGGAAACACCCCATCCACAAATGACCTATTAACAAGGTAGACTAGAGGCTTGGTTAAAATGGTTACACTTCTTTACGAGAAACGCCGACACCCCGTCAAATCCCGACGAATGTTTGGATTTTAGTTTTCCACTTATCAACGAAACAAATTCCTCCTCCACGAAAGGAAACAAAAATATACTACTATCATTGGGAGAAACGTTGTTGCTGATACAATTAATTTTAGGAATTTTGTCGATGATATTCTTTACAGAGTCCCTAAAGAACTCATTGAAACTACTTGCAATTTTTACTGGATCTTCAATGGAACGACCCTCAACATTAATACTAATGTTGTTATTAACTGATTTATACTTATTATTCATTACGTTAACAGTGTTCCACATACACTTAATTGAATCCTCTGTAGAGGAGATGCTACGCTGATAGTAGGATCTTTTTTTATTCTTCACAAGGAGAGAGTGTTCCCGTTTACGTTCTAGGTAAAGGGGTTTCAACTCCGGAAACTGTTTGCTAAGATTAAAAAGGCTCTTTAAATCGTCACTAGATAATTTAACATCCTGATCTACCCAAAGTTTGCCCTGTCTTTTGTAAAACTTTTTGTAGGGAAAGTTCTCATTAAAATGAAACATAAAGACACTGTAAAAAACATTGAATGAATCGTTCAAGGTATCTTGAGAGTACACAGTGGCCCAGCTCTCAGACATCAGGGCAGCCTTAAAACGTTCTAGATTATTTCTACTAAAGTCTCGTTTATAGTGGGCAAAACCTTTGCACACCTTTTTACACTTAACTGTTAGTAAAACAGCACTATGGTCCGAGAAATGAACATCTATGACACTACTTAGCAAGTTTTCAGTGTTTGAAAACACATAGTCTAAAATATAACCCCGGCGTGTCCCTTCACCAAGAATCGTTTCCATATTAAAACCAGATAAAACACCCGCCAACAAGTTGTAATTCAATCTATCCCTTACGGGGTCAACGTTAAAATCACCGCACAAATATATATCTACATTAGGTTTATATAACAGTTCTAAAACTTCGGTTAGTTTATCACAGAATAACTTAAAACTAGTATCAATTGGTGATCTATAACACGCCAAAATAATTATTTCTTTTTTCTCTATCTTTTTTGCATGCAATGCCACAGATCTCGAATTCTTTTTCTAAACAGAATTGATCTAACGGAATTGGTCTCGCGCTAATCTCAGTGCTACACCATATTCCAACCCCTCCATGTTTAAAGCTGTTTCTGCAAAAAGCTGAAACTTTGTAAAAATTTGGAAAATAAAAAGTGTCAACACTCGAGCTCGAGCACCAAGTTTCCGTCAGACAGATAAATTGTATATTACTAGAACTAATAAAATCACTGGTAATAAAATCCACTTTTCTGTTTGTTAGGCCTTGACAATTTAACAGAAGGAGATCATAAGTTTTATTTCTACCTATTAAGTTGCTTGTGACGGCAGCACCCTCCTCTGAAAAAACGTTGAGACGTAAGCACCAGTGGGCCACTTATTAGGATCCATAGCAGTTTCGTAATTGCTTTGATTGATAATAATCTTGAAAGATGCATACGAGTCCGGGTGCCTCGAATTTAACTTTTCAGACTTTACCTCGGGAAAATGTACTTTAAGAATAGTCACTAAATCTTCACATTTAGTTACGGGTTCCAGTCTTGACACAAATATGTAAGCCTTTTTGGGATTAGCCTTAACAGTAAGAAGGTCAAGTGCTTGTCCTACAAAACCAGCTGTTTGCTTCTTTGTGGTTTTCTTTTTTCGATTTACTGTTTGCCAGTTAGTCGCCTCGTTCCCAATTTCTGTTTTCTGGTCACTGTGTATGCTGCCTGCGCTGCCGCGAGCATTATTTGCACTTTTTGCGGATACAGGCGATACCGCCTTGATACGAGGTTCCGCAGTGATTGAAATTGCAGGTTTATTCGCTCCTTGGTATACAGGTTTCTTCCTGTGTGTTAATGTTGTGTCGGCTGTGTTTACAGTGTTTGATATCTTCACATTTTTGGCAATAGTGTTTTTAGTTTCCGTTGTTGTTTTCATGTTTAGTACATCTACTGTTTCTGCAGATGGCAGTAAAGTTTTATTTACATTTTGTTGAAGAAATTCTTCAATTTTCTTTACAGTCTCATATAGCGAGATCTGTTGTTTAAGAGACAATACCAGATCTTCTAGATGTTTAATTGTTGCATCTTTTTGCTTCAACAAGTCTTTCAATTGCATTACCTCAATTCTCTGCGTACTATCCGTCGCCGAACCGAAAGATAGGTCAAGGTCATCTTCTGTCGCTGTTTGCTGTCCATCACAGCAATTTATTAGTTCATTTTCGTATTTCACTATGTGTTTAAGATATTTTACACAACCCTGATGAGTTAAGGCACCACACTTTATGCACTTAATATATTAAAAAATATATGATTTTTCTTTATTAAAACGAGCCGTAGACAGAATTTGTTATAGCTCCCTGTAAGATACGCCACTGGCTTTAACAAAATATTGGCTAAAGCATAATGGTGTAGAGTAAACATATTATTTTATTTGATTTGTGACTTTTGGAAAACGAAAATAGGTGTAACGTATTTGTCAGAAGATAAGGATAAGATGGTAACATAATTTAGAAGCTTTATGAAGAGATTAATCTGAATGAACCCATATGCCATGTACAGGGTGTCCCATTTTGGGTGTTTTTCGCAAAAATCTCGGTTATTATTAAAGCTAGAGGGTTGCGGTTTTCACGTCACTGTACTACTTTCTTGAGAGGAATTTGGTGGGCCAATCAGATTTTAGATAAGTTTTATAGTTTCCGCGCATTGGCGCAGGACTGAAATTTTAGATTTTTTGGAAACCTCTCTCCTGGCTACAACTTATAATCGACAAATTTAATCAACTATTTTTATAGATTTTTTGGCGTAAAATCGCATGGAATAATTAGTTTTTTGGTAGCGTTAATAGTTTTTGAGATATGAAACTACGGTTTCCATTTAAAAAAATATAACTTTGGTTCATATCTCAAAAACTATTAACGCTACCAAAAAACTAATTATTCCATTCGATTCTACGCCAAAAAATCTATAAAAATAGTTGATTAAATTTGTCGATAAGTTGAGAGGTTTCCAAAAAATCGAAAATTTCAGTCCTGCGCCAATGCGCGGAAACTATAAAACTTATCTAAAATCTGATTGGTCCACCCAATTCCTCTCAAAAGAGTAGTACAGTGACGTGAAAACCGCAACCCTCTAGCTTTAATAATACCGAGATTTTTGAGAAAAATACCCAAAACACCCAAAATGGGACACCCTGTACATGTAGACTTGTAAAAGTGTGGATAAAAAATCACTTGAATGTCACTTCCAGTTGAGCCGGTAGTGATATGTCTTTGTGTTCCAGCTAATTTTTTTTTCAAGGAGTAAGGAATTGAATGACATCAAGAAAAAAACAGTTGAATTTTAAACAATTTAGTTATTGCAGTTTTTCATTATAATTATTATATTAATTGATTATCTCAAACGTTTCATCTTCATCAGATTTGTCTGAGGAAGATTATGAAAATTAAGAATAAAGTATTTTTGTAATGTTCGACTGGGTTGGTATTTTTTTTTATTTTTGAATTAATAAAGCCAGTTTAACCATTTACATTTGTGGAACAATTATTGACTAACAAAATTATGTTGTCTAAAACCAGCATACCGAATTCTAGTTTAAATTTTCCAGAATAATTATAATTTTTATAAATTTTCCCAAAATAATTATAATTCTCATCTCTAACAAAGTATAATTTATAGTAGCCATTCTTAACTCATTTTTCAATACTTTCTGTCCGCTATCCCTTGAAAAATTTCCCGTCAACGTAAAGTTGAATTTATAGCAACTTTAAACGTAATTCTGTGATATTCTCAGTTGAGAATTTCTTCTAAAATCAAATGGAAATGTTCCAGTTCTAATTTGCCACCGAACTATGTTTGAATCGTTGATTGAAGAAGGGCGGTTTGAATATAGTTCGGTGTAATTAGCTTAATCTTTTCTGCAGTTTTCTATACCGCATCTTTCTTTGGGGTCAAGAGAATAATTTGGTTTTGTCTGGAGATTTCGCGATTGATTTCGAACAATATCGTCTTCAGATGAGCTACTGTTTTAATAGAATCTACAAGAAACGTTGGACCAAACCAAACACTTTCTAGAAGAAAATTAAACTTGAGAAAACCGTTGATTGTGGATTCCTTCCTCCATCGAGGAGAAAACCTACATTCACCAAAGTTTACAGAATAAAATAGTCTGTAAACTTTGCCTTCACTCATAGCCCACAGGTGAGGGTCTATCTATAGCGTTGTCCACAGTCACTATGCCATTTTTTATAATCTACAAACCTACTGAACAAGATATCTGGAAACAGGTTCTTGATTTGTTTTGTACCATTATTTTTTTCATAATAGGCAAAATATGATAAAATAATAGACAAACATAACATAACCTTTATCAACAAAAATTGTTGTTTTTTTATTCAACTTATTGGATTCGGCGATTCGGCAGCTAAAGACCATTATCCATGCTCGTCCCACAACAAATCAGGACCTTCATTTTTTGGTCGGGGATGAAACCACAAAATATATAGGTTAGGATAAATTCCATAAAACGTCAACGTTGTAGGTTTAGCATGAAGTTTGTGGCAAAACGCTTGCCAGAAAACTTGTCAAAGGTTTAGGTTAATGATCCAGATAACTTTCAAAATCGATAAATATATTTAGAATAGATCCTTTACCAATATTATTAATATTTGACTTTCGACTCAATCAACGCTTCCGAATCAGTGAACTCTATGTAGTTCACTGTTCCGAATAAATTATACATATCCAAATTTCATAAAACATCAACCTCTAGGTTAGGCGTGAAAATGACGTAAGGCGCTGGGGGGTTCTGAATCAGAACCCTCTGATCCAGATATTTTTTCTATAACTATATCCACGATAGACTTACCCACGGTATGTCAGTAACGAATAAGAAAACAAGGCAAATCTGCGCATCTACGTCAGTTGCGAGTCACGAATTCAAAATGCGGTTGTGTTTTACGATTTTTTATAGTTTACAGTTTAATGTGTCAAGAAAAAAGTGTAAACAACTGCCAGTCCAGCTCGACAGTGCTTTAAAATAGACCAGAAATGCCGGGATGTGCAGTTAGCGTTTGTCCAAATAATAACAGAAACAGTAAGGGAACGGAAATTAAGTACTATATATTTCCCAAGGACAATAATCTTGCCAAAAAATCGATTGCTGCATGCCGCAGACAAGACATATGGAGCAATTTAAATTCTGACTCGCAACTGACGCGTCACAAGATGCGCAATGACATAGGTACCGTGGGTAAGTTTATCGTGACTATATCAATACAAATACGGAAAAGCAAATTACAAGAACAACTCAAGTGATTTTATTAAGAAAATAATAATACTTAGGTATTTCAACAATCTCAAAAAATGTTTTTGTGCTTTTACACATAAACGCATCTATTGTATAAGATATAAGCCTGATTATTATTAGATCTTATAATCTAAGCATTATACTTTCAAATATTCAGGAGTATCTACATACACTGGAACACAAGATAATACATTTCTTCCTCTATTTCTTAGCCTTAAGCTTAGCGGCCAATTGCTTGAAAGCTTTGAGGCCCTCACCGTTGATTTCTTCGTATGCGGGAATGGCCGTTTTCACTTTAGCAAACCATTTCTGGACATTCTTGTAGGCCGAAAGATTGTATTCGACAGCTTCTAGTGTCGATATGGTCGCGGCAAGGCTGAAGTCGGCAAGGGTTAGTTTGTCGCCAGCGGCAAATTCGGATTTGGCGAGGAATCCGTCGAAGAACTGGACAGCGTTGTCGAGTTTCTTTTGTTTTTCTGGATCGTGCGGGGCACCGGCAAATATAACAGGATACTGGAAAAAAGTCATAACAATACAGGAATTGTTTACTGGAGTTAATTAAGTTATTAATTTAAAAGAAATGTCTCTCATTTTTTATTTGTTTTTCATCAAGAAAACTACACCCAAGCAGCATTAAAGTTGCGGTAACTGAGATGGGAACTTTGAATAAGTAGTTATTACGTAATTATTACTCTCGTTATTACTTAAAAATCGACTTATTAGTTTTTATTACTTATATTGAGAAAGTATGAGTAATTACGTAGTAATTATTACTACAAGTTGGAACTTTATGGTTTCAGTACTTCTAAGTAGTTTTTGAAGAATCTGGAACGGAATTGTTACTATGCAAAATTACGTTAAAATCACGTTAACTCTAAAGTTATATTCAATGGTCACATTTACTTTGGTGCGTTAATTGTTTATCACTTTAAAGTTTTCATTACTTTATGGTAACGGTGAAAGTAACTTCTACATCTTAGCGACTTTAGAAATACCTCCAAAGTTACGGAACTATATAGTCATATTTAAAATGAAATTAACTTTCCCGCTACTCCAGAAAACTACTGTATGGTAAGTTTTACTTCTCACTCCATTTTAAAATTACTAGAAAGTTCCAATTACTACCAAAAAAATACTTAAAAGTAACTGTCACTTCTGTAGGGACCAAAATGGAAACTACATTTAGTTCCTTACAATCGTTTGAAGGATTCGGTAGTTTTTGCGAAGTGATGAAAATGTCAGCCATTAGAAAGAAGAAAAATTATAGACACACATTCACATTTTATAGAAAATTAAAGCAGCAGTTGGATGAAACGAATCGAAACACGAGCACTTGTCTTCAATACAAAATCACAAAACGCTTCTCTTGAGTGGCTACAATTTTAGATATCAACATTTCGAATTGTAGCACGAAACACACACCGGCTGAAAACAACACTCACATATAAAAATTATAGGTTAAAGTTCCAAATGGAACCTAGTAGTAGCATTCGGAACTTAAACGAGGCTTCTGGAACTTTGAAGTTCTCTTGTAGTAATTGGGACTTTAGAGTTTAAAATATCTAAAACTAATTTTCGTCTCAAAGGTAGAAATTACTTTAAAGTGAAAAAAGTCTAGTTGCCATTACGTGGCAAAGCCTTCAAACACCCATTTTAAGGTAAATAATACTTAGAAGTAATTACTGAAAATTACGCCATATTTTCTTATAAAATGGTACTGAAATAGTTATTTCTTCAAAACTGTCCCAAAAAGGAGAAAATTGAGCAAAAATGAACTCGTATAACTTATAGAAATATTAAAAAAGCATTTTTCAGCATTTTTAGGTAATTTCGCACATTTTCGTAATTTATCCTCCCGATAAAAAAATGTTAAACATGCATTTTGAGAGGGCGCGTTGTTACTTTTCAATCTATCAACGTCATATTTGACAGAAAATTTTCAATCGTTTTAGTTTCTTGAATCTAGCAACGAGAAATAAATCAGCAAATTAATACCTTTCTTATACCTACCATTATTCATAGATATAAGTTAAAAATAAATATTAGGTACTTCCATTTTCCACGGTTATTGAAAAATGACGGAAGATGCTGGGCTAGAATACTTTTTAATTATTTAGACAAAGACAAAGCGAGGACGCGAATGTAAAGAAGCAAACATATCCAACAAAGTAGCGGTGACCACGCTGCTACGTCTCCACCACGTTGCCGGAACGTAAGCGCGTCGTAGCGGTGTAAGTTGCTAGGTGGTCGCCGTTACGTATCTATTACCCTCAAAATGTTCCCCATTTTGGTCGCAGGGACGTAATAGGAACGTAGTAATTACGTTCCTATCAGTAGTAATCACAACTTTAAAGTTGCAAACAAAAGTCGCCAGAACGTAACGGCGACTAAAAATGCTGCTTGGGCACTTACATAAGTTTCACCAAAGGCAGCGTACAAAGTTCCCATATCAAAGTACAATCTCTGGTCCACCACTGCCCTTTTCTTTGGATCTTTCGGGTACAGAGAATCGTCCTTTCCATAAGCATTTTGAAGATAAACAATTATCGCCCTGCTTTCCCACAGGGGGAATCCGTTGTCTACTAGTGTGGGAATTGTGTGTTGCGGGTTGATCTGCAAAGCGCGATATAATCTTAAAATGCCTTATAAGTGCGGATATGTATAACTTACAGCCAAAAATTCAGGGGTCAGGTGTTCGCCTTTCATTAGATCTGTGAGTTTGAGGTTAAGATCTACGCCAATGGCTTTGGCTGCCAATAGGACGGACCTGCACGGGGCGCTGCCTGGGAGGTAGTACAAGTCGATACCCATTCTGTGTTTTCTGACAAATAAAATCAAGGAAAAAATATTAGAAACTTAAAGTAGTTTGCTAGAATATTTGTTTTTCGGTTTGGTTTTCACAAGTTATTTTTATAGTTTTAATAAAACTAGGTAAAGGTAGTGTAGTGGTATATTGGGATTGGGAAAGGGGCACTTATAATAATAATTATTAAAAAAGACAAGGTGGGTAGGTATATCTATTTGCCTTGGGTAAATTAAAAAAATAATTGGCCGCTAACATGAAATGAATACATTCTTTCCACAATTGTCGTATTATGTACGTAGGTATACTATTATATTACAAATTATTAAGTGGCCTTGCTCCAAATAGGAAACAAATTTAGGTAGGAAATTATCATTAATCATTTTTTGAAAGGTTACTAATACACTTACAGGTGTATTATTATGGACGACGATGGGCATATCCGTGAATGAGGCAGAACAATAGTAGAATACAGTGTGTGTAACATATTATATATTATGAGACAGACTTCGAACAGCAACGTCAACGTCAAGGTTTATAAATTGTGGGCTTATACTCTTATACATGGATAATAAATGACGGTAGGTGTAGGTACCTATACTTATTACTTATTACAAAATCATAAGTACTGGTCTGGCAAACTGCGGTAACTCTAAAAAAGTGTCGTCTGGCATCTGGTGGACCATGAGTGAGAATATATAGCCATAAGAAATCAAGAAGTACAAGAGGAAGAAGACGAATAAGTAGGTATAATACGCATAAAGGTGACCTTCATAATTTTATTTCTTGTACTTATTTGATTTCTTGTCGGGGCTATATTCTTCCACATTGTATTTTATACCTACCTCTCCTACCAGACGAAACCATTGAGTTGCCAGTAGAGTAGGTACCTAACCTTAGATTTTTCTGTTTCCACAAATTGAAAACTTTGATCAAATTTTTCGGTAGTGAGTTTAAAATACTGCAAAGTCTGTATGAAACACTTTAAAAACTTATAAATCTACCTATTATAAGATATTTTCGAATTTTTCATCAATTTCATACTTCAAGTTAGGTACCTACCTGGTATCAAGAACGTTAAACCAGACTTTAACGTTCTTGACCTGGTATCACAAAATATATAGGCTGGTATCTAACCTACATTTTTTATGACATCACAAAACAATAAAACATAAAAAATCGTGTAATTAAGGAAAAAAGAATTAATTACAGGGACTATAGATTAGCGTTTACACAGTCCTTAAGAATTACATAATATTATACAATAGTATAATTATTAAATACTCTTCTAAATTCCTTCCATGGAACAATTTAAAATTTAACCAATGACACAGAACTGCTATATATATAGGTCTGTGCCAATGAGAATATGACCTCATAAGTACTCCGGCCTAGGGCCTCGAAGCATCTGTTTAAAAATTAATACTTTCACGCCATTTTCACACTGAAGGTTTTTTCGATCCAAGATGGCCATGACTAGTGGACGATTGTAATCTCTTGATTCTCTTTTTCCCGTCCCCGGGAAAAAAGAAAATCAAGAGGGTGGGGCGACTTGTTCTTGTAAATCTGCGATGAGATACCTATAGTATCGATGGATTTGCAAAAGTGAAAAGGGAAGTATCCACATCGATACAGTGATTTTATAGAAAAAAAAAGATTGAAACAATATTGTATCAGAGCATATAAAAGTATATGCTCTGATTGTATCATGATCATGAACAAGATATTAGCTTCGTTCCAACAATAGTTCGGAACCAGTTCTTGAGAACCGGTTCAGAATTGCAGTTGGAACCACCACTAGAGCATATAAAACAACCAGCAGTATATATTTTGTATTTCTTCCCATGGCGGGAAAATTCTGCGCAGCCGCCATTTGGGAATAGATTCTGTCAAGTGGATGCAGTGTCGGGGCGATTGGGCAGTTCTTTTTTGGCTCTATGAGAGATATTACAGTGCCGTGGAGTGTGCTTTTTAGTAAATTGTGCTTTGTGCTAGTATCTTGAAATCAAGAATCCCAGGAAGGAGTCAAAGCTCTATGTGTATTAAAATTCCAAACTAATTTCTCCTGCTTGTGCTTCACATATACTTTACTAATACTACTCTGTATTTCTGAATTGATTTTCCCGAATACACCTCTGACTTCTATTCCCCCAATATGGCGACAAGGTCATTGAATTTGAGAATGATTTCTCAAGATTAAGTTGTACTGCTGGTTGTTATACAGGGTGTCCAACTTTAAAACTGTACAAATCCATAAAATCTTCATTTTTGGAGATAATCGCCTAAACTTTTTTTTGTTTGAAAGGCCTTCAAAAACCGATTATTTCAACCTTCCTACCATTTTCAAAATGCAAATCCAGGGCCGGCTGCGATTTTTTTTATACCCCCGATTTTCACGAAAACCATTTAGCAATTTCTTTATTTAAAATCTGACTCCACAGCGTTAATCAGAACACCCCAAAACCACCATATACCAAATTTGAACAAAAAATATACAGGGAGTTCGATTCTGCGGGGTGTCAAAGTTGAGCAAAATAGGAATTTTAAAGCCATCTGGCGAGTCCAGTGTGCCATGGAATCCCTTCAAAACAGTTGAATGGTCAACACATGGTTACATTTGCGTAGATAATTATAAAGAATATAAAGTTATCAAAGTTGGCCAAGTAATATATTATCTGTCAACTAAAACATCGGTTATTTTCCCTTCCATTATTTTATTCTACTCTCAATGTTTGTATATTGGCGATTGTTAGGTAAAAAACACATTCACAGCCTATCCTATGTTGACATTGTTGACCTATGAAACTGAATGAATGGAGTAGGTATTGCGGTGAATGTGGTATTGTGGTATGGCCTAGGGCTCTCGGCGTTGTGCGTGAAATTGAAAGACCTTAGTTATTAGTCACGCTCAATGAAGTATGAAAGGTTTTTAGTTACAGAAAAACGCCGACAATAACAATAGTAGATCGAATATGAGATATTATAATGTACAAAACTTTTCCTTCCTTATGTCAGACGAGGACTTCCTATAGTAAGGGAGTACCGAATATCAAAGATTTTTGCATTTTTTGAATTTTTATAAATGAACTAAACACACCTATAATTTTCCCGGTGAATTAAATATAAATTTCTTAGGTACGCTCATGCCTCAAATTCGCATTCCTGTGAGAAATCTAAGTAGATATTTATATTCCTTTGCTCTTAAAGTTTCATTGACTTATTATATTACAATACAATTTTATCATTCACTTACCAAAGTATTTCCGAAAACCAACGAAAAAGCGAGCACCCAAAAAAACACCAACCGAACACGTCGACGTCAGACTCAGAAATGCCGGCCGGCTTGGCCTTCTACGATTTTTATTATGCACCGGCCGGCGGCTTGGCCTACTACGATTTTTATTTATCTTGCGGGCCGCGCGTCCGCTTTGGAAGTTGGTTGGTGTTTCAACGATAACTAACGGCGGTCAGTGGCGTATCTATTAAAGACTGAAAGATTATTGATAAGGTTGAAAAAATTACAGTTATTATACGCGGTAGCGGTCTAACCACCAGACAAAATATAAGGCTTTTTAGAGTTATAACAATTGTGCGCTCACTTTGCACTTGCTAGGAAACAGTATACAGGGTGAGTTTTTTCGATGCTCACTATGGGGATCTCAGAAACTAGCAGAGCTAGAACAAAGGTTAAATGGGGAAATAATTGCAGTTTTGAATGCTCAATCTATGCCCCTTCTGGATTTTTAAAAAAGTTCATGGCTCACTAGGTATTTTGAAAAGAGTGATTTTTTGCTATTTAATCAGATCTCTGTAGCTCCGTTATTTCTGATTATACAGAAAAACTGTAAAGACAAAAATTGTAGATAATTTTGGGCTTAATAAGATAATCTTATCCAATTTTTTATGTTGTTTGTGATTTTTGAGATATGACATAAACTTGTTTTTTTTTATGTAAATCATAGTTGGCTGTGGCCTTATAAAGTCGGCATTTTTTTAGCTTTCCAAAAATATAATACTTGGCATAGTTATTATAAAAAATAAAAGAGCTATGGCTAATTTTCTGATTTTTTTTTAAATTTTCACATAGTCAGCCATGGAATATTTTCATAATTACGTTCTATTTTATAATTAGACATACTTCAAACTTTCTAATATTTTGTTTGTAGCTTTTAACAAAATGTAACAAAATAAAAAAAAATCAAAAAACTCAAATTCAAATTATTATTATTTTAAAAGGACACTTTTTGAAATAAAGAAGGTGTTTAAACAATCCACCATTATTATTTATGCAAATATTGCATCTTTTTAAAACTGAATGTTTTGCCTTTCTTAAAGAGCACCTGTCAATACTGGCAATTGCTTCTAAAACAGCTGTTCTTAATTCAACAATTATTGTCTTATACTTTATTTTGTACTGTTCCCCACAAAAAGAAATCCAAAACAGACAAATCGGGGGATCGGGGCTGCCAGGAAATAGGTCTATTTCTCCCTATCCAACTATTTGGATAGAGCTGATCTAGGTAATTTCTTACGGGCAAATAATTATGTGGTGGAGCTTCATAATGATAATTTTTGTTTTATTTTGTTACATTTTGTTACCAGCTAAAAATAAAATATTTGAAAGTTTGAAGTATATCTTATTATAAAATAGAACGATATTCCATGGCTGACTATGTGAAATTTAAAAAAAAAATCAGAAAATTAGCCATAGCTATTTTATTTTTTAAAATAACTATGCCGAGTATTATATTTTTGGAAAGCTCAAAAAATGGCCGATTTGATAAGGCCACAGCCAACTATGATTTACATTTAGAAAACACAAGTTATGTCATACCTCAAAAATCACAAACAACATAAAAAATTGGATCGGATTATCTTATTAAGCCCAAAATTATCTACAATTTTTGTCTCTACAGTTTTTCTGTATAATCAGAAATAACGGAGCTACAGGGATCTGATGAAATAGCAAAAAATCACTCTCTTCAAAATATCTAGTGAGCCATGAACTTTTTTAAAAATCCAGAAGGGGCATTAGATTGAGCATTCAAAACTGCAATTCTTTCCCCATTTAACCTTTGTTCTAGCTCTGCTAGTTTCCGAGAGCCCCATAGTGGGCATCGAAAAAAACTCACCATGTATATAGAGTATAGCTTCAAGTGCCCCTTCAAATGTGCACCCACAGAAATAAAAAATTGCTACTTTTTATATTACATTATTACATATTATTATGATCAAATAAAGTTAAAAAGTTATGAAAAATGAAAAATTTTGGGACCGCCAATGGCCAATATATAAATATATACATTACTGGTAGGTATATAGCAATGACACGACAAAACACAAAGTAAATGAGTTAATTATTGAATGAGCTGTAGAGATAACCAAAACAAAAATGCATTAGAAATTTAAATATATTATGAGAAACCTAGGTACGGGATTTGAATAATTTCTACTCCTCTACCAATATGATAATGGCTGCCTTGGACTTGGAATATTTAATGTTTTGTCAGGTGCATCAATATCAATATATACGAGGTTTTAGAAAATTTAATTTTTTATAAAAGTATTATTTTATATTTTTGAAAGCACAAAAAAGTTTAAAATCTATTGAGTTCCGAAGTTATATGGTTTACCTCGTCATCTACAGTGTGTACACGGATTTATAAGGTAGGGTGTAATAAAGTGCAATAAATAACAAAAACATTTCGAGTTGAAATTATTTAGCTTCCACATCAGTAAAGTGCACTGTTTGTAGGTTTTACGACAAAATGTTATTAAAGAAACTTGTTCACAATGAAAAACTGAGTAGGTTTGCGAAATTTCGAAAGTCTAGGCCTATTTGTTTTTTTTTTGGAATTTCAAACTGTACAGGGTGGTCAGATAAGAATGCAAAGTGCTGTATCTCGGAAACTATTCGTCGTAGAGACTTGCGGTAAAAATTTTTTAGAATAAAGCGGCCAAGAGAAAAACCTGGAAATTATTTTCAGATTTCCAAGATAGTCACCAGGGGGCGTAGCCGCCATCTTAAACTTTTAAAGTGATTTTTCACTGAATAATTTTATCATTTTTTAATTATAAAAGTATACTTAGTTCAAAAAATTAAAAAAAAAAAACGTGTAGGGGCATAATAATCAATGCATTTAATATGCAAGTGCAAGGTAGGCCAAAATACGAAGGGTAGGCCATGGAGGAAAAACAAATGCCCAAAATCAACTTGTCGGCATTGGAGCTGCTGTAATGTCCACGCATCACCGGCTCCAACAATGCATTGACTGTGATGGAAGACAGTTCGAGCATTTAAGGAAGCATTGGTTTTATAAAAAAAAACATTTTCAGTTAGGAATAGGATTTTAATAGTTGTTGACAAGTTGATTTTAGGCATTTGTTTTTCCTCCATGGCCTTCATCATATACCTAATGTATAATAATACCTATAGGTACTACGTTTTAGACATTATGGAGTTTCACTATATTACTCTCTTGTTTAAAATAAATATTTTTTTGTTATTACATCGATCATCTATCTTTATCACGAGATCCACAAATTCGAGTTAAATAAATTTAGTATAAAATTTGAAAACGGAATTTTTCAAAAACGGAAAAAGATAATGCCACAAAGTTTAATATCATTTTAATTGCCTTGATGAGCAGATTTCAAAAATGCAAAAATATATAGGGTGTTCCATTTTAAAAAACATAAGTTATGTCTGCCACGGCTTTCTAGAACACACTGTACACGGTCCAATAGCGTCACAAAAAACTTTGTATTAGTATCTAAAACTTTTGTAAAAAACTTTTTTTTCTAACCTCAAAATCGAGCAAGTTAAGGGGGGTGTCAATTTGTAATGAATTATAAATTAATGAATTATAATAGACTTACGAGTGACTATACATATATTTTTTACATTTGCATAACAAACATAATATTATATGACAAGAGACAAACCATGACAATGCATGAACGGCCGAAACTTATTTGTACGTTGTAAATGCGTCATACACATAAGTAGGTATATGTTATAATTATGTAACCTTAACGCAATAACATATTAACAATAAATTTCTAAAGAAGATAAGCCAATGAAAAGAAAACAACCATCTAGATACAAGCAAACTAAAAATTAATAATTATCACGGAATGCCCTGCTATTGTATTTTACCTACTTGCCTGTGGAAAAACTGTTGTTAGTTCATATTGTGTGACTCATTCCGCAAAACTTAGAGATACAACCTTGAGCTGTGTATCGACCAACTATTTCCCTTTTAAAAATCTGCTACATCATTCTTTGTTATAAAATGTATTCCAAAATAACATAGGCGTAGTTACATATGGCAAAATTTTTTCGGTAACGATCGAAACAAAAAAGTTACAAGCCAAAGAAGTTTCGGCAATTTTCAGGTTTTTAAAGAATTTCTCGGAAAGTAGGTACCTAAGCCATGATTCTCGAATGTGTTTCTACACAAAGTTAGCCCAACAAAAATGCTTTTTTTAACAAAGTTCTCCGGAAAATGCGTAGGTATATGCATTTGTCAAGATATTCTCGAGTGGTTGGTTCTCCATCAATAGACACCCTTTATACCTATATCCTTCTTATCAACGTTATGCCACCTACCTACGCCCAAGAAAATGAAATGTAAGGCAAAAAGAACACCTTCTACTTCCTATATTACCGCATAATATAAAGTAGGTGTATACCTGGGCTACCCATACTTAGCTACATCGTAATTACATTTTTTTACATAATAATAATAATAATAATAATAATAATGTTTATTTCATAGATAATGGGTCAGTTACAAACAATATGATGCTATATAAACATTTGTTTTGTTTGCCACAGAAGCATTTACAAATGCTTGTACGTGGTTTTTGTTTGATTAGATATTTTAGCGTACTAGCGAGAACCATCTATCTAGGTATAAAATAGTGTATAAAAGTCTAAACATCAGCTTTTTACTAAATCTAATATGACATACATGTTAAAACAAGTGGTTAAAATTAATTTAAAATCAAGTAATGTACAAAAAGTAAATGCATATAAAAAAGATTTGGCATAAATATAATATAATATGAAATACTAACAATCTAAAACCAGTTTAAAATTAGGTAAGTATGTATATATCACAGCATTTAGTTTAATTTAAGTTTAATTTACCTGAGGTACTTTAAGTCGACTAAGTCGTTAAATAATTTCCTTCCGCTATTTAAAATCCATGTTTTTAAGGATATCTTAAATCTTTTCGTACTTGGGATCTGTTTTATGTTATCAGGAAGCAAATTATAAATTCTAGGGGCATAATAATTGATTGATCTTTGTCCAATTGTTTTTGATTGTTTGTGGAGATATGTAGGCTTACCTCTTGTTGAGTAGCAATGATTTGTTTGGCTTATACGTATTTTTCCTTTGTAAATATTAGTGAGGAGCTTTAAACAGTACAACTGACGAATATCCAATAACCCACTTTCTGAAAATAATACGTCACTGGAATACGTCCGATTTTTTCGACAAATTGTCTTTAGAAACCATTTTTGTACCGAACTTAAACTTTTTAGATGACACCCAGCCACACTTCCCCAGCCCAAAATTCCATACGTGTAATGGGATTCCACAAGGGAGGAGTACAAGATTTTTAGCTGATTCAGATTCAGAAACTCCCTCAGGTAAGTAAATTTAGGTAGGATACTTCTCGTTTTGTTAATAATATTTTTCACCTGTAGGTCCCACCTTAGGTGGCGGTCGATAATTATCCCCAAATATTTCATGGAAGTGGTTTCGCTAATCTCTAGTTCTGAGTCTACAACTATTGGACCAAAGTTTGGGAGGTGTTTTGAGTAGGAAGCAAAGGGTAAGTATCTAGTTTTATCAGTATTTAAAGTTAGCTTGTTATTTTGAAACCACCTTCTGAAGATTTTCAGATCTTCTTGAACTTCAAGCTTGAGATTATTCCACGTATTGGATCTATAGAAGAGGGCCGTATCGTCAGCGAAACTTATAATTTGTCCTTTCGTTTTTAATTTCATTAAATCATTGATGTATAAGATAAGATAAGATAAGATAAGATAAGATAAGATAAACAGGGCCCAAGGACCGTCCCTTGGGGAACTCCGTACTTTATTGTTTGTGGTTTACTGACGACACCATCAATTATCACGTGCTGCTTTCTATCTGTCAGATAATCTTTAAACAAGTCAAGCACCCGACCTCTGAATCCATATAATTCTAATTTATTTAGAAGTGTTTGATGGCACACTGTGTCAAACGCTTTACTTAAATCTATGAAAACACATAATGATGGATCTCGGTTGTCTAGCGATTTATTTATTTTTGATGTTAACGAAGTTATAGCATCTTCGGTAGATTTATTTTTTCTAAACCCGTATTGGTGTTCAGATAGTATATTAAATTTTTCTAAAAAGTTACAAATCCTATGTTTTATGATTTTTTCAAATATTTTTGAGAAAGCAGACAACAGAGATATCGGTCGATAATTTTCAACTTTGTTTTTAGACCCAGAATTTTTATATAGTGGTGTTACATAATGTAATTGATATTATATTATTATTCCTGGACAGTTTCTAGGATGGTGTGTGCTTCTGCGTGTCAACACAAAAATCCTTATTACTGATTTTGAATTAAAAAGAATAGGTAATTTCAATAATTTGATTAGCATCAGTTTTACGGCATAGGCATGTTGTACTCAGAAGAACCCCTGTTTGGAATCTTGATTCAGTAGTAGTAGAAAATCCTTTTCAAGTTGAAAATTGCATTGCTTACCTATTTTATCAATATAATAGCGCTGAGTGAGGATTCTCTTCACTCAACGAGAGAGAGAAAGACAAAACATCTATATGGCGATTGAAGGCGTTTATCTTTATCCTGGGGCTGTAGTTTAATAAAAGCTTTTAAAAATGATGTGCGGCGAGACGCAATAACCGGTTGTCCCTTCAAAGTTTTAACGAATTCTTTAAACCTGCTTTGGATCCTATCCTGCACTACCAAATAACAGTTATTAGATGGTACCTGTTATGCCCATGGGAATGGATGGTTTATTTTTAGAATAGTCACTATAAACATTGACATTAAGATACCTACTTCAAATAAAATAAAATAACAAAGCGTTAAGGTGGGTTTATACACTTTTATTTAAGAATAAGAATAAGAATAGTAATAAGAATAAGAGTTAAATTTTAAATTTCAATTGGAAGTGTTTATACAGCCGAAATAAGAATAAGAATAGTAATAAGGAATAAGGAGTGACCTTGAAGTTGGTTAACATTTAACTTTATTCTTATGAAAATGCGCATGCTCGCAAGTGTCATCATCGGTCGGACCGTGCAGTATTGCCTTTATTGACAGCTGACATGTGTTATTCCTAATACTATTCCAAAAGTGTATAAACAGCTCTTTTTTGGTTATTACTATTCCTATTCTTATTACTATTACTATTCTTATTCTTATTCTTATATAAAAGTGTATAAACCCACCTTTAATGGTTTGCTAAATCTGTTTTAGAAATTCTGGATACTATTATATTTAATTAGTTAATCACATGTGTCTTTCTTTAGGTTTTAGTTTTAAAGTCATTAATATAGGGAAATATTTTACTAAAATAGTGTACTTTTTAATTATTATTACTTAGCAGAGCAGCATAAATTAACAAGGAAAAAAGGAAATTGATAAGCTATTTAGGACCAGGATAATGTGTACTATATGATTACCTACACACTATTTCAATGTATTATGAGGATAATTATTTAGTTTATAGATTTGCTCTGAGGCAGAATAAAAAATGAAACTGGTTCATATTTGCATTTACAGCATCTTTTATAATTATGGCGGAGGCACTGGGACGACCAGTATAATTATTTAAATCGTATTGTCGCCAGCAAAACCTACAAAATCTTGTTAGGTTTATCTAAAACCACAGAATAAATAGCCCTACGCGCTATTTATAGCTATATATTCTGTGCTAAAACCTATCGTTTTCACGAGGAGCCAAATCAGCAGCAAAATCTTTTAGAGCAGATTTTGTCGCGTTTTCTTCTGTGGGACTGTTTTGTAGCATTCATTGTGTGAGACTAAGATCTTGTAGATTTGGAAGGGAATTAAATTATGTATTTTAGGCACTTTAGCATTTTCCCAGTGTTTATACTCAATACTATTATCACTGATTTTTCACAGCTTTCCAAAATCATCCATTTTCGCGATATAATTAAATTTACTTGAATTCTGTAACACAGTAGTCCATTATATTGTATCTGTAAAACGGTGTAGTTATACACCCTATACAATGTTTCCGAGATAAAAAATGAACAGCATGGGGATCTTGCAAACGGTGAGAGATAGAACACTATTTCTGTGACGCAAGATATAACATGCTGACATGTTAAATTTGTCCCCATTTGAAAAAGCACCCTCCATTTCTAATAATACAAATTATTAAGCAAATGATATAGTGAGAGTTATGACAAATGACAAATGGTTGGTTTCGTTGTTTCAAAGCCTTGTATAGGTGGAGGATTTTTATTTATTTTTTATTATCGTATGTGACTGTTATTAGTCTTTGCCGTCCTTTTTTTTTTCTTCGATTGAAAGATAAGTTGTAAGTTAAATTGTTGACAATATTGATTAATATTTAGACTTCTTATTATTAAATACAGGGCCGCATTAGAAAAAAATGAATGTAATTGTCTTAAAACATTTTATATTTATATAAAAGTGCTTTCAAAATCTGCAAAAAAATAAAGTTGAAGATGGTTTCTCAAAAACGAAATATTGTAGAACAAATCTAAAAACGCCATCTTAAAGCCCGTTAAAAAGTGCAGAAAGGAAGTGTTTTTCTTTTTTCTCTATCTGTGATAACAACTTCAGAAAAAAATAAAAACTAAAACGCAAAATTTTACTTTTACGAAAAAAGATATTAGAAATCTGTTTGTACCATATTATTGACCTTAAACTTACGCAACTTTTTCCCCATTTATCCGTTGTTCTATCTCTCACTACGAAAACTTTAGCAAAATTGAAATTTTTAAACCTCTGTAACTTTTTTATTTCTAGAGGTACACAAAAATGCTTAACATAAAAATTGTTTTAAAGAACAGTCGCAATGCAAGTATTAAATAAGTTTTGAAATATTCGATATGACCTTATTCAATGATAATTACCTATGTGACTTTAATAATGCACAGAAATAAAGCAACGTGACAAAAGGGATTTTATTGTATCTGTAATAGGAAATCTACAATCAATATAATACCACAGAAAATATATTACGAAATCACAGAAAATATACTACGAAAGTATATTTTCTGTGATAATACTACTAAATCAATAAAAAATATCGTTAAACATTAAATTACCTATACTATTTATTTATTTATTTCAAATGCATGATTTGATGGTTTAGAATGTTTACTCTTTTCTTCCTCTAACCATTAATCAAACACAATAATTAGTAATACTATAAGATGAGATGCATGTATGTATACTAGTGTACAGTGTAGGTAAGCCGTAGATAGATAAGTATAAGAAAATATATATATTACTCCAAAATTCAACATTTATTTATTTACTTTGCTTTTGTAAAAATTGCCATACTGTGTTGCTCCCAATTGGTTCTCGCTATACCCATAACTAGACATTGCGTCCTTGCAACGTTGATACCACTTCCATAAATTGGTGTAAGATTCCAAATCCATCGCACCAGTAGCCTAAAATACCCTTAAAATGTAGCCATTAAAAAGACAAAAATAACAGTGGTTACATCAATAGTTGAAACAACTGCTACGGCAGAAAAGTCAGCAACTGTCAGATCAGCGCCTGCTATCCAACCATGGCCTTCTAGATAGTTGTCTAGGACCTGGAGGCTTTCTTCCAGTTTCTTCTTGTTGTCCTCGTTTGGTGGTTGATCTGCCATTACCACAGGAGCCTGGAAGGGAACAGTATAGCGATTCAGTACAAAATGACAATGCCTTAGTCATTCTTACATATAGGTACTTACGAAAAACGCGCCAAAGTTTTGGAAAAGATTTGTGGCAACAAAAAAAGTTCTTTGAGTTACAATAGCTCCTCTTTTGGGATCTCTCGGGTAAAGGGTGTCATCTTTGGCATATTGGTCGACCAAATATTTCATAATAGCATTGCTAAAATAATTGAAAATAAATAATCGTTCTTTAAATACTGCCCATTTTGAACATCACCTGTCATATACCACGAAACCATTGTCACTTATAACTGGTATAGTGTGAAGAGGGTTGAGCTGAAAATATTATAATGTAACAAAAGTGATTTGGAAGAAGAAGGTACCTATAAAAAAATTACCAATACCTTCAAAAATTCAGGTTTGTGTTGCTCGCCAGCTGGAATATTGACAATTTTTATGTTTGTTTTCAGTCCAACAGCTTTAGCAAGCATGTAAGCTGCCCTTGACGGGGGGCTCATGGTGAAATAGTAGAGGTCTATAGTGTGAGTCATCACTGCAGGTTTGACGGTGCTAAACATAAAAAATAGTAAATTAAAATACCTTTAATAATTTTACATAGAACTTATAAGCACATACATACATGGAAAGCGGTCAGAACTACCTACTACCTTACTCCAAAATTTAGAGTCTAAATAAATTGGGTAGACAGACAGAAAATGACAGAACACACAACAAAACACTATACACTATAGGTTGTAAATACGCAAAGCACACCTATTTAAAAAAATGTCAGTTGCAGTTAAACGCCAATGTATCTACAGTGTGAGCGAAACTTGACGTCCCAGGCCAACAGCGGGAAAACGAAAACCCAAAATAAAATTTCCAAAAGGGGTTCTTAAATGGGACATACTAAGGTCCAATTATGACCGAAAATTACCATATTTTCCCTATATATTGAAAGTCCTTATCATTCTCAACAACTTTGTAGAAAAAGATTTTCTGTGACTTTTATTGTTCAAAAGCTACAGGGTCGATATGTAAAGAGACATGGATTTTTTTCTAATCATTTTCCGAAATAGGTATAGGTAGTTCTGGAAACAATTGATAGTCAGAAATTATTTAAGAGTGTGTTAGGGTGCCTTGCGCATCCTTAAATTTATTCAACTGGAATATTTCTTTTTTTTTGTAACACACAATAATAGCAAACAAGTTAGTAAAAAGCACAATTCAAAAATTTAGAAAATATTCCAGATGAATAAATTTAAGGGTGCGCAAGACACACAATCTTAAATAATTTCTGACTATCAATTGTTTCCATGGTTAGCTATATTTCCGAAAATGATCCATGTTTTTTTACATATTTGACAATGCAGCTTTTGAACAATAAAAGATACAGATAATCGTTTCTTAGAAAAGTTGTGGAGAATATTACGAACTTTCAATATATAGGGAAAAATGGTATGTTTCTGAGAAAATAATATCAATGACGTCACGGCGGCCATTTTCGAAAACATCAAAAAAAGATAATTTTCGGTCATAATTGGACCTTAGTATGTCCCATTAGAACCCCCTTTTCGACATTTTATTTTGAGTTTTCGTGTTCCCGCTGTAGGCCTGGGACCTAGAATTTTTAGCTCACCTGTACAAATGACTTTCAATTCTGATGAAGTTTCCAAATAATAAAATTGTAGGTACACAAAAAAATTAAAATACACTCTAAAAAACAACACGCTATGCTATGCGAAACACCCTGTATCAAATCGTTCACTATTCCATAATATAAGGCGACATACTTGCAATTTACTACAAAAAAATTTTTGTATCTCAAGAAAAAACATTAAAGTGCGTTTATTATTATTTTTTCTGAATAGATAATCAAAAATTTCTAATTTCTGCTTACCTGTTGTCCATAGGAACAACACCCTCGTTTTCCAAGCAGTTCCCCAGGATTGCAAAAAAAATCAGCACACCAACACCCTGAAAGTAACCACTATAGGAACTGGAATAATATATTATAGCATTTGTGGTAGTTAACAGTTGTCAGGACAACGATTTGCCATGGAGTGTAATGGACTATGAAAAATTAAGGAGTTTCCTTAGTGATCGTCCTCAATATTTTATGAGGTAGAGCCATAGGAGACAATGGCATATGAAGTTTAGGTCAAGGGTGTTATATCGATAATCAATAAATACTCGTAGGTAAGTACATAGGTTCAAATTTGTTTAAATAGAATAATATAGGTTGTAGTGTCAAAAATTTCTTCATTGTTTTGTTAAGTTTCATGTAGTATTGCTAAAAAGAACACCATCCAAAACGTTATACAAAAATTCAGTCAATTTTGATCATTAAATTTTATAAACAGTAGGTAGATAGGTACCACATAGATACACCTAAAATTTTTAATTCCGAAAACTTGGTGGCATGGTGTCATACTTTTATAGACAACCTGTAAATCATGTGGAAGTACGGAGGTGGCAATATCAAGAAGGGCCTCCCAAACAAACGCAGATCGAAAAGGGAGGCCGTTAATCTCCTTAGAAGGCAATAAAGCCATTTAAAAGTACAATCAAAATTTGCATAAACTGGATTCCAAAGTACCTATTTCATAATCCAACTTTGACACTCACGGTTTTAAGGTGTTGCCCCCCGATTTTCATGCCTGCAGACTGCAGGCTGCAGTGCATGAGCTACTAAAAATGATTTCAAAAACTAAGACTATGAGCCGTTTTCTTTTATTAAGAAATTGTTAATTTTGTTTCATTTCTATGGGCTAGTTTTTAATTTTAAAAATTGTTAGAACTGATTAACAAACGTCACATTTCTTTACTTTTAGGTAGGTAACTACCTATACCCCGCAAAAGCAGCCATTTTGAAACCTAAATGATAAGCAGTTATTTTGTGTGTTCTGTAAAATTTAAATGCTTGAGATTGTATACAAAATGCGAAATAGGAGTTAAAGGAAATTATTTTCTGTTTAGTATTTTAATTTGTTGAAATATTTTAAAACTTTCCAAATATAGGGTTAAAAATGGCGGCAAATTCCATCTCTTTTCGTTCCCTACGTCTCGCCATACGCACTGCACAGTACGGCGAATAGCGGTATCTATACAGTGTGGATAGAAATTGTGGAATATTGCTTATATTTCTTAAAATATTCCTCATATGAAATAAAAGTGTTAGGGGAAATTATTTCCCGTTTAGGGATATCAAGCAATCTTTCGTAGCACAAAAAGTGTGGTTGCCATGGTAACCGACTTGATTTCTTTAAATGGCACCATATACGTTTTTTGGTGAAAATTGACACATTGGAACTTTCTGAATACGATAAAATACAATTTTAATGGGGTCCCATAAGAAAAAAATACAAAAAAATTAAGTTTTCTATTATGCTATTGACAATATTTATCAAAATAATTATTAACATCAAGTTAGCCATGCCAAAATCAGAACAATGGGAAACTGTCACTAGCTGTCAGTTGCTCGTAATTGTGTGCATTGTTACAGTAAACGTACTTTTTTACTCAATTTTCTCTGTACTTAAGTACTTAGTAAGTTATAATGGCGTTTGAATTAAGTGAAACGGAAAGAATACAAGTTAACATACTAAGTGCACAGAAAATTGAGTAAAAAAAGTACGTTTAGTGTAACAATGTACACAGTTACACAACTAGTGACAGTTTCGCATTGTTCTGATTTTGGCATGGCTAACTTGATGTTAATAATTATTTTGATAAACATTGTCCATAGCAGAATAGAAAACTCAATTTTTTTGTATTTTTTCCTTATGCGACCCCATTAGAATTGTATTGTATCGTATTCAGAAAGTTCCATTGTATCAATTTTCACCAAAAAAAGTATATGGTGCCATTTAAAAAAATTAAATCGGTTACTATGGCAACCACATTTTTTGTGCTACGAAAGATTGCTTGATGTCACTAAACGGGAAATAATTTCCCCTGACACTTTTATTAAAACATGTTTTTGATACGAGGAATATTTTAAGAAATATAAGCAATATTCCACAATTTCTATCCACACGGTATATGTTGTTATTTATTAAACAATGTACAGGGTTTGTCAAGGAAGAATCCTACCCCCTTAACTTTTTAATTTTTCGAGATAGAAAAAACGTTTCAAATGAAATTTGTGCAGAATTTTATATATTTTTTGATAGTGTCATTTATTTTTATTCAGAGTGTCACAAAAAAGTAGAGCAAACCAAACTTGTAGTTTTTTTAACGAAACACCCTGTATATTTTTACATTTTTGAAATCCACGACTTTTTCCGTTTCCGATAATATATTATGTTTGTCATAGATTTCTGTCACTCGTTTGAAAGTTACAGAGTGTTGAAATATCACATCTTTTTCTATTGAATAACTCATTTTTACAAAAAACATGCGCTGTGACAGAAGATAATACTTAAACAATAAATAAATGCTTAGGCATATCTAAACATTTTTGTTTCGAAGCCATGGCTACTTTGATGGTGGAAAAAATAATCTTCATCACTTGAAATTTTATCATTATTAAATTGAATTTAAAATTAGTATGGTATCTATGATAGTTTTTAGTTTAGGTATGTGACATAATGAAAGTAACTTAACAAAACATTTTACAATCTATGCAACTTCCCAAAAATCCATATTTCAACACTCTCTAACTTTCAAACGAGTGACACAAATATACGACATACCTACATATATTTTCGGAATAGGAAAAATAGTGGATTTCACAAATATAATAATATAGAGGGTGTTTCCATAAAAAACTACAAGTTTGGTTTGCCCTACTTTTTTGTGACACTCTTTATAAGAAACGGTTGACACTATCAAAAAATATATAAAATTCCCCACAAGTTTCATTTGAAATGTTGTTTTCCATATTGAAAAGGATTCTTCCTTGACACACCCTGTACAGTTACCCCATGATCAAGGCATCATGACTAAAATCACAGCCTGCTATACACTGAAAACAATTTTTTTACTTGTTTTACATTTTTTCCGACCGACCGAATAACCGAAAACGGGATACCTACTGCAGAGGATACATTCTGGACTTACCGGAATTTCCCTTACTTTTAAATTATAAATTTGCATTAATAATTGAAATTTGTGCTGAAGAATTAGAAAATCGAAAACCTGCACTGCAGGTAAGTGTGAACTTTATTACCATTTTTATGTTTTTTGTTCTAGAAAACTGCTATTTGAAACATGATTCCTTAAAAGACTAAGAAGGCAATGTCACCGAGCGTTTTGGGAATTATCTAGATGGCTGTGAAAAGCTGAGAATCCAATTTCTTGTCCTTATTTTGGACACGGACATTTACTCACCTGGTTATTGACGTTTCCCTGCACAAGTGACTGACAGGGGCGGATTTATGCTTTAGGGGGCTCATGCTATAACATTTTTGGACCCTTCTTTTACAAAATGAAAATATGTGGTATTTATAGGTAAATTCAGCATCAAAATTAAACATAGAGTAATCCCAAATTTTCATTTCAAATTTCGAGAAGTGAGAGATGTTACAAGTTTAGAAGAACTATACTAAAATCAACTAACTCTTACGCCTAATGTAAACAAGAACGTGTGCGTTGAAATTTTCGTCAGAGCCGTACCGAGGCACGACCTTTATTTAATTTTACCTTTACAATTGTTTACGTCAAAATATTTCGGAAAAGCTGTAAATGCGTCAAAACATCGATAAAATTATTTGTTGCAGTGTCTAAATATCTGAAAACAACAAGATAAAACCGCATAAATACGCTTTTTCGATCGAGTACGTCCCTGTTGCCAGACGCGCCGATATATTATGGCCTATTGACCAATCGCCTTACTTCGCGGAACGTCATCGATCACGTGCTTTTATTTACGCCAGGCGTAAGAGTTACTTGATTTTAGTATAGGTCTTGACAATGACACAGTTTTAGTAAGAGTCGTACAAACAATCTGCTACAAAACACTAAATCCTGTCGCATTTTTGTCAGTTCGATGTGTTTGTAAAGTGAAGTTTTAAGATATTCTATTGCTTTTACCATACCTAGTTCTTGGAAATGGGAAATATCGCCACAGGTATGCAAAAGATAAATGCTTTTTATTTCGGCAACTAGACAAGAATGTCAACCTTCAAGTGCACTTAGATAAGGACAAATAAGGAAATAAGTTATAAAAGTAGGTACCTACTTATCTAGGTACCTAGGGGTGGTGGCCATCATATCTAAAATTTGGGAATATAAACCAAATTGCAATAGGGGTCAATTTTAGTTTAGTGAAATTCGTAGATGACGGTGTTTCTTCGTAGTGTAGTGTGCACCAAAAATATTAGGTAAGAACCTGGTCTTTAAATCCTGCATTCGGGAATTCTTTTTCTCCACGACCATTCGTGAATGCAAGTATTCTAATTCTAAAATCACTTTTAATAATAGAACTTAAAAATTCTCACTCTAGAGCTAGATGATTTATTCTTAAATACTTGCATCTCGAGGGTTTTACATGTATTTCCAGGATCTTAATCTTAATATAATTTTTGTAATCTATTGCACATAAATAAACAATATAATAATAGGGATACTAATATTTCGTACTAATAATAATAAATCATTGCATTATTTTATATATTTTCATTCCATAACAAGACAATGAATGAATATACGCTGATCCAACTAAACACAGCATAGAGTGCCATGGATTTCAAGACTGTCAACAATAGCGGCGTGGGGGTGCGCGTCATAATAAGTATTTTCGAACGTGTTTTAAGTTAAACAAAATGAGTGAAAAATCGAGTGATTTTGATGTGGAATTTGATAATACTCCACCTGAAATAACAAATTGTGCAAATAATATAAGTGAGAACCTGCTACCGCAAAAATCAAAACATGAATTTGAAAAATATTATGCGTTGTTAAGGGAGTAGCAACAAGAAAAGAAAACGACCTCATTTTCTGAAAATGTTTTAATTGCATTTTTTGGTGATTTCTTAAAAAAATGGAAATCCTCGACTCTATGGAAAATGTATTCAATTTTAAAAGCAACGATAAATGTGAAACATGATATCGATATATCAAAATACAAAAAAACTAAAATCTTTACTAAAACGCTCTTCTGAAAACTATTTACCTAATAAATCGAAGGTTTTTACAGAAGAAAATGTTAGGCAATTCTTAGAAAATGCTCCGGATGTGATATATTTAGCTACAAAGGTAGTAAAAATTATCTCTCAAATAACTTAATAAAATTTAGTTATTTCAGGTCGCCCTTGTAATTGGTGTTTTAGGGGCTTGTCGTAAGAAAGAACTTTACAACATGAAAGGTTCTGACATTAAAGATTTATGTTCCGCAATACTAATTGCAGTTCCTAATACGAAAACTAAAAAAACCAAGAGAATTTATAATCACGGGAGATTTTTATTATAATATTGTAAAGAAATACTACACTGAGACCTTCTCTTGTTCCGTCTGATATTTTTTTTATTAATTTCCAATAAAATAAATGTACACGCCAAGTAATTGGCATAAATAAACTGGGTAATATGCCTAAACAAATTGCCACGTTCCTGAATCTAGAAAACCCACAAGAATATACTGGCCACCACGATACACTTACCCACGGTATGTCACTAACGAATCCGAGAACAAGGCAACTCTGCGCATCTACATCAGTTGCGAATCACGAATTCTAAATAATGCAGCGGCTGCGGTTGTGTTTTACGATTTTTTATAGTTTACAGTTTACTTAATGTGTCAAGAAAAAAAGTGTAAACAACTGACTGATCGTCAGTCCAGCTTGACAGTGCTTTGAAATAGGCCAAAAATGCCGGGATGTGCAGTCAGCCTATGTGCAGTCAGCGTATCAAATTAAATGTGTTTTTTTATCCACAGAATATTCATTCATTTATCTAGTAATAAATTCTACATATTCTTAACAACATTTATTTAAAAGAAATAAGCAAAAACCCATAAAAAGTATATATTGCTGTGTAAAACATATGGAGCAATTTAAATTCTGATCCGCAACTGACGTCACAAGATGCGCAATGACATACCGTGGGTAAGTCTATCGTGACTGGCCACTGTTTCCGCCGTACGTCCGCGACTATGTTGGTAAACGCAGGTGCGAATATTACAACATTAAAAAGACATGAGGGCTGGAAGTCTTCTCAAGTAGCGGAAGGATATACACTGTGTCCCGGATAAGAATGAACAGCATGGGGATATTGCAAACGGTGAGAGATAGGGCAACGGTTAAATAGGGAAAAAGTTGCGCAATTTCGAGGTCAATAAAATGGCACAAACAGATTTCTAATATCTTTTTTCGTTTTTGAGTTATTTTGAAAAAAGTTAAATTTTGCGTTTTCGATTTTTTTCTGAAGTTGCTATCACAGATAGAGAAAAAAGAAAAGCACTTTCTTATGGCACTTTTTAACGGGCCTTAAGATGGCGTTTTTAGATTTGTTCTACAACGTTTCGTTTTTGAGAAACCATCTTCAACTTAATTTTTTTAAATACGGACCTGGATTTTTTTTTGAAGATTTTGAAAGCACTTTTTATTGCAAATAAATAAAAAAAATAAAATAAAAATGATGTATGACAAGAAATATTTTTAAAATGTTTTGAGACAATTATACTGAAAATTCCTTTTTTCTATTAATTATTTTTCTAATGCGGCCCTGTATTTAATAATAAGAAGTCTACAACTTATCTTTCAATTGGAGAACTAAAAAAAGGACGGCACATACGATAATAAAAAATAAATTAAAATCCTCCACCTAGAAGGCTTTGAAACAACGAAACCAATCCCTTGTCATTTGTCATAACTCCCACTTATTTCATTACAAATGGAGGGTGCTTTTTCAAATGACGACAAATTTAACATGTCAGCATGTTATATCTTGTGTCACAGAAATAATGTAGAGGCCGAACGAATGTATTTTTGCAATTAATAAATGGCAAAAGTTATTGATTACGTTGGCTTAAAGCTTTCTTCTCGCAATTAGGAAAAGCGAAGAATTTACTCCAAAACACAATGCGACACTGTTTGCTGTACAACAACAGAGGAAAACATGTTTGCTGTACAACAACAGAGGAAAACACTTTACCAGACGCAGGGCCGTAAAATTTAAAAGTATTAAGTTTTCGTAGTAAAAATAAACTGTAAGTTAAATTGTTGTCAATACTGATTAATATTTAGACTCCTTATTATTAAATACAGGGCCGCATTAGACAAAAATGAATGGAAAAAAAGGAATTTTCAGTATAATTGTCTCAAAACATTTTAAAAATATTTCGTGTCATACATCACGGTATTTGAAATGAAAAGTGATTTCAAAATCTACAAAAAAAAATCCAGGTTCGTATTTAAAAAAATAAAGTTGAAGATGGTTTCTCAAAAACGAAACTTTGTAGAACAAATCTAAAAACGCCATCTTAAGGCCCGTTAAAAAGTGCCACAAGAAAGTGTTTTTCTTTTTTCTCTATCTGTGATAACAACTTCAGAAAAAAATAAAATCGAAAACGCAAAATATTACTTTTTTCAAAATAACTCAAAAACGAAAAAAGATATTAAAAATCTGTTTGTGCCATTTTATTGACCTCAAAATTGCGCAACTTTTTCCCCATTTAACCGTTGCCCTATCTCTCACCGTTTGCAATATCCCCATGCTGTTCATTCTTATCCGGGACACAGTGTATAGAAAATTCTCAAAAAAATCGAATAAATGTAGCAAATCAATAATTAGTCTCGTCAATTACTGGATCGTCAGTAACTGCCCCTTCATCTTCCAATTCGTCTTGCTATACGTCTGTTAACTCCGCATCTACAAACCAATCTGTGTTGAAAAAAATTACGGAAAATATTTCCAATGCACCAGTTTTCAATTTCAATAATTCTACAAATACTATATATATACATATTAATACAATGTAACATGCAAATTGTGCGAATAAATAACTTGTTTTGTTCAAATTTAATTTTGTTTTTTGACTTTCTGGTCGGAGAATAATAATTACATTCACGAATGGTCGTGGAGAAAATGCAGTCTGTTACTAGGTTAGAATGAAAAAATTGGATACTCGTGGTTCCTCACGCTAGCTAACGCTCGCGTTCGGAATCTTCTACTATTCTGGAATAATAACAAAAGAGTTTAAAGCTTCATTTAACATATTTTATGCCATCCATGTTGACGAAAATGTTCATTCATAATTTCTTTAATTTCAAATTGGACGGCACTACGGAGATTATAAGTGGATATCCTAACAAAACCTCTTCATTTTCAGCATGTTGACAACTATGTCTATGTCCCTCTTACTATCATCCATCCTGATCCTAGTGGTCTCTGGATCAGAAACCACCACACCAGCACCAAAAGATCCTCCTACGTCAACTCTTTCTCCAGTATACCGAAAAGACGGACCAGCTTACGTACCACATGCTACCTATCCATTCGCAGAACTGTATCCAGTACCGTATCCAAGCGAGGGATCTTATCTTTACCCGAAACAACCTGTAGTATATCATCCTGTGCAGGAATCTGGATATATGTCTTCTGTTATACCTGCGGCTCATGTAAGTTTTTCTTTAACAATGAATACTGTATGATATGGTACACCTATCTAACACTATCAGTCAAAAGTATTGCCAGATTGAAATTAATTTTTGATATTCAGTTCAGTGTTTTTATTAGTGTTTCTTCTAAATATTTAGTTTCACTTTCAAAAATTACAATAATGCTTTTGCACTAACTTGTAGGTTTGCTTTGTAAGTATTATCTACAATGATTATAGCATAAATAGCCTTTCAAATTATATATAGATATAGGTATTATTGTCACGAAACAATTTTAAGAAAAACCAAGGCTAAAATAATAGTTTATTATTTTCTAAAAATTTCAGAGGATTTGGTTCGAACCCCTCAACTATGATATGGAGTCTCTCAGATTAGAAAAAGAGAAAAATGTACGTACCTACCTACCTATATCTACTTTTTGTATTTGTTTAATTGCCTTTTAAAAATCCAACGATAATATTGCCAATACTGAAATAAAAAACTCTTACCTAGTACTTATTTCAGTGGTTATGCATATTTGCACCAACTTTTAGCTATGAAAAAAAAAAAAACAAAGTTTATGCTAAATTTTTCTTTTGTTTATACAGGGTGTTACATCTAATAATTTGATGACAGATTCAGATTATTCTGAAATTTGTAGATAAATCCATTTAAAAGTGTCATTTTTAACGCATGCTTCCAGTGTCATTTTATGGCAGGTGTTAATAGCGAGAGTTGTAAACAGCTTATTACGTATGAGTGGAAAAGTTGCGCACGAGCCGCGCAGCGGCGAGTGCTGTAATTCCACGAGTATGTAATAAGCTTACAACTCGAGTTTTGTATTATAATTTTTATTCGACGAAAGAAAAACTATTGCAATAGATAAACTACACTTCTGATTATCTGACAGGCAACATTAGTATGTTGGTTAGTTTGCTATGGTGACGCGAATGCTACGCTAACAAAGCACCCGTGATAATAGCGTTTTAATTAAGAACAGATACGTAATTTTTTTTATTACGTGTCAGTCATTACGTGTTAGTCATTACGTGTCAGTGTTTGTAACAATGGATTTACTTATAACCTAAACTGTCACTTAATAGCTATGTTACTAGCATAGGAGTAGAAAAAAGTAATTAAATGTCTTTTAACACGGAGTGTTAACACTGAGTGTTAAAAGTGATTTACTTTTAACACCAGTGTCATAAAATGACATTTAGACCTGAAAGCATGCATTAAATATGATACTTTTAAATGGACTTTGTTTGTAAAAAATAGTGTATGATCCACTTGCTAAAAGTGACATTTTATTTTGTCCGAAGGGGTGAAACTTCCCTTCCCACATAATAAAATGTCACTTTTAGCACTTATATCATAATATACTATTTTGTTTTATTTTTGTAGCTCAAAAATACTTCAATGACCAGTGCGTGAGCGCTTATTACACTGATCTGTACATAAATGATGTAAATTACCATAAAATTGGTTTATATTGCATTTCTTTCCAGGTATTTCTCGAATTCGTTTTGCACCTAACTGCCGTTTACTTTGGACACATAATTCTTTGCAATATCGTTAGAATTATTCGTTTCGCCTTTAAAGTAGCTGGCATCATATCACCTTAAATTTTGAGGTATGCATTATGAATAATTTATTATAGGTACACAGTATTAATGTTTACGGAAGTTTGATGTTATAATACGATAAATTTTCCAATTAACATTTTTCGATGGGATGGCTTTTTGAAGTTGGACGAGCGAACTTTTTTAACCCTCGGCCTTTTTGGTAAAACGCCTGTGATTGGAAATTTAATTGGCAAACTTTTTTATCTTTATGAATTTTTCATTTAATCGTTCATTCCAAAACACCTAACATTAATTTTGCTTTTCGTCGCTAGGTATATATTTTCACGGCTTCTCCAAGTATGCATTCAGCTGCTATATACACGTAGAAAAATAACTACTGTGCAGGGTAGGCCAAATTGGAAACTTCTAAAGGGAAACTCCTATTTTTAACGGAAATAGACGAAAACTGATACCGGTATCTGAGGCTCATTTTTTATGATAAACTTAATGGCGAAAACCGCAAATCGATATCTGTAACCGTTCTTGATTTACAAGGCGTTATTGGAATATGTGCGTTTTCGAAAAGTGGCCGTAACTTTTTTCAGGTTGAAAATTTTGTATTTCTGTAAAAACATTTCTAAAGCACATTTTTACGTAGAATCCAATGTTGCTACTACTTTTTCAAGGGTTTAAGAGTTACTGATGAAAAAATTCATAAGGGCTATTATCTAGTAATTAATAATTACTTAAGTAACTCATTAAGTGTTATATATTTTTGAAATGTTAATTTTCTGCTCTATTAAAAATATAGAGGGTTTTCCATTTTAATTTTTTTTTTTCATCAGTAACTATTAAAACATTGACTTGAAAAAAATTTAGTAGCAGCATTGGGTTCTACGAAAATAAGTGCTTTAGAAATGTTTTTACAGAAACAACAAATTTGCAACCGGAAAAAAGTTACGGCCACTTTTAGAAAATGCACATTTTCGAAAAATGCCCTGTAACTCAAGAACGGTGACAGGCATCGATATTCGATTTTCGCCATTAAGCTTATCATACAAAATGAGCCTCAGACACCGATATCAGTAGTTTTCGTCTATCTCCGTTAAAAATAGGAGTCTCCCTTTAAAAGTGTCCAATTTAGCCCACCCTGTACAAGTGTACAGAATCTTTACGCGGAAACTCCGACCCCCCTATTATTTCCTTAATTTTTGCAAATAGAAAAAATCGTTTATATAAAAGTTGCAAGGTAAGTATATCGAGCTTTAGAAAGGTAGGCTTTCGGATTATTTTTATTTATTTATTAAATATTTTTTCTTTCTAATAATAAACATCCTGTATCTCTTTGGATGTTGTAAAATAATATCTGCTTTTTCCTTTAGCATTTACAAAAAAAAACATTTGATAGATCGCAGTTAGCCATGAAACTGAGTCGGACATTGGACTTCTGATAGTTATGAATCATAACTAGGTATCAGAAGTCCAACGTCCAACGCGTGATACATTATTTCTTACTTACTTTACTAAATCAAAATAATAAAATGGCAAAAAATATTCAATATCCCTCATTTTTACCTTTTCATATAAATATATACAAGGTGTACACCCTTTTCGCATAAAATTTTTATAGGAAAACACATTTCTGAGACACTTGGACTCAAAAAAGTTACGACGTTTTAAATCACGTTAAAACCCGTAGGTGGCGCCCCCTACAAAATCACATTATTATGCCAATATTTGAATTTCTTGCCTTAAAATAACCCCAGTTACCAGATTTGGAGCTAATCTCTCGATTGGTCCAAAAGTTATTTGGAAAAATATAAAATAAAATTTAAATTTTGACACCCTGTATCTTTTTAGGCATGCGTTTTTGACTTCACCTTTATATGAACTTTTCGTCTTATTTTTCCATGTTCTCTCAGCCCTAGAAACCTGTACACTGTTCTGTTTTTTGGAACACCCTGTATAATTTACAGTTTTTTTTAAATATTTGTCCAATATTTCAGATTCCTAGACAAAAAGTTCATATAAACATGGGTCTGCAAGGCTTTTATTTTTGAGATACAGGATGTTATAGATTTATTTTTAACAGACTTAAAAAAAGGAATAGGCTATCAATTCGGTTGTATTTTTGTCATTTATAAACCGATTTGGACAATTCTTTTTTATTCGAAAGGGTATACCTACAGAATGGTCCCATTTAAATTTGAAGATAAAATTCCACCCATAAGGGTGGACAAATATAAGGGATGAAATTTCATATTGAACCGATTTCGATGATTCTTTTTCTATTAGAAAGGGAGTAGGTACCTTAGAGGTGGCCCCATTTAAAATTTGAAGAAAAGATTCCACCCCTAAGGATGGAAAAATAGGGGATGAAATTTCATATTGGACTGATTTCGATGATTCTCTTTTTATTAGAAAAGGATTACTTTAGGAGTGGCCCCATTTAAATTTGAAGAAAAAATTCCACCCGTAGGGGTGAAAAATAGGGGATGAAATTTCATATTGGACAGATTTCGATGATTCTCTTTTTATTGGAAAGGGGGTACCTTAGGTGTGGTCCCATTCAAATTTAAAGAAAAAATTCCACCCCAAGTTTAGATGAAAGTTCATATTGTGCCGATTTGGATGATTCTTATTTTATTAGAAAGGGGTTACCTTAGGGGTGATCACATTTAAATTTGAAGAGAAAAATTTCAATCCTAAGGGTGGACAAATAGGGGATGGAATTTAATATTGGACCGATTTCGACAATTCATAATAATTCACTAAAAAATAAGAAAGAAAAATTTTATCAAAAAAATTAAATAGGTACGACTTCAAAAATTTGCCCGTATGCACATTTCAACTAAAATTTTAGTAGTCTTTCTAAATTCAGTTATCTTTGGAGTCGGTGACAATAAGTTATGATGTATGTAGGATATGATGTATGATGTATTCATATCTAACTAGATTTAAATTCCTTGCCTTAAATTAAGATGTATGTAGGATATTACGTATTCATATCTAAATAGATTTAAATTCCTTGCCTTGACTGTCACCAAATCCAAAGATAACTCAATTTAGAAAGAGAAAATATTTCTAAAATTTTAGTTGAAATCTGCATACGGGCAAATTTTTTTAAAATTTTTATCGGAGTGTGCATACGGGCAAATTTTTGAAGTCAGTTTTAATTTTTTTGTTAAATTTTTTATTATTTTTGTTTTTCTATCTGCAAAAATTAGAGGGGTTGGAGTTTTGTGTGGAATATTTATATCGCCGTCGAACGATTGACAACATAGTATACACTCTTATACAAACTACTAAATAATTTAAATTTGTATTTAGTAGCCATATCAGGCTAAATAAAGCATGTTATTATTCAGGGCCTTTTGGCGCCCAGTGCAAAACAAAATTTGCCGCCCCCCCATAGAAAATTAGTTTGTTCGTTCAAATATAGGAAAATAAATTAAAATTTCGTGAAAATCCTTAGCATAATACGCAGATGCACCTCATTAAAGACGTAAATTTACTTTGTAATTAGGCACAAGCAGTGACTATAGAACTATAGTCACTGACTGGTACAAAGAGCATGTATACATTATAGTACACACAAAGGCAAAAAAATTCTCAGTTCTAATCATGTTACCCTTAGCTAAAAGAAACACAAAAATATTGGAATACTTACAAAACTAACAAACTATTAAGAAAATATGATATGTATTAAAGCAACACTCCCCGCGCTTTCATTCAAGCAAAACTGAGACAGTGTAAAAAACCTGTTCCAGTTCCAATATTATTAACTTCTAGTCAGATCGTTTACAACAGGTACGATTTGATTCACTCGCTGACAACTCGTTTCGGACCGGTTGTAAATGCGCTGACAGGAACATGCCATTTTGAGGTTATGTAGGCGTGAAGGTCGCAAAGTAACTATTATTATTGAATATTGAATCATTGATAAATATTGCTTCCGCTTCTAAAGAGGGTACGCTAAATAGTTTTTATAGTATAAATTTAAAAATTTGGTGAACGCGATGGGATTGGGACAGGGCCCGGCACAGAACACGGGTCCAGTCACCGCCTTCACCGATCGACAGTTCACGTTCACAGTTGTTCTATTCTATTACTACGAGTAGAGCGGAATGGAACTGAACGAAACTAAGAATATTAATGTATTAATAGTATTGTATTTTAATGAATAAAATGAATAAATAATGTGTTTCCTATTTTATTACAAAATTTCGGAAATAGAAGCCCCTCCCTCGACTCCAGCCTAGATCCGCCACTGCTACTGCTACTATTTCAACGATTCCTACTTATTAGATGCGTACAACATTTATTTTCTTTTATTCCAGGCGGCCCTGCAAGTCGTCGTCCGTCTATTCGCCAAAGTCGGTCTATTCCTCGTCGGCGGCGCGGCCTTGCTGGCAGTCGGAGGCGTCTTCGTGGCGGCGGTATGTTCGATAACGCCCGTCTGTACGATCACCTTCAACGGATTGGGGATCAGGGGCATCGACAAGGAATCGGTCAGGGCGATGATGACCCCCGACAAAATATCGGCCGCCGCCGCTCTGGTACAGGACGCCATCGGGAAGTACCAGCGGCTGCAGAGGGCTGTCAACTGACCTTCGCTTTTATTGTGACCCACCAAATAGCTGTGCCGGCTTTTAGTTCTTTTAGATTGTCTTAACAAGTTGGCCTAGTCTTCATATTTTTTCTGACTGTCATGTCTGTTGTGGAGGCGCCGAGAATGTGTAAATAGTTAAGTGTAATTTGTTTAAGAATACAGCGATTAGTGGAGTTTAAAAAACCGAGTTTAATAAAAAATATTTTCTGACATGGGACATAGGCATTTGATAGGTATCCTATAATAAATTATTATTTTTTGAGAGATTATTAATTGAAAGAAAAATGTGTGTAAGTTCTAAATATGTATTGTATATTTAAAGTGCGTATGTTAATATAAAGCAAAATATATAAAAAAAATTGTCTTTTCTTGGGAAATTTCCAGGTTGTCTCCTCCCCTTTTTAAGAACCACGCGCAGGTGAGTCGATATAACAGAAATATTGTAGTACCTAATATATAAAACAATGATCCCCCGTATATCGCTTAATTTTCATTTTCATTGTGTCAATTTTACCAAATAAAATACTACCTAGATTTTTTGTATGTGTCTAGGAAGTGTCCTTACGTACTTATGAGACATACCGTTCACTATTCCACGGCCTGCTATGCGATTTTTTGGAAAATCCTATTGGGGATGTTTTTATCGTAAATCTGACAACGTCTCTTTATTCAGCACCCCCTGAAACCCCAATGTCCCAAGTTTTATTAATTTACTTTGTCGACTAACATTTCTTCAGAGCCTTAGACAGTGTCGTCCAAAAAGTTTGCTCCATAGAGGGGAAATTTTTAATTAATGTTTTATTATAAAATTTAATTTTGGGCTACAAATAAACCCATTTTTGGCGATATATTTTTTTAAATGTCATTTTTAACAGATAACGAAAGTCACATGACCACGTTTGAATGGGTCATTTTTCATCATTTTTCAAGCAAAAGGAAACCCCAAAATTAAATTTCAAAATAAAGCATTAATTAAAAATTTCCCCCCTATGGTGCGAAATTTTTGGAGGACACTGTAGACTTGGGAAAATTGATTTTTTATTTTCAATTTAAAATCAGGAATGCTTTGGAAATATCTGAAAATCGAGCAAACTTATTCAAAACTGTAAAAAACTTTCGTATTAATAAAGATAATACGCCATATTTTTCATGTGTTATTTTTTTGATACGACATGTTAAAAAAGCTTTTAGCGATTCTTTTTATAGAAAATTTGGCGACGTAGCTTTAATCAGCCTGAAACCCAAATATCCTTTGTTTTATTACTATCTCGCCAATTAACATTTCTATAAGATGCCTTAGTTGGGAAAACTGTTTTTTTAAAGAAAAGGGAAAAAATAACCACCATCCCACAATTTTAAAATAATACTGAATAATGCATATCATTCTTCACAGATCACAGAAAATAAGCCATATTTAGGTATTATTTTAAAACGGTAAGATTTTTTTCTGATTTCTTTATTAGTGGGACATTTTTGTTATGTTTAGATTAAGTTTACCCGATTTTCAAATATTTCCAAAGCATTCCTGATTTTTAATTGAAAATAAAATAGTTATTTATGTACCAAGGCACTGAAGTTCAACTTTTTATGATTCATGTGGAATTTAGTATATAAACTACAAACTACATGAGTCATAAAAAGAATTTCAGTGCCGAGGTACATATTATATATTTTTTTGAAATCGGAAAAAAATGTTTTATTAGGCAAAAAAATAATCATAATGGATCAGCCGTCCATGACTGACGAGCGCTCTACCTATGTCAAGTACCATGAGGAGGCACGGCGCTTCCCAACAGAAACTCCAAACTGGTGCCTGTTGTGCAGCCTCCATGCAAAACAGATTGATATTCAAGCCTACTAAAATATTTATACTGAAAGATTGCGCTGCTATAGGTAACAATTTCGCAATGTGTACGAAAAGTTAAATGGGCATTTATTGGCCGGGTTTTGAATATTTGGTCACTTTTTACGGGCGATGGCACCGCGTCTGACGTTTGATGTTTACATCTCGTCAAGGCATACTTATTAAAAAAAATCGTACATTAATGGGCTACTTCAGTGCCGACTTCTGAGCTTTTAATAACGATTTTGAGACACTTCACTGTAGATTTCAAGAAAAATCAATTTTCTTTCAGGCCCTGTGGAAATGTTAGTCGGCTAAGTAAATTAGTAACACTTGGGCAATTGTGGTCTCAGGGAGTGCTGAATAAAGCTACGTTGCCAGATTTCCGATAAAAAATCCCTAATATAATTTTCCAAAAAATCGTCCGAAAAAAGCCACCATAACCATAACATTATGTCTCACGAGTCGTGAAATGCATCACAATTTTACATGGTTGTTCCGAATCAAATCCTGTATATATTTATTATTTGTTATCATTGAACACAATATATTACATTAACATCTTAAATATTTACAGAGGATTAGAAAACATTCCAAAAATAGGTACTTAATAATAATAAGTGTGCTCCTTAGATTTTTAAGAATATATTTTATTTTTATTTAAAGAATATACATATTTTATTTCTATATTAATATAATAATAATTTTAAATCAAAATTCTATTATTTAATTAACATTAATATCCTAAATATATCCCAATTTTTAGTGTGTTATTGAATGTAACGTTTTTTTTAGTTTTCCTGTTACTTGCTAGTTTTCCTAGAGTAAAAGGGGGATCTATACCAAGCCAAAAATAGTCTGTTTGTCATCTATTTTTGGCGATATGCAGATATTTATTGGTCTCTGGGAAACTTTTCGAGCCAGAAAACTACAAAAAAAATCATTCAGGCACAGACTATTACCATTAATGGTCCATTTGTGGCTATTGATGAATGGCCTGCGTTGGATATACACTAAAGGTACATCGATGGAACATGGAACTATTGTGGAAATTGCATGGAACATTATAGGGCAACTATATGTTTACCATTATTGGGCCTGCAATAGTATAGAAATAACGTGCCAATGATGGGTTCATCAATGGACCATCAATGGGCCATTCATGATTACCGTTGGCAAACTTAACTATGGCCGGCTGCTGGCCACCTGCCCATGAATGTACCATTTATTTGTGTTTGCTGGGTTGTTTCATCGTCTGAAACCGTTTTGAGTCATTATTTATCCCGGCATTACAATTTTCAATTTCCGGAACGATGTCGATAATTATTATTAATAACAACTGTAATTTACAATAAAAGACGTTGATAAAATCTTGCGTTTCTATATCAATCTTAAGAACAATTTATTCCTTGAAAAGAAAGACAATATATAATTCCCTTAATTTCCTCCAAAGGATGACCTCTTGGATTCATTGCATTTATTGAATCGTATTTTTTTACGGGAGCCAATTCGTCAAAATCCTCGAGCGATAGGTACCTGTGCGCCGGTCTAGAGGGCCGAGGCGGGCGTCGCGGAGCGTCGCGACGCCAGTTTCCCGCCACGCGCCGTCCAAGGCTGACGCGATCGCGTCACCGTCGGAAAACACGCGAATTTCAAGACACGCGCTGTGCTTTGATTCTTGGATTGTTTTTTTTATTTCGAGAATTGCTGGTTTATGGTGAGTTCTCGACAAGCATTATTGATAATTTGACAAATGATTTCTACTTGAGAAAGTGTGTTTTTAGCAGATTTCAAAAAAGGAGGAGGTTATCAATTCGGTTTTATGTTTTTTTTTTTATGTTTGTTACCTCAGAACTCCGTCATTTATAAACCGATTTGGACAATTCTTTTTTTATTTGAAAGGGTATATCTACAGAATGGTCCCATTTAAATTTGAAGACAAAATTCCACCCCTAAGGGTGGACAAATAGGGGATGAAATTTCATATTGAACCGATTTCGATGATTCTTTTTTTATTGGAAAGGGGGTACCTTAGGTGTGGTCCCATTTAAATTTAAAGAAAAAATTCCACCCCTATGGGTAGATAAATAGGGGATGAAAGTTCATATTGGACCGATTTGGATGATTCTAACTTAAATTTGAAGAGAAAAATTTTAATCCTAAGGGTGGACAAATAGGGGATGGAATTTAATATTGGACCGAGTTTGATAATTCTTAATAACTCGCTAAAAGAATAAGAAATAAAAAAAATTAACAAAAAAATTAAAACCGACTTCAAAAGTTTGCCCGTATGCACATTCCTCTAATAATTAAAAAAATATATATATCATGGACTTCACAAATTTGCCCGTATGTACATTTCAACTAAAATTTTAGAAATATTTTTCTCTTTCTAAATTAAGTTATCTTTGGAGTCGGTGACAATAAGTTATGATGTATGTAGGATATGATGTATTCCAGTGGCGACGCTTGACAATCACTCTGGGAGGGGTAATAAAGGGTTGGGCTAAGTTATAGCTATATGAAAAATAAAAAAGATTAAAACAAAAAAAAAATCATTTTTAATCAAAACTCTGAACATTTTTAAACACTTAAGACTACAGTCTAGTCTACACAAAAGACAATCTGCAACTATTTGTTATTGTTAATATCAAACATTTTTGAAGAAAAAAAAAACTTATTAAATATTTACAAGACAAAGGGTAATCTTCGTTTTTAATTTTTGAAAATCTATCGATAACTTTTTCGGGATCGATTTTAATATCTCTAATTATATACATAAGCGCCAATCCAACTAATCTTTCTTGGTGAGTAGTTGACCTAAGCCAGATCTTTATATAGTCTATTTAAATAAGAAAAACTACGCTCTGCACTAGCAACGCTTACTGGCAATACCACCAACAAAGACAGAGCTACGTTAATTGTAGGGTAAATAAGTTTCCTTGAAATCGGCAAAGAAGTGTTCCAAAATCGTCATTAAAAGCTCAGAAATCGGCACTAAAGTAACCCATAAGTAGGCCTTGGAGAGATGTAAACATCAAAAGTCAGGCGCGGAGCCATCGTCCGTCAAAAGTGACCAAATATTCAAAATCCATTTAACTATTCGTACACATTGCGAAATTCTTACCTATAGCAGCGCAATCTATCAGTATAAATATTTTAGTAGGTTTGAATATCGATAGATTTATTATGGAGGCGGAACAACAAGCAGCAGTTTGGTTTTTCTGTTCGAAGCCGCCGTGTCTTTGTCATACTTGACCTAGGTAGAGCTATCGTCAAAGTGAAGCAACACCGCGCGTAGTCGGTTCATGGACGGGTGATCCCTTATTATTATTTTCTTGCCTAATAAAACTTTTTTCCGATTTCAAAAAAAATATAATATGTACCTCAGCACTGAAGTTCTTTTTATGACTCATGTGGTTTATTTGCCTCGGCCAGAGGCCTCGGCAACTAAATTCGACATGAGTCATAAAAAGTTGAACTTCAGTGCCTTGGTACATAAATAACTGTTGCTATGCAAAGCGCTTATGGCTGAATTTGGGACACTTTCGATAGGAATGCCTTTCCATTTTTCCATCCATAAATAAATTTTTAGGGTAATTATAATCCTGGGGGGGAGGGGGGTAATTACCCCCATTACCCCCCCGACCCGTCGCCCCTGATGTATTCATATCTAAATAGATTTAAATTTCTTGCCTTGGCTGTGACCGACTCCAAAGATAACTCAATTTAGAAAGAGAAAAATATTTCTAAAATTTTAGTTGAAATGTGCATACGGGCAAATTTGGGAAGTCGGTGTTATTTTTTGTTTTTTTTTTAATTCTTAGTGGAATGTGCATTCGGGCAAATTTTTTAAGTCAGTTTTAATTTTTTTGTCATTTTTTTTGAGATTTTTTTTAAATAACAGAAGTCTATAGACCGTCCAATAATAGTCCTATATTATCACATGCACACGTTTGTAACACAAGATCAATATTTCACGTTCTCCTCAGATTATCCAAGTACCTACCTGTGAACATAATTTTTCAGTGCCGACATGAAAAAACATTTGATATTGCTCTGAATCTGTGCTTATTCTACATTTTCACTCAAATAGCTCATTTAACATTGTTATATGACCTACTAATGAGCAGCTATTAATTTATGTGGTAAAACGGGACACTCGTTCGACTATGACACGTCGAAAATACGCGAACATGTAATTTTTGTCCATACAGGGCCATGAATCAAACTGAATCCATTGCGTTTTAGCAAACGGGCTGGTGAACAAATTTTCGGGCACGTCGTTAAAAATTTGACAATCCCCACACGAGCGATTCGAGTCTCCCCATTTACAGGGAAAATTGATGTGGCTTTGGCAAAACATCCGCTACGATTTTTTGTATGCTCCGAGAGCCCTCAATAAAAATATTAATTTTATGCACTTTATATATACGACTTTTTTATTCTAAACAAACACTTCAAGTCGAGACAATTCAATATTTTTTACGTTTTAAAAATATTGCACATCGAAAGATCTACATTTTGACACAAATTTTTTTCAGATTCGGCTTTTCCATGACCTATTACGATCAAAATTAGACCCGCAAAAACTGCAAAAGTACATTAAGCATTTTTTAGGAAATAAATGAATAGCACAGTCGTATTGGCCTTACCCGGTTATAGCTTATACAGGGCGTTCACAAAATAGTTTCAAACATAGCAAAAATACAGTTATTCGGAGTTCCCTGCACAAACACCGAGAGATATTTTAAAATTATTTCTTTGCAGTTTGATTAAGTCTCACATAAGCCAATTCCCACGATTTCATGGATCTGCCTTATACTGGGCGTTTTTATTTTTTTTTCTACACTTTTAACTTATGCCTATTAAAAAACACAAACAATATTAAATTTTAGAAGGTATTTTCAATTTTTTGAAGATTTTGGTTGGGGTGTCAGCTATTGGCTTATGTTATGTTTATGCTAAGCCAATGCCTGACATACGTGTCAGTCACTGAAAAAATGACAAGTTATGCAAAAATGATCTCTAAAGCCTCTAACAATAAACCTTATAATAATGTACAAATTTCTCGTCAATGGTTTAAAAATATTTCCAATGCCTGACATCTCTCAGGCATTGGGTATACAATGTTCTAGCTATTGATCACATTTCGCACTAACTATGATAGACCTCGGAGTACTGTCTTCAAGAGCATCAAAACATGTAGATATAGATTTGTCATTTGTCACTCAACGATTCTGAGCCATGTCTTCTTATTGTCGAAAGTGCTGAACACGGCCAATAACTATTATTGCGATCTTTACAAGTTTACCATGTCAAATTAAATTCAATTAGGTATTCAAAATAAGTTCAAAGATGTATAGTTAAGAGACGACTCTATAGGGGAAAGAATAAACAGCATTTTTAGAAAAAAAAAGAGAAAGATAGGAAGCGAAATAAAATGAGAATGCATTTACGAGAATCAAGATCATCATAGAAACATAAAATAAATAGGTAAATAAAAGCGAATATTATTTTTAATGACAACTGTGACTATGAACAAACAACAATTTCCAAAAATTAACAAAAAAGTTTTCTGCTCAAGAATAAGTTACTATATGTCTCAGAAATGAGAATGTACGAATAAATAAACATTTATACATAAAATAATCACTTGTGTTTTCCTTTTTAAAAATTTCTGTTACAATTTTTATAGGGTGTCAGGTTTTGGGCTTATCAGATTCAGGCTACGGGTCTTGTCAAAAATCACTATGTCAGCTACTTGTTAAAAAATATAAATTTTAAAATATTCTTTATAAAAAAATATATTGCTGTTGTTGGTAATTATTTCCAGTGATGTGTCTCCTATACTTACTCCATATTAAGAATCATCAATAAACGTGCCAAATTGATTTTTTTATAGAATAAAATCGGATAAATCAATCCTTAAGGTGTCAGGCACTGGTAAGTTTACGTTATATACTTGTTTTGTTATAAACGACATTTTTTTACCGTTAATTTTTGCAATACATTTTGAAAGCAGAGTATTTTTTTAATAGAGAATTAAATACTTCCAATTTAAAATTTGGGGGTTGCAGCTTCTACTCGAAAGGGGTCGAATCTAGGGATGGAATTTTCATTTTATTCTGATATGCCAAAACATGAATATACTGAATTTATTCCATTTACACCCACGTAAAGCTAAACACTAGATAATATATCTGTGCCTGACTCAACATTTACTGGAGGTTCCATTGTTCGATTGTCTGAATCTGAATTGAATGCAAACTAAAAATATTGCGTATATTTGTATTGAAGAAGTTGGAGATATATTGTTGGAGTTGGTGCACCAAAAATGTGTGTGCGGTTCGCTTTGATTTAGAAATGAAATGTAAACACGATTCAGTGGGAATTAATCAAGATTCTGGTTCGAGAAAATATTATGTTTTTTGTTTCGCGTATATCCATATTTATAGAATATTATTATATGATGTATCCTTTACTCAATGTCAATGGTATTTATCTCTTGTATTCACTCATTTCTACACGTTCAAACCTAGAACACAGTTCTTTTAACTTTGCCATATGTGTATGTAGGCAACCCACAATACAAGCACTAGATGACAACGAATCTATTATGGGCTAGTCTGGTCATATAGAAAACTGCACGCAGGCGGGTAATAGAAGTTTAGTAGACTCTTCTGGAATATTTTAATGTATCAAGCAAATAATTAATAGTTAATGCGAAATAATTACCTTTTAATGTAAGTACCTACTTATTTAAATACCAAGCAATTTGAAGAAGACACAATAAATAGCATATGCACTGGAATTATTATTTTTCCCAAGGTTTTCATAACCTATAAAACAAAACACTGCTTTTAAGATCTTATGATTAAAATGGGGATGTTTATACTAAATTTGTGCCAGGTAAAATGTTATTAGATTTTATGCTATACAACTTAAAAAAAAGGAAATCTAACGTCACTTTCGCTGTCGGCAACCCCCCTCTTAATGGCATTGCATACTTTTACCATTGCTTCACTTAAAACGTAAAATAGTGTAGGAAAAATGCAATACATTGGAATTATTGTAAATATTTTATTATTTTATTTGGATAAATTTAGGCACTCAATTCTAAAAAATATTAACAACAAAATGCCTAACCTAACCTAAATAAGAACTCCTAGTCACGTGAGTTCGCGCCGTGCCACGGCCGGTATTTTTCGTTGGCCGCGGTACTTATAGGTACGTACCCTCCAGGCCTTTGCATCTAACAATACGGACACTTGAACTTAGAATCCAGCCTCATCTAGCAGATAGCAGGTAACCATACTTTGAGCTGTCATGCACGTGATCGGCTTGCTATTGGCCAGCCGGCAAAAAAGTCTGGAGCTACGATTTGTGTTAATAGTAGAAATTTGCAGGTAAGTGAATGACTAGGTATGTCATAAAAGTTTTTTTTAAGTTCTTAATACTGGGGCATATTATTTTAATATTTTATATTATAAAATTCATAGAGATAGTCCTTAATGCGGCCCTGCCTCGTATTAGCCCTCAGAATTGTTCACGTGCTTCCATCGTGTAAATGTTTACGCGCCGCTTGAATTTAGTTTGAATAGAGTGTAGGTGACTGATGTAGTTCACCATTGCAATCATCAAATTAATTTTTAAATTTTAATCGTACTAGCCCGTTATAACCGAATAATTTTAATGTTCTCTATGCTATACATATACTAGCGATTTCCTATAAAAACCCTTTTTGCGGGTAAAAATAAATAGCATATCTTCGCGATCCATTTCAAATATGCCGAAAAACGTTATATTTACATGCTTCGGGTTATATTCCCGTCTCGCTGGTAAGTGCCTTAAAATATTTAGGGCCACATCAGATTTTTATGTCTAGGAAGGCGGGCGGAGCCGGAGGGCTCTTTGTATAAATACGTCCGGACGGGCTTAAGCCCATTTTTCAAGTTTGGAATTTATGGATCGCCGGAAAAGTGTATATCGGAACAAGTTTACTCTCTTTGATATTCAATTTGCCCGGTTTGAAGTTTATGGTGTACACTCTTCGCGACACCGCGACGATGATTTTGTTTGCCCGTTCGATCCAGTCTGTAGGGTATACGCGTCGGAAATTTCACTGTGAAAAGGTTAAAAATTGATCGAACCCGTTTTTCCGACATACAGGGTGTTCCCGTATATTTTGACCCACCCCTAGAGCCTTTATTTTTCGAGTTAGAAAAAAATTACTTAAATGAAAGTTGTAGGGTTTTTTCTGAACCGCTAGGACCACTTACTAGATAAAACAAATGAGCGTCGCAAATTTATGAAAAAATATAAACTTACTTTTTTTAATGGAACACCCTGTATATTTGTGGATTTTTGAATTGCACGAATTTTTCCGATTCCAACAATATAAATATGTTATATGTTTGCTCTAAGCATTCGCATGATATTCAAAATTGCAGATAAATACGATCTTTATATTTAATCAAGGTTGCCATTGAAAAACATTTCAACTTAGGCAAGAGCATTCCTGTCAATCCATTATTTTTGGGACAATACATCTTGGTACCCTACAACTTTCATTTAAGTAATTTTTTTCTTACTCGAAAAATAAAGGCTCTAGGGGTGGGTCAAAATATACGGAAACACTCTGTACATGATGATTCACATATATCATGTTTGGGTAATTCTCTGGGAGTTTTACACTTTGTTCCACATCGTCAATTTCTTCACTTATTAAGATTTTTAATTCCTACATTTATTTCTTCCGTCTGAATTACCGCGGAAGATCATAAAAGTTGACAAGTTCATTTTAGGCAGTTTTTATTCAAAGCAGAACAGGTGAAACATCATTACCATCCCTTGTCCCTAGCCTCAATACTCTCAATTAATCTGCTTTTATTTTTTAAATGGGAAACTCTGGAAGTCAAATAATTTTTTTTATTCAATTTCAAATATGTGAAACGTAAAGGTGGAATTCAAAATTTAGCATTAACTGTAACATAAATTATTTACTGTGCCTTGGACAAATGTCCACAATTATAGACGTCATTACCGTGCCTTCAACTTTAAATAAAACTTTTAGCCAGTAGATGGTTTAAGCCTATATTCAGTTCACACTGGCATCTCCGATCTGCATGGTTCAGACACAAGTGTTCCTGCAAATCTTGTTACAGTGTTTAAATTAGTATGAAAAGGTAAGACTACTGTATTATATAAAAATTACTGTCTCCCCTTTCAGATAATTTATGCTAACACAACCAGTTTCATTTCGGTTCACAGTTGACCAGAAAACAGTCAAAATAAATGTCATGCTCTTGAAAATTCAAAAACATAACCTCAATTTAATCACAACCAAAATATCGTGTAAAAACATCACTACCGTCCCCGTCATTACCATTCTTCTAAACATAGAAACAGGGCGGTAATGACCCTAAAGGTATTTTAGTGAAAATATAGTAGGTATCTTTTCACTTTCAGGAAATTATGAAAACGAATGAAAAGAAAATAAGACAGGAAAAGCAAAGTTAAAAAGTATGGAAGTTTCCTATATACCGATCATTACCGTCCTTCTTCCAAGTATCGTGTTTTCTTTGTAAGACCTGTACTAACGATTTTTTTGTTAATTAAAGAAATGTCTGTGAGTTTTCACTATTTCCAGAAAAAAGTTGAAAGACTAGACACTTTTTGCCTAATTTTCTATTCAATATTCGATAAAATTTATGCAGAAAGGTATAGAAACTTATTATATTTACACGGGCGTAGCCAGGATTTAGTTTTGGGGGGGGGGGGTTTAGTTTGAGAAGTAAATAAAACAACAAAAATATACTTACATGAAATTTAATATCTATACCTATATTAATCCGAAAAACTACGACATATTTATAAAGTTCTTAACTTTAAATGAAATGGATAAATTAATTTCGTTCCTCTGCGCTAAATCTAAAACCATTAAAGAAAATCTTCGGCTTTTTCTTTTAAATATATCCACTACTTCATCTGCATGAATTTCTGTTCCATAGTGAATGTTCATTAGAGCCAAACCATTAAGTCTGTTTTCACTTGTAGTGTTTAGTAAATAGTTTTTCAGTCTCCTTAGGCTCGAGAAAGACCTTTCTGTGGTAGCAGTGGATACAGGAATGGTAGCCAAGATTTGTAGTAATGTGTAAATATTAGGATAAAGGTTTTTATCGCACATATCTAGGCATTCCAAACTAGATTTCGGGGTAGGCAGTCTTCTTATCAGCATGCAAGGTAGCTGAAGCTTTGATAGCTAAATCCAAATTTGTTTTTTTATTAGAAACCCCTTGACCTTGACTACACCACTTTTTCCAGTAGTCCATACCTTTAGGCTTATCACCCTTCCTTTTTTTCCCCTCCATTTTTCGACAGTAATAATGATTCACGTTCTATCTTTAACAAGGTCATCGAATAACAGTGCACTAAAATTACTCACTTACACGGTACACTTAATTCTCTTCACTATTCGTTCACCACTTTTCACTTTTATTCGCTTCGAGTTCGCATGGAACAATACTGCCGTAAGCGCGGTCACGCGCCGCTTATATAGCAGCCCAGTAGCCGTCCAGAAACTTCCACGAACTTCCACACAGTTCCGCTCATTTCGACCGAGGGGCGTGGCGAATAATCGAGAAACAACGCAAAGTGTCCCTACAATACAAAATAGTTCGGCTGCAACTGCGTCTGCCTCTCGTCAAAAGATGGCGCTAGGCGCTACTATTACTACATATATTCAAACGTAATAATAATTTAACTCTTCACTCCTCGTATTTTTTCGGTATAATATTAGGTAATATTTTGCTTATTTCGGGGGGGGGGGGGGGGGTTTGAACCCCCGAAACCCCCCCTTGGCTACGCTCGTGTATATTTATATTCTACAATATAAAATGTTTTGACATAATATGAAGTATATATCACGTAGCGTAAAATTTACAAGCATTTGACGGTTATGATAGAATTAAAAAAGCACCACTTTCCTGCCAGCATTATGTGCCTGCACCTGTAAGCACTTCATATAACTTAAAAGATTAATTCCACATTTTTGAGTTTGTTACTTGAAATTGAAAGTGTAAAAAGTCCCAGAGAATTACCCGCTCTAACAGTGATGACATCTCAACAAAATAAAACTGCATATAATCACCCCTACTACCAATTTTCTCTGGCAAAAATTGACAGATGTATTTTGAAAATGGACACCCTGCTTAATCAAAATGTAGACCGGACAGTATATTATTACAAGTGTTTATCTGGTCCTCGACTTCCATTAGTCGAAGAATTTATATTTTCCACACCTCCCGCCTTCCTAGAGCATCATGAAAGCTTTATGATTCCATAGTATTGTATTGTCACCGGAATTGAATAAGGTTGCAAAATTTCAGATCGATTCGGCAATTAGAAGTGGGTGAAAATAGATTTTCTAGATATGTCTACAAAGTTACATGCGTCATACCTACGTAATATGTGCTTTGTATATGCATACATAAAAGCCAAGCTAATAAATATAAAATAAAGGTATATTGGATAAACCCTTAATAGCGTGTTAATAATAAGAAACTGATAAAATAAATAAATAAATCAAGTTTGTCCTGAAACGGTAGTAACTTTTTAATAATTTATCTGATCATGCCCAAATACCCATTATATTCCATGTAGCCCCTTGTAATATCCTCGAAAAGAAAACCAACTTCTTTATAAGTTTAATAACTGAGCCTCGCACGACTTGGGAAACGCCAAAACTTAGTTCCCAAGATAAAATAAGTTATCGAACTCATGGAATCTATTTTGTGGAGCACTCTCTTGTGTTGGCGCCGAAATCTTTTCCAAACACTTCGAAATTAAAACCGATACAGTTCTTATGCCAAGATTTTATTTTACTAGCTTACACATTATTATTTTTACTGTTTCTCCCTCTACCGCCACCTCCTCCAGTGCTCTTATTGGTATCCTGTTTGGGATCTGTGTTGCCACCAGACGATGCCAAATTCAAATCTAACGTTACAGAATCTTCAGAAAGTTTTTGGAAACCATCGTCTACCACTCCCTCCTTAAGAGGGTACAAGTACAATGATTCGGAGCAGTCTACGTTGTACCACCAGTCGCACACTAGATGTAGTTGGTTGAAAACGCTGCCAATAGGACACAGGAAGGATATTTTCGAGTACTCTGTCTCGCAGACATGGAAAGCCTAAAAAAGAAAAGTATGATAGTATTTTTTAAATTGAAAATTTGTGGTGACTTTTTTAGATTGTAAAACATATTTGACATCATCTTGGTCATTACTGTAGCTTCAGTGTTCTTGCAAAATGGACGCTAACGCTCCATTACCCAGAACTAAGCGCAAAATTGATTAGATATTGTAGGTGCAAAGCTATAAGCCAGAAGGGAGAGTCAGAATTAATAATGTAGGCATTAAATGGCGTTAGACATGGTCCCAAATTTTCGATGCAAATTTAATACAACTGCGCATAGGTACCTAATTACAGGGCCGTAGCCAGACTTTGTTGATGACCACTTTCAATCAACAGTAATTGAAAATTAGATTGTTTTGTGAACCATTCAAAACTTCAAAATCAAACATTAAGTATAAATAAATGGCCAAAAATTCAGCATCACAAGCAACTGGTTTTAATTTATTTGTATGGTGTCTTTTAATAGCTGACTATTTGTGCAGTAACCAAATAGTAGGGTACTTTTTTAATGATTTTTTCCCTCATACTGCTTGCATCCAATAAAGTAGCTCCTTCCATAAAAATCCAACCTCTGCTAGCGATAATTGCACTAGTGCAAATTATCGCGGTAATACCACTAGTACAATTACCACTTCGTTGCTTAGCAACCTCGAATCTGTTCGATACAAAGACGTACTTCTTAAAATTGGTGTTTTACACTGTTCTAAATTAGGCAACTTATAAATTATGTTGCGGTATTATTAAGCATTGTATCAATGAATTTATATAAATTTTACATTGCTAAATTGTTGTTATTAGACCTCCGTCTCCGTTTAAATTTATGACACACATTCAGAAAATAAACCAACTCTGACAGGGTGTAGGTATAATCGCATTTGGCTTGGATATCCAAGCGCCATGTTCGTTTACCCGAACGCTACAGTCGAAGCTGTCAATAAACTCGTTCAAAATGAGTCGTTTTGGAAATGTAAACATAGAAAAAATTAATACAGAAATTATTAAACCGTATTCGTGAAATAATCTCGACAAATACCACTCGTGCCGGAAATTTTTCTAAATAATTTTAATCTCAAGCGCTATTTTGCCCATTAGCAAAACCACTCGTACAAATTGGGCTTTTATTTTCAGAGATAAAAGACCAATTTATACTCGTGATCTTTCTAGGCAAAATAGCGCTTTCGAAAATATTATCGATAAAATTTCCGGCACTTATATTACATAATACGATTATTTCCCTCATACTGCTTGCATCCAATAAGGTAGCTCCTTCCATAAAAATCCAACCAATGATATGCCTCTGCTAGCGATAATTTTTTTCAGAGAGAGCTTCGCTCTCGGGATTTTATCAGAAAATAAAAGCCCAATTTGTACTCGTGATCTTTCTGGGCAAAATAGCGCCTTCGAAAAAATTATCGATACAATTTCCGGCACTAGTGATATTACATACGACTATTTCCCTCGTCTTAATTTCCACCAATCACAAACGCGCAATTTTGAATTACAGATGGTTTCTAGATGGAAAAACTGTATGACAGCAGCACCTATCAGCAGTTTTTTCGAGTTTACCCGCGGCAAAACTTGACAGCTGTTGTATAATAGGTAGTATGTTTTGTAAGCTATGGGTATGCAGAATAATCTGTTACTCATGAAATAGTCTTGTCAAATACCATTCGGGCATCTAATTTTTCCTGTGAAAAAAATAAAAAAAAAACAAAATGCTAAGTAATATTTTTTTAACAAAATGCATTCGTGCAGGTGCAAAAATCCTCGTCTTCGACTCGGATTTTTGTTGCCACCAGCACTCATGCTTCTTGTTAAAATATTACTTAGCAACGTGTTTTTCGTTGTTTGAACAAAAATTATTATATCGCCACCCTGTATAAAGACTTATCCAACTTAATTCCTGTTTTCGTATAAACGCCTGTGCTAGCAAAACTCCACGAGCATTTTTCATTCGCGCTTCAAAAAACATCCAGTTAATCCATAGAGAAGTATAATTAATCAAAAGAAAAAGTTTTGACTAATGCACCGACGAGCTAACCGAGTTGAAACGGACTAGAGCTCATGCCGTGCCAGAAGTATTTCGTAGCTTTGCATTTACGCCTCTTTTTAAGACCTACATGATATATCGTTATGGATAGGTCCGGAATAGTCTGCAACCCAGAGCTAGAAAAATTATCGGAAAAGTTTCCGTACGACCCGCTTTTGTTTTATACGTAAAACGGACGTCGGGAAATTGTCGAAGCCGTCTGGACACTTTTCGTGTTGTTTTTTTTTTGCGGTGGGCAACTTCGATAGTTTTCCTTTCGCAAATAATAGTTCTTGTAGATCTTACTGACTTTCTTAAGCAAATTATGGTAGCCGAATAATCGTGAGTAATGTCCGTTCTTTTTTAAAACAGGGTGATTCAGTTTTAATGCGACAAAGTATAATAAGCCATTATTCAATGGTGGCAGTGTACAGGGTGGGCCAAATTGGTCACTTTTAAAGGGAAACTATTTTTGAGGGAGATAGACGAAAACTGATATCGGTGTCTGAGGCTCATTTTTTATGATAAACTTAATGGCGAAAATCACATATCGATGTCTGTCACCGTTCTTGAGTTACAGGGCATTTTTCAAAAATGTGCCTTTTCGAAAAGTAGCCGTAACTTTTTTCGGGTTGAAAATTTTGTGTTTCTGTAAAAACATTCTTAAAGCATTTTTTTACGTAGAATCCAATGCTGCTACTACATTTTTTTTCTAGTCAATGGTTTAAGGCTTACGGATAAAAAATATAATTTTTTAAATGGAACACCCTATATATTTTTGCATTTTTTAATAGAGCATAAAATTACCATTCCAAAAATATATAACACTTAATGATTTACTTAAGTAGTTATCAATTACTAATAGCTTTTATGATTTCATGTGTATAATTGGAAATACGCCCTTTTAACAAGTAGGCTTTGAACGGTGAGACAATGAAACAACCGTGGAAAATGTTTACTGTTACCTACCTGTCAAATTTTCAGTTAGGCTGTTTAGGCAGGGTAAAGATTTTTATATTTTTGTGTAATTTATAAACTTTATAACATACCTACAATGAAATTTGCAAGTTATGAAAAATGGGATATGATAGTCTGTTTTATATAATCCGGGGAAAAATCACATGCAACGAGCAATTTATACTACGAGCGGTATCCAGAGAGAAGACATCCTTTCAAGCAAATTTTTGCAAGATTGCGACACAATTTGATTAATAGTGTTAGAGTAATAGTTAATAGATTTGATTAATAGTAGGCCAAAAAGGTAGGTACGAGTTAAACCGGATTGTATAAAACAGACTATCATATCCCATTTTTCATAACTTGCAAATTTCATTGTAGGTATGTTATAAAGTTTATAAATTACACAAAAATAGAAAAGTCTTTACATTTTCCCACGATTGTTTCATTGTCTCACCTTCCAAAGCCTACTTGTTGAAAGGGCGTGCTTCCAATAATTATTATACACATGAAATCATAAAAGCTATTAGTAATTGATAACTACTTAAGTAAATCATTAAGTGTTATATATTTTTGGAATGTTAATTTTTTGCTCTATTAAAAAAATGAAAAAATATACAGGGTGTTCCGTTTAAAAAATAATATTTTTTTATCCGTAACTCTTAAACCAGTAACTAGAAAAAAAATGTAGTACCAGCATTGGATTCTACGTGAAAAAGTGCTTTAATAATGTTTTTACAGAAATACAAAATTTTCAACCCGAAAAAAGTTACGGCTACTTCTCGATACCGCACATCTTCGAAAAACGCCCTGTAACTCAAGAACGGTGACAGATATCGATTTGCGGTTTTCGCCATTAAGTTTATCATAAAAAATGAGCCTCAGACACGGACATCAGTTGTATGTACATACATACAGGGTTTTTCACCCCCTTAACTTTTATGTTTTTAATTTTGGAAAAAATACATTTAATATGAAAATCGTATAAAATTTTCTTGCGACTTCGGCAGTGTATTCAGAAAAACAAATGAATTTCGCGTTTTGGAGACATACAGTGTGTCCCAATTTTATACTGGACACCTTAGAAATATATGAAGGGCAAGGAAAACAAATGGTCTCTATTTTTTTGACCTGCTATGATTTTTTAAAATAGCAAATTTTCAAGAAACCCCATTAGGGATTTTTTTACGGCAAAATGTTATTAAGAAAACTTGTTCAGAATGAAGAACTGAGTAGATTCGCAAAATATCAAAAGGCTAGTCCTACTTTGATTTTTAGATTCATCTCCCACTTCTTTCATAGAAAAGTGTCCTTTCTAGAGCTTTCACATCAAAATTTTATTTTTTCACAATGATCAAGTTTTCTTAATAATATTTTGACGTAAAAGCTCCAGAAAGGACACATTTCTAAGAAAAAAGTGGGAGAAAAAGGCGAAAAAGCTAAAAATCAAAGTAAGCCTAGACTTTTGAAATTTGGCAGTTCTACTCAGTTTTTCATTCGGAACAAGTTTTCTTAATAACATTTTGCCGTAAAAAATCCCTAATAGGGTTTCTTGAAAATTAGCTATTTTAAAAAATCATAGCAGGCCATGAAATAATTACCCCATCCAAATACCACCCCCTATGAGATACTCTCCCTTGGGACTACCAATAAAAAAATAGAGACCATTTGTTTTCCTTGTCCTTCATAATATAGTTCTGAGGTGTCCAGTATCAAATTGGGACACACTGTAGACCAAACTTATGTTTTTTTAGATGGAACACCCCGTTGTATATTTCTTGATGTTCGAAATCTATACGCATTTTTCTGGTTTCAACGATAATATGTTATATATTTGCTCTAGTAAAATTGTCCTTTGAATTATTATTGAATCTCGGACAAAATCAAAATTGCCATGGAAATTTCAAAACAGTTATTAAGAGAATATTATAAATGGAGATTTGACAGTTTACATTAATTATTGATGTATTCCCACAATTACATACAATAGCCGGCCTCCTTTTACAGTTTTAAGTGATCTCAAATCGATTCCGAATCACTTTTAGATCACATCAGCTGACATCGAGTGTTCCTTTGACAAATAATGTTCAGTTGATTATGAAGTGATCAGTTTACGCAGCAAATCGATTTTTATGTAATTTGGGTTGGTTTTGAGTGTTTCTGGGGTTAAGGTGGTGAAAAATATTGAAAAATTCATTCAAGGGTTAGATTATAGATAACGTGGTCGTACACTGTTCCATTTACCAATAAAAAATCATTTCACTATCAGATCTCTTCAAATTCACTTGTGCAAAAAGTCAAAAGGAGGACAACTAATATAATGTATTGAAAATTCAACAAAGCCAATACTGCTGCAGAAATTTTCCGTAAGTTATACAGGGTGTTTCTAAATTGGACCAAAATATTTTACAGGGCGATTCTCCAGTTAAAATTAAGGGGATCTTTCATATAAATTTTTCCTAAAAACTCCTCTCCATCCGAGTTACACCCCTCCAAATATGGGGGTAAAATATTGTTTTTATTTATTTTCTCCACTACGGAAAGATGTAGAAAGTTGAAATTTGGTGGATCAGTTGCACTCATGGAATGACATTTTGTGGCATTTTCTCAACCCTAAAGTACATATGAGTGGATGGGGATGAAAGAACCAACCCCAAAAATTATTTTTCACGAGAATTTTTTAACGTGTCAAAATTTCAAAACTAAAAAATGTTTGTAATGACAAATGCGTTTAAAAACTTTTGTAACTCTATACATAGTGAGTGTTTCTTCTATTAAAAACGCCACATATTTTAAAAGTGGCTTCATCAGTCCACAATATAGAATCTGTAGATAATAGTAATAGTCGTAGGAGTAGGAATCGAATAGTAATGTCTAGTAGTAGGTAGTTAGTTAATAGTAGTATGTGTACTCTTTATAGTGATAATTTACAAGTGATAAAAATACGCACCTATAAACTGATCATTTTCCGCTTGCCTCTCCAACACTAAACGGTAATATTCTCGCCTTCTATAATTATCATTTTCATACAGTTTTTGAACTGTTCGATAACAAGATGATCTAAAGTCATGCATTTTCAATACCCTCTGGACTGAGCTCCATGTTATTTGCAAATATCTCGCTGCATCTTTTATAGAATGTTTCGGATTTTCCACTGCTTCCTGCATATTCTCTGTTGAAACATGTCGTGGTTTATTTATCTTTTCTTTATTTTTCTAAACTTACAGTAATTCTCAATTTGTTATAAATATATTTGAAACACGTGTGAAGAGGTAGGACTCTCCCAGGGTATTGGTGCGTATTCACGCCTTGCACGCTTCGCATTTTTTCGCATTTTTTCACTAATATGATAACAATAATATATCATTCTCACATCACAATATGGTAACATAACAATTAACACCTGACACAAACTGTCAAAGTCAAGCTCTGATTCTCGTAGTATACAGGATGATTTTTTTAGGTCTACCACCGCCATTTTCTCGCTTATTTTACGCACTACAAAAAAAGCGTAAGAAACAAAAATGTTGCAATTTTGGACAGCTAAGTGGTGCTGCAAAAGAAATCGGCATCCATGGCCAACTTGTCGCGCAATATTAAAAAAACCTCAAATTGAGCAAAACTATTAATAGCCGTGGAATGTTTATTTTAAGAGACAGAGGAAAACTTTTATATTGAAAATTGATGGCACTCAGAAGCTTTATCCATCCACATAGTCAGATAGTTTCAGCAAATTACACAGGGTGTTCGGCTCTCTTGAGGATATGAAAATTTTTTTGTTTATTTCTTATTACGCGATTTTCTTGCTTATTTTAGGCCGCACAGAAAATACGTAAGGAAACAAAATATGGCAATCTTGGTAAGCGAGGCGACTTTAAAAAAGGAATGGGCCTCCATGCCCAACTTTTCGCACTGTACTAAGAAAACTTAGAAGCGACAAAAATTTTCATGGTCTCAAGAGAGCTGAAGACCCTGTGTAATTTGCTGAAACTATCTGACTACGTGGATGGATAAAGCTCTCAGTGCCATCAATTTTCAATATAAAAGTTTTCCTCTGTCTCTTAAAATAAACATTCCAAGGCTATTAATGGTTTTGCTCAATTTGAGGTTTTTGTATTATTGCGCGACAAGTTGGCCATGGATGCCGATTTCTTTTGCAGCACCACTTAGCTGTCCAAAATTGCAAGATTTTTGTTTCTTACGCTTTTTTTGTAGGGCGCAAAATAAGCAAGAAAATCGCGGTGGTAGACCTAAAAAAATCATCCTGTATAATACAGGGTGTAAAAGAATAAGTGCGAAAAAATTTAAGGGGTGAATTTTTAAGTGATTCTAAGACCAAAAGTCTATATAAACATAGGTCCGCTAATGCTTTGTTTTCAATATACAGGGTGTCAAACATTTTTTAATAATTATTATAATAAAACAAAAAAAAATTTATAGCTAGCATTAACGTTTAAGTATAGCAATTTTTAAGAGTAGAAAAAACTATTAATATGGAAAAAATATCGGGTATACCCTAGTTTTTGTTAATTGGTAGTTTTAATTTTTTATTATGTTGTCCCGGAGACATGCAATAAAGTGATTTTTATTTTTTCCCCAAAAACGAAGCGAGATACGAAAATAATTCAAGAGGCAAAAAAGTTGTATTTTTAGTTGCTGAATGCGGAATAAATAAATAAAAGTTTTAAAAGAAGTCAGTGGTGCACATTTTTTTTACAAAATTATTATTGGTTAAGGTGCACTCGGGACGCCACTGTACTTAATAATTTTAATCTAGTACCATAAATAACACTGCCAAATTTCAACAAAATCGGCTAAAGTATTATTAAGATATTTACGCAAAAGCGATTTTTTAAGAAGAGTTTGACACCCTGTATTTTGAAAAGGAAGCATTACCGGACCTATGTTTATATCAACTTTTCGTCTTAGAATCACTCAAAGATTCACCACTTGATTTTTTCGCACTTATTCATTTACACCCTGTATACTTGTTTTTAATTTTTCATGGCAATTTTGATTTCGTCCTACATTCGATAATTCAAAAAATGATTGGGGAGTAGAATGTTATATATATAACCCTGTACACTCTTTAATGGTTCTCAGCAAACCTATTTAGTAACCTCATTCGAGTTTGAATGCCCCTCGATACACAAACCGAATTTAGGTATACCCCAACAATTCTCGCAAAATTCGAAATGCCAGCCAAAACAACAGCAAAGTTGGCTATTTTAATTAGCAGCTTCAGCAGATTCGCCAAATACCGTGAGAAATCCACCGGTATTTGTATAAAAGATGAGAACGAACTTTGACATTCTATGGTGCATTAAAGACTTATTACCGCAGGCATCCGAGAATATAAATGGCACAATATACGAATAAGTAACTAGTTAGAAATGATAGTGAAATTAAATGTATCTTTTACTTAACTTATAATAAACCCCCTATTGTGTTTTGTTTCTTACCTGGCAACCAGCCTCGATGTCTGCATAGTAGTTCCAATGGAGTTTCCCTCTACAAGAGAAACTGGTCCTTGGAACCTCCTTGTAAGTGGGATAATCGCCAGGAAGCAAATCATAAGAACTTGGAAGATCGTCGCCATTCTGTCTGTTGTTTACTATGTCTTCGTAATCGTTTGAAGTTATCGACGCGAAATTTGTCTGGAAAAAGAAGATTAATTAGTTAATTTCAAGCATTAGGTACCATTCATTTTTAAGAGTAGTATAGCTATGACAGTTCGGGACCACACCCGAAGATATCCGATTCCATATTACCCCCTTCGCTTCCTTGAAATGTCATCCAATCAGTTCGTGAGATGGACCGAAGTTGTCCATGAGTCATCGCCTTATCAGGGCGTGCTCGTAATCCATATCTCGATCTGATTGGCTGTGAGGTCACAAGTAAGTGGAGCGAGGCCTACGATATCTAAAGACAGGCCATGGCGCACAAAAATCACGTGACCATCTTAGTCTGACGTTACATGTCATTTCTCACATAACTGAAAGCGGAAGCTTGGGTCTTGAGAAGTTTTAAATGTTTAAAGTGTTTTTAAACGTCTTAGTTTATATTTTAGAAACAAGTTTGTGTCTAGTGCGCGTGGGTCCTGGCGGAGGGGAACCGCCCAGAGGTGTTATTATGGCCTCTGGGTGGGAGCCGTGCCGTCCAGGAGTATTGGTGCCGCTCGCGCCGACGCGTGAGCGCTGTAAGGGGAATTCTCCCCCCGGAATGGACTCAATGGACAGTGGAGCCTGAGACACAGACGGGTGAACTGCTTACGGGAGATCCGTGAGTTCAGACGGTTCGGGTGGCTGGAAGCCGTTCCCGTTGACCAAGTTCAGGCTTGTGTATTTTGTATTCACCTTCACCTTGTGCGAAATAAATCAGTGTTCGACCTACGCCTTGATACGGTTCTTATTCGGCCGATCAAATGGGACCTCGTCAATATTTACAGTATACTGAGGTAAGTTTTCATTTTTATTTCATAAAAAATAATCTACATACCAAATATTGGGTCTGTTTATATTATATTTATACATATTACAAAAGCCAGGAAGAAAATGTCACCATAACAACATTTGATTTGCCTCGGGATGAAAATTTGCGCCAAAAATGGATTCGTCAAATTCCAACTGAGATTTAAAAAACCCTTAAGTATGTGTGGCTAACACATTTTTAAGAAAGTGAAACAATTATTAAAGTGGACAAAAATGTGCTGTGGGAGGAAAATATCACCTAAGCTAAAGGAAGGTACTGTCCCAACAATTTTTGCGAATGTGCCAAAATATTTGAGTGCAGTGCCGTTTAACTCTCAGCCCAAAACAGCTGAGGCAGGTTGAAAATTTTGAAAAAACAATTATAGAAAGCCTGTATGCACAAAACCAATTATGTAATAGATGAAAGAAAACTCGCCAAATTGTTACGAAATTTGTTTTTTCTACTTATCTCCAAAAATGTCTTTTATTATATAGGACTTAGCTGGTCACGTGACTACGAGATTATGGGTTAGCGCCATGGCCTGTCTTTATCGTTGGCCTCGTAAGTGGAGGGGGTTTGTGGTCCCGAACTGTCATAGCTATACTACTTTTTAGTATTCTTTCCTAGTGGAAAAGGAACCGCCACTAAACCATTTAATATCATTATAACTTCCTCGTAAATCTCTCGAAGAGAGTATATCTCCGCCTGACGAAATATATCGCCCGAAAAACAATATATCTCTGGGACTTTGTCAAATTTGAATGTTATTATCGGGGTTTTCCTTTGTGTGTTTTCTGTTCGACGTACACAAAACGCTTTCAGGCCTATCCGTCTCGGAAAGTTGATACACTCACGATCAAAGGCTCAATATATCTTATCACTTTCCTTTTCATTATCACAGATTCCGCCCTTCCAGGTCCCTTTCTGAAATATACATTCGCCCCCACTCCCGCTTTTCGCAGACAAGTTTCAGTTGGATTGGGAGGAGGTGGCCTACTTTGGGACAATGCGGGAAGAGACATTTGAAGCTTAAATTTTGACTAAAGTCTAAACACATCAATATGTAATTATACGAGATGGTAACTGTGTAACGCTGTGTAACTGTAACAGTGGCGTAGCGTGACATTTAAACTATTCATTAAAGTTGTATGGCTTGATTCAAATCTTCAGAATCTGTATTGTGAAAAATTTTTTAATTTTCAAAAATTTTACAATGTGCACTCTAAATATGCTTCTTTTATTTTTCTCGACATTTTTTTCATGCCTAAAACAATACGGCTGATTTTTTTATTAAAAAGATTTATAATAAAAGGTAAAATAATTATAAAATTAGGAAAGGTATGCATTTTTGAAAAATGTTGCAAATGTACAAACTGATTTCTGTTTACGAAAATATTCCTTTATACCTAATACATTATTTTTTGTCCAAGAAATTGCATATGTCCGTTTTTATACAGTGTGCGCTAAATCTAAAAAAAAGCTCTATTCATGTAGGTTTAAAAAAATCGAGAAAGTAAAATAAAATATACAGAGTGTTTTTGTTTAGGGAAAGAATACGTTTGAAAACTTTTTTATTATTACTGCTTTACATTTTGTTACTAGGTAAAGTAGAAAGAGCACAAAAAAACAATAAACAATTAAAAAAAACTAAAAAAAATTTTTCTCTACGTTGAACAATAAATAGCGTTTTTGGTTATAATTGGTGCCGACGCTGAAAACAAAATGTTTGAAAAAATAAACAAAAATAATAAAACGGTACAGACTTTTTGGTTGACATAATATAATACTTTTAGAATCTGCTATTACATAGGTATACAGGGTGATCCAACTTTTAGGGGCAAAACTTCAGGAATCCATAGAAAACATCAAGGTAAGTAGATTTTTTCATATAAATATATATGGAAATCCTAACGGTTTGTGTCAAAGTTCTTTTTTTAAGTTTTGTTTTATTTTTTAAAAAGGAAGACAGTCAAAGCAAACATATTTGGTACAGTTTAGACACTTATTGAATATGATAAATAAAAAATAATTTGGCCTGTTCTCTTCCACCAGTTCCGGAGAGAGAGGGGTCAACCATAATATTTTTTAATAAAAAGATGGTACGCCACTGGAAAACTATTTTTTTTCTATCTATTTATTTATGTTTTTCTATCTATTCTAAAAAAAACTAATCGGCTTTTTTTAAAAAATTTACCGTTTTTGAAAAATTCATTTTTGTGCGTATTAAATTTAAAGTAAATCAAAGTATTTCTAGGCTTTCTACTCAGTTTTTAATTCTTAATAACATTTTGCCGTGAAACCTACACAAAGGGCACTTTAATGCTGTGATAAATTAGTTTTTTCAAAATTTCCAAGACACATGATTTTTCGAGTCTAGAAATTCTTTTTGTAGGTTTTTCCACAATATGTTATTAAAAAAAGTTGTTCAGAAAAAACTGAGTAGGTATGCAAAATTTCAAAATTCTAGACTCACTTTGATTTCCTTTTGCTAAAAAATTTAAAACGCACAAAAATGAATTAAAAAAAAATTACATTTTACATTTTTCGAAAAAAGTCAAGAATAGTTTTTTCTTAGAACTGATTAGGAAATTTAATGAAGACAAAAAAAGATTACCTTTCCAGAGGCGTAGAATTTTTTAATTAAAAAATGTAATGGTTGACCTCTACCTCTTAGACCGGGAGATAGTGACAGATTTTTGGAGGTGATTTATTTACTCAGTATGCCTTTGAAAGGGCATTATATTGCGTAGATATATTCTCACAATAATAAGGTAGAGTCATCCTGGGTTCTTCGCAAAAAAAATGAGTTTTCATTATTCCAAAAATATGCATTTTGATATGATTTTAGTCAGGCTGCCATGTGTTTTATAATGAAGTTCAAAATAGAAAATTCCTCGGAAGACCATAAGCATACCGTTAGCGTAGGCCCAAAGGGCTATTATTGTCACGTGAAGTTGTATTTTAATAATTAATTTTTCCACGATTCTGAACAGGCTGCCAATGAGAAGTATGCAAGTTCTTGTTATGAAAGTGCTGAAAAAAGGATGGCATACCGTTTTCGCATGTCCAAATTGAATGTTATTTAATCATTTAAACGATTTATTCGATGTAAAGTGTACTTGGACCCATGTCCATGTACTTGCTCATGCAAAAGGTACGCCATCTTTTCTTCAGCAGCTTTATGATAAGAACTTACATACTCATCATTGGCAGCCTGTTCAAAAACGTGTAAAAATTAAGTAATAAAATACAAGTTCACGTGACAATAGTAGCCCTTTGGGTCCACGTTAACGGTATGCCTATGGTTTTCCGAGGAATTTTCTATTTTGACCTGATTATAATCATATTAAAACGCATAAATGAAAACGCATAAATAAAAACTCGCTTTTCCATGTGAAGAACTCAGGATGCCTCTCATATTCATACCTTATACCTACATTCCTGAAGTTTTGTCCTTGAAAGTTGGACCACTCTGTGTATAGGTACCTTGATTCTCGAAAACTTTTCAATCTAAACTTTCATTTTAAAATTTTGTAGAATATATTAAACTGCCTTCAATTTTCAGTTTGACAATTAAACCCAAAAGGTCCTTTAGTAACACCTTTTGGAGTCCATTGACAGCTGTCATTAAGGAGCTAGCTCCCTTTTTAAACGATTAAAACCAGGGACTCTTTAAAGTAAGGGGACCCAGCATTATACTTTTTAAAGTGAGGCTTATTCTTTCCTCATTCTAATGGTATCAGTGATGCCAAAAGTATGCCATTTTATTGTAGAATCTATGAATATAACAGGTACTTTGATTGTTAGTAAAAATTAATAATGGTTTCTATGATTTCTAAAAATTAAACTTGACAATGTTGTATCTACAAGTGCAGAATATGGCAACTGTCAAATGAAACAAATTTATTTTATAGTTGAAATTGATTTCCAGAAATTATTTCCACGAATTTAAGTAATAAGTTAGTATGGTAAGTCAGTGCCGATTTTGCTTATTTAAGAATTTGTCGCTATAGCACCTTGTTACCAGGTTCCTCAATCAATTTGTAATATGTATACTTGAACTTTCTTCGCTTGTTGAATGTTTCTACCCAAAGAACTTTCACAGATTTTGGGATGGACTAATAAGATTAGGTCTAGTAGTTCTAATCATGTAGTTTTTCTCGGTGTTCATTATAACATTTTTGTAATTTTATTTCTCTCCCAAGGTACTTATCTCACAAACTTAAAACAAACTTGTAGTCGTAGATAAAAACTCTTTAAAAAAAGACCTGACTGAAGCTACCTGCTTAATAATTTAAAATTTACGAAGTACGATTTTTGTTTTGAACTACCTGCTTATACGTAATGTCCACGTAATGGGAATTGTAGGATTACTAAAGGTGATACAGGAAAAATCTGGTTGCATTTATTGGGACTACTATAGGCGGCCGCATTACCTTTAATTGTCACATCTGTGTATCTGGAAGTTAGAAAACTTAAGAATTGTGAATTACGATAAGAAATTTTTTTCCTCCTTTAGAATCTATGGCACTGGCATTTCACATAAAACCTGATGGCAGTTGGACACTGACATATAACATAACCTTGTATCAGCCCCCCTGTGGTCTCCTTGGAGTCAACAGAAAACAAACTTCCCCTCAAGGCTTCACTTTTCGTATGTGAAATGCTGGGTCCCCTTATTTTAAAGAGTCCCTGATTAAAACTGATTGTAAAAATCCATAGTGCTTCCTGACAGCAACACCAGGAAAGTTGTCAGCGCCTAGCGACGAGGATAACCTAACCCAACTATTATAAACTTCGAACTTCACTCACGACGTCGGCAACTCCCAACTCCACGGCGCAGTAGGCGAAAATCGCGATGGCCGCGTACATGGCATCTATCGCGGCCGCCTAGGACCTCGACGCGAGCTGGTACGTTATCGAAGGGGACGTCCCGACTCGAACGACGTCACTTTTATAGATGCGACGCGATAGCTCGCGAAGAAGAAGAAGAAGGATCCTATTTTCGTAATGCCAGCGTCGAGGTGGCTTCGATTTGCATCTATCGGAGGACCCCGGTCCTGGAAGCAGTGGCGTGGCTGGTGAAAATTGCCATGGGGTTTCATTTTTCTACGGTTGATACGTTATACACTGTGTCCCGGATAAGAACGAACAACATGGGGATATTGCAAACGGCGAGAGATAGAGCAACGGTTAAATGGGGGAAAAGTTGCGCAATTTCGAGGTCAATAAAATGGCACAAACAGATTTCTAATATTTTTTCTTTCGTTTTTGAGTTATTTTGAAAAAAGTAAAATTTTGCGTTTTCGATTTTATTTTTTCTGAAGTTGTTATCACAGATAGAAAAAAAAAAGAAAAACACTTTCTTATTTCACTTTTTAACGGGCTTTAAGATGGCGTTTTTAGATTTGTTCTAAAACGTTTCGTTTTTGAGAAACCATCTTCAACTTTTTTTTTTATACGGACCTGGATTTTTTTTTGCAGATTTTGAAAGCACTTTTCATTACAAATACCATGATGTATGACACAAAATATTTATAAAATGTTTTGAGCCAATTATCCTGAAAATTCCTTTTTTCCATTCATTTTTTTCTAATGCGGCTCTGTATTTAATAACAAGAAGTCTAAATATTAATCAGTATTGTCAACAATCTAACTTACAACTTATCTTTCGATTGTAGAACTAAAAAAAGAACGGCAAAGACATACGATAATAAAAAATTAATAAAAATCCTCCACCTAGAAGGCTTTGAAACAACGAAACCAACTTCTTGTCATTTGTCATAACTCCCACTGTATCATTTAGTTAACAATTTGTCTCATTATAAATGGAGGGTGCTTTTTCAAATGACGACAAATTTAACATGTCAGCATGTTATATCTTGTGTCACAGAAATAGTGTAGAGACCGAACAAATGTATTGTTGCTATTAATAAATGGCAAAAGTTGTTGGCTTCGTTGGCTTAAAGCTTTCTTCTCACAATTAGAAAAGGCGAAGAATTTACTCCAAAACACAGTGCGACACTGTTTGCTCTACAACAACAGAGGAAAACACTTACCAGACAGGGCAGTATTTAAAAATATTAAGTTTTCGAAGTAAAAATAAACTGTAAGTTAAATTTTTAACAATACTGATTAATATTTAGACTTCTTATTATTAAATACAGGGCCGCAATAGAAAAAATTGAATGGAAAAAGGAACTTTCAGTATAATTGTCTCAAAGCATTTTAAAAATATTTCGTGTCATACATCGTGGTATTTGCAATGAAAAGTGCTCTCAAAATCTGAAAAAAAAATCCAGGTCCGTATTTAAAAAAATGAAGTTGAAGATGGTTTCTCAAATCGAAACGTTGTAGAACAAATCTAAGAACGCCATCTTAAAGCCAGTTAAAAAGTGCCATAAGAAAGTGTTTTTCTTTTTTTATATCTCTGATAACAACTTCAGAAAAAAATAAAATCGAAAACGCAAAATTTTACTTTTTTCAAAATAACTAAAAATCGAAAAAAGATATTAAAAATCTGTTTGTGCCATTTTATTTACCTCAAAAATGAGCAACTTTTTCCCCATTTAACCGTTGCCGTATATCTCTCACCGTTTGCAATATCCCCATGCTATTCATTCTTATACGGGACACAGTGTATAATTCGAGAATATATTCAGATCAATACTGCCATTTTCCATAGTATAAACTCCCGAAGCTACGAGTTGAATTTTTACACACCGGCTGAAGTTAGCTGCAGTTCTCGGCTTTTCAGCGGTGTTGCCAGAGCTAGTACAAATGTACAGGGTGTCCCTCGACGCCCCAGGGTTTTTGTAGGCAAACAAAAACAGACAGTAAAAATTTGACTTGTGGGTTTCCTGTAGCACCTAAGTGGTGCTTTGAGCCAACAATATAATTTTTAGGAATTTGGGAAATATAGGTTATGACGTCATCAAATATATTCTTTCCAGGACCATACCTGTTTCGATATAGGTACTTTCGTAAATAATTTTTAAATCTGGTTTTATTAAAAGTTATATGCGTATTATTTGTAAAAATATGAAAAAGATGCCATGCCATGGTATTTTTTTAATGAAAATCGAGTTAGCTATGACTTATGAAGGTATATTTTTGACAGAAACGATTGATAGATGCTAGGACAGATGTATTATGGAAAAAGTATTAAAATTTTATTATTAGTTACGAAATATAACTGCATGAACGCCTTTTTATGAAAAACTATTATTGGTGTTATTTTTCTACTAAATCATCAATATTCCTGGATGGAATTTTGTAAACAAGGTTTTCCAGTTTCATAAATAGAAACCTAATAGAGTATAGGTCGATTTATCAGACCATTTATCTCAATCCATTTGTTTCCAAACTAATTATTTAGAAATTCTTTTACAATGTTGGCTTTGTGTGGTGGAGCTCCGTCGTGTTGAAACCCAATGGTTCTACTTAAATGCAATGGCACATTTTCCATGAGAACTGGCAACTGTTATTGCAAAAATAGAGATTATATTCGTGTAATACAAAGTATATATCCTGAATCAAATTAGCCTTGGCTTGATCGGGTATCCATGGAAAACAATTGAGAGTTCATAATTTATTATTCTTACCTGTCATAATTGAAATACCTTCTCTTGACATTTAATAATAATTGTATCCTATTTTCAAAAATTCTTGTCGTGGGAATCAACCATCATAATAAATGTGGTAGTGTTATCACATTAAATCTTTATTATAATATTTATTTAGTTGTAGAATGCTTACATATGTTTCGATCTGATCACTCTCCAACGCTGTCCATCTATCAATACCAAAATGTTTTAATAATTTTTCGACTCTACAAATTGTTATGAATAGTGCCCTAAGAATATACCTACAACTATTTTTTTAACTGAAAGCCATGTCTGTCTAATGCAACTTGAAATTTTCACCTAAAAAAGTAGAAAATACTAATTTGAACATGTTTTTATAATTGCTCTGAAGATGATCTTACTACAGATCGAAACATATGTAAGCATTCTACAACTAAATAAATATTATAATAAAGATTTAATGTGATAACACTACCACATTTATTATGATGGTTGATTCCCACGACAAGAATTTTTGAAAATAAAATATTGACAACCAGGAAAATAAAACAAATTTAAATAATTGTATCCAGTCATTGAACGTATCATAAAACTTCAATTATGGTAACACACAATGAAAAAGTTGATATGTTATTAGTCTATGGAGAAGCTGAAAAAAATGTTAGAAGACCGGTTAGAATTTATAGGGAGAAATATCCTGATCACAAAATGTTCGATTCGATTAGAAAAAACCCCCAAAATGCATTTTCTACCTGCAAAGGGAAATCAATTAGAAGAATAGTTCGCAACAATGATGCAACAGCCCAAGTGTTACAATATTTTGAAGATTACACGAGAAACTCAGTTAGACAAGCTAGTAGAGAATTAAATTTGAAGAAGTCGTCCATACAACGAATTATGAAAGAAAATCCTCATATTGTTAATCTAATGCGTAATCAGGGACACTTCGGCATTGGTGTGGCATAATTATGGTCATCATTTAGTTGGGCCATATTTTTACGAAGAAGTTTTAACTGGAATAACATACCTCCAATTTTTGCAACAACAGTTGCCTGTTCTCGTGGAAAATGTGCCATTGCAGATAAGAAGAACCATATGGTTTCAACACGACGGGGCTCCAGCACACTAGGCCAACATTGTAAAAGAATTTCTAAATGATGAGTTTGGAAACAAATGGATTCGAATAAATGGTAGCATAAAATAGCCAAAAAAGTTGCCAGATTTAACACCATTAGATTTCCATTTATGGGGATTTCTGAAAAACATTCTTTGCAAAACTCCATCTCGGAATATTGATCATTTAATAGAAAAAATAGAAGATGCCTGTCAGCAAATAACACCAGATGTATTAAGAAAGGTCGCACTAAGGCAGAAGTTAGACACCGCCTAGCCTTACGTTTATTAAAAGAAGGTAGTCACATTGAAGATTATTTATAAGTAAGAACCTACCTTTTATTTTTATATTGTTGATTGTTGTTTTTCGCTAAAATTGTTAGGTTTTTAAATATAATACATAATAATAACTGTTTATAATAACAGTTTTTCTTAATAATTCGTTCATACAATATATTTTTATAACTAATAATAAAATTTTATTACTTTTCCATAATACATCTGTCCAAGCATCTGTCAATTGTTTCTGTCAAAAATATACCTTCATAAGTCGTTGCTAACTCGATTTTGATTAAAAAAGAAAAATATATTTGATGACGCCATAACCTATATATATCCCTAATTCCCAAAAACTATATTTTCGGCTCAAAAGCAGGCTTGAGTGGTCCTACAAGAAACCCACAAGTCAAATTTTTACTGGCTGTTTTTGTTTGCCTATAATATTCTTAGGCCGTCGAGTTTGGGACACACTGTACAAACCTAGTACATTTTTGCATTCCTTATACAAAAATACAATTTTTGATAATTATAGCACATGTTTGCAAGTTACAAGGTTCAAGGTTATACTTTATATTCGATTCGAGCTGTGCGTTTTGTTTCAGTCGGTTTGCTCAGTTACAAAACATTAAACCTAACTTTAATGTTTTATGGGTTTAACCTCGGTCAGTGACAATATATCTTGCAGCGCGAGTGACAGGTGGAAAGTGCGCCCGTCGAAAAAATATTGCCACGCCACTGGTGATAAGCACGTAATAGAAGGGAGAGTTGAAGAAGCGTCCGATAATATTGGCGACATCGTGAGTCCTCTGTCTTCCCACCATAAATTCCGCGCTGCAGAGAGGAGATGCATCGTGATTTGCACAGTTAATGGGTAATAAACAATGATGAAAACGTTGATTGCAAATTGCACGTAAGTATAGGTAGCTTGTCCTTCGCAGCGCTATGAAAAATTAATACAGCTTTCATCGTAAAAAATGTCAAGCGACACAACACAATAACGTTTCGAAAGGTTTATGTTTCCATGGTTTTATCCTTTATTTTATGCTAGCGTTTAGTGTGTAATATGCAGGCACATTGGAAATCATCTAGAGATTTTGTGCGACTGTTTTTAATGCTTAAACCTTAAACCGTTGACTGATGTATTTCGTCAGTCAACGCTTAAACCGTTTTAAAATGAATGCGGCAATAATAGGTAATAATACAGGGTGCCCCTTGCGGAAATAAGAGGCATACCTATACTGCTAGCTCGGATTAATCAGAAATGGCTATTAAAACCCTTTAATTATATCTTTTTTTACAGATTTACAGGGTTGTTTATCAATTTTGACCAATATTTTCGCTGGTTAGAATCTCATAATATTTTAGGGTTTAATACTTTAAACGCTTAAACCGTTTTAAAATGAATGCGGCAATAATAGGTAATAATACAGGGTGCCCCTTGCGGAAATAAGAGGCATACCTATACTGCTAGCTCGGATTAATCAGAAATGGCTATTAAAACCCTTTAATTATATCTTTTTTTACAGATTTACAGGGTTGTTTATCAATTTTGACCAATATTTTCGCCGGTTAGAATCTCATAATATTTTAGGGTTTAATACTTTAAACGCTTAAACCGTTTTAAAATGAATGCGGCAATAATAGGTAATAATACAGGGTGCCCCTTGCGGAAATAAGAGGCATACCTATACTGCTAGCTCGGATTAATCAGAAATGGCTATTAAAACCCTTTAATTATATCTTTTTTTACAGATTTACAGGGTTGTTTATCAATTTTGACCAATATTTTCGCCGGTTAGAATCTCATAATATTTTAGGGTTTAATACTTTAAACGCTTAAACCGTTTTAAAATGAATGCGGCAATAATAGGTAATAATACAGGGTGCCCCTTGCGGAAATAAGAGGCATACCTATACTGCTAGCTCGGATTAATCAGAAATGGCTATTAAAACCCTTTAATTATATCTTTTTTTACAGATTTACAGGGTTGTTTATCAATTTTGACCAATATTTTTGCTGGTTAGAATTTCATAATATTTTAGGGTTTGATATAGTTTAGCAAATGTCCATGCATACGAATAATAAAAATTTAAAAATTCCAGTACCGGTTTTAGCACATTTAATTTTTCTGGACTTCTTAAGAATAGTGCACCCTATATACGATTTTCGATAATCCAATGCGGGGATATAAAACTACAAACCATAGTATTAAATGCCAAAATTTTTAGTGTTCCTAAAACCTAATAGTATAATGAACTGCTAAAATAAAACTACTTTTGCTCTTACTTTCTACTCTTCTAAAAATATTCTCTTAGATTTGGGACCTCATTTTTCCAAATACAAGTTTTCTTTTTTTTTAATTTTATGTGTATTAAATTAAAAAATTGAAATTTATATGAAAGCTTAGCAGATACGAAAAAAGATGAATAATATTTTTTTGTGCGAAATGAAACGCCAGGGGTCATTCGAAATTAATGCTTCTTCAATTAGCATAACTAATTACCCATATCTTAGTTAGCCCTGTACCTATGCAGTAGCAGTATGCCCCTTTCCTCCTGGGATACTATGTATAATACCTAATAGAAACAGCGAATTAAGTGCAGCTATAAAATGTAAAATTTCACAGCACCCTGAAGTTATATCGTAATCTGAGAAATGTTAACTAAGAACTGACACATATTATGCAATGTCCTGAATGACCTTTGTTTCGTGATTTTGAGGCCAGTAAATAAAGGCATAATAATTGAAGCATTTAACATTAAGTCTAACATTTTTAAAACTTTGGGGCATGGTAAAGTATCAACCAAATCGAAAATATGCAATTTTGCAACTTGATCAAAAGTTGGCAACATTGTTAAAAAAGCAAAAAACGAAAACTATGAATTTCTAGCCGAACAAAATTTTAACTTTGCTGTAAAATCACAGTATGTACACTCGCCGAAGTCACATCAGATGCATGTGCAAATCTGCAACTTCCTGGGTTGATGGCATCGTGCTTTTTTTCTAATATTTGTCAAAATAAAATAATTTTTTATTAGGTTCCACAAAATTCTAAGATGGGTAAATTTTAGTGGCAAATGATCATTTTTTTATCTTAGACATGCTGCTAAATTTGCAAATTGTTATAGGTATCGATAAAATTTTAACATTTTTGCAAATTCCATGGAAAACTCGGTTGGCCTCGAGAAGCTTATATTCAAATTTGCAACTTGATCAGGGGTTGGCAACATTGCTGAAATTGAAAAAAAAAAACAAAATCTTTGAATTTCACGACGGACAAAATTTTAACATTGTCACAATTATTGTGACATATGCTTTATTTTAATGTTTATGATCTGACGCTGAAATTGCAGCGATTTGTAAATACAGCAACCTGGTTAATTGTTGTAATTTCAATTATTGATTAGTATTAATTAATTATTGATTATTAAATATTGATTTAAGTCGTCGTTTGTTGCAAATTTAGCAGCATGTTTAAGATAGGACAATGGTCATTTGCAACTAAAATTTACCCCTAAATTTTAAATATCCAGCTTTATTACGATTTGCCTTCTTTTTACGATAACGAATTGTCTTTGCGTCCAGTATTTTGCAGTTTTATCCTATTAACACAGCTTTTATAGGTATAGATTTGTTTGTGATAACATGACATTTCCATGCACATGAAGAAAATGGTATGCACACTGCACAGACCATTAGGTGAATTGCAGAAGAATAAACACTATTTTGGAATTATGGTATGATCAACCAGCTGAAGAAGCGAAAATTCTAGATAATATTTTTGAAGAGTATTTTGTAACGTATGCAAGAATGAAAATAGAAAATTTTGTTTATAGCTCCAAAGCGAACCAATAGTCCTCCATATAAAGAAGAAACTGAAAAATATAATGCGTTTTATGCTTACTTACACTACAACAACTAGCCATGGACTTCATTTCAGGTACCAAATATTCTTGCTTGCTTTTTAGACTCGCTTTTCTTAAGAAAATGTATGGAATAAGACATAATACTTACATGTTTTTATTTTATAAAAGATTCTGCAACAATGGTGTTTTAACATTAAACCACCGTGTAAATTTGTTTCGTCGTGTGGCGCCAGTGGCGATCGCTTGAAACAGTGCCACAGCTTAAAATTAAGCTGTGACAGTGCTATGCCCAGGTCTTTAATATAGTGTCGGTCCACGTCCAGGTTAGACTTAATTTGAATTCATTTCCCTTATTTACTGGGCTAGTATGACTAAAAATGACGTAGGTATACGATAATGTCATTATGAAACGTCATAAGATAAATGTACTTTTCTGCATCTCAAAAAATTGTAATGTAATTCACCTTTAGAAAAGCAAATATCATCAAATACGGATAAATTATAGGTGTCGTGTATCGTGTGACTTGCCTCATGCGCTATCTCAAATCGCCACTTTCAGGCTTCGGGAACAAAAAATCATCGAAATGTCACGTTCGCAGGGGAATCCGAAGCTTCCTGGCCGTGTAATTACGCCGTTTCCGATAAACTGAGATCCCGGAATCGAACCGAGAGCCGACGTCAACAACGATCGTTCGTTTCGTAGCCAGTGTGTTTTCATTCATATTTTCAATCTCGACAGTCGCAGCTTCCGGCTTACAATTGATTGCTTTTTAATTCGATTTCGAATTTCGGTTTAATCGAATCCTGAAGGGTATGCTGGGAGAATTGACTCCAAAGCGAGAAGAAAAAGTTCTTGTCCAATGCCACATGTTAACTTTTTTTAGAGGTCATGTATGAGAAGAAAATTAACAGTTATTAGATTTAGTGGAGAAGCAAATTTGGCACTGCATTTCGAGACACGGTGCATGCAGCCACTCATCCCCAGTTTTACAGGGCGTAATGAAGACGATTTGTTCTAACAACACAAAATTTGAGGAGGAAATTAAACATATCAAACAATTTCTTAAGAGGAAAAGTTATTCTATTGCGTTTGAGGACCAAGTTTTTCAGGATTGCCAACAAAACAACAATGCTAATTAGAATTAGAGAAATAAATCTGGTTTACCTACCAGTAAATTTAATGATACCTTATATTCCTGGACTATCAGATAAGTTAAAACGTATAGGCAATCTTTTTTAATGCCAGAACAAGATTTAAAACCAAAAACATTAAGATCGATGATAGTGAAACCGAAACCATTTAATGAGGTATGTACAAAGTTAAAAACACTGCATTTATAAAATTCCTTGTGAATGTGAAAAGTTCTATGTTGGGGAGACTTCTAGGCCATTCGTTTAAAAGAAGCTACAAATTATATCAGGCAAAATCAAATTTCAAAGTCAAAAATACGAGAACACTCTTAATAATAATCATAGAACTTTGTGGGATAGGTCCCAACCAATTCTCAAAGAAGTAGGAAATAAGGGAAAAATTAAGGAATTGCTGAATGTTCAGTGGAATTCAGTAAAATATTATTACCAATTACCAGTTATCCAAACAGAAGTTAGTATAGATAATTACCTATATTTACAGCACAGGGTACAATATCAGGCAGGTGGCTAGGTTATTTTGTTCTGTTGTCATTTCACTTTGACTTGACAACAACTTTGAGAAAGCAGGAAGATTTATTCTCCGAAAGTTCAGAAAGCAAAGTTGTTGAAGTTATTTTTTGAGTTAACGTTAAAAGTTTCGTTCTTTTAATGTTAGGCATTTATGAATTGACTTATAAATTCATTGCTAGTTTTCAGATCAGATTTCCCATTGCCAGATAATTATTACAAGCTTTTATTACAAGCTTTTATTTAACTTGCCCTGTATGTGTGGGTCGAATCTTGCAAGCTGAATTAGAACCACTTCTTGACATCCGATTGAACTGAAATTTTGCATAGGTACACCTTTAGTTCTGGTGACAATACAATATGCAATACTCAATATTGTAATACTTTCAAAATGGCCGTCGCCACAAGATGGCGGATGATGTATTTTTTGTCAACCCCCTTAATATGGGTATCAAAATTTGATACCGATATTTTAATGAAAGGGCTTGAAAAGTATAGAAAACGATAAAGTCAGTGACATCACACTAACTTCAATATGGCCGCCGCTCCAAGATGGCGGATTGCATTTTCTTTTCAACCCCCTTAACATGGCTATCATATGAAAGGGCTTGAAGAGTAGAAAACGATAATGTTTGTAACATCTGCACAACCTACCTGACATAAGTATCAAATGAAAAGGTTTGACGAGTATATATAAGGTAAGTGACGTCTTACTAAATCCAATATAGCGGATGCCCCAAGATAGCGGAGTAAATTACTTTACCACCCTCCTGATATGGGAATCAAATAGGTACTAAAAAGCACAAAATAAAATAAAGGTAAAAAACCTTTTTAAAAACAAGCTTTAAAATAAAAAAATAAAAAGTAAAAAACCATTTTAAAATCAAGCTTTTTAAGCCATGTACTAAAACAAATAAAATAAAATACGTCTAGTTTTTCGTTAAGATAATTCAATGCCAAATTGCGACAAGTTTTTGTAAATCAAAAAGCTTGTCGCGCGAATTTTAAAGAAAATACATACTTTGACAATCACCACTGTCCAATAAAATTAATTGGTAGGTACCTACTTTTATGAAAATTTCGCGCGACAAGGTTTTTGATTTACAAAAACTTGTCGCAATTTAGCATTGAATTATCTTAACGAAAACCTAGCTAGACGTACCTATTTTATTTTATTTGTTTTAGTACACGGCTTAAAAAGCTTATTTTAAAAAGGTTTTTTATCTTTTATTTATTTTTATTTTATCCGTTTTAGTACATGGCTTAAATAAAAGCTTGTTTTTAAAAAGGTTTTTTTAACTTTTATTTTATATTCTAATAATTTACACGAAATTATTATTAAATCCAACAGCGCTGGGCTTTCAATTTATGAAAATCATACGGTGTGTTCCAGGTAATATATTACGATAAAATATTGAGTGTTGTGGCAATATACGAATCAACTCCATAGCTCTTCATTGATTTGTTGACCCTGTAAATAGTATATTTTCTAACAAGTGCGGACAGTGCCACTTTTCCGCACGCGATTGCAGTTGGCTGAACGACGCGTAGCGGAGTTCAGCCAAGAAATCGAGTGTGGAAAAGACACTTTCCGCAAGAGTTAGGAACACTATTTTTTCTACAAGCGTGCGGAAAAGTAAGACACTTTTCCGCACGTATTTACTTTTCCGCACGCATCTTAGCTTAGAAAGTGTCACTTTTCCGCACTAGTGCGGAAAAATAGTGCGGAAAAGTACTTTTCCGCACTAGTTCGGAAAAGTGACACTTCCTCAACTAAAATGCGTGCAAGTGTACTTTTCCGCACGCTTGTAGAAACAAGTTTTTTAATTGTGCGATTTGTAGAGCTTGATAAACCGCATTTTTTGGACATAAATGAGCTCTTTGGTACAAAATTCAAGGCCTACTAAGCTAATTTTTAGGAGCTAAATTTTAATAAAGCACATTAGTGATTTGTTTAGAAAATATCTGCGCACGCCACTGGATTCAGCACTCCTCAAAATTAACTTGTACCAAATTTCAATAGATATTTTCAAAAATTCATAGTTAGCCATGAAAAAATTAAACACTAACAACTTGGAAATTTTAAAAAAAATTAAAACTACTTTCAAAAAATTGTCAAAGGGACCTATTATTATAGTACAATTTTTATTGTTATAACTTTTTGTCTACATTGTGCTGTAAAGAAGAGGAAACCCCGAAACGCTGACATCATAAATCTCTAGAAACTTGCGGATTTAACGGCTCTGAATCAAGTGTAGAGTGTAGCTACGACTTTAAATAGTTATTACATGCAGAACTTTAGCTATTATATCCGGCTCTGACAGATAATAAAGTTGTTCACTGTTGGCGGCAATCGCAATGTTGGCGGGATTGAATAATTACGATCCTCCACGGCCTGCTGCGCTTACGCACTTGTGGGGAATGTGTGCAAGAATTGCGAAGGTGTAGAGGTCGTTCGTTCTTATTTTAGAAACTGATGTTGAAGGCATAAAATGCTTTTAATTGCTGGTCATGAATGTGATTTTCTGTTGGCTAATTGCTTTACCAACACCAACAACATTTAAAGGAAACATAATAACAAAAAGAATGTCAAGTGTAAAGAAAATCACGCAAACGGGTGAATTGCACACTGCTGTGGACACTGGCACTGCTGTTTCTCCAACGAAAATAAATACCTATATAAGTAGGTTGTTATTATTTTTTAATCGCTATAAAAATAGCACTCCTCGGAATTTCGTCCCCAAGAAGTAGTTCCAGCTAGCAAGACCTATTCAATAAACAAAACTTGAAATTTTGTTTGTCTCAACATGAGACCATGCAGGAATGATTTCCAAAATATCAAGATCCAACTCCAACATTTTTTGTTATTTACACCTATTACAACTCTCCAGGGACCCGATGTATATTATACAGCTAAAATAATATTTAAAAAAATTTCAAAATTTTGCAGTTTACTAAAATCGATTGCTAAAATATTTTCAAGATGGCGCACTTCTGGTAATACCGGAAGTTGTTGCTAACTTTTAAGTAGCACTCTATATATTAATTGATTTTTGGATTCCGCGCAAAATTCTAGACACATTTCATATATAAGGTCCTATATACTTAAGTCTAACCATTTTTGACATATATTTTAAATTTTATGTCAAAAATGACGGTTGGAGGCCTAAACATAATAACTATCAATTTCTTCTATATGAAAGCCTTTATTATTTAATTGGGGTTGGTTTTCATGTAGAAGGGGATCTATTTTAGTGGATTATGTTGGCATTTTGGTAATAAATAAATACAGGTTATCAAAGACTAACATTGAAAATTAAATGAAAAAAATCGTTAAAAGTCATTTTTTCCAATCGAAACCCCTGTTTTTATAGTTTTGTCTCATTTAGCATTAAAAATAAGGGTGCCTTTGTATAAGGTTGTCTTTTCCAAAACGCTGCAAAATTGTCCAGTCTATTTTCCGAGAAATCGGCCGCGGCAATTCGTCGTTGGACACCCTGTATAATTACTGAAATTGATAATCAGTAACGAAATATCGGTAGATTACTGTATATCACATACTGCTTTTTTAATGGTAAAAGTTTACGTCGCGGGCGTTTAGAATATACAGTGTGGTCATTTAAGTGTGCAACATAATATTTGATTTTTTTACAAATACAAAATACAAATATTCCCGAAAGTTGGTGCATGTTCGATCATCATATTAGGCGCACTTAGAATGGTTGCAAGTCAAACAACATACAGGGTAGGTCAAGTACAAGAGTAAAGTACCCTTATATCAGAAAATTCAGTAAAATGTTATTAAGAAAAGTTGTCTAGAATAAAAAGTTATGCCTAAATACCTAAACATGGCCTCATAAGAAAAAGAAATATATTTTTTTGAAAACATTAATAATTTCCTAAAACAAATTTGTTTTAATATTCACTTTAAACAATTTCATAAATCAATCAAAATTAAATCAATTTCGCATAACTTTGTTCAAATTCAAAAATATTTGTAAAATTAACTTAGATTTTTAATTTTTTAGGGAATCACAAACTTCATGTTTGTTGCAACGACATTAGTAATGGTAATGTGTATATTAAAAAACTCTCATTTAAGGTAAAAAATTTTTATTTGAAATTGTAGAAATTAATTGACGAAAAAAAATTTTTTTTAGGAAACTATGTTTTGGTATTCTGGCATAGCTTTTAATTCTAAACAACTTTTCTTAATAACCTTTTGACGTTTTTTTTGAGATAAGGGTACTTTACACTTGTACAATTTTTACATATTTTTTGAACTACCCTGTATGCTGTTTAACTTGCAATCATTCTAAGTGTACCTAATATGATTATTGAATATGCATCAACTTTCGGCAACATCTGTATTTTGGTTGTGCAATTAATAAAAAATATCCCATATGTTGCACACTTAAATGACCACACTGTATACTTATACAGGGTGATTCAGTCATGAGGTAAAAAAATTTAATCACAGGTTGGAAAAAATAGCTTAATACAAATTTGAAAATAAAAAAAATCAAAGGTAAATAAAAAAAATCAGAAGTGTATTAAAACCCCTTGTTAACGGAGTTCACCAGATCAGCTCCAGTGCCAACCTTGACGGTTGACATTGAAGCGGAAGCGCTGACTTACACGTTCTAAACTTCGAGAAAAAAATTTGTTTCGCATTTGCCTTTTCAGTAGACCTCCCCCACTGTGTGTTTATCATTTTTTACATCATGACTGAATCACCGTGTACGTACATTACCCTAAAAACCCCACAAAATCAGTACTAAAAAGTTACAGAAAATACTAAAAATCGCCAAGGCCTCCTTCTCGCACTCCGCCAGTTCCTATTTATTTAACGGCTCGCGGGCCCCCCCGGGTCATCCGGAATTGATCGGCGCCACTTCCGGCTTTGTCAAGTGAGAGATTGCCGGCGATAAAATTCGGAAAAAGTCTCTCTATTACCGGCGATTGTTGAATATTTTAGCCGGACGTCGCGCCGGAAGATTGATGGCCGGCCGTCGTCGATTTTCCATTTCGAAATCGTCCCGGCAAAACAGGCCGATTAATCGAATCTCGGGAAGGACGGAGGAGCGACGGGGGAGGGCTGGTTTTTGTTTGTTCGTTTCTTGGAGTCTCCGCCGAAATAGAATCGATCGCTGCATTTGGAAGCATGGGAAAAGTATTGCGCGTGCTGGGTGATGATGAGTGAAAGTCTAGCAAGACTCCAACTATAACACACTGTAGCAAAGGAGCGAAATGAGGCTTGATTGCTTGATTGAATCGCTGTGTCAGTAAGTGGAGGTTTTGTTCAATTAAAACCGGCGACTTCGCCAAAAGTGTGAGGATCTGAAAGTACCTAATTTGAAAACAACGCAAACATGTTATACAGCGAAACATTTTGTATTATTATAAATAAGCATCTCCCAAAATTTAGGATATAATGTTACTGGACAAACAAACATATACAGGGTGTCCAACTTTAAAACTGTACAAATCCGTAAAATCTTCATTTTTGGAGATAATCGCCTAAACTTTATTTTGTTTGAAAGGCCTTCAAAAACTGCACCTTTTGACCTTCCTTCAATTTTCAAAATGCAAATCCAGGGCCGGCTACGATTTTTTATACCCCCGATTTTCACGAAAACCATTTATCAACTTTTTTATTTAAAATTTGACCCCATAGCGTTAATCAGAACACCCCAAAACCCCCAGATACCAAATTCGAACAAAAAATATATAGGGAGTTCAATTCTGTAGGGTGTCAAAGTTGAGCAAAATAGGAAATTTTAAAGATATCTAGCGAGTTAAGTGTGCCGTGAAATCCCTTCAAAACAGTCGAATGGTTAACAGGACCACTCAAAATGTTGATGTGAAAAGATTTACTACAAAAATATACAGGGTATTTTTCTCTAAGCCAATAAACACAAAAGTAATTTATTTCTTTACAAAATGCCAACCAACAAATAAGAACAATTTAAATTATTGGACCTTTCTCAACAAAGTCACTGTCTAAGATGATACATTTTCAGTGGGTTTCCTGTTGTGGCACACCAGCCACCTTAACTGATATGGACTTACTGACTGGCAGGCTTTCTGTATTTTTTAGATTTAGTTCGTTTATAGCGTGTGGAGCGGCTTTGATGTACTTGATTTTTGATCCGTATAAAGTCTCAAAAATTCAGTAATTTGAGATGGCACAGATAAGAATACTCCGTATATTTTGTATTGGACCTTTGCACACCAACACCTTGAGTGGTTCTATTGACTATTCAACTGTTTTCAGTGGATTCCATGCCACACTTGACTTGGCAGATGCCTTTAAAATTCTTATTTTGCTCAACTTTGACACCCTGCAGAATGGAACTCCCTGTATATTTTTGTGGGGTCAGATTTTAAATAAAAAAATAGCTAAATAGTTAATTAGTTAAGTAAATCGGGGGTATAAAAAAATCGGTGCCGGCCATGGATTTGCATTTTGAAAATAGCAGGAAGGTCAAAAGAAGCTGTTTTTGAAGGCCTTTCAAACAAAAAAAGTTTAGGCTTTTATCTCCAAAAATGAAGATTTTTACGGATTTGTACAGTTATAAAGTTGGACACCTTGTAGGTACAATTACATAGTTATTGATTAAAACTGGCTTGGCGTTTTTAAGTGAGCCTCTCAGGTAGATTTAATTAAAAAATTCACAGATTTCGCAAATCTTTGCAATCATCGGAGACATTGAAACTGCCAACTCGACTCCCACATATACAAACATAAACATTTCCAATGCATAAATCATAGTTTCCGGGACCCACCAATACATGAGTCGCAAAATCACAGTTTGAATTTTATAATGTTTTAATAGCCTACCTAAAGTTTACAAGCATTCGCCACAATATTTTTGTTGCGAGTAATTGTGTCAATTTATCGATAAACATGTAGCAATTCTTACCAAAATCGCCAAATTCGTTAATTTTCACCGAAGATTACTCTTCATATACTATTATGTAGGTATCTACTTATGCAATTTTGCTTTTCTATACTTGTTTAGTTTTCATCAGATTTTTACAAAAAATGCTTGCTCTATTTACAATATTTTATGGTGCATTTGTTCGTCACTAAAAATATTTATAATTATGATTGCTTAACCTCCTAAATAACTATTTTGCATATAACAAGTTACAAAAAAATCGAAAAAGGGGTAGCAATTTTTTTTTCATATCTAATATCTTTTTTCCGCTAACGACAGCGCGAAATTTTCTTAACAAAAGTTGGTCGCTACAAATGCATCTATGATATGTGTCTGAACAACTTTTTGCTATGAGCAATAGTTTATTTCTGGTAGCGTCTCAAAGTTGCGCGCAACGTCTCCTGGCACCCAAGCACAAACTTCTCAAGCTTACAAGCCCTGTGCAAACATGTGGCAACATCGTAGCGGGACGGTTCAACGGGTCTATGCAGTCTAGAGCAGTCTGCACTTTGGCTTAGTTTATCTTTTCTAATAAATGTTCAATCTTCATTTTAATTATAATTAGAGGCATTTGTGAACTTTGTTTCAATAATTGGGTACCTAAGTAGTAGGTAGGTACATTTGTTTAACAGACAATAAAAGCAGTAACAAGTAACAAAATATGCACAGAAGTGTAAGTATTTATAATAAGTTCGATTCCTGGTGTGGGTAGGTACACTTTTGACAAATAATATGTTAAATTTGGGCAAATAGAGGGGACTACATTTTGTTGTAAGTCGAATTTTTGTGAGAATTTTTCGCAAAATGCGCCATCAAGTTAATGGGGATTACCTATCTTCATAAAAATAAAACAACAAGCGAACAGAGAATAGCGTGTTGTGAAGGATATAGTAATTCTCTTCTGATTTGAAATGGCAGTTAGGGTCAATTTCATAATACATTATCTAAATTATCTTTTGACTTTAGATAAAGAAACATTTGCAACAATACTATAACAATGGTTGGATTGTTAGAAAGCTCTTTTAATTTTAAATGATACTTTAGTTTGTCTATGCAATTGGCCCTTAATCATTTTATTCTTAAATTTTCGTCCTTTGCAAAGCCCAAAACGAATAAAAGTTGACCTCTTGCCGTCAAGCAAAGAAAACCTAGCTACTTCAAGTTATTATTAGGATTTGACTTACAGCCAGGTATATAACAAAGTTCTAACTTCCCTCGACGGTTCTAGGCTTAAAATTGTAAGGGAACGATTCTTCAATTCAAACTTTTACAAAACGAATTTATAAAAAAGCTGTCGCCAGCACTTCGGGCTGAGACACACTGCCTGGTCGTAGCAATCTGGCGACGATAGCACTACCCGCACTACACAAATTAATTCTGGTAAATTTCTTGTAAAATCAACTGACAGGGAGTGACAGGCCAAGCCGCGCAGACCCGCAAGTCATGTTGCCAGCTTTCTCAACCTCAGGGTCTTCCTGTGGCTGTGGCCCAAGTATACGCGCACTGTACCTTGCCTGTACCCTGCAAAATTTCCCAAGTTTTTTATACCTGACTGTACTTTGACATATTATTATGTGAAGCCTAATACCGTTGGGTGAAGATTAAAAAAGAGAATCTACGCCCATGGAACAGCGTGCCGATTTAAAAACATCTCCGGAGCCCGCTGGCACCCTCTACATTCCGGACCAGAAATTAAAGCGGATCGATATCGAAAATCTTCTGGCATCTTCGCCGGAGCCATCTTGCGGCTAGCGGAAGTAACAATTATTCACAGTCGGTGTCGCTGACTCGAAAGCAAAGTCTAGAAAACAGCACACTGTTTTCTGGGGTATACTGGGATAGCTCGGTGGGAATTACAGATGGGACATTTCGAGTCTGGCAATATCTTGATTTTGACTTTTGACAGGGTTTTACTTGACATTAAGCCCTGGGAATTGGGCCTGGAGAAAGTGAAAGGTTAGAAAGCGATTTTGTGCGACTTTTGGAGCTGAAAGAATATTCTTGGGCAGTGACAGTAATCTGACAAGTTTATTTGTGATTTTTGAAGGCTAAACAATAAAGGTGGTAACCAAGGTAACGAGTTTGGACTGTGATTTTTGAGATTCATTACAATATTATTTGCCCCCTTCACTGCTCCCTTTCGCGACCAGAAATTTACTTGGGGAAAGGACCCGCCCAAATACACTTATTAAACAGGGGTATCATTCCATCCTTTTCCCTTCAATAGAAATCGTATATTACATCAACCACACACGAGCAGAAAATACAAACACAAAATTTTATATTTCCAGCTCAATAGATGGTGTTTATTTTCAACGGGTACGTTGGGATCTATAGTAAACCCTAGAGCTGCGGGTGAGACTTCGAATTTTTTTTAGCCTCGAAACTCTTTTTACACATTGTGAAACTATTGACTACTGGGGGACTATTATTATTGCCAAAACAAATAACATACAGTGTGTCCAACTTTAAAGCTGTACAAATCCGTAAAATCTTCATTTTTGGAGACAATCGCCCAAACTTTTTTTTGTTTGAAAGGCCTTCAAAAACCGCTTCTTTTGACCTTCCTGTCATTTTCAAAATGCAAATCCAGGGCCGGCTGCGATTTTTTTATACCCTCGATTTTCACGAAAACCATTTAGCGATTTTTTTATTTAAAATCTGACCCCACAGCATTAATCAGAACACCCAAAAACCCCTTTACACCAAATTTGAATAAAAAATATACAGGGAGTTCCAATCTGCAGGGTGTCAAAGTTGAGCAAAATAGGACTTTTAAAGGCATCTGCCAAGTCAAGATTGCCATGGAATCCCCTCAAAACAGTTAAATAGTCAATAAGACCACTCAAGGTGTTGGTGTGCAAAGATCCAATACAAAATATACAGAGTGTTCTTATCTGTGCCATCTCAAATTACTGAATTTTTTCTACTTTATACGGGTCAAAAATCGAGTATATCAAAACCGCTCCACACACTATAAACATTGAGTAAAGGAATAATCCCTCACTCAACGCTATAAACAAACTAAATCTAAAAAATACAGAAGTCTGCCAGTCCGTAAGTCCATATCAGTTAAGGTGGCTGGTGTGTCACAACAGGAAACACACAGAAAATGTATCATCTTAGACAGTGACTTTGTTGAGTAAGGTCCAATAATTTAAATTGTTTTTATTTGTTAGTTGGCATTTTGTAAAGAAATACATTACTTTTGTGTTTATCAATATTTTTTCAATGATTCCACAGCACATATAAAGTTTCATATTTTTCTTGATTCTCCAGTTTAATCTGTTTAGAAGGTTTAATAATAGTTAGCCTTTCTACTTTATTTTTATCAAAATAAATTTGTGGAAATAAGGGCGAGGAAAATTTTTTGTTGCCAGAAAATCGGCTACTAACTTTACACCGGTTTAGTTACGCACATTGATTTTTAAATGTCTTCCGATATTTGGCCCCGCCTGTTTAAGTTTAAATAGTTACGAGCCGCCACTGATTAAGTGGTGTGGTATCATAGTTTGGCAGATATAAGCAATAACAATATCGTTTTAACAATGGCAGGCATTGTCCTAGCTAGCTAGCTTTTAAAATTGAGGGTACAGTTTACTCCGACCTTTTTTTTTCGACAAAAATACACCCTGTATACACTGTGTACTGATAGCAAAGTCTAGTATCGTTGGGAACGCTAATACTAACCAATCGAAAGACTGGTAATTTTGAAGCAGCGCCTACCTCGATGGGTTTTCTGTTCCATTGTCATTCCAAAAATTCGCGTTTCGGCGAGCACATGCAACGAAACTCGGCTCCGCTCGAATTGTCGGAAAAAAATGCGCCATAGTTCGTCGGAATTCGCCCCCCTGTTAGCGGACGTACACGCTCCGGTATCGGTCGCATAATTTATGACCAATTATGGCGGCCATTGTCGTCGTGTGGAGCGTGTTTGCCCGATCCCGGGGCTTGGACCGCAGCCAGCGCTCGTGTCGCTCGCTGCTCGCTCCGAAATATCAAACGTTGCATTCGGCGGTCGCGGGACCCCCGGACCATTCCTCACGATGGGTATCTCGGGATGGAGATACACGGGGGTTGGAGGTGGGGGTTGTGCTGACGAAGGGTTTGGAATAGTCCGATAGCGGAACGTTCGGGTGTGACAAATAAGGACGGATTTATGTACCGATACTAAAATCGAGCAACTCTTACGCCTGGCGTAAACAGGAGCACGTGCGTTAAGATATTCGCCAGGGCCGCACTGAGGCACGACCTTTATTCAGGTTTAGTTTTACAATTGTTTACATCAAAATATTTCAGAAAAAAATTATTGGCTTAATTAAAACAAGATAAAACCGCATAACTACACTTTTGCGATCGAGTACGTCCCTGTTGCCGAGTCGGGTGAAATTTTATAGCTTACCGACCAATCGCGGAAATTCATTGAACACGTGGTTTTATTTACGCCAATCGTAAGCATTGCTCGATTTTAGTATAAGTACCTGTAGTGAATTTTTTTTCTAGATTTATTAAGGTCGGTTTGTACAGGGTGTTCACGTATATTTTGACAGCCCCTTATTTTTTAATTTTTGAAGTTAGGCAAAAAAAGTTTCGCATAAAAGTTGTAGATAGAAATGTGGACTTTTCAACCGACTGCACGTCCCACTTAAGTTTTGCAAACCAAACTTTTGTTTTTAAATAGAATACCCTATATATTATTGAAATTCCGGGATCAAAGTTTCATCGCGATTCCAACTATACACAGTGTCCTCCAAAAAGTTCGCACCATAGGGGGGAAATGTTTAATTAATGTTTTATTTTGAAATTTAACTTAGGGGTTACCTTTTGCTTGAAAATAGATGAATAATGACCAACTCAAACGTGCTCATGTGACTTTCGTTACCCATTTGTAAAAAATGACATTTAAAAAATATTTTAACAAAAAAATTAAAACCGACTTCAAAAATTTGCCCGTATGCATACTCCACTAAAAATTTTAAAAATAACAAAAAATAACACCGACTTCACAGATTTGCTCGTATGCACATTTCAACTAAAATTTTAGAAAGATTTTTCTCTTTCCAAATTGAGTTATCTTTGGATTTGGTGACAGTCAAGGCAATGAATTTAAATCTATTTAGATATAAATCATCATATCCTACATAGGTACATCATAACTTACTGTCACCGACTCCAAAGATAAATCAATTTAGAAAGAGACAAATATTTGTAAAATTTTAGTTGAAATGTGGCATACGAGCAAATTTGTGAAGTCGGTGTTATTTTTCGTTATTTTTAAAATTTTTAGTGGAGTGTGCATACGGGCAAATTTTTGAAGGCGGTTTTAATTTTTTTGTAAAATTTTTTTTATTTCTTATTTTTAGTGAATTATTAAGAATTGTCCTAATTGGTGCAATATTAATTTCCATCCTCTATTTGTCCACCCATAGGATTGAAATTTTTCTCTTTAAATTTAATTTCTATTCAAATTTAAATGAGATCACCCCTAAGGTAGGTAATCCCTTTCTAATACAATAAGAATCATCGAAATCGGTCCAATATGAAATTTCATGCCCTATTTTTCCACCCTTAGGGGTGGAATTTTTTCTTCGAATGGGACCATTCTGTAGGTATACCCTTTCAAATGAAAAAAAGAATTGTCCAAATCGGTTTATAAATGATGGAGTTCTGAGGTAACAAACATAAAAAAACATACAACCAAATTGATAACCTCCTTCTTTTTTGAAGTCGGATAAAAATGAGTTTATTTGTTAAAATATCAAAAAGTTTTATTTGAAAAAGTTGTTTCTCTTCCAAATTTGAAGGCTCTAATAAAAGATTACCAATTATTAATATTAATGAAATTTCTGAAAATTTTAAAAACTTCGTAACTTCGTAAAAACTATTATCACTAGTTTCATTCTGATAACTTTTTATTATTAATTACCGATAAGAATAGGTATTTTTCAAAAGAAAATGATATTACGCTTTAAAATTCTTTTATGTTTGCTGCAAGGATGATATACCGATGATGTAATAAAAAGTTAATATAATGATAAAGCTAGTGATATAAAATGGTTTTATGTGCCACAACAGTACTGTGACTGTGACTTTGTTGAGAAAGATTACTACTGGGACACCCTGTAGATCGATTTAGCTCGCCAATTTTAATTTTTCCATTTTCAACGGATCTGGGGATAAATTTCAAAAACTGGTCTTGACTGGACTCGAGTTGACTTTTATAGAACCAGGAAATTAAAGGTTATTCTGAACACTCATAAAATTTCGCTTATACCTACATATTAATAAAATTTCCAGGAGTATATTTCCAGGAGTATATTAAGGTAATATTAAGGAATTTTCTGATTTAAAAGAAGAAGGAATTCCTGGCCACAAAATTAAATACCTCATAACTTTCTCGTTTCCCATCTTTTTAGTCTCTTTATTAAACACCAATCACCAGGCGACAGCTAAAGCCGTGTATATCAATAATAGTGTCGGTAATTGCGAGAAAATACAGCAATTCTTAATTTCTTATCTATTACTTTGGCAAATAATCTTGCTACCAATAACAATAATAAAAAAATACTTTCTTGCTTAAAATTTGCTTAATAATTATATTTATTCGACAAACATGCAAACTCTCTTCCAACAATACAATCAACAATTTATACAGTGTCTGCCAGAAATTTGGACACAAATGGGAATTTTCTTTATTTGAAGTTTCTCAAAAAAAAAAAAAAATTCTTGATAAAAATTGGTTAAACTCAAAATCCACCCGTAAAAATTTTAAAATTTCTATTCGCATATAGGGAAGGTTGGAAAATATGAAAATTCCTCAGGAGTAAAGTACCCTTATTTTTAGAACTACAGCGGTATGGCACTAAGAAAAGTTGGAATCCCAAGACAATGTCAAATATGAATTCACAGCCACCTACTGAAAAGAAGAAGAAAAATCACACTTTCGCATTTTTTATTCACCACGCTGTATAATAAATAATATTAGCTATGTATTTTGAGGCACATCTTCGAGCATGACAGTATACGATACCAACGATTTTTATTTACGTTCACCTAGAATCTTAAAAACACTTAATAACTGAAACTTGTGCAGAGTTTGTCGTTTTTTGTGTCCAGGTAAAATACCACTGCAATTTCAAACATAACATAGCAACTAATCTGTGGAACACAAAAATATTTTAATACAGCAACAATTTAAGAGTTGTTTAATAAATGATAATTCAACAATAAAAATATCAGACTATTGTTCTTCGGTTCATTTCGGTATGTACAGGGTGTCCCATTTTGGGTGTTTTTGGGTGTTTTTCTCAAAAATCTCGGTTATTATTAAAGCTAGAGGGTTGCGGTTTTCACGTCACTGTACTACATTTTTGAGAGGAATTTGATGGACCAATCAGATTTTAGATAAGTTTTACAGTTTCCGCGCATTGGCGCAGGGCTGAAATTTTCGATTTTTTGGAAATCTCTCTCCTGGCTACAACTTATATGTATCGACAAATTTAATCAACTATTTTTATAGATTTTTTGGCGTAGAATCGAATGGAATAATTAGTTTTTTGGTAGCGTTAATAGTTTTTGAGATATGAACTATGGTTTCTATTTAAAAAAATATATAACTTTGGTTCATATCTCAAAAACTATTAACGCTACCAAAAAACTAATTGTTCCATTCGATTCTACGCCAAGAAATCTATAAAAATAGTTGATTAAATTTGTCGATATATATAAGTTGTAGCCAGGAGAGAGGTTTCAAAAAAATCGAAAATGTCAGTCCTGCGCCAATGCGCGGAAACTATAAACCTTATCTAAAATCTCATGGGTCACCAAATTCCTCTCAAAAAAAGTAAAAAAATATTTTTAAAAAAAGCTTTTATTTAAATGCGCTAAAAAGAATAAAATAATCTTTTCTTTTAAAACTTTTACTATCAACTTATAACGTCATTCCACAATTTATATGATATAAAAGCTTGTCGCGAGATTTAAGTAGTGGTATTTACTTAGTTTGAAAACTTAAATCTCGCGACAAGCTTTTATATCATATAAATTGTGGAATGACGTTATAAGTTGATAGTAAAAGTTTTAAAAGAAAAGATTATTTTATTCTTTTTAGCGCATTTAAATAAAAGCTTTTTTTAAAAATATTTTTTTACTTTTAATTTATTTTGTAATTTTTAGTTTGGCCAGGTGTCTGAGTCTATTCATCTCAGTTAACGCATCATTGTTGCAAGGTCGTTTGCCGGTTAGTTTAGAACAGTCTAGCTCTTCAATGAGGAGACCTTCTAATGACCATCTTGGGTGTTCCGCCATGTTGGATTTAGAATGACGTCACACATATAATCATGCATTGTCATCCAAATTAAACGTGTGTACAAAATTTCAGCTCGATCGGTTGAAATTTAACTAGTCCGCCATCTTGGGTGATCCGCCATGTTGGATTTAGAATGACGTCACACATATAATCATGCATTGTCATCCAAATTAAACGTGTGTACAAAATTTCAGCTCGATCGGTTGAAATTTAACTAGTCCGCCATCTTGGGTGATCCGCCATGTTGGATTTAGAATGACGTCACACATATAATCATGCATTGTCATCCAAATTAAACGTGTGTACAAAATTTCAGCTCGATCGGTTGAAATTTAACTAGTCCGACATCTTGGGTGATCCGCCATGTTGGATTTAGAATGACGTCACACATATAATCATGCATTGTCATCCAAATTAAACGTGTGTACAAAATTTCAGCTCGATCGGTTGAAATTTAACTAGTCCGCCATCTTGGGTGATCCGCCATGTTGGATTTAGAATGACGTCACACATATAATCATGCATTGTCATCCAAATTAAACGTGTGTACAAAATTTCAGCTCGATCGGTTGAAATTTAACTAGTCCGCCATCTTGGGTGATCCGCCATGTTGGATTTAGAATGACGTCACACATATAATCATGCATTGTCATCCAAATTAAACGTGTGTACAAAATTTCAGCTCGATCGGTTGAAGATATCTGCTTCAAAATTGAGTTGCAAGATTCCACCCGAACAAATTACATACATACATACATACATACATACATTGCAAGTTAAATAAAAGCTTTTAAAAAGTAGTACAGTGACGTGAAAACCGCAACCCTCTAGCTTTAATAATAACCGAGATTTTTGAGAAAAACACCCAAAAACACCCAAAATGGGACACCCTGTACGTTTTGTAACATCTGTTCCACAGATTAGTTGCTATGTTATGTTTGAAATTGTAGGAGTATTTTACCTGGATACAAAAAACGACAAACTTTGCAGAACTTTCAGTTATTAAGTGTTTTTAAGATGCTCGTCATGCTCGAAGATGTGCCTCAAAATACATATCTAATATTATCTATTATACAGCGTGGTGAATAAAAAATGAGAAAGTGTGATTTTTCGTGGCTCTGAATTCATATTTGACATTATCTTGGGATTCCAAACAACATTTTTTATTATACTTCTTTGAAAACACCTTATTTTCATCTATTTTAGCAATAATGAAAGATGGGGTTTTCCGGGCTAGCGCACGGAAACAGCGCATGGAAAAACTTTCCAAGCGCTGAATAAAAATACCGAATATATGGCTTTAAAATAGAAATATACAGCAAAGTAAACTAAATTTAAGAAACTCTATATGCTCTCTGATATTTAACATATACCTATTTTGTATTTTAATTCGTAAGTGTTTCAATATTTAGATACATTTCTGTAATATTTTTGACGTTTTATTCACCTTATCTGACAATAACTAATTTACAACAAAGCACCTTTGAAATAATTTGAGAGTAACCATGGAAACGCATCATACATACCAAACACTATATTGTCTGCATTGTTTATTTCTTGTCAATTAAATTTGTTATAATATGCCGATAAAATGTTTTAAGTTTCCGTTTTCAAAGAAGTATAACAAAAAATATCGTTCGTTACACGTCCAGAAATAGATTTTTCCGTGCTTGCATGACTTCCCGTGTGCGGCTGCGCCTCACACGGGAATTTGTCACGCGCGCACGGAAAAATCTTTATTTCCAGACTCGTAATGAAATATACTATTCTTAGTGCCATTCTGCTGTAGTTCTAAAAATAAGGGTACTTTTCTCTTGAGGAATTTTCATATTTTTCAACCTTCCCTGCATACGAATAGAAATTTCAAAATTTTTTTTAGAATATTCAAATAAAGAAAATTCATATTTTTGTCCAACTTTCTGGCAGGCACTGTATTACAATAAATAAATAAACTCATCCAAACAGACTCAACAAAATATCTATCTCCTGCGTTGCAACCTTCTTATCAAACTGAATATCCTCTCTCTGGGAATCTTCTCGGCTTCCCTATTGTGCACCGGAAACTCCTTGTTCGCGAACCAAGACTCCTTCGCCAGAGCCGCGGCGATGTGCGGGTTCTTGTAGAAGGGGTTCAGCAGTTCCTGCGGCAGGTGGGATTCGGCGATGGCGTTTTCAACGACGGCCGGATGGGCGAGGTCGTGGTCGGGCGCCGCGGCCGGTATAATGCCCGGTGTTAGAATTCTTGGAGCCGGGGCGACCAGGCTGTGGCCGATGGTGCTGTAGCCTTGCGGTACGACGAACGGCGATGAGATCAGGTTGTAGGTGGAGAGAAGTTGGCCCGCCTGGGTCGCGGAGAACCACACGGCGACGGAGAGGGCGGCGAGGTACGGTCCCATTTTGCGCGATCTGGAAGAGAAGAGCTTCCTTTACAGGGGCGTCATTTGGGGGGGGGGGGGGGGCGAGATCTGCGGTGCGTAATAAGGAAGCAGCAAGCATGTCGCGATCGCGTATACAGGGTGTAACTAAACTGATGGTCAAAAATGAAACCACGTATTCTTGGAGTCAAAATAAGGGCACTTCTTATATACTTTTTTCTCCTACGGGCCATAGTTTTTTTTATACAGAGCGTAGAAATTTAGAGAAAAATACACATATCTCTTAGTATCTCTAGAAGTATACGAGATATTTTCTTCAAACTTGGCGTGTCACATGAGCGGATGAGTTGTCAAATTTAAGGTTAATATGAAGCTTGTAAGGCCCCCAGTTGCGGGGATACAGGGTGTTATTAAAATTAATTAGTTCGGAAAAACATGAATACCCTGTATAATCGCATTTTTTAAATTTGTTTTGAATGGTAAATTCAATGGTTAACAAAAAGTATCTCTCAGTATTTTTTCATATTCTCAGCCGTTTTTTAATTATGTTCAAAGAACGGCAATGCTGCAATAAAAAAGTCATTTTAAGAATAAATCTAACAATCTGTGGATGTCAATTAAACTTTATTTAACAAAATACAAAAGCAAAAACAATAATAAAAGAAACGTATTGCTATTAGAAAATTAAATTATTAAATGTTCGAAATGACAGCCGTCTCTTTCAATACACGCAACTACGCGTTTCCGCATGTTTATTATTGCCATTCGCAAGTCCATAGCAAAAGTGCATCAGTCAATTATTCTTCGAATGAAAATATAATTTTTCAAAATATTGATACTAAGGTGCAAAGTTGGCAGCCAAATGATTCAAATAATGCCAAGTTTAATTGACATCCACAGATTGTTAGAAGTGACTTTTTTATTGCAGCATTGCCGTTCCTTGAACATAATTAAAAAACGGCTGCGAATATGAAAAAATATTAAGAGATACTTTTTGTTAACCATTGAATTTACCATTCAAAACAAATTTAAAAAATGCAATTATACAGGGTATTCATATTTTTCTGAACTAATTAATTTTACTAACACCCTGTATCTCCGCAACTGGAAGCCTCAGAAGCTTCATGTCAACCTTAAGTTTGACGGCTCATCTGCTCATGTGACACGCCAAGTTTGAAGAAAATATCTCGCATACTTCTAGAAATACTAAGAAATATGTGTCTTTTTCTCCAAACTTCTACGCTCTGTATAAAAAAAACTATGGCCCGTAGGAGAAAAAAATATATGAAGAAGTGCCCTTATTTTGACTCCAAGAATAGGTGGTTTCATTTTTGACCATCAGTTTAGTTACACCCTGTATAGACCGGGAGATAGTGACAGATTTTTGGACGTGATTTTACTCAGTATGCCTTGCAAAGGGCATTATGTGGCACATATTCTCACAATAATAAGGTATAAATCAGAGAGTCATCCTGGGTTCTTCATGTGAAAAACTGAGTTTTCAATTATTCGGAAAATATGCGTTTTGATATGATTTTATACAGGCTGCCATGTGTTTTATAATGAAGTTCAATATAGAAAATTCCTTGGAAAACCATAGGCATACCGTTAGGGTGGGTCCAAAGGGCTATTATTGCCACGTGATCTTGTATTTTAATAATTAATTTTTCCACGTTTCTGAACAGGCTGCCAATGAGAAGTATGCAAGTTCTTATTATGAAAACGCTGAAAAAAGGATGGCATACCTTTCGCGCATGTCCAAGTACACTTTACATCGAATAACTCGTTTAAATGATTAAATAACATTCAATTTAAACAGTACTTGGACATGCGCGAAAGGCATGCCATCCTTTTTTGAGCATTTTCATAATAAGAACTTGCATACTTCTCATTGGCAGCCTGTTCAGAAACGTGGAAAAAATAATTATTAAAATACAAGATCACGTGGCAATAATAATAGCCCTTTGGACCCACCCTTCCGAGGAATTTTCTATTTTGAACTTCATTATAAAACACATGGCAGCCTGTATAAAATCATATCAAAACGCATATTTTTCGAATAATTGAAAACTCAGTTTTTCACATGAAGAACCCGCAGGATGACTCTCTGATTCATACCTTATTTGAGAATATGTGCCACATAATGCCCTTTGCAAGGCATACTGAGTAAAATCACGTCCAAAAATCTGTCACTATCTCCCGGTCCTATGCTCGATATAACCCGATAAAGTGCGAGCGTTCTACCCATTATAACTGCCATTTTGTCATATCTTATGGGGTATATAAGACCGAGCCGAGGGTCTTGGGTTTTGGGTACCTATGCCCTATGCCCCCCCCCCCCAACAGAAGTCTGAAATGTCCTGTTTCTTTAATCCAGTCATGGGCGTATCCAGCTCACAACAGAAGGTGGGGCAGCCATCTGAATTAAACCTCGTTCATAGCGAATGGAGGGGGGCATAACTAAAGGCTTAAAACCATTTACTAAAAAACAGTAATATTAGGTAATTTTTGAACAATAGTTTTGGGAGGATTATTACTAAATCATTTTACTACATCTTCCACTAATTGCTCTTTGTTTGCGAAAACCCATTGACGTTGAATGCAGCGTAGCTAACCCGTTTAACCTAATTTCACCAATAGTAATTCTTAACCACATTTTAAGGGAGCTAAATGAACGCTCTACATACTAGTTGTGCAGGGCTGTGAAAGCAGTATCACTAGCGCTTTCCGAATAGTCGGAAAAAACAATGCTCTTTTTTAAAATTTCGATGATTTCTGGAGTTTTCACTATCTCATTCCACATTTTGAACCAAAATTCCTTCCAAATCGTAGAAAGTTGTACAAGATGAAATATTTTCGTTCCATTCCTCCACGGAGCACGCACAGCACCGGACTGGGTGGCGCTACTCGACGAAAAAAATAGCGACTTATTATAGGTTATAGGGGGTATTCTGTGGTTATTGGTATGTCAGTTTCTGACGTTTAAATTTTAAATATCCAGCTTTATTAAGATTTGCCTTTTTTACGGTAACGAATTGACTTTGCGTCCAGTATTTAGCAGTTTTATCCTATTACACAGCTTTTCAAGGTAGATTTGTTTTGATAACTTGAAATTTCCATGCACATGAAGAAAATGGTATGCACACTGCACAGACCAATAGATGAATTGCAGAAGAATAAACACTATTTTGGAATTATGGGATGATCTGATCAATCAGCTGAAGAAGCGAAAATTCTAGATATTATTTTGGAAGAGTATTTTGTAACGTATGCACTAATGAAAATAGAAAATTTTGTTTATAGCTCCAAAGCGAACCAGTAGTCCTCCATATGAAGAAGAAACTGAAAAAATCTAAAGCGTTTTAAGATTACTTACACTACAACTAGCCATGGACTTCATTTCAAACCAAAAGGTACCAAATACTCTTGCTTGCTTTTTAGACTTCATTTTCTTAAGAAAATGTATGGAAATATGCCATGTGAACTTGTCAAATTAGAGGGACATAACAAACAAATATTTTATTATATTTTGAATATTAAATTCGTTGTTACAGACATATTTGCATGTTTCTATTTTATGAAAGATTCTGCAACAATGGTGTTTTAACATTAAACCACCATGTAAATTTGTTTCGTAGTGTGGCGCCAGTGGCGATCGCTTGAAACAGCGCTATGCACAGGTCTTCAATATAGTGTTGGTCCAGGTTCAACGCGTACCAATACTATAGACTCATCCGAATTAGTCTTTTTAATATTTTTTTACAACTTGGAAGGTGGGGCAGCTGCCCCACCGTGCCCCACCCTGGATACGCCCTTGAATCCAGTCAAATTTCTCCCCGGAAAAATATAACAAAAAATCACTCTGTCAGACCATAGCAAGTTGTCGCATACACATAACTTTCAAAAATATAGTTAGTCCGATAAAGATGCCAGTTTCGCAAGAAAAAAAAAACCAAACAGGATGTTTTTTTTCACGGTTGCTTGGAGACCGCCTCCTGAGTGGCCAAGCAAAAGATCACACTCGAACTCCTGGTACGAATTGAGCTATAGGGTGGTTTGCTAAACAATATGGATGGTTTCCTAAAAAATTTTTAGAGCAAAATGACTCTAACAAAAGTTGTAGGAGACCAAAGAATGAACAACTTTTCCTCATAATTTTTTTTGTATCTCCAATTTCTTCTACTTTTTTTAAATTACCTTGATAAAAGTTTATTAAAAGTGTCATTATATGACAAAAATTAATTTCAAAAATATTTTTTAAAACAAGCTTTTATTTAAATGCTCTGAAAAGAAAAAAATAAACTTTATAATAAATCAAACCAAGGCAAACCCATAATTTTGTTACATTATAAAATTGTATATGATATAAAAGCTTGTCGCGAGATTTTCGTGTGTAAATTTCTTTTATAGAAAAATATATTTTCTAGTTAAAATTCTTTCAAGATATATATATACTCGCGACAAGCTTTTATATCATATATATATATATATATATATATATATATATATATATATATATATATATATATATATATAAACTCTATCGTTTTCTACTCTTCAAGCTCTTTGTATTGATACCCATTAAGGGGGTTGACAAAAAAAATACATCATCCGCCATCTTGGAGCGGCGGCCATATTGAATTTAGTGTGATGTCACTAACTCTATCGTTTTCTATTCTTCAAGCCCTTTTATTTGATACCCATATTAAGGGGTTTGACAAAAAATACATCATCCGCCATCTTGTGGCGACGGCCATTTTGAAAGTATTACAATATTGAGTACCTATTGTATATTGTATTGTCACCGGAACTAAAGGTGTATGCAAAATTTCAGCTCAATCGGATGTCAGGAAGTGGTTCTAATTCAGCTTGCAAGATTTGACCTAAACATACATTGCAAGTTAAATAAAAGCTTGTAAAATATAATGCCCTGTAAACCCTTAAGTATTGGAGACACAAAAGTTGAGAAGAAAAAGTTGACAAGAAGTTTATTCTCCAAAACTTTATTAAATTCATTTTTTTGTAAAAAAATTTTTACAAGTACACCCCTGCAATGTGCGGAATTTTTGTCATAATAATTAATGCGCTGTAACTCGTTATGTATTAGAGATACAAAAAATTGTATGAAGAAAAGTTGTTCATACTTTGATCCCCAACAACTTTTCCTAGGGTCAATGGTCAACGTTTAGGAAACCACCCAATTCGTATCAGGAGTTCGAATGTGATCTCTTGGCAGTCCTCAAGCACCCCTGTTTTGATTTTTTTGCGATCCCTATAAGCCTAGCACATCTTTATTGGACTAAATATAAACAAATACCTTTACTTAAAGTTACATGTCCTTAAGGTCAAGATTCACTAAAAGATTTCCCTCAAATTATCAATATACACCCTTAGCCAATTATGAAGTTTGTCTAATTTTTTAGAATATAATAATTGTTTTAGTCCTTTGTAATTAAATAGCTATAGATACCGCAATAATAGTCGTTTCACCTATTCGGGAGCATACTCAAAAACCACTATTCATGATTTATTATACAGTGTGGTTATTTAAGTGTGCATTATATGGAATTTCTTTTTATTAATTGCAAAACGAAAATACAAATATTCCCGAAAGTTGGTGCATGTTCGATAATTATATTAGGCGCACTTAGAATGGTTGCAAGTCAAACAGCATACGGGGTAGGTCAACAAATATAAAAATTGTACTAGAGTAAAGTACCCTCATTTCAGAAAATTCAGCAAAATGTTATTAAGAAAGGTTGTCTAGAATTAAAAACCCTAAACATTTTCATAAATCAATCAAAATTAAATCAATTTCGCATAACTTTGTTCAAATTCAAGCATATTTGTGAAATTAACTTACATTTTTAATTTTTTTAGGGAATCACAAACTTCATGTTTGTTGCAACAATAAAACAAAACTTTAAAATTTCACAAAATTTTTTCTAAACAACATAAAACATTAGTACTGATAATGTGTATATTAAAAAACTCTCATTAAAGGTGCAAAATTTTTATTTTAAATGTTTATTAAGAAATTGGGGAAATATATTGACGAAAAAATGTTTTTTCTTAGGAGGCTATATGGTTTGGTATTTAAGCATATCTTTTAATTCTAAACAACTTTTCTTAATAACCTATTGCTGAATTTTCTGAAATAAGGGTACTTTACTCTTGTTCAATTTTTATATTTTTTGACCTACCCTGTATGCTGTTTAACTTGCAACCATTCTAAGTGCACCTAATATGATTATTGAACATGCATCAACTTTCGGCAATGTCTGTATTTTGGTTGTGCAATTAATAAAAAAAAAGTCCCATATGTTGCTCACTAAAACGACCACACTGTATAAATGTCTTATTTTAGAACATAAATGTGAAAACATCCAATAAATATTTTTCGTTATGCTGATGTGCTCTACAACTTAAATATCAAGGTGTCAAGGATATTCAATAGACGTCATACACGCTTATATGTATTTTTTTGTGTACAAACATACCATTCAAAAAGGGCTTGGTACTAGGAAGTCAAACATTCTAAACAGTCGTTTGTTTCTGGTTATGTAGACCACGACCTTGTCTCTTTAAAATGTGGAGATGCAAGGCCAACCCCCAACCAGATTTGTATTCTGTATGTATGCGTACCCACGCAGTTAGTCTACTGCTGTATTGAGTTTATTTTTGTTTGTATAAGAAAATAAATATATTTAGAACAACTCACTGAATGCTCCTTTCTTGAATAAAAACTGTTACAAATATTTGATAAGAAACAATAAATTATTATTATCCTTTTGAAAGTATATTATCCAATTAAGTTTTGCTCAGCTTATAGGGGTCGCAAAAAATTCGCACTCAAGGTTCTGAAAACGAATTGTGCTATAGGGTTGGTTTTATAAACATTTTTTAGAACAAAATGACCTTAATAAAAGTTGTAATAGGGAAAACTTTTCCTTATAAATTTTTTCGTGTCTAATACGTAACCAGTTACAGCGCATTATATGACAAAAATTAATCTTTCACATAATGCAGATCACTAGCACACCACTGGAAACTGAAAATGACATCCAGGTGTTTGCAACGTGTTTCTAATTAATCGGTAAGAATTGGACAAAACTGTGAAATTTTTGTCATAAATGCGCTGTAACTTGTTAAGTAGTTGAGATAATAAAATAAAACATTTTATAATGCAGAATTGGATAGCATTTAAACTTCTAAAAAAAATGTTTCAAGACCAGTCCTGCAGTCACTTTCTTCTTTCTTTCCGCTTCATTTTCTGTTAAATCTAAACGTGCACTATTTTTGATACCCCCCCCCACATTTTTCACTCTCACTAACATCCCACGAACACTCCGCAAAACACTCGACAGATGGCACTAGCGGTTGCAAAATAACAAATCGACTTACTTAGTCCAGCGGTCACTGCGACGGTCACTTTCTTAATCTTCGCGATCCCATAGCCTACTGCGATTTTATACCGGGAGACCGTCGGACCTTGCTTAGTCAAGGGCGGCTGCAACGCATCCGCCGAGATATCGACGATTGTTTTTTTTTTGTTTCATGGCTTGCTCCTAGATCATGTGAGCATGTGGGTAGATGAATAAAGGTGAAGAAAAAAGAGTGCATTTCTTTTATATTAAAAGAATGCGGGCAAAACATACAAATGTCGCCAAACTTTCAACGTGATAAGTATTTATCTTGTGTATAAAACCACTAGTGATGGAAATTTATCAAGACAGATTTCCGCCACGAGTGGTTTTTGCTGAGAATATTTCACGAATACGATTCTCTTATTAATTGCTTATATATTTATATTTTTAAAACGATTCAATCATTACGTTTGGATATCCAAGGCAGGCGCGATTTTTTTCACCTTTTAACACTGGTTTATTTTCTGAGGTTTAACAAACAGTAAAATGTAAAAATTACGTAAATTCATTTATACAATGCCTGATAATACCGTAAAATCATAACATAATTTTCAGCTGCATAATAATGTAGGTATAGCAATTTCAAACAGACCAATAGTTATGACAAGTTGGTGTGTGTATTTAGCAGATACGATCTTGTTTGTACCTCTCTCCTCCTCTCTGCCCCATGAACATTCTTTCGTGTGGAATACTACAAGAGTGGTTGGTAAATGATGTTAGGCATTTAAAATTTGTTGTCTGGAATCGAATGATAAATTAGTCCCGCATTTAATTGTGCTAAACAAACTGCCAGGGAGCGATGACACGTACATCGGAAAATTAAATTGCAGATCGCGGCCAGTCGCATCGCCTGCCGCAATATTAGAAGATTAATGGCGAAATTGTATGTATATGAATGTAAATGTTGAACGTTGCATCAAAATAACACGATTTCGACGCGCTTATTTCCGCTTCCTAGCGCTTGCGTTTCATTATAGCGAGCCACTCAGCCGACGGGATTTTTATAAATCTATGGTTGCCACAGTCTAAAGGTCTAAAAAAAATACAATTTTTCGCCAAACTGCCCTAAAAATGTGCTTTGGTTAAAGATTGACCACTCTCTCCTAAGTGTTCAGATGAACCATGCCGCATATAACATATTGATGCAGATGCGTGGCTCTAACTTAGATTTTAAACACGTTTCTTATCTTAACACGTTAAGCTCCAGGCTGCCAAGAAACGAGTTTCACCTCAGACCAAACAAATTTTTTTAACAACTTTATGTTAAGATGGCTGTTACTGTTTGAACTTACCCTAGTTAAAATTAAATACAAACTTTTTTGGTTAAATAAAGCTGTGTACCAATATGGCACACAAAAGATTTTTGTTTCTTAGGAACGTCCTGGACCGTGCGTGCCATATTGTGTCACAATTAAAATGTTTCTTTATTATAATATTTTTAATGCCAAGCGCAAATTATCCAACGACGTTTACGTGTCAAAAATCAACTGTCAACTAAATAACCTAACCACAAAATAATTCTTGTGAATTAACGGACTAAGCGAATTTTTTGTTTACCACAGACCGGACGATTCCATTACACCATAAAGAAATAGGCTAGCTGTGCGCCTGAGAGAGCCACGCCAACTTAAACACAGCCGGCTACTGTGGCCATATAGGTAAACATGGTCTACGGAGAAACTAAAATGTGTACCTGTATGGTACACATGGGGCTTAATGTGTTAAGTCGTATAGTGAAAAATCCTGAAGCCACCTGTTGGAAACGGATGTTTAATTACGGATTGAAGTTAGCTGAATGTGCAAAGCTAACACTTTTGTGAATTCCTTATAGGTACAAAAATGCATTTTTAATAATTCGCTAGTATATATTTTTGCAAGGTTCAAGCAGGTTATATGCTTCCGATCTATAGAGTTGTGTGTTGTGCTTCTGTGAGTTTCATCAACTACAAAACATTAAAATATTATTTTAATGTTTTATTAAATCCTAATTTTAATGTTTTATTGGTGTGACCTCGGTAAGTGACAAAATGTTTTGTGATGAGACGTGACAGCGAATGTTAGATGTTTCGTGGTGAAAGAATATCACCAATCTGTGTTACATACAAAGAAAAGTATATAAGCAAAAATATCTTAATTTCACAGTGGAATAAGTATAGATATCTTGTAGTTTCCAAGAAAATAGTATATTTAATAAATAAAAAATAATATCAAATTTTAATTGGCTTTTATGTAATTTTCTCTTTAATAATATTATTTACACTTTCACTTCAAACCTATTTATATTCAAAATAAAGATAATATGTAAGAAACGCTTAAATATTTAAAAATAGTCAATATATCAAAATAATAAAAGAAAATAACCTCGAAGCTTTTTCCTGTTGTAATTTTGATCATTTTTTAAACATCGGGTCCTTAAAAGTATATGCAATAAACATAATGATAAACAAAAAACAAAATTGAAAAAAAAAAAACGAAATTGAAAACGACCTTTTTAATGTTCCCATAGTGTTTAATGCAGCAGCCGAAATTTGCAAATTTTGCTGGTAGCCTGGACTATTGTATTGGCCTCAACGGCGGGGATTTTACATAGATTTATGGACACTTAATAATATTTTGACAGGTAGGTATAGAAGATATTTAAATGAAATTAAGAGTTTTTACATACATCAAATTTTATTTTAAAAATATATGAAATAGATTAAAATCATTACCTTATTTTCACTTATTTTGATTTTCCTATTTCCCCTTATTTTCTATATTTTTGAGGTTAGGAAAAAATTTCAGATAAACGTTTTAGAAGCCAAAGCAAACTTTTTTCAGCTTTTACTTACTTTTATACAGGGTGCTCAGTAAAGCATGTTGTCACGTACATTTTTTTATAACAAAAAATAATAGCAAACAACTTAGTAACAAGCACAATTCAAAAGTTTTAAAAATATTCCAGGTGAATAAATTTAAGGGTGCACAAGACACCCTAACATAGGTACTCTTAAATAATTTCTGACTATCAATTGTTTCCATGCCTAGCTAGATTTCTGAAAATGATTAGAAAAAATTCCATGTTTCTTTTACATAATATTTGACCCTGTAGATTTTGAACAATAAAAGATACAGAAAATCTTTTCCAACAAAAGTTGTTGAGAATGATAAGGACTTTCAATATAGATATAGGGAAAAAATGGTATGGTTTTGGCAAAATAATACCGATGACGTCACAGCGGTCATTTCCCCAAACATAGAAAAGCCAATTTTTTGTCATATTTGGACCTTAGTATGTCCCATTTAAGAACCCCTTTTCGAAATTTTATTTTGAAATTTCGTGTTCCCGCTGTAGGTCTGGGACATCGAGTTTCGATCACCCTGTACATACTTGGCTAGAGTATAAACTAAAAAACGGTTTCTGCTAAAACAATGACGTTATTATTTCAATTCTTGAAGCTGTTTGATCCAAGAACTAGGTAGGACACGTATTTATAAATTCTATTTGAATATAACGTTAGCCTCAAATTTAGATTATGGATAAATGAGATGTCGTTTTGCCTTAGATGATATCAGGGACTCTTTAAAATAAAGGGACCCAGCATGTCGCAGTCTACCACATAGGAAAAGTGAAGCCTTGAGGGGAAGTTTGTTTTCTGTCGACTCCAAGGAGCCCACAAGAGGGCTGGTACAAGGCTACGTTATATGTCAGTGTCCAACTGCCATCAGGTTTTATGTGACATGCCAGTGCCATAGATTCTAAAGGAGGCAAAATATTTCCCATCATAATTCACAATTTTTAAGTTTTCTAACTTACTCAGATGTGTCAATTAAAGGTAATGCGGTCGCCTGTAGCCTGTAGTAGTCCTAATAATTGCAACCAGATTTTTCCTGTATCACCTTTAATAATCCTATATCTAATTCCCATTACGTGGGCATTACGTAGTTCAAAACAAAAATCATATTTCGTAAATTTTAAATTAAAAATTATTAGAGTTTTTATCTACGACTGCAAGTTTATTTTAAGTTTGTTAGGTACCTTGGGAGAGAAATAAAATAATAAATTTTTTTTAATGAACACCGAGAAAAACTACATGATTAGAACTACTAGATCTAATCTTATTAGTCCATCCCGAAATTTGTGAAAGTTCTTTGAGTAGATACATTCAACAAGGGAAGAAAGTTTAACTATACATATTACAAATGGATTGAGGAACCTGGTAACAAGGTGCAATAGCGAAAAATCTAAATAAGCAAAATCGGCACTGACTTATCATACTTACTACTTAAATTCGTGGAAATAATTGCTGGAAATCACTTTCAACTATAAAATAAATTTGTTTCATTTGACAGTAGCCATATTCTGCACTTGTAGACACAACATTGTCAAGTCTAATTTTTAGAAATCATGGAAACCATTATTAATTTTTACTAACAAATAAAGTACTTGTTATATTCATAGATTCTCCAATACCATTAGAATGAGGAAAGAATAGGCCTCACTTTGGAAAGTAGGGGAGAGTCACCATGAATGGGACATTTTTTTTATAAATGCGTATAATTTTGAAACAATTAAAGTTTTGCAGAAAACAAATTTTATTCAAACTATAAGGTGGTGTTAACCATCGCAAAATCGGGATGTAAGCAATATATGTTATTTTTTTATAACAGAAAAAGGTATTTTTTTAAAAACTTGTATAGTGTCCCATTCAAGGAACATGTACCATGTACGGGACACGTGTTGTTTTTGAATGGGACATTGATAATAAAATCCAGGTTTCGTTTAGGGAATGCATGGGGTTGGGTTTTGTATAAAAAAATTACTCTAACAACAAATAATACATAAGTAAATGAAAATATATTTCTAAAAATATAACCAAATTCAACAAAAAATTCTGTCAATATTAAAATAAAAACAATTAAAACAAAAAAAAAACGTGAAAATAAAACAGGTCACATTATTTTTCCATATATTTTCTCTCTTCTAAAAATTTCATCCCCAAAAAACAAATATGACTTTATACGAGATGTTCAGGACTCTTTTTTTACATCACAAATGTCTTAATTGTCGGGAAAATGGAATTTATTTCTTGTTCGTCTCATAAAGGCAACATTAAAAGTTTCTTTTTAAAAGCTTTTATTTAACTTGCAATGTATGTATGTATGTATGTATGTATGTATGTAATTTGTTCGGGTGAAATCTTGCAACTCAATTTTGAAGCAGATATCTTCAACCGATCGAGCTGAAATTTTGTACACACGTTTAATTTGGATGACAATGCATGATTATATGTGTGACGTCATTCTAAATCCAACATGGCGGATCACCCAAGATGGCGGACTAGTTAAATTTCAACCGATCGAGCTGAAATTTTGTACACACGTTTAATTTGGATGACAATGCATGATTATATGTGTGACGTCATTCTAAATCCAACATGGCGGAACACTCAAGATGGCGGACTAGTTAAATTTCAACCGATCGAGCTGAAATTTTGTACACACGTTTAATTTGGATGACAATGCATGATTATATGTGTGACGTCATTCTAAATCCAACATGGCGGATCACCCAAGATGGCGGACTAGTTAAATTTCAACCGATCGAGCTGAAATTTTGTACACACGTTTAATTTGGATGACAATGCATGATTATATGTGTGACGTCATTCTAAATCCAACATGGCGGAACACCCAAGATGGTCATTAGAAGGTCTCCTCATTGAAGAGCTAGACTGTTCTAAACTAACCGGCAAACGACCTTGCAACAATGATGCGTTAACTGAGATGAATAGACTCAGACACCTGGCCAAACTAAAAATTACAAAATAAATTAAAAGTAAAAAAATATTTTTAAAAAAAGCTTTTATTTAAATGCGCTAAAAATAATAAAATAATCTTTTCTTTTAAAACTTTTACTATCAACTTATAACGTCATTCCACAATTTATATGATATAAAAGCTTGTCGCGAGATTTAAGTTTTCAAACTAAGTAAATACCACTACTTAAATCTCGCGACAAGCTTTTATATCATATAAATTGTGGAATGACGTTATAAGTTGATAGTAAAAGTTTTAAAAGAAAAGATTATTTTATTCTTTTTAGCGCATTTAAATAAAAGCTTTTTTTAAAAATATTTTTTTACTTTTAATTTATTCTATTTTTAAATAACCTTCTGTTTCCTATATTTGACGAATGTTTATATAAATCAATTGTCAAATTTCTAACAATTTTCACAGCTCTATGCAGGGACGTTTTCGAAATTCCCGTACATTATGCAACCTCTCTTATTGAAGCTGCATTTACAACAACTTTACGCACAGCCGCTTCCATAGCACCTGAAGATGTCCGCTGTCTTTTATTTGGCTCCATTCTACAGCCTGCAAGCTAAGATTTTATACTTACCTAATTTTTATTTTTATTTCATCACCAAACTAGAACATGCCCCTAGAATGGGACGTGTCCCAATCAAGGAACACAAGTTCGTCCCTTTCAGGGAGGCGGCCACCATTTTGGAAATGAATTATTTACTTCCAAACCCCAAAATCTAAAGCACATTTTTTTGTTTAAAATCATAGTTTAATGCAAGGAGTTTTAATAACAGAATTCATTCTTACCTGTTGTATAGCTATAATGGTATATAACTAATCTAATAGGGCTTCAATTATTTACTTCTAAAAGTCAAATTAAACAAAATTTTAGCAAAGACGCACTATACAACTTCAAGCACTGAAATTCCGTTTGGAAGATTGCATTCTCATGCGCCACCTATTGACAAAGTGCCAAACCCTCCAGCTCAAGCATTTAGTTTTCTTTTTAGATGTCCCATTCTAGGAGCGTCCCATTCATGGTGACTCTCCCCTATAATGCTGGGTCCCCTTATTTTAAAGAGTCCCTGGTTGATATTATTAATTTTTAACAAAATTGAAATGTTTATTTTGAAAATAGATTTTTCCGTGTGTAGGTCCAAATCATACACTATTTTAACAAATCCACCTAAGCCCTCCGGTTTCACAAATGACACCGACAGAAGGGTCCTCGAACGGAATATCTCATCTCTATTTGGGTTAATCGACCATTTTCGGCCCAATTCAATCCGCAGATCATCTCGATCTTTAGGGTCCTCCGAGAGGGCAATAATAATTTCATTTCCGATGGATCGCCGGGGGGCTGAAACTCGAAATTAAAGCGCGGAGGGGATAATGCCCGAAAATTTAGCGTGAGAACGTAGCAAAAACCAATTTGGAGTGGCGTAAATGATGTGATGCCATAACAGGAGATATAAAGTCGTTTTACGTACCAAACGAGCGTGATTTTGCAACAAATTTCATTGAAATACATTTTGGCAAGAGCTTAAGTTTCAAAAATTATTTCCTTGCATCCAATAAGGTAGCTCCTTCCATAAAAATCCAACCAATCATATTATGTCCCTGCTAGCGATAATTGCACTTGTGCAAAATCAAAGCGGTAATACCACTTGTGCAATTATCACTTCGTTGCTTAGCAACCTTGAATCTGTTGGATACAAACACGCACTTCTTAAAATTGGCGTGCTTTACACTGTTCTAAATTATGCAGCTTATAAATTATGTTTCGGTATTATTAAGCATTGTATCAATGAACTTATATAACTTTTACATTGTTAAATTGTTGTTATTAGACCTCCGTCTCCGTTTAAATTTATGACACAGTCTGAAAATAAACCAACGCCAACAGGGTGTAGGTATACTCGCATTTGCCTTGGATACCCAAGCGTCATGTTTGTTTACTCGAACGCTACAGTCGAAGCTGTCAATAAACTCGTTCAAAATGAGTCGTTTTGGAAATGTAAACATAGAAAAAATCAATACAGAAATGAAATAATCTCGACAAATACCACTCGCGTGCCGGAAATTTTTCTAGATAATTTTATTCCCAAGCGCTATTTTGCCTATTAGCAAAACCACTCGTACAAATTGGGCTTTTATTTTCAGAGATAAAATCCCTCGAGCTTCGCTCTCGAGATTTTATCAGAAAATAAAAGACCAATTTCTAGGCAAAATAGCGCTTTCGAAAAAATTATCGATAAAATTTCCGGCACTTGTGATATTACATACGATAATTGGTCCGTCACAACTTACTTGTTCTAGAGTTCCTCCACTACCAAAACATTCCGTGCACAAAATTTCGCGTAACGTAGCACCGGGACCTTCTTCTCTCGAAATTACGCGCAAAATAGTAATGCCTCGCGGGCCGAAGGCCGTGGGGTCCTCGTCATAGAAAGTGAAACGAAGTTACGCAAAGTCGGATCATCAAATTAAATGTAAATGTTCATAATTAGTTATTCTAAACCGAGCCGGTCTCCCGGTGTTTTGACGAAGTTGGGCCAGAATTGCATTAGCAGAAACTGCAGCCGAGGGCATAGGAGTTGGAAGCGGACCATATCCAAAACGGCCAAATGGTAATGGGTAACAAACTTATAAATGAAAACAAATGGTATAACGAATGGGTTTTGACTAGATTAACTAGGTACCGGGACAAATTCAAAACAATTCAAAATATTATATTTTTAACCATTTAAGATCATCCAAAACGGACAAACGATAATGGTTAACAAACTTACAACTTACAAATGAAAACAGTGACTAGATTAACTAGGTACTTTTACCTGGACAAATTCAAGTGAATTCAAAAGAATTCTATTTTTAACCATTTAAGATCATTCAAAACGTACAAATGATAATGCGTAACAAACCTACAAAATGAAAACAAATGAAATAACGTTGCAGCTAGCAAGCAAACTAACAGGGCACCTCGAACATTTGACTTTCGCTTTCGGGCTTATTGGCAAGTACCTCCGAGGCCAAAAAAGAGCTTACGCATCGTGCAATGTATTACATTTTTCCTGCTACCGACAATTTCAGGTTATAGGTACTTTGAATAAAGCTCTAAATACCTCCATATGAAGTAGATTGTGAGTAACAATGATCTTCAAAATAATACCTTTGTTCGATTATTAAAAATGATAATCAGTAATAAATATAAGAGGCAGAATGGAGCGATAATAAAAAATAAATAAAAAATATTGAGTTTTGTGTGGGATTTGAACCCTGGATCTACGAATTACTAATCGCGTACTCTCACCCTACCGGTAGCGAGGTGCCTGTCAAATTTGTTCTCTTATGCGGCTCTTATTTACTATAGTGGTATTTTCGCTGAAATCTTACTCTCTTAGTTACGTCCTAGTTACGCTAAACCAATATTGTGGCAGCTAAAACTGTTATCCCGATAACTTCTTCACATTACCAAATTTAATATAGGACTAGAAGATATGTTTTCAGTTAAGACATTGATCTTTAAATATCTATTAGCACAAAAAACATATTCAGAACCGAAAGTTCAACCTAAATGTCAGCTGTCAAATGAACTACTTAACTATTTGCAGTTGTTAAATTCTCTTTTTAAATATAACTCGTGGTATTCCTAATAATAGATAATACCTTTCGTTAATTTATCACTCATTATAATCCCAATGCAATGCAGCTTTGGGATTATAATTCGTAAAATTAACCAAAGGTATTATCGATAATAGGCACATCACTTGTTATATTACCCCTGATAATAATTGAATTCTTGTCAGTTAAAAGTCAACGATAAAAAAGTTTGTTACTACTTTTGGACCCGCATAGGCATAGGTAATAAAGAAAACGTACTTAATATTTTTGATGTTCATATTAGGTTACTTTCAAATTATTTTCTTTCATTTAAAGTGTTTAAACCTCGCCTGGGGTGACCTACTATAACGAAAAATAAACGATACTTAAATCGCCATTTTGTTGTTGTTTTTTTGGTGAAAAGTCGACCATAACCTTTTGTTCCACGTCTCAGAGGCAGCGAAAAAGTGCCATCTAATAAGTGTTCTGTGCATTTTTTGACAAGCACAAGGCTAAAGCCTCCCAGAGATGTCGACGTGAAACTTTTATAAACTCGCCCCCACTACTCGGTTTATCTCGCTTATTAGAAAAATTCCAACCCGCTCGCAGAGGCTCATTATTGTTTCTTCTGGGATTTACCGCGCTCATTCAAAACTTAATTGAAAATTTCATGTCGGCAGCCGTAATCTCGAACTTATTATTTTCGCGAGCAGAGCGGGCAGTTTGAGCCGAAGGCCATTACCGGAAGTACATCAAAAGTCGGATTGATATTTCGGCTATAAAATTCATCGATCATTTTCCGCGATATTAAAAGACATAATCTCATAGAAAATTTATAGCGCGGAAGGTGCGATCGAGTTGCTCCTCCGAATTTATTTTGCTTTTGTGCTGCCGGATAACGAAATTAATTTCTAGGATATCGGGAATAGTAACGATAGAACTCTTAACGGTTTGAAGTGACGTTAAGTAAAGAAGCTGCTAAATGTAACTAATGCTGAGATTTTAGAGGAAACAATAGCATTCATTTTAAATATAAATAATGAGTTTTTTTGTAGTGTTCTCAAACTACAAGCTAGTATACAGGGAGATTCAGTCATTATGTAAAAAATTTTACGATATGTTGTGCAACTGGCAACTCTGCACTCCGGGGTAGGTAAAAATATTTTTTTCGTTTTTTTGGTTGATTTTCGAATTTTTTTTATATTTCGCATTCGTATTAAGTTATTTTTTTCCCACATGTGGTTGAAATTTTTTACATCATGATTGAATCACCCTGTATAATGCGAAATTTTGCTCCTTTTTCTTATGTTCACAGGGCGTTGAACATTACGTATGTCAGTGTTTTTAACTATTTTTCTAGTGTATACACAAGAATTTATTGGGCATTTTCTGGTGTTTATAAGTATAGCTATAGGGTTAGTTCGTCCTAAAAAAACACTAATTCTTAATTTCTTCCTCGAACATAACGATTCTTCATATTTCTAGAGGTCAAATTTCTCATACCCGCTATTATGATGTAATATGCTGTAACCTACAGCAATAATATTGTTTAGTTAAATATGCATATTTGCGAAATACCCACTTATAAACATACACGAACAAATATAATTAAAATTTTTTTGAGTGTGCGATTTTATTGGTATGGTAATCTTTGTTTAACGGAGCATAGAAAATCACTGGGGCGTGTTGAGCGAGTTTCACACTGAATTCCACAGCTACATTTTTAAGAATAGTTTGTGGTATGTTTAACATTTATTTCTCTATAGAACATAGAGAACGACACTGGCCACAGCTTGATTACCTCGACAAACTGGCGACCATGAACTCTCTGTAGGCGCTAACGACAATTTCATATTATAGGTATAGGATTACACTTTAAATACCTACACTATGAACTAGATTATGAGTACTAACACAGACCTATTATATAGCTTAGCGAAGCTATATAGGTCTGTGGTACTAATCTTCAGCTACTAAAAATAAAAAATAAAAAATGGGCTTTGGGTGGGATTTGAACCCGGGACTATTTACTAGTCGGGTGCTCCAACTCTGCGCTAAATAAGGGACTGTCAATTTTGGTCTATTAGGCCACTATTATTTAATACTGAGGAAAAATTGATATTATTAATTTTTCATTTGCATAATTTGTATTCTTTCGGATCAAAACCAGTTTATAAAACGATTGTTGTGAAACATATTAAATTTGACGTAAGTTTCGCGTTGCTACATATACAGAGTGTCTCACTTAAAAGTGAAACAACCTTATAACTTCCTTAATTTTTAAACGACCACAACGAAATTTTTACCAAAAGTAGATGACATTGTTGCAAAAAATTAGTTGCCTACTCCAAAGTCAAAGCCACCTGTGATGCCACAATCGAGGCTAAAAATCCAAAAATTATATAAGGAATTTTTTTTTAAAAAAATTTACTAAAAGAAGTTGTTCAAGATCGATCCAGAACCCTAAATCCAAAAATTTTGTCAAAATAAAAAAATTATAAATAAAAAAATAAAGTCCAATAAATAGCAATTTAAGAATTTTCTGCCTTTAGAAAAGTGTGGTATGGAAGTTTTGAAAGCAAGTTGTTTTCAAAAAGTAATTATTTTAAAATAAAATTAAAAGCTACAAAGCAAATTTTATTTTTTTTAATTGCATGTATCATCTAATTGAATTATATCGATACAATTAATGTCTATGGGACATTCAATATATTTTTCGTATGAGAAATGTATAAAATTTTTGAAATCTCCGTCTACTGTTAATATACAGTGTGTCCCACTTAAGGACTGACCAGTGACCACCCCTGTAAAATTTTTATTTATGGCTCGATTTCCATAAACTTTTTTTTGTTGGATAGAGCTTCAAAAACGGCATGAAATGCATAATTCAGGTACCCCGTGCCTTAAATTCATGGCCCACTGAGACGGTGTTTTAGTGCTGAAATTTCGAAAAGTACTATTAGGGATTTTTTAGAGCAAAATCAATGCCGGATTCTTATTAAGCGTTGTTCGAAACCCAAACGTACCAATTTGCCTTACCATAGCTCTACAGGGTGTTTCAAAATTTTTAGTGCCCCACTTAATTAGTGACCACCCCTGTAAAATTTTTATTTTTAGCTCGATTTCATAAACTTTTTTTTGCTGGATAGAGCTTCAAGAATGGCATTTAATGCATAATTCAGGTGCCTCGTGCGTTACATTCATGGCCCATTGAGACGAAGTTTTAGTGCTGAAATTTCGAGAAGTACTATTAGGGACTTTTTTAGAGAAAAATTAATGCTAGATTTTTATTCAACGTTGTTGGAAACCCAAATGTACCAATTTGCATTAGAAAATGGAGGACTAATTCAAATGACTGAAATTTGAGTTTATGTTATGCTGTGTTGTTTATTCATGTATTTGATGATATTAAATTAAATAAAAATTTTGTTCGCTAATAAATTTTTGAATCAATATGAGTTACTCATGAATATTTTAGTGACCAACTTACCAGAAATTAAGAAAATTAATTGCAAATTAGTACGTTTTTGTTTGGAACCTCTCACTGCATATAAGAATCCGGCCTTACTTTTCCTTTTATTTTTTTTGAACACCCTGTAGAGCTACGGTAATGCAAATTGGTACGTTTGGGTTTCCAACAAGGCTAAACAAGAAACCGGCATTAATTTTCCTCTAAAAAATCCCTAATAGTATTTCTCGAAATTTCAGCACTAAAACACCGTCTCAGTGGGCCATGAATTTAACGCACGAGGCACCTGAATTATGCATTTAATGCCATTTTTAAAGCTCTACCCAACAAAAAAGTTTATGAAAATCAAGCTATAAATAAAAATTTTACGGGGCTGGTCAGCCCTTAAGAGTGACAATAAAAATTTTGAAACTCCCTGTAGAGCTACGGAAAAGCAAATTGGTACGTTTGGGTTTCGAACAATGCTGAATAAGAATCTGGCATTAATTTTCTTCTAAAAAAATCCCTAATAGTACTTCTCGAAATTTCAGCACTAAAACACCGTCTCAGTGGGCCATGAATTTAACGCACGAGGCACCTGAATTATGCATTTAATGCCATTTTTAAAGCTCTACCCAACAAAAAAAGTTTATGGAAATCGAGGTATAAATAAAAATTTTACAGGGGTGGTCAGTCCTTAAGTGGGACACACGTATAATTCAGTCAAAACGTGGTCTGCTTAATAAAAGGCGTTTTCACCCAATATCTTTTCTTCTTATATTTACGTCTAATATTTAACATTAACTTTTTTTATTCAAAAGGCACATGAGAGCATACACTTTTCTTTTATTCGGCGCCATTTTGTAACTACTACTACTGTCAACACACTTTTGCAAATATTGTGAAACACCACGTAACAGTTCTGCTATAGCAGTATAAGCCTACCCCACCGAACAGTTGTACTGTGATTGCAGTTGACTGCTATGTGAGACCGTCGTTTTGAATGGTCGGCCGTCGACGATTTCGTCATCTACTTGTCTCTTTTCGGCTTCAGAGCGGGCGCGTATGCTGTTGTCTCTGTCTCACTTTCAATACATTTATCCTTTGTGGATTGTCATAGTAACTCGTGAGGTCAATTTAAAATACGGCCAGGCGGATAGGAATTTATTATTATTAGACATTAGTAATCTTGACTCCATTAGTAATAATTGGGGAGTTTTTGCATGCAAATATAATTGCATTTTTTAAATATAGTTTTTTATTAAACATTGAAAAAAAAATTAAAATAAATTCTTTGTCAAAAATTTCCAATAAGAGATGATAGTAAGAATGACTTCTTAAAATGATCTGATCTTGAACAAAAAAATATGTATTAGGGAAGTTGCCTTGATCTGACGAACATTTTCTTTAGAGAAAACCTGCTTCGTTAACAGGTTATATTCTTCGGAAGTAATAATTTACTTTCAGTCACAATTTAACCACGAACAAGAATAAATTTAACCTCGATCTCTCTTCATACAGCTACTGCATCCTTCCTTGTGTTATACAACTCAACCTTACCTCAGTTCCGCGAAGGCGATCCATCGTTTTCTATGTCAAGGCCGCAAAGATGTAAATAACTGTACAGGGTGAGACATTTTTAATTATCTTTGTCGCAAAAAACATAAAGTATTTGTCAACTTAATTTCTTATGTGAATAGAAAAAATATGCATCTCGGTAAAGAAACTATTGAAAAGTTCCTCTTGCCCGAGATTAAAAGTTAATTGTACACGTAAGTATAAAGTAACCTTGTCGGTATCATCTTGTATCCGTTATATCACATATTACAGGTAAATGGAAAACACTTTGTACCTGGCATAACGCAAATTCCAAAGAAGAAAGTAAGAACGTGATGGACATTTTTTTAACGACATATGCCACACGCGGCATTCGCTTGCAAACATTCAACTCGTGTTCGCCACAGAAGATGCTTCCAATATAAATAAATATCTACTTTATAGGAAATGCTTGAAGCTGCTTTCTCCTGTATTAATAATTTATTTTCAGGAAACCATGCCAATGAAACGTCCGCCATTTATTGAGCTGCCGAACTAGGTCAGCATCAGTTGAAGTGATTAGGTGCCTTTTACATGAAATAACCTTCCACAAGGATAGCACAATAGAATAGAATCGAGGGTATCGATTGATTTATCAAGTGATCTAACGGAATGCACTTAATAAGAAGTGCATGGTTGGCAGTAAAAATGTGGAGCGAGGTAGAAAATTCAATTCGATATTAGGTAAAGAGCATGATGCAACTCCACCTGTCAGTATGTTAGTAAAGTATAAATAAGTCACTTGGAACAGCATAAAAACGCTTGGGCTTTGTAAAACAAGACCGAGTCATAATAGGCGCGAGGCCCTTAATAATATTATACAAATTTTATTTAAATGCTCTAAAAAAGAATAAAATAAACTTTGGAATAATTCAAACCGAAGCAAATAAATAATTTTGTTACACACAAAACAATCGCTACGCTCGCTTTCTTATTGGCTGCCTCCTTGACTAGGTCGACGTCGACCTCATAAAAACCTTTGAATTTTAAATTATTCTATAGTCCTGGTCGTAATATTCGTTATCTCGTAATAATAATACTGGGAATCGACCACAATTTTACATAAGTTTATTTTTCAAAACATATACAGTAGTTTACGCGTTTCGGCATAATGCCATCATCAGAACTATTATATATTTATTATTTATAACATTACAACTTTCATTATACCTACTAAAAAAGAGAAAAACAATATAACAAACTATAACTTCAATAATTGAGTATTGAGTACTTACATTTATAAATAATATGTGTCGACAGGTAAACACTATATTAATTCATTAAAATTCTCAGTTGTGTTCACGTAACAATATAAAATCTACACAGAAAACGTCAAACAACATTTTAAAATTGTTCTTTAGTACTACAGCAGTGACTAGGAATGGGCAAGGAGTCGTGTCGAACACCTATAGATATACAGCAAAAATTATTCCAAGAAAAAACAAGGTAGTATTTCTTGTACTTGTATACAGGATGTTAAAGAAATTATATTTTAATTATTTAAGAGATTATGATAAATTTTTGACATACATTTTAGATCAGTTTTTAAATTAATACAATTAGGATTTGTTTTGATATAACTCATTTCAAGAAAACCTCTCTTTGTATGGCCACTCTCATAATCAAGAATTTTCACATTATTAAAATCAAAATTATGACAATTGTCAATAGCATGTTTGCTAAGAGCAGTTGAAAAAAGATTTTTATTACCTATATCTAACTTGTGTCTACACATTCTACTTTTCAAATATTGTTTAGTTTGTCCAATATAAACTGCTGGGCAGTCATTACAATTAACTTTATATACTAAATTAGATTGCATGTCTATGTCACGGTTAGGTTTTAAATTAGAAAAAACTTTTTTAGTATTATTTGTTGGTTTGTGAGCAACCACTATATTGTATTTCTTAAAAATTTTAGCAATAGATTCAGATACATTTTTGTAATATGGCATAGAATAGTATATTATACACTTAGGTTGAGAAGTGAGCCATTATACACCGAGCTTTTTTATATCCTGAGGCGCGTAGCGCCGAAGGATATAATAAGCGAGGTAAATAATGGCCTTCTCAACCGAAGTGCGTATATAGAATTTTTTTACTACTAACATTGAAATATTGCCATATTTTAGTTTATTTTAGTCATTTCTCGCTTTTTCAAATACTTCGAAATATCAAGTAGCCTGGGAGTTCAGTTGTCAAGCTGATAAAATGACACTAATCTTTAAATGTCATATAGAAAATTTTTCATTATTTACCTAGGTATTTTTTTATTATCATTATTTACCTAGGGTGAGAAATATTACTTCTCATTAGAGGAATGAGGTAAATAATGGTGATTTCTCAGGTTAGTAGTAAAAAAATATATTTATTACTTTTTTGTTCCAAGTTATACTGTTTGTTCCAAGTTGTACTGTACGTGTGGGTCAAATCCAGAGATATAGAGGGGGGAGAATGTTTGTGAACGTGCGCAAGACTGCTAATTTTTCTACCGCCATTTTAACCCACGAAAGTGCGACAAATTCAAAATCATTTGCTTTTTCAAATTTTTGTTGCATTTATTTACATTTAGTTATAATTTTATATTGATGTGGAAGCAACTTTAGTCAAAAAAGTTTATTTTTACCTGGACCGTTTTCGGCGAATCTGTCTTGGTGCCTCATTAGGAGAAATCATTGAATCTGTTGAAGTTGAAGCTTGTGGTAGGCTCGGACCACTTTGTTGTTGGTCAGATTCATTTTCCGACGGTATAGAAGTTGACTGGAGGCATTTCTTATTGCCCACCAATTTGTGCATGTTCTTACAGAGCAAGACATGTTAATGAACGCAACACGATTACAAAAACACGCCAGCAAACACGCTAAACACACGAAAAAGACCTTAAAAAAGCAATTAAGAAGTAAGCACGTCAAAACGTAACCAAACTACAAGACTGGGTTAAAATGGCGGCGATCTAAGCGACATCTGTGCAGCCGAAAAATCGGATGCGCCGTAGGTCAAAGCGCATTCTCTTCCTCCATATCTCTGGTCAAATCTTGCAACTGAATTCTAATCCAGTGTCACCCAACCGATTGTGCTGAAATTTTGCACACACCAACCAAAGTTCAAAACATAACTAAAGAAATGTTCCACTTCCCTTCGGCAGTGGCGGATCTAGGCTGGAGTCAAGGGAGGGGCTTCTATTTCCGAAATTTTCTAATAAAATAGGAAACACATTTTTTATTCATTTTATTCATTAAAATACAATACTATTAATACATTAATATTCTTAGTTACGTTCAGTTCTGTTCCGCTGTTCCAGTTCCACTCTACTCGTAGTAATAGGATAGAGCAACTGTGAACGTGAACTGAAGGCGGTGACTGGACCCGTGTTCTGTGCCGGGCCCCCATTGCGTTCACCAAATTTTTAAATTTGTACTATAAAAACTATTTAGCGTACCCTCTTTAGAAACGGAGGCAATATTTATCAATGATTCAATATTCAATAATAATAGTTATTTTGCGACCTTCACGCCCACATAACCTCAAAATGGCATGTTCCTCTCAACGCATTTACAACCGATTCGAAACGAATTGTCAGCGAGTGAATCAAATCGTACCGGTTGTAAACGATCTGAGCGCTGTAAACACCGACAGCGCGATTCGGACCACGGCCTTAGAAGACTATAAGTTAATAATATTGGAACTGGAACAGGTTTTTTAAGAACAGGTATTGCCTGGAACTGGAACAGGTTGTAAAAAAACGCAGTTCCACACCATCTCTAATTGCTGGTCATATTTTTTAAATGCCTACCTTACGGCCCCTGTAGCCCCCCCCCCCGTAGATCCGCCACTGCCCTTCGGTATAGACAAAACCCGTCAGATTGGCCGGTGACGTGGAAAAAAACCTGTAAAAAGACGGGCACATCGTTTCCCCCGAAAGGTGACACGGGAAATGATTTATTACACCGAATTTCCCACAAAGAACCGAGAAACCTGCGTGGGCCTCGTAATTTCGAAGCCCCCGAAACCGCATTATATCAGGAACGAGAATAAAATAATCTCAGGTGTATTTTTATGCGAATTTCAGTAATAAGTTGTTTTCGAGGGATAGGCTGACAGGTATGAATCCGAAAACGGGAAAGCTGATTAATTACTTTTGCATGCATTGCCACCACGAAAAACAAAAGATTCAGAAGAGGGTCGCGGTAAAGCTTTTAGCAAAAAACTCTTTACACCCTTCTAATTTTCGCAGATAGAAACATTTTTTTATATAAAAGTTACAAGGCTTTAGAAAGGTAGGATTTTGGATTATACAGGGTGTATCGTAAAAGTGGGCCAAAATACTCCTTTTGTTCTAATACTTTACCCCTATACAGGGTGTTGCGGTTTGGTTAGGACACACTTTTACAGGAAATAGAAAAAATCATATTAAGGTTGGTTACTCATATATACATAGGTCATAAAGTTCTTCGTTTCTGAGATACAGGGCGTTATTAAAATTGGAAAAAAATATATTTTTATTTTTTTAATTGATAAACTATTAAGTAATGTATTTTAACCAAATTTGACACACAAGATGTAGGTATGTATGGAGGGACATAACATTGTGTAATACCAAGTTTCTAAATTAACCAAATAATTTTGTCTAAAAGTTTGACCAGAAATGGGAAATTTTATATTATGTACCAAGGGACTAGAGTGCGTCTTTTAATCCCGAGAGTGAAGAACTTTAGTCCCGTGGTACGTGGTACATACACTATTTTTTGCACGGCAGGAACTAAAATTTAAAAATTCACAAAACATTATGTAAAAAGAAACATTCGACATTACAAATTTACTACTTTGTACCGTCGTAGCGAGGAAACTGAGATAGATCGAAATGAACGTCACATTTCTATCTTAACTTTTCAAGGGCTACCTAATGGTGCTGGTACCAATTGGTACCATGGTGCCAAAATTGTTACCAAAAGTTGGTATCTTGATACCAAAAGTTGATACCTTGACCTTGATACCAACCATCAGTTACGCCAGTATTGTCGCTACAACGGGGCAAATTAGTCAAAATGCCTAATTTCAACTGTTCATAGCTCAGAATCTGCTAGTTATTAAAAAATGGCATTCTTCAGATATTTTTAGAATTTTCCGTAGAGTCCTAATTTGTTTGTCTACTCTGCATTTCCGCATATTCCAAATTTGATGTACCACCACCTGTTGATATACTAAATAAATTGCGTTTCATTGAAAACATTAATTATTGGATGGAAATTTGGTTCAGTTCTATAACATACCTAATATACAGGGTGTCTACTTTTAAGTGTATACAAATCGATAAAAAATGTATTTTTTGAGATATTTTCAAAACCCTTTTTTTGTTTGAAAGGCCTTCAAAAACCGCTTCTTTTCACCTTCCTGCCATTTTCAAAATGCAAATCCAGGGCCGGCTGCGATTTTTTTTACCCCCGATTTTCGCGAAAACCTTTTAGCGATTTTTTTACTTAAAATCTGACCCCACAGCGTTATTCAGAACACCCCAAAACCTCTATATACAAAATTAGAATTAAAAATATACAGGGAGTTCTATTATGCAGGGTGTCAGAGTTGAGCAAAATATCAATTTTAAAGGCATCTGCCAAGTCAAGTGTGCCGTGGAATCCCCCCCTCAAAATAGTTGAATGGTCAACAAGACCACTCAAGTTGTTGGTGTGCAAAGGTCCAATACGAAATATACAGAGTGCTCTTATCTGTGCCATCTCAAATTACTGAATTTTTTGTAACTTTATACGGGTCAAAAATCGAGTATATCAAAACCGCTCCACATACTATTAACGAACTAAATCTAAAAAATACAGTAGCCCGCCAGTCAGTAAGTCCATGTCAGTTAAGGTGGCTGGTGTGCCACAACAGGAAATGGGATAGAAAATGTATCATCTTAGACATCAGTGACTTTGTTCAGAAAGGCCCAATAATTCAAATTGTTTTTATTTGTTGGTTGGCATTTTGTAAAGAAATAAATTACTTTTGTGGTTATTAATATTTTTTCAATGATTCCAGAGCACTCCTGATCAGTATAAAGTTTAATAAAAATTCAGAAATTGTGATGGCTCAGAGAAAAATACCCTGTATATTTTTGTAGTAAATCTTTTCACACCAACGTTTTGAGTGGTCCTGTTGACCATGCAACTGTTTTGAAGGGATTCCATGGCACACTTCGCTCGCCAGATGTCTTTAAAATTCCTATTTTGTTCCAGTTTGACACGGTGTAGAACCGAACACCCTCTACATTTTTTGTTCAAATTTAGTATATGGGGGTTCTGGGGTGTCCTGATTAACGCTGTTGTGTCAGATTTTAAATAAAAAAAATCGCTAAATGGTTTTTGTGAAAATCGGGGTATAAAAAAAATCGTAGCCGTCCCTGGATTTGCATTTTGACAAAAGTAAAAACGTCAAGAGAAGCGTTTTTTGAAGACCTTTCGAACAAAAAAAGGTTTTTGAAAATATCTCACAAAATACATTTTTTATCGATTTGTATACACTTAAACGTAGAAACCCTGTATGTCACAGGCAACAAGAAGCGTTATATATGACAGTAAAGGACACATTGTTATGTTTCATGGTCAACTGAGCAATGCTAGACACCGAAAAATAAATTACAATTTCTATCTATCATTTTGTGTAGGTCAAAAAATAAAAAAGTTAAATAGGTCAAAAATAGCTATGAAGACCCTGATAACGTGATAAACCCGATTTTCTTGGTAATTTAAGAGATAAATAATTGATGGTTCAAAAACTAAACTTGTGTAGAATTTTCCGTTGTTAAAAAGTAATTTAAAAAATATGAAACGGAAAGATTACTTTTTGTCAAAGTAAATAAATTGTTATTTTACTTATACTTTCATACGCGAAAATAATCGATAGAATAATTTGGAATACAGAACAAAAATTCCTTTTGCAAAAGAATAAATTAGGTATTTCTTCTTTTAAACCACTTTCTCAAGTACAAGAGGATCTTAAAGAGTAATAAAATAAGATTGATCTAAAGTTTTCGGAGAAGTTATGAGCTCAGAATTATTTCAACGGGAAGAAATCTCAATTTACAGCCTAATAAAACTTTTTTAGCCATAAAGTATCGTTGACGTAGCTAGCCTCAATACATTACGAAACCAAGAAAGCACGAAACATAAAAAATCGACGTCCCGATAACAAAGCACCAAATTTAAATAACATGCCCATAGGAAAGAAACTTGATTCGCCCTAATTCTGGGCGAGATTCTCTTCTTTCTCAAACTTCTGGATTTTTGTCGATGTGGAGCTGCATACAGCGGGGCAATCCGAAACACATTTCCGATGCGCTCCAAGTTTCGAACCGGGGGGATGGAAGTATGGAAGCGCATTTAAAGTTGTTTGTGTGTGGTTTCTTCGACGTTCGCGACGTGAAGTTTCCAGGAGAATGGAATTTAAACTGGATGCTGATGCTAGTAAGGTATATCGGCGCCATAATTTGACATAAGAATCAACATGGACGTTTGTTTAGTTTTCGTCGTGTCTTTCCGAAGTGTGGTAGGTTGCCAAGTTCAAAATAGCCTCACATTTAGGGTGGAACTGATAATTGCTAAATATTATGGTTAAGTAGATGAATGTCCATCGATTTAATGGGCTTTGTTGTACCTAGAAGAGAAGCGGTACTTACACATAAATATACAGGGTGGCTTATATAAGTCGCTCACTTAAAATACCTCGGCTGTTTTTTGACAGAAAAAAATCGGTGGCGGGTGTTATCGATAGCCCATCTGGGCGGCCTTCTATGGCCAAAAATTTAAAAAAATTTAAACTGCTGTAACTTTGTTATTTTTTTGGCATACAGAAAAAAGTTTTACATGAAAATTGTTTGCAAGAACTGACAGAATTTATGTGTGACATTAGGGATATTTTTTTATTATTTTGTTTAAAGAATAGTTATTTATTTACCAAGGCACTGAAGTTCAACTTTTTATGACTCATGTGGAATTTAGTTGCCGAGGCCGCTGGCCGAGAAAATAAATAAAGAAAAGAAAATAATCATACGGGATCACCCGTCCATGAACCAACTATGCGCGGCGTTGCTTGACTTTGACGATCGCTCTACCTAGGTCAAGTCGAGGCCAACGATAAAGACAGGCCACCGGCGCTAACGCATAATCGCATAGTCACGTGACCAACTTAGTTCTATATAATGAAAGGCATTTTTGGAGATAAGTAGAAAAAACAAATTTCGTAACAATTTGGCAAGTTTTCTTTCATCTATTACATTATTGGTTTTGGGCATCCAAGCTTTCTCTAATTGTTTTTTCAAAATTTTCAACCTGCCTCAGCTGTTTTAGGCTGAGAGTTAAACGGCACTGCACTCACAATATTTTGGCACATTCTCAAAAATTGTTGGGACATCACTTTCCTTTAGCTTAGGTGATATTCTCTATAGGTATTTTCCTCCCACAACACATTTGTCCACTTTAATTATTGTTTCACTTTCTTGAAAATGTGTTAGCCACACATACTTAAAAGTTTTTTAGAAATTAAATCTCAGTTGGGATTTGACGAATCCATTTTTGGCGGAAATTTTCATCCCGAGGCAAAACAAATGTTTGTTATGGCGACACTTTCTTCCTGGCTTTTGTAATATGTTTAAATATAATATAAACAGACCCAATATTTGGTATTTAGGTTATTTTTTACGAAATAAAAATGAAAACTAACCTCAGTAGGTAAACTGTAAATATTGACGAGGTCTCAGTTGATCGGCAGCGTGAAAGACCATATCAGGGCGTAGGTCGACAACGAAAATCCTCGAGTACGTTACAACACTGATTTATTTCGCACAAGGTGAATGGTGAATACAATAAATACACAAACCCGAACGTGGTCAACGGGAACGGCTTCCAGCCACACGGTCCGTCTGAACTCGCGGATCTCCCGTAAGCAGTTCACCCCTCTGTGAATCAGGCTCCACTGTCCAATACTAATACTGTCCCATGTCCTTAATAGTCCATTCCGGGTTCCCTATTCTGTGGTTCGGGTGTCGCGTCGCGTCGGTGCGAGCGGCACCAATACTCTTGGACGGCACGACTCCCACCCAGACACCCAGAGGCCATAATAACACCTGGGCGGTTCCCCTCCGCCAGGACACACGCGCACTAGACACAAACTTGTTTCTAAAATATAAACTAAGACGTTTAAAAACACTTTAAATGTTGAAAACTTATCAAAACCCAAGCTGTCGCTTTCAGTTATGTGACAAATGACATGTAACGTCTGACTAAGATGGTCACGTGATTTTTGTGCGCCAGGGCCTGTCTTTATAGTAGGCCTTGAGGTCAAGTATAATGACGTACGGGGCCTTCGAACAGAAAAACCAAACTGCTGCTTGTTGTGCAGCCTCTATAACAAATCTATTATCTATTGATATTTAAACCTACTAAAATATGTATACTGAAGGATTGCGCTGCTATAGGTAACAATTTCGCAATGTGTACGAAAAGTTAAATGGGCCTTTTGTGGCCGGGTTTTGAATATTTGGTCACTTTTGACGGGCGATGGCTCCGCGTCTGACGTTTGATGTTTACATCTCGCCAAGGCCTACTTATAGAAAAAATCGTACAATAATGGGCTACTTCAGTGCCGATTTCCGAGCTTTTTATGGCGATTTTTCTGAGCTTTTAATGCCGATTTCAAGAAAAGTTAGTTTATTAATTTATGTATTATGTTCACGGGTCACACTATCACTTTTTATTTTTCGAATTTAAGGAAAAATTGTACAGACAAAACTTTTAGTGTATTTGGCGAGCATTTCCATCGTCAATTGTCGCAAGCCACTATTAATAATTTGCCAGCGTTCCTGATCAGCAATAATAGGCCTGCAGTGAGAGACTACGCCGCTCGGCTTGTGCATTTGACATATTTCGGCGGGTTTCTAGAACTACCTAGTGTTTATTTTCGGAAATTTGGTTGAACTGAACGGGGGCGCCGACTGTCAGATGCAGGGGCCGCATAAACTACAAATTCAGCTGTAAATCGAGGTGAGAGGGACCCTAGGAAATGCGCGGCTTTGTCCCCGCCTTGTCGGCACTATGGCCGGGTTATTACTTCCGAAAAGAGGCCTTTGACTGCATTTTAGGGCAAATTTACGGTACGGGGAACATCAGAAATGAAGGGAAATTAATAATTAACTCCGATGGCTTGCAACTGACACAGGACAACATTTTTACTATTTTTCTGTTATCTCTATAAATTCGGACAATTCAAATTTGAAAATCTGGTCCATACCATCATCGTCAAGGGCTAGGTGGTTGTCTCTAACTATGGACCTCGAAAATAGGGTAAATAGGGGGGTAGCCAAAATTTAAAAAAAATCGGGGGAGACGTACAGGTTGTCCCATTTTGGGTGTTTTTGGGTGTTTTTCTCAAAAATCTCGGTTATTATTAAAGCTAGAGGGTTGCGGTTTTCATATAAATTCTTCAAATTCCTTCAACCTTTTAGTATGATAAAGTGCATTGATTTGTTTGTAAATAGGACCAATATAATTATATTTTTAACGTCGTTTTTATTGAAAATTTCTTAATTGATTATGACAGTCTCATAAAATATGGGATGGTTTCCGTGGACGTGCATTATTTATTTTATTTTGATTGATTCGAAATCGCCGCAAATAAATATATTTCAGCACTTATTTCAAATTTCAATATTTCAAATTACATGTAAGTCAAAATTAACTATCTATTCATTTTTAACATTTTTGTGATACTGGCTAAGAACGCGTTCCATGCTACGCCACTGGCCTGTTGTGCTATGTGCCAGTCGGTAACACGGTCGTGAGCGCTGTTAGGCGTTCTCTCTTTTTCCTTGTGTAAGTTCTCAATATTATCAACTAAGTTGGGAATTTGGAACCTATTGGCGATACACTATTCTTATTACTAAAGGGCGGAATATATGCATTTAATTTCAATTGAAATATGCGCATATATATGCATCATTTTTATTTAAAATATGCAATAATATGCATTTATTTGGCCAGATATGCAATAATATGCATGTATTTTACATGTACAAATACCTTAAAGATAACCAAAACTGATTTTAGAGAAAAGGTTCATTTTAGGAAAAATGAAAGGAAAACAAATACATAAAATACCTCTAAAATACCTATATTAAGGCAGAATTATAAAAACATTTTAATTTGAAATTTTATAAAGTAGGAATTTAAATACTTTTCAAAGTTCTCCAATAAAAATATTTGCCTTCTGTCGGTAAAAATATGTATATATATATATATATATATATATATATATATATATATATATATATATATATATATATATATAGAAAAGCTTCTATTAACATCTGCATATTTTAATTTGGGTAGTAAGATATAAGGCCAAGGTGCAACTTCGTTGGATGATTTACCATCAAAAATACTCTTTACTGCCATTCAAGAGAACCCTTCATTCTTTTCTACAGTAGCATCCAGTGGCGTAATCAGAATGTAAAGTTGGGAAGGGCCTAATTATTTCAAAAAAATTCTTCGGTAATATTTAGGGCAAAACTATTGTTTTAAAATAAATTTTATTTAGAAATAAATACCACGCAACAGATCTTTGGGGGGGGGGAGAGGCTAAAGCCCCTAAAGCCTCCAAAGCCCCCCCCCCCCTGGTTACGCCACTGGTAGCATCTATTTTTTTTCTAACTTTAATACCTACATCACTGGGAACCTTTCTACATTTAGCGGAAAATGTTTGAACAAAATCAATCGATTCGCTTAAACCTAAATTTCTACTTTCTAATGAAAGAATTATATCTGGTATAAAACTAAAATTAACTTTAATAAAATCGAATTGGTTAACTACATCCGCATTTTTCAGGATTTCTTGACTTTGCACTACACACTGTGAGTTGCCTCTGGGCTCTTATAATCTTGGTTATATCTTATATCTATAAATAAGTATAGGAGAAACATGCAAATATGCACAAAAATAAGGTTTTTCCAGAAATATGCAATGTTTTGCGAAATTGAATAAAATATGCAAAAAATGCATATGGAATTTGCATATATTCCGCCCTTTACTTATTACGTTTAAAACCACAAACCAATACCGTTGTTTGATGATGATTAAATCATCTCCTGATGATGCTAACTTAGTTAGCGAAACGCGCGTCGAGTGCAAAAACAACGGTGTTGGTGTGTGGTTTTAAACGTAATAAGAATCTCAATATTATAATCACTGCTATAACCTATTTTCTGTTCACATTGGCGCAAAATTTGAATAGGAGTAAGATAAATCTGATTGAAATGTTCATCAAGGAATTTAAGTTTTGGTTACAATGGGTGGCTATCCTGTTTTATTGATTTTCAAATGGTCAAGTTGGGCAAAGGGGATTCTGGGGCGGAAGTGACGTCACAAGATGGCCGCCAAGGCGGGAAATTTGAAAAGCGACTCAATACGACTAAACGACTCAAAAGGCGTTTTGAAAAACATCTAAGCGACTCGAAAAACGTCTAAACGACTTGAACAAACGACTAGACGACTCGGAAAGACGACTAAACGACTCGAAAAGCGTTTTGAAAAACATCTAAGCGTCTCTAAAAACGACTAAACGACTCTAAAAACAACTAACGCTTTTCGAGTGGTTTAGTCGTTTGTTCAAGTCGTCTAGTCGTTTTTCCGAGTCGTCTAGTCGTTTGTTCAAGTCGTTTAGACGTTTTTCGAGTCGCTTAGATGTTTTTCCAAACGCCTTTTGAGTCGTTTAGTCGTTTTGAGTCGCTTTTCAAATTTCCCGCCTTGGCGGCCATCTTGTGACGTCACTTCCGCCCCAGAATCCCCTTTGCTATACTACATAACCGATCCAACGACGAGGAGGCGAAGGCCCCGAGTGGCTAAATTTCTCGGAAGGGCATATAGGCAATGAAAAGATGGGAAGAAGAAGAATAACCTGTTTTCTGTATATTTATATATATTATATTATATGTATATTTAACACTTTTGTGTTTTGTGATTCCAAATTCATAAACCACAATTTTTTGCCATTAGAAGAGGTGCCATAAGTTGGCAAACTACTCATGGAGACAGGGCCGTATCTAGCGAAAATTTTTTTTTGGGGGGGGGGGGGGGTTCAAGATCGGGTCAAGCTTTTGTGGGGCTGAGTGCCGGATAAAAGTGCGGGGCCTCGGCAAGGAATTATTTAATCCATTAAGAACAAAATTTTGAAGATTGATACGCCACTAGAATGGTTATTTTTTGCATGTCACTTTTTAAAAAAGTAGGCCGGTGGGATGAGTTTAGATCACTTCAGTGACGTATATAGAAATTAATTTCGGGTGGGGAGGGGCAATTTTTGTGAATTTCTTTCACACAAGTGCATTTAAAATAATTCTGTAAAATGCGCCGCAGGCGAAATTTTTTATAAATGTTAAGAAAAATTATTTAAAATTAGTCTTAGGAAATCCCAATATCATCAGATTTTCAAGCTGCAGTGAATAGTTTCAAATTCATTTTCAAATTCACATTTATACCTATCCATTTTTTACTTATTTGATTTCTCATTATTACGCATATACATATATATTCCTACACATTCTTCGCCTGGCCTGACGACACCTTTAGAATTGCCAGCAGGTATGGTAAAAAATTTCTCCGCGCCACTTGCCTAACCGAACCTTTCATAAAAATAACAAATAAATCTTCAAATACAAATTACTTAGTACTAATCTATTCATAAAAGAGACTCTGGGAATCCCCTGTTCTACTAATCTATGCTCTACTAGAAAACCAGTTTAATAAATTATTACACTCACTGATGCTCGGGGAGCTCGTTCTAGTGGTGGTGCAAAAGCATATAAAATGGTGGTATTTCGGGGGGGGGGGGGGGTTGAACCCCCAACCCCCCCCCCCTCAGATACGGCCCTGCATGGATATAAACGTTATATAGTAGACATTATTGAAGGGATTTGGGATTTATTCGACAGGAAAAGAAAGTGTCAGTTTAATGTTTCAAAATTACCTACTTTTACCGCATGCGAGTGAAGCTTTTCCTGTTTTTAGGTTTCTGGATGATTTCATTAGCTACAACCAACTGTAAAACTTCTGAAGTTAATGCAGAAGAATTCTAATTGTAGTTTTCTTCTTCGAAATACACTATACTTAATATATTGCTATTACGACAAAAAAAGGTCTATGAAAGCTGATGACGTCACCCACCTGATACATCCCGCCATGGGATTTGCATAGTAACTACCGACCGGGACCGATCAGCCCTTGTAGACCTAATGGGGCCCTTCTAATGTTCCTACCTTAAATTAGGGAGAAAAAACGTGGGGAACGGAGCTCCGGTTAATAGCCCTCTAGATATTCCACTGCCTTATACCAGGTGGATAAGCGGCCGGCCGTATTTATAGTGTGGAGGGGCGTGATTAGGCCCGAGTTTATTGGGGGTTTTCTGCTTAGATAAGGCGGAGGAGGCCGTGGAATACCAAAAGGTTTCGAGGGGGCGTTCATATTTTCTTGAGGGGGATTAAAAAGATGATGTCGAGGAAGAATTTTAAGATATCAATTTTACGATTAGATCGAGGGAACTTGCCTTTTATAGAGTTGTTGTAAAGGTCTTCACTCTGAGGTCACTCTCAGTTTCCTCGATAGTTGGACGTTGCTCGTTTAGGTAACCATTTAATGAGGTGCAAAGTTAAAAAAATTGAATTTGTAAAATGCCTTGTGAATGTGGAAAGTTCTATGTTGTCACTTAACGTTCGTTTAAAAGAACATAAATTTATTATATCAGGCAAAATCAAATTTCAAAGTAAAAAATGTGTGAACACCCTTTTAATAATAATCATAGAATTTTGTGAGATAGGTCAAAACAAATTCTTAAAGAAAAATTAGGAAATAGGCAAAAATTAAGGAGTCAGCATGTATTCTAGATAATACGGACAACTGTGCTGCCGAATGTGCAGTAGAATTCAGTATATCTATTGTTACCAGTTATTCAAGAGAAGTAATTTTTTGAGTTAACGTTCAAAGTTTGTTCTTTTAATGTTAGGCATTTATGAATTATCCTATGGCAGCTTGAAAAAGTTGTCTTTTAATCAGTTTGGTTCAGGTTTCTGTGACAACAATCCAAATGGATCTGTTTGCGCCACAAAGAAATTTTCGACTACATAAGCTTTGCATCAAATTTTACGAATTTAGGGAATTTGTCTTTTTTTTAAAGTTGATTTAAAAGACCATGTCTGATATTTTGGTATATCGGCATTAAAAATGAATGGAGGACAACTTGCCTCTACAACATTTTTCGAATTTTTTAGAATAAAAGCCATTTTTGTCATACGCTCCCAAAAATAGCTATTTAACGGACTCATTTAGGTCCATAAAATGCTTCTTTTTTCGGCCTAGTCCCTAAAAGTAGTCATGGCAACCTTTATGGGACTATTTCAAAATTCATAAGAATATTCTTTATGGTAAATGGCACGACACTTCACAGAAAGTAAATCCAACACGATTTCTTTGGCACGAGACTTCACAGGAAGTAAATTCATCACGATTTCTTTGGCCTTATTAGCAATATATATTCGGGATTTTGAAACATTTTAAAATTTATGTCACTTTCTGACAAATTTCGAATGACATGACAAAATTATCAAATAAACCAACTTGTTGCTATGATTTCAAAAATTATGGAAAATTTGCAAAGGACCCCGCACACTTTCTTAGTAAAATCCGGCTCCCGTTAATTTTGCTAATTTTTTTATATGTTATTTTACACATCATTCAGAACAAGTCCCCATGGGCAGAAAGTCCTAGGACCCCAAGGTTCAGAGATACAGGTTGTTCACAAAATATTGGAGACCCCCCCCTTAACTTTCTTATTTTTGACCAGAAAAAAAAAGTTTTATATGAAAGTTGTAGAAAATTTTGTCTACTTTCCAACGCCGTTTTCAGAAAGAAAATCGAACGTCGCGTTTTCAAGGTAGAGACCTAACTTTTGTTTTTTTTTAATGGAACACGCACAACTTTCTTATAAAACCCTTTTTTCTGTTCTCTTATACAGTAATCTGTGTGAACTTGTACCACTAATTGACAGAATAGCAGATGATTTTAGGTAACAAAAATAACTATTTCAGCAATTTTTCAAAAAATGTCAAATATCATTTGACATCATTTTTTCAGCAAAAACAATAAGTGGCTAAATAAAAATTTTTCTTGAAATCGGCAGTGAAGTGTCTCAAAATCGTCATTAAAAGCTCAGATATCGGCACTGAAGTAGCCCATTATTGTACGATTTTTCAATAAGTAGGCCATGGCGAGATGTATCTAAACATCAAACGTCAGTCGCGGAGCCATCGCCCGTCAAAAGTGACCAAATATTCAAAAACCGGCCAATAAATCGTATTTAACTTTTCGTACACATTGCGAAATTGTTGCCTATAGCAGCCCAATCTTTCAGAACACATATTTTAGTAGGTTTGAATATTAATCTATTTTACATGGAAGCTGAACAATAGACAGCAGTTTGGATTTTTCGTACACATTGCGAACTTGTTACCTATAGCAGCCCAATCTTTCAGAATACATATTTTGGTAGGTTTGAATATTAATCTATTTTACATGGACTGAACAATAGACAGCAGTTTGGATTTTCTGTCAGAAAGTGCCATGTCTCGTCGTACTTGACCTAAAGTCTATCCAAGTTACAGCGGCAGTAGATATAAACAAAGTCACATGACCGCATTGCGATCGATTACCAGGGTCGGACTAATATGAGATTCCCAGTGGCTTGTAATTCTGAACTAATTCTTTTAGAATTAGAAGTTCTAAAAATTGTGTTTTACCTTTCGTGGATCTTATAAATTTCCTTAAATTAAGTTGCAAAATAAATTTACAGAATACCTATACTGCTCGCGATACGATCTAAAAATATGCGGGACACTCGACTGAGGGAAGAGCCGGCCCTGCATTCTGCTCGCCGCGTAAACACTTGACATTTTATGACGGCCAGACCAATAAGAGAATAAGTCACATGGTGGCCAATATTTTGATCCACTGCCTCTAATAACTTGGATAGACTTTAGGTAGAGCAATCGTCAAAGTTAAGCAACGCCGCGCGTAGTCGGTTCATGGACGGGTGATCCCTTATGATTATTTTTTGCCTAATAAATCATTTTTTTTTCGATTTAAAAAAATATATAATATTATGTACCTCGGCACTGAAGTTCCTTTTTATGACTCATGTGGTTTATTTGCCTCGGACAGAGGCCTCGGCAACTAAATTCCACATGAGTCGTAAAAAGTTGAACTTCAGTGCCTTGGTACATAAATAACTATTAAATTGTCTATTATGCGGTTTTATTTAATTTATTATTATGAATCAGATCAGATTTGTGAGTGGCTTAATTAAGAATTGTTCCTTTTTTTATCCATTACCTAGGAGAATATGTAATGTAGTTATATGTACATATAGCCGCTATAGTCTCGAACGGTTAGAAGACGTTTACATGAAGCAGTATTCAGCAACAGAAGACCGGACAAAAACTATTGTTCACCAGAGAGCACAAAGCCCAGAGATTGAATTTTGCAAGACTACATCAGAATTGGACCATCAATGATTGGAAACAAGTTCTGTTTTCCGATGAAACTAGAGTTAGCCTTAAAGCACCAGATGGACGTGAGCGTGTCTGGCGAAGGCGAGGAGAAAGGTTTGCCAGCTGCAATATCTCTCCTAAAGTACCTTTTGGTGGTTGCTCTAAAATGTTTTGGGAGGGAATTTGTTTCGATGCTCGTACGGAGTTGGTCCTTATACGTACGATGTCTATGAATCTCCAATATTACTTATACAACATTATTGTCGAACATGTAATGCTTTTTGCTCCGTTTGTTGGACCCAATTTTTTATTCATGCAGGACAATGCTCGTCCCGAGTCGTCCCCATGTAGCTAGAGAGATTATTGGCCACCTAAATAATGTTAATATCACTTTATTACAGTGGCCACCTAAAAGTCCTGACATGAATCCTATAGAGCATCTATGGGACTATCTAAAAAAAAAATAGAAATCGTAGACCCTGTTGCGAATCACAATCAACTCATAGAGGTCGTTATTGAAGAATGGGAGAATATTCCGCAAGTTTTTGTTGAACATTTGATATCAAGCATGCCTCGACGCATGAATGCAATGATAAGAACTAGAGGAGGGCCTACACGGTATTAAGTAGTGTTGACCCAGATGCATTTATTCTGTTTTGCTGATTTTTTCCTTTTTCCTTAATTAACATAAAGGCAAACTAAGGTCATGTTAAGGTCATATTTAACTAATTTGTAGGTGTTCATTATCATTCCAATGTAACTTAGTTTTATTTTGTGTTTTTATTGTAAATATTTAGATTAATTAAAGTGGTGCGTTAATTGTGTCCAGGAGTTTATTAAACTGAGGCACTCGTAGCTTAATAAACAAAAATGGATAAGCTTTTCTAGCCTGATAAACGAAAGTAGCTAATAGATAAGCTTTCGTAGCTCGATAAAGCAAACACACGAAAATATGCACGTTTCCAGTTTGAGGTTACATCGGTACAAATAGGCCCAACTCTCAGAAAAATAAAAAACGTAGAACTGGCTTTGTATTGGCAAGTTTGTTCCCATAATAAAAAAAGTAATGTTTACAGTTCGGGTGACAGATCTGGTGCTAACGATTACAAGGCAGTGGCGTACCTCTTATTTTTTAAAATAGTTATAAAAATAGGAAAAAATATATTTGCCTTTATATCTCAATTCTTTTGTATAAAAATTGAAGTATAACCCCAGGTACAACTAGTACTCGTCAATTCTAAAATTCAAACTTATCAATGTTATTGACAGTTACTAGTTGGGGATTGTTCGGCGAACACAATATAAAAAAACAACCTTTTATTTAAGCCATGAACTAAAAAGGATAAAATAGTTTAGCGTTGGGTGAAGATTTAAACCTTCAGTCAACGAGTTTAGGTTTTCGTTAAGATAAATCAATGCCACACTGCGGCAAGCTTTTTTAAATCAAAAAGCTCGTCGTGCGAAATGTTCATAAAAGTAGGTGCCAATTAATTTTATCGGACAGTGATTGGTTGATAAGTAAGTACATGCCAAAGAATATATTTTCTGTACAGTTTGCGCGACAAGCTTTTTGATTTAAAAAAGCTTGTCGCAGATTGGCATTGAATTATCTTAAAGAAAACCTAAACTTATTTTATCCGTTTTAGTAAATGGCTTACTTAAATAAAAGCTTGCTTTTAAAAAGGTTTTTTTTATTATTTATTTTATTTTGTGCTTTTTTAGTACTTACCTATTTGATTCCCATCTCAGAAGGGTGGTAAAGAAATGTTGTCCGCCATCTTGGGGCATCGAGCATCCGCCCTATTGGATTTAGTATGACGACAGTCACCTTATCGTTTATTTCTACTTTTCAAATCCTTTCATTTGATACTCAACCCATGTCGAGGATGTTGTAAAGAATTAGGCAATCCGCCGTCTTGGGGAGGCCGCCATATTAGATTTATTATGACGTCATTCACCTTATTGTTTTCTACCCGTCGAGCCCTTTCGTTTTATACCCATGTTGAGAATTATTATCCCTCTGGTGGTAAAGGTACCTTTTACCGTGCCCCGAACTAGGTACGCCTATGTACTTACGCATGGTATGTAACCTCCTTTGGCGAGTTGCTTGATTTGCAAACAATACACTTTTTTTGCCCATAACGTATAACTTAATTGTCTATATAAGCATATTAAACCGACGAGTACTTAAGAAACACTTAAAAACAGCGAAAAATTGCTTCTAAAAGACACAGCACCAGTTACGTCAAACACAAGGTGAGGCACACTTTTGACCGATTTGCGCGTTTGTCAGATTGTGCGATTGGTATTGGTAATTGTAGGTATATTATTGTTTTCTTAGTTTTATCACAGATTAAAGTACTACACGTAGTATAGAAATACTGCCTAATAAATGTCTAGATAATTATAAATACTAGATTCACCTCTTAGTCAGGCAGACCTTATCTCATCAATACATAAATATCATATAGGTATTATCTACCATTATTTACTTCAAAGCAAACGTATTTGCAACTGATTGGGTATGTCCTAGTCCCTACATACAACGGAAACCACTGTTGAAAAACTATTATTTGCAATTTGATCTTGCAGATTATTTTAATTTACCAGAGAAATAAGTTTTTCATTATGAATTATTGGCAACGCTGTTAAACTGTAACTAGTAAATAAATAATAGAGTATAAAAAGTGCTACTCCTTACAAACATATCACTCTACAGATGCCATTTCTATGTTTTTTATTTTTCTGAGGCCCTACAATAAATTTCGGTAATCAAATAAGGTAAAACAAACACAGTATTTAACTTAAGGTATATCTTGGTGTGACGGCAGATCCGATTACTCGAACGTGAAACCATACGTTTCCACACAACCAATCTTCGTCCTTCTCTTGACTAACCAAAATTCTCCTAACTGTGACTGGCAAACGACAACAGTACTGGTAGTTAGGTACCACTGGCAAAAAGGCAAAGACCAAGTCGGCACCATAAAAAACACCCATAAACTTGGCCAACTTTGAGGATTCTCCAAAATCTTAGCAACAATATATTTATCATCGACACAGTCTGGCAATTGAAAATTGGAATGGTAACCGATGTTTCGATTGAGGCTTTGAGTGAAGTTTTCGATTGAGGTTTTGAGTGAGGCCTGTAGTTGTTGTGTGGCCTCTTGGTTTGGCTGGATCGGAATCAGCGAACATTCGTAAAAATTCCGGAGTTAAATACTGTGTTTAGGTTTAAAACTATCTCTAATACATCAGAATACAGACTTGCAAAAAGAGAGGCAGACAGAAAATCGATATTTTTGTTTCTGCGCCGGGAGGGTTACACCAATTGATATAAAAATGTTAAAGTAAAGCATAAACTGGAGAGAAAAGTGTTAAATGTGTTCTTGAGAGAAAAGTGAGGTTTGATTAATGATTTAATGGAAAATTTAAGAAAATAATAGAAACTCGGACAAATTGGATCAGTTCCGGACAATATTTGAACGCAGCTGTCGATATCCAATACCAATTGTGAGAAATAATAAAATAAACAAGACCCTAGACACGTGCCAAAATAAAAAGTGTAGAAAAACTTCGATAAAAAAAACGGTCTGTGTTGGAGACGGGGAAATATACCTGAATGAAACGAAAAGTTTATCCAGTGTGAAACTTGGAGTTAGTTAATATTTTAAATGATTGACCGACGTTACCTTGTATACGACTTCCACACTACTTGTTCATTCTGTACGTTTCTTCGTGCATTGCACTGACCAACCAGAAAGCCTCAAAAAGGCCTTCCTACTCTGCTTCATGTTAGCTGGTTATGACTTAATAGAGGATGTACGTGTACCTCAAAGATCCTGAATGAATCTGCCTTTAATACCATAGTTTTGTTTCTACTCTTTCTCCATGAACCTTCTTTTAAAGTTCCGTCCTATATCTGCTAAATGTACTCAGACTCTCCACATCATTTCAGTCCCATTTTCCATCCACTTGGAAGCTATTAATCATTGTCTGAACCAACAATTAGTCGAGGGAAATGAAGGAACGTCGCCAGCGCTTGTGCGTTTGACGCGTTTCAGGAGATTTCAAATCTGGCGTTTATTTTGGAAGTTTTAGACCGCCACATCTAATTAGAACCTATGCGCACACAGAAACACATAAAAAAACTTATCAGGAAAAATGATCCTGAAAATTGATCTCTCTAAATGAGGTAATTTGTGCCTACGAATACTAGGTATATACCTAGGTTATGTTTTTTTCGGTGTTGCCTTATTATTTTACCAAAACGCCCTTTGTAGAGCCCCAGAAAATTACCTCTTCATTATTTTTCAATTCCTTTTCATCCTGCCCATATTCGCACAAAATACTTATCTCATGATTTATGCATCTGCTCCAAAGTCTAAAAGAAATACTATGAGGTTTTGAAGACGTAATTGGAAACCATATTTTTGCAGGAATATATATGCTATTTTTCTATACTCGGCGTTTGAAATAGGTGTATAGCTGGTATAATTCTGCAAACTACAAATCCAATATGCGTGTATAGTATACCTCCTATCTATGTACGGGTGGTCAGATAAGAATGCAAAGTGCTGTATCTCGGAAACTATTCGTCGTAGAGACTTGCGGTAAAATTTTTTTAAAGTGAAGTGATTTTTCACTGAAAACCACCTAGTAATGTTACCAAAATAATATACGCTTTTTAAAGGTAAGCTTTATTCGAGTAATTTTTGTTTAACACTTTTTGACATATCTATTAAAATAAAGTGGTGGGGAGTGATTCAATGTTTTTTTTTAATAAACAGCTGTAACTCCTAAATGACTGAACGGATTTTAACAAACTTGGTCTCGTTGAAAAAAGCATTTATTGGTCCATCAAACCCATCTTACCCGTGATATGTCTAAGTCTCAGTGATGCCGCTAGAGCGCGTTTTTTGATATAATAACAGAAAATTGCAAAATTCTCGAAAAAAATAAATGCAATAATATTAGTTTTTTTCATACAAATGTAGTGAAATGATACCTACATAGGCTAGTGAAAACCGTATCTCGATATCCTATTCCCAGCTGAAAATATCAAAGAAAGAAAATTTAGTTTTATCATAAAAATCTTTAAAAAAGCTGATGGACAAATAAATGCTTTTTCCAACGAGACCAAGTTTGTTACAATCCGTTCAGTCATTTAGGAGTTACAGCTGTTTATTTAAAAAAACATTGAATCACTTTCCGCCACTTTATTTTAATAGATATGTCAAAAAGTGTTAAACAAAAATTACTCGAATAAAGCTTACCTTTAAAGAGAATATATTATTTTGGTAACATTACTAGGGGGATTTCAGTGAAAAATCACTTTAAAGTTTAAGATGGCGGTTACGCCCCCTGTAGTGACTATCTTGGAAATCTGAAAATAATTTCCAGGTTTTTCTCTTGGCCACTTTACAAAAGCTATTAACATTTTGACCCTGTAAATGCTATTACTGCAAAGGTCACCGCGTGGTACTAAATAAAAATTTGCCTCCGTATGTGGCGGAAAACTCCAAAACCCCATAACCCGAATTCGCAGGATATTACACGAATATATGGGCGTAATTCAAAATCGTAATGGCCGCCATTGACCTCCCAACCTTCCGTTGAAACGGCTTGTTTGATTTTACGGCTTCCCATGTGAATGTGATTCCAAATATTGCCAAATACGAGGCTCGGAAAACAATGGGGCTACATTCGAAATGCTGCGCAGAGGAGATATATTTGTTCGCAGCGATGGTATTCGGATTATACGGATTTTGCTTTTTTATTTTTCACATTTTTCTCTCGATTTGTGGACCAAAGCGTGTCATCCTGTTACCCACTGGTTACTTCGCAGATTTCGTAGAAGCTATCTGATATAGTTGTGCTAATATTACGTAGAGACACTGTGTATTTGTTTGCGGAGACTACCCGGAGTGTACAAGGTTATTCATATAATATTCTACCCACCTTAACTTGTCTTGTTTTTAATTAAAAAAAAGTGTAAATATGAAAATTGTATAAAATTTTCTTGAGATTTCAGGCATGTATTCAGAAAAATAAATGTAATGTCGCGTTTCGGAAATATATCTATTAGACCAAAGACCAAACTTATGTTTTTTAGATGGAACACCCTGTATATTTCCCGATTTTAGAAATCTTCTCATTTTTCTGGTTTCAACGAAATATGTATATGTTATATGTTTGCACAAAATCAAATTTGTTAGAGAAAATTCAGAAAAAAAAACTGTTATTACGAGAATACTATAAATGGAAATTTGACTGTTTTCATTAAGTGTTATACTCCCACAATTACATACAACATACAATAATAATATTGAAAATCCAACAAAGTCAACACTGCTGTGGAAAATTTCCGTAAGTTAAATTAAATTATAGAAGGTGTTCTATATAATGCTTCCATTTTGTGCAACACAGAGGACATATCGCGGGTGAGCTGGCAATATCTCCAGTCATGACAGCTAAAATTTAGAGGAGACACAAAAAACAAATTGACATCATTTTCTCCTATCTGAATTTTAGCGCCCACAGTAGTAAATGCAAAACCTCCTTTCTGAAAAAGAACAACACTTAGGCAATTTATTGCTCTGTTTATGTCATTATTATTATAATTAAACTAAATATATGTCAAAAACTTACCAAAACTCTGTTTATTTAAACAGTAAAAGGCAAAGAGGTTTGGAGTATACTAGCGAGATAGGATATGTTGCCTCAATTTTATCAGAAATTTCAACTCGCATTTTAAAATACTTGGGATTTTTTACAGTTAGGAGATTTTTGCAGAACATGCGCAAGGCGCTGAAGATTCCATAGGCACCAAAAAGTAATTTTCGCTAAAAATTGCAGATAGGAGATATTGCCGGCTATACCTTGTTAATAAACTTCTCGTGTGGTTAGCCACGATACCTGCCTCGTTCATCTCTCTGATCTCCTGAGATATTTTTTCTTTAACTTGGTCGATATTATTTGACATCTCCGCATATATCCGGTCCTTCAAAGAGCCCCACAGAAAGAAATCGAGTGGGGTCAAGTCTGGGCTTCTGGCAGGCCATAAGATAGTTCCATTTGAACCAATCCACTCCACTCTACAAAAGTGTCATCTAAATGTCTCTTGACAGCATTTGATTTATGTGCTGGAGCACCTTCTTCTTGCTAAACAATATTCGGCTCATTAACTTGATTCAATAGATCAGAAATTTTTCCTCTTAAGAGCTGTAAATATTTTAGTCCAGTTAAACCACCTTCAAAAAATACTGGACCAATTAATTATGTGACTCCGAAAAATACCACACTAAACATTTATCGAAGTTCGACCTTGTCGTTGAATCGAAATAAACTGTGGTGTATTTTTTGATGACCAATAGTACTTAAGTGTTTCTTCCATTTTTTCTACATGTTATAAAAATGCCTTCATCAGTCCACATTATAGAATCTGTAATAATAATAACCGTAGGAGTACTAATAGAACAGTAAAGTAGTAGTTATAGTAGCAGTATAGTGTAATCATTATAGTGATAATTTACAAGTGAAATAAATACTCACCTCTCCTAAACGGCAATATTCTCGCCTTTTGTAATTATCATTTTCATACAGTTTTTGAACTGGGCGATAACAATATGGTCTAAACTTATGCATTTTCAACGCTCTCTGGACTGAGCTCCAAATATTTGCAAATATCTCGATGCATCTTTAATATAATGTCTCGGATCTTTCACGAAGTATAATAAGACTGCTTCCAGCTTTTTCTTAGTAAGAACATGTCGTGGTTTATTTCTCTTTTCTTTATTTTTTAAACTTCCAGTAATTCTCAATTTGTTATAAATATATTTGAAATACCGAGTGATGATGTCCCTGGGTATATTCGTAAGGTAACATCAATAATGTCGTTTTTTTCACTAATATTATGACAATAATATACCATTTCTACAGCACGATGTTGTAACACAATAATTAACACCTGATACAAACTGTCAAAGTCAAGCTCCGATTATCTTAATAGTTGTTTTGAATTTTCCATGACAATTCTTCTCCAAACTAACTGGAGCAAACATATAGCTATCGTTGAAACCAGAAAAATTCGTAGATTTCAAAAATCGAGAAATATACAGGGTGTTCAATCTAAAAAAACATAGGATTGGTCTATATCTCCAAAACGCTATAGAATGTTATACTGTATACTGTATACTGTATACTGTATACTGTATACTGTATACTGTATACTGTATACTGTATACTGTATACTGTATACTGTATACTGTATACTGTATACTGTATACTGTATACTGTACACTGTATACTGTATACTGTATACTGTATACTGTATACTGTATACTGTATACTGTATACTGTATACTGTATACTGTATACTGTATACTGTACACTGTATACTGTATACTGTATACTGTATACTGTATACTGTATACTGTATACTGTATACTGTATACTGTATACTGTATACTGTATACTGTATACTGTATACTGTATACTGTATACTGTATACTGTATACTGTATACTGTATACTGTATACTGTATACTGTATACTGTATACTGTATACTGTATACTGTATACTGTATACTGTATACTGTATACTGTATACTGTATACTGTATACTGTATACTGTATACTGTATACTGTATACTGTATACTGTATACTGTATACTGTATACTGTATACTGTATACTGTATACTGTATACTGTATACTGTATACTGTATACTGTATACTGTATACTGTATACTGTATACTGTATACTGTATACTGTATACTGTATACTGTATACTGTATACTGTATACTGTATACTGTATACTGTATACTGTATACTGTATACTGTATACTGTACTGGGTACTGTGTATACTGTACAGGGTTTGGCACTGTTCGAAAAATTCAACAATTCAACCCTTGTCTATAGGATTCATACAACAACAACAAATGCAGCCAAGTCTATTTTCATAAATTTACCATATAACTGATTGAAAAATATAACCATACCAGAAATATTACTTACAAGTACTTATTCTTTTGTTGTTTGGATTGTGATCAATTATCGAAGCGAAATTCTTGAACATTTATTAGAAAAAATAAACAAAGCCAAAATGACGGAATATTATTAAGTCATGTATTGGAAAAATTCATACAATGTAATCAAGTAGTAGCTATAACTGTCCTACACAAAACTCATCTCCATTAATAGAATTTTATTATTTCTATTCGACAATATCTAGGTTGGCGCTCGTCCCATCGAGTCGCAGTCTCCATTGTTTCGATTAGAAATCCAGTCTACTCGATAAACGCACAAACGAAAGATAAAACAAACACTCGGGGCTAGCAATGATAATATTTAGAGTGGGAAATTGGACGGGAGCAAACATAGGCGTAGTTTTCCAAACATGACCATCGACTGAAAGATGATCGATCATCCAGGATGAAGCAAACATGTTGAGAAGACTAACTAGCACAGCAGCATTACCCAACTCTACCAGATTTAAGTCATCATTTAACGGAGTTTCTTCTTTAACGAATTTAGGCACTATTTTCGTCACTACAACTAAATTCTTACTTGTCCGCCATTATTGTCTGAACTTTCCCGTCAACATATTATCGTGTATCCAGACGTCTGTTTATCTGCACCAGTGCAGACCCGAGCTGTCCAGTTAGTTCCTCAATAAACCAGAATGCCCAGTGGGCAGAACAGTAAAACTTCCATCCATTAATTGAACAGTTGTTTGCGACAGTGTCTCAGAGACTCTCCGTGGCGGTCCGCAGTTCGGTTGCAGTCGATAACACTTGAAAATAACAATCGGTATAACTTTCTCGGTAGTGGTAGCGTTCGTTTTCCGCGCGATTCTGTTTACAAACTGACGCTTTGAACAACGGCGTCAACTACAGCCCTCTGTGTACGCCTCTTTCGGCGGCAACTTTGTCGTCAAAACCAATTACGACAGTGACAATACGTACCTGCAGAACAACGTTATTCGTATATCCCCGGCAGAGTTCGGAATGGAATTCGGAGGGGCGATCTGTTGAAGTGTAACAGAATGTGCTTCTTGCGAAATCTCGCGGTATGCAAACAAGCCAATTGAATTCCGAATTAAGCAGTAGGGGGTATTGGGGAGAACCTGCCTTGCTACACTATACAAGTTGATTCTGAATGCTAAACTCCACGTGGGTAGTGGGGGCTAGTAAGTCAGTATGACTAAGACATTATTAAAAATATGTTCTGCTTTTAATGGATAAATAAACAGATTATGCTTAGGTGACGAGGTACATGTCGGCGGCGTCGTCATGTTATCTATAGTTTTAAAATAGCCGAATTCTGGATATTGATGTTTTAAAACCTTGCCTCCTAGGTGTTTTGTCACAGATAAATCAGACTTATCTGTGGCTAGGTGTTCTTTGTTTCAAATCCAGAATAATAAATCTCCTTTTCATTGTGTGTTTATATGTTTTTCTATTACTCCTATACTAGTAACATACCTATTAAGTAACGGTTTAGGTTATAAGTAAGTCCATTGTTACGAACACTGACACGTAATAAAAAAAAATTACACATCTGTTCTTAATTAAAACACAATTATCACAGGTGCCTTGTTAGCGCCACCATAGCAACCAACCAACATACTAATTGTTGCCTGTCAGATAATCAGAAGTATAGTTTATCTATTATAATAGTTTTTCTTTCGTCGAAGAAAAATTATAGTACAAAACTCGAGTTGTAAGCATATTACATACTCGTGGAATTACAGCACTCGCCGCTGCGCGGCTCATGCGCAACTTTTCCACTCATACGTAATAAGCTGTTTACAACTCTCGCTATGTAATATACTATTTCTATTCATAAATCAAAGTGACACCTCAATTAGTGACGTGTAAAATAAAATAGGTATCTAAGTGTTATGGAATATATATTATTATTTATACTATAAAAATTGATTCATACCGAAAAATAAAAATTAAAATCTTTTGTTTATTTGATTATTAAATTATTATTATTCATGATTAAAAATTTAGAAATTAAAAATCACCTATACAATTTTTTTAAATTTATTATTATGAAGTCGGTTAAAAAAGAAACGTTTTGACGATGTAAAGTTTTGGATGAAAAATATTGGGAGCACAAAAAGTGACATTTTTCAAAATTAAAATTATGTTAGAAACAGCCGATTTATTAATAATACATTAACCAAAACGGCTTACAATTTCTTTCAGATAAACAACACCTTAACAAGGGCAAAAATACCAATTTTTGAAATTTTCTCATTGTTGACAAAATTTTTCTCGAAAACTAAAATGTTTTTTAAGTGATGTTTTTCTGTGGCCGCGACCACTGCAGAGCGCGCGGCTCAGCTTATTTTGCGTAAGCTATATACATATTTGATCCAAAACTTGACATCGTCAATTTTTTTAAGCAGAAACTTTAAAAGTTCCACTTTACTTGTCGTCTATATGGTAATTTTAAAAAAGATGATCAGTGATCACTTTTATAAAATTTATAGGTACCTGCTGTACTTATAGTTATAAAAAAGTAGTAAACTTTTGTATTTTAGAATACCTACATGCCCCTTGCCTATACTTCACATCAGTTGAATAAACGAATGAAAATCCAATATTGTGGAAATTAAGGAAGAATGGAAGAAAAAAGAGAAACTGTAAAATTTTCATGCAACCCAGAATAATAAATATACCAGTTTAAGATTAATTAAGGATAAAATAAAATAAGTAAATGTTTAATAAAGTATTACCGTATTATTATTATAATCATTGAAAATTTATTGATTGACCACTTTTAGTAATTTGACCTTCAATGTACTGGGTAAGTCATCATACTTTGTACCTCACGTTTTCGAACAAAAATGTTAGTTATATCACAGAATAGCCATTACGGTGGCTATTCTGTGGTTATATGAAAAGGCGAGGTGTATTTTCGTGCAAAAATATATATTCTTTAAATTGGCATGGTAGAGCGCTTTCGGCTTAAAAATGTTAGTACCTATAGGTTAGGTTTCTTCTAAATCTTCAGATTTTTTTTTAATTAACTGAAACAATTGGCAATGCACAGTGGAAAAAGATTACCTACCCAAGTATTTTTTTAGAACACCATGTATTATGTGTATAGTTGCATAATTTTATGAATTATGGTGATCTATATCTAAATTTAACTGTTTTCGAAATATTGAAATTTTTAATAATTATGGTTTTATAAATTATAAATTTTATAATTTACGTTTTAATGTTTAATAAAATGTTTTAATCATGCTGAACAAAATTTTACGAATGGAAAAATGAATTTATTTGTATGATATTTTTATTAAATTTTAAAAAAATACAAAATTTACGTGCTTTCTAGTTGAAAATTTGCCATAGGTACACTTGCAGCGAATGTGTAAAATTTATTTACTGTTACTATTCTTATAAAAATCAATGTAAAATAAAATTATCTGTGTCTGATACCTGCGTAAGATGCGAGGTCTGTAAATTTTTTATTTTATTATATTATTTATATATAATCTTGTTATAATATTTATGTATAATAGCATCGAAGACACAATTTAGTGAAACTGTCAAATTATTTGAAACGATCGCGATAGATTACATTGTTGCCGTGCAAAAGTTCCTTTGGTCGGAGTTTTATTTTTCTATGAGGCGGAAAAATATAGTGCAGTTTTAATTAGACTTTTCGAGCTCCTTAACTGTGCCTGTTTTATTTTAAAAAGTTAAATAATTTCCGACAATTTTACTTAATAGCCGGCGAGGTTTCGGCGTGTACCCCATCCCGGAAACTCGTTTGGGGTTTTGTTTGTTTTTCAGTTTAAGTTTTAACGATTTCTCCGTGCCGCCCCGACAAACTTCTTGTGTAGGACAGAATAACGGTTATAACACGGCTGTGGTAGTGACGAAACTATCTGCCATTTTCTTTTTACCTGTTGGTAGGCAGTGATGTAGATACAGATACAGATATATTTTTTCCAATGTATCTGGGTACAGATACAGATACGTTAAAAAAGTATGTAGATACTTCCAGATACTTTCAAATACTATCAGTTAATTAAGAAAATTTCAGACCTCATAAGGCAATCAATATACTTACCAACTTTAATATTTATGAAACAAGTGTGTGTGTAGTAGGGTTGCCACCTTTTTGCAAAGTGAAAAAAGTACATTGCCAAAAATTCTTCTAGAAATTTTCTTACAAATTAAATTATAACAAAACATTCAAAAGTTTTAATTTTGTCAAAATTCGAAGTAATGTCACCAGAAAATATACCCAAAACGATATTTTCTACAGACATAGGTCACTACCAATTTAAAAGCATGCCATTTGATCTCAAAATGCACCCAGCACCTTCCGAAGAGTAACGAATAATGTTCTCCGAGGCCTTCAAGTTTAATGTCTTGTATACCTCGATGCTATTATCATTTTTAATTGTAAAACAGGTGAAAATGGAAAATGGACATCTTTTAGTCCATAATAATTATTCACTTTCCAATTGTAAAAGTATCGTGTCACAATAAAACTTCGTCAAACAACATTGTAAATGCCATTGCCTTTAAAAAACTTTATTTTATTATTTTATTATGATTATTCCAGGCAAAAATATTGGAAGTGGCATTACAATGTTTTAACAGTTTAACAGTTCTAGAAATTTTCTTACAAATTAAATCATTACAAAACATTAAAAAGTTTAAATTTTGTCAAAATTCGAAGTAATTAAATCACTAAAGTAGGCAAAAATTGGGTTACATTTTCATTTCCCTTGTCAATGTCAAGCACATTCTCTAGGTTGTCGACAACGGTGATAAAAACGATAATCGAGGAGTCAGGTCACCAGGAGCTTGTAGAGCATAATATGCCGCTTTCCGAACTCGAACTATATACCCACCCCGTCACACCTAAGGTTATTAAAAAGGACATTTTAGGGCTAAAAAGTCACAAGGACAATTTGTTTGAAAAAGGACTGTCCTTTTCAAAAAAGGACAGGTGGCAACCCTAGTGTGTAGGTAAAGTAGACTTGTTTAGACGAATGTAAAGTTTAGATTGCCACTAATCAAAACAAGTTGTATGTTAGTAGTTTACCGTGTACGTCACTTCAAAGTGAGCGGGTATAGGTACTTTATGTACGGTAGTTAAAAAAAAATCACTAAATCACGCCCCATTTTATTATTTGTATTGTATATTTTTTTAACATTAGCAACATTTCGAAGTTTTCATCACTGAGCCTGTTACGCCTTGGCGTTAAAATTTGTCCTCCTGTACTAAAGAAGCTCTCGATTGGCGCAGATGATGGTAAAACCGTGTTATATTTTTTAAAAATCTCCAAAATAGTTTCATAACGTTATAAACATTGTAAATCCTTAGATTTATCTGTTAAGTACTGAAGCAGCTGTATATAATGGAACTTTTATTTTTGTTTAAAAATTAAATATATCTAGGCATGTGGCACGCCTTGGCATCATGGCTAAAAAATGTATCTAGTATTTAAGTATCTAGATACTTTCAAAAGGATCTAGATACTAAAGCAGATCTTGATTTTTGTAAGTGTCTAGATACATGTATCTCTATACATTACATCACTGTTGGTAGGTACCAGTACAAAAAATACAGTGTGCCCAATTTAGATGGATTAATGCATATACCTTTTTACATACACCTTGTATAAAAAAATGTTTCAGACAAGAGTTTTTCAGTTGATCTATGTGCATATTTTGGTGACCTTGGATTTTTTGTGAGACAGTCATTTCGTTGTTATGGCAACCAACTTTGTTTTCTTTTAATGGCACCATACACTTTTCTGTTCAAATTTGAATCACTTTTAGGCAACGCTCTCGAATTTAAATTTTGGCGTACCTGCAAAAATTCTACTTTTTCTTAAATTTTTTTTACAACCCCAATGAAATTTTACATGTTCGTGTGCACAAAACGGAGGTGATTCCAAATTTGAACAGAAAAGTGTATGGGGCCATTTAAAAAACGAAGTTGGTTGCCATAAAAATTCAAATATGCAGATAGATCAACTGAAAAACTCTTGTCTGAAACATTTTTTCATACAAGGTGTATTTAAAAAGTTATATCCATTATTCCATCTAAATTGGACACCCTGTATAGCACCATTATTAAGTTTTACATTGTTGCGGATTTATGTTATAGCTAGAAAGATTAGTGTCTAGAAAGACAGTTAATATCGCAATCAATAAGTTAAGAGGGATGGAAAATTAAAAAAGGAGGTTTTAAAAAATTAAAATTGCCAATGCTAATTCAAAGATCAGAAAAAAAAACATTTATTATTATTGTATTAAATTCATGCCTACTATTAGGTAATAAACATTTTGTATGCTAACATAATTTATATAATTTGCATTAAAAGTATATTAACATAATATAAGTAGATACTTAAAAAGAAATCTTTCGGTTTTAGTTGAAACCCTTGAAAAATTTGTTATTTCGTTTATATAATCCTGCCTACATTATGGATGATGTGTTCTTTTAAAGGTAAATAGCTGCCTCATTCTTTCTGTACATCTTCAGCAACTCTGTATATTTATGTATATTTCATCTAAATTTATGATCACATGTGAATAAGACCTAACAGCATCATGAAGAACCATTTTGTCCAACTAAATTTTTTGCTATTTTCTCTGCGTTAAAGCTTGCTTTTTGAAGTCTATTCCCTTGCTGCATAATATGTTTAGTGTATGCCCATAATAAGCACACAATACACAATGTGCTCTTACACAATAAAGTCGTTTATTCGTGACTTTAATCCCCAGCATTAGGATTTAAAAAATTCATTTTAGATCGCGAAAACATCGGGGCAACTCCACTCTGTACGTGTCCCTCGTTGCGGCTTCATCCAGAATTGTCTAGCCGGGCGCTCCCTAAATATTTGAACGTTTAATTCGGTACGGAACTACGGGGAACATCTCCCAACGTTAATGAGTAACGATCCCCCAAGTGGTCACTGTTTTTTCTGAGCCCCAAATTTATTTGTCTGCAAACTTGAAAACCTGTTGTTGGTGTGATTGTTTCATTTTCCGTCATTCATGCCTGTATCTTTGGTTGCATAATTGTAGTGTGTAATAGCTGCCGCTACTATAATCTGTTGACGGTCTACAAAGAAAGCATGTTATAGTTTTGGTAACGATCATAGAAAAAATATATTTTGACCTCATATGAAGCATAATATTTGTGCTCTAGTGTCTATTTTGCAAAATCGACTCTACCATAATATATCCTCCTATCCTTCGCAAAAAAAGTAAAAGAACGCAGGTACCTACATTATTCTCAGCATTACTTGAATACTTGGAGCAACAGCGAGGAGGATGTATGTCGACCCGCTTTTAGAAAACACCAGTGGAATTCACAAAAAACGTTTTTGTTCCAGGTCAGGAGACGACAATGTTGCGGCGACGTCGGACATGATTCACTTTCGGAAGAATGAAGTTAAATAATGTGCAGGGATAATGTGATGGAGGTAAGAATAAATGCAGCAAGCAGTTAGAAATTTTAAATATCTTGCAAATGCCTAATGTATAAAAAATTAGAAAATTAAAATTTAAGGAGGTGTTGGCATTTTCCTACAGTTTAATATACAATACAAAATTACACGTCACACTAATAATTATTATCAACAAATATGGTTAAAGGTCGAAAATGTAAAAAAAAGTTTTTGAGTATGAAAGTAGCTTTTCTCCTTGTAGAATAAGAAAATCGTAGTTTGTATAGTATTTCTAAAGTCACTTGAAACAACATAAAAACCTCTAATTGGCGTCACAAAAGTAATATTATAGGACATAAACGTCACGCAGTTTTCAAAAATATACATATTCTACAAGCAACATAACATTTTTAAGTTTTTTTTAAGGTTGTCGTCAAAACATAACATAAAGGTTAATGCACCATATAATATTGTCAAAAGGTCTCTAAAAAGCCCTACCGATTATAACTAATTAGGCAAGTATATCCTAAGATGTGTGAAATTATGGCACGGATATCCACCTTATTTCGCTGCACAAGTGGCCAGCCGTGGAACAGTGATGGAATTGGTGATATTATATTAGGCGAGCATGCAGTCACTTGTTCTTACTACAATATCTATCTTCTCTGTCTCCTTCATCTCTTTTCACTACTAATACCAGGTGCGGTTTAATATGGTTAAAAAAAATTGTTTTGTATCGTATTTTATTGCCGAGGCGCCTGTTCTCGAGTATAAATAAACTCACTAAGAACACAGTAACATACGGGGCGCGATCTATTTCATAGCATTTACCACGATCAGCTACTAGTAAAAATACCAGACTTATCAGCAGAAATCACCCGTATAAAATTCAAAGGTGTCGACGTAGGCCAGTTAGGCCAGTATAACCAGTGCCGTGTACGGAAATAAAGATTGTGCTTTATTTTCCGGATTTTGGTTTTGTATATAGATTTTTGTGTGGTGTTGTTTTGTGTGAAACAAAATTATTGGTTTGCTTTGGTTTGAATTATTTCAAAATTTATTTTATTCTTTTTTAGAGCTATTAAATAAAATTTTTACATTATTAAGGGCCGCGCGCCGCCTAAGACTCGGTCTTGTTTTACAAAGCAAACTCCGCCCAAACTGTTCTAAGTGACTTCATTTATACCATACGTACATATTATGGGCATTCCACTAGAGATGTACAGGGTGGTCAGATAAGAATGCAAAGTGCAGTATCTAGGAAACTATTCGGCGTAGAGACTTGCGGTAAAATTTTTTCAGAATAAAGTGGCCAAGAGAAAAACCTGGAAATTATTTTCAGACTTCCAAAATAGTTACCAGGGGGCGTAACCGCCATCTTAAACTTTTAAAGTGATTTTTCACTGAAATCCACCTAGTAATGTTACCAAAATAATATATGCTTTTTAAAGGAAAGCTTTATTCGAGTAATTTTTGTTTAACACTTTTTGACATATCTATTAAAATAAAGTGGTGGGGAGTGATTCAATGTTTTTTAAATAAACAGCTGTAACTCCTAAATGACTAACGGATTTTAACAAACTTGGTCTCGTTGGAAAAAGCATTTATTGGTCCATCAAACCCATCTTACCCGTGATATGTCTAAGTCTCAGTGATGCCGCTAGAGCGCGTTTTTTGATATACTTAATAACAGACAATTGCAAAATTCTCGAAAAAATTAAATGCACTAATATTACTTTTTTTTCATAAAAATGTAGTGAAATAATACCTAAATAGGCTAGTGAAAACCGTATCTCGATATCCTATTCCTAGCTGAAAATATCAAAGAAAGAAAATTTAGTTTTAGATATCATAAAATTTTAAAAAGCCGGTATTACCCCGGTATTTATTCTTATTCTTATTCTCATTTTTCTTATTTTCTTTTTCTTTGATATTTTCAGCTAGGAATAGGATATCGAGATACGGTTTTCACTAGCCTATTTAGGTATAATTTCACTACATTTTTATGAATCGAGAATTTTGCAATTTTCTGTTATTATATCACAAAACGCGCTCTAGCGGCATCACTTAGACATATCACGGGTAAGATGGACCAATAAATGCTTTTTCCAACGAGACCAAGTTTGTAAAAATCCGTTCAGTCATTTAGGAGTTACAGCTGTTTATTTAAAAAAACATTGAATCACTCCCTACCACTTTATTTTAATAGATATGTCAAAAAGTGTTAAACAAAAATTACTCGAATAAAGCTTACCTTTAAAAAGCATATATTTTTTTGGTAACATTACTAGGTGAATTTAAGTGAAAAATCACTTTAAAAGTTTAAGATGGCGGTTACGCCCCCTGGTGACTCTCTTGGAAATCTGAAAATAATTTCCAGGTTTTTCTCTTGGCCACTTTATTCTAAAAAATTTTTACCGCAAGTCTCTACGACGAATAGTTTCCGAGATACAGCACTTTGCATTCTTATCTGACCACCCTGTACAGAGTAATTTTTTGTAGTGTAAGATTGGTTGATTTCGATTTTATATCCGCCCTAAGATGGATGTATATGAAAATCATATCAATTCAGTTAACTATGTAATTGCCTACTTAGGTAGGTCCACATTTTGTATCTTGCAAAAAAAATAGGAAAATTGTACATGTGGGAGTAGAAAAAATATATAGGTAGGTACCTACTTTCAGATGAGTATCGAAGAAGCTATTTTCGAAAGAGACAGGTGGTGGAAAAATACGTTTTCCAACCGCATCCAAAGCAAAATGCCCAATGCATTTAATAATCCTGTGTTATCCATTTAGATATTTACTTAGCTTTTCACTTTTCCTTCTGAAAATCAGAATAGTATGTCGCATTAGCAATTCTGATGGAAAGAAAAATACAAAGTAGCCCTTTTATCGCGTTTGCAATAATAAATTCTAGAATCTGGCCGTTTTTATGTTTTAATAGAGTTTCATTCCGCCGTACTGTCGGCATGCAAATGAAACGATTATTCGCTGAGAAAGGACCACTTTACTGCATTTATAGCTCCTTAAACAACTCTTTTAAAAACTCCGGGATTTCGCTGCTTTTTTTGCTCTATATCCGTGGTGCCAAAGCAACGATCCAGATTAGTTATAATACAATGTAGTATTATAATAAATTAAACGTAAACTTGTCTCGTAATAACATTCTTCGAATTTCATTAATGATTTTACAGTTTTAATTTTGATCAAGATGTTCCAAACATAAACTTGTCTCTCAAAAACTTTCTTCAATAATGATTTTGGGGTTTTAAATTTTATGAAGATGTTTCAATTATTGTATGTAGCCTAACGGGTAAAGGACTACGATTATTTTGTTACATTTTATTACCAGCTAAAAATAAAATACAGAAAGATTTTTAGTACCTGTAATAATTATAAATAATAAATGATGTTTAGTGGCATATCAGGTAAGGATATCAATTGAAAAAAATGCACTCCAGCCGGGACTTGAACCCGGGACTCCTACTGTGGCCGTAGGCACTTTAACCAACTAAGCTACCGGAGATATGGGTTCCATCGGCTAGGTGTTATTTATTCCAATTGATATATAGTTAGTAGCGGTGAGATGTAGAAGACTTCGGCGTCTTCTACAGCTACTAGAAGGGGTTAGAGGGTGTAGGGAAACCATTCATTATTGTTGGTTATGTAATCAATTGGAATAAATAACACCTAGCCGATGGAACCCATATCTCCGGTAGCTTAGTTGGTTAAAGTGCCTACGGCCACAGTAGGAGTCCCGGGTTCAAGTCCCGGCTGGAGTGCATTTTTTTCAATTGATATCCTTTACCTGATATGCCACTAAACATCATTTATTATTTATAAAAATAAAATATTTGAAAGTTTGAAGTACCTATATCTTATTATAAAATATAACGTAATTATGAAAATATTCCATGGCTGAAAAAAAAAAAACAGAAAATTAGCCATACATTCTTTTATTTTTTATAATAACTATGCCGAGTATTATATCTTTGCAAAGTTCAAAAAATGGCCGATTTAATAACGCCACAGCCAACTATGATTTACATTAAAAAAACACAAGTTTATGTCATATCTCAAAAATCACAAACGACATAAAAAATTAGATTAGATTGTCTTATTAATCCCAAAATTAACTACAATTTTTGTCTCTACAGTTTTTCTGTATAATCAGAAATAACGGAGCTACAGAGATCTGATGAAATAGCAAATAATCACCCTTTTGAAAATATCTAGTGAGTCTTATTATACTTCGTGGAAAATTTGAAACATTCTATTAAAGATGCATCGAGATATTTGCAAATATCATGGAGCTGAGTCCAGAGAGTGTTTAAAATGCATATTTTTATCGCCCCGTTCAAAAACTATATGAAAATGATAATTACTTATAGAAGGCGGGAATATTGGCGTTAAGTGTTGGAGAGGCAAGCGGAAAATGATCAGTTTATAGGTGCGTACTGCGAATTTTTATCACTTGTAAATTATCACTATTATCACTATAAAGATTACTACTATTAACTACCTGCTACTAGGCATTACTATTCTATTACTACTTCTACGGTTATTACTATTAATATTGTGTTCTGATGAAGCCACTTTTACAACATGTGGCGTTTTTAATACAAGAAACATTCACTATTCTTCATCAGAAATTACACAACAGTTTAATTCAATTCAACGAAAAGGTCGAATAAATAGAATTCGTGATTAATAGACTATAGAAAATAAGTAAAGAAAATGTGCCACCGGACACTCTGGCCAAGATAAGCATCTACCCAGGATAATAATAATCACGCATAGAGCGATAGAGGGGTACGTGTTGCTGTGCTTCCCAAATGGCATAATGGGAAATAAAACGGTTAAAAATGTTTTTGTTTGTAACAACAATTTTTTTATAAAATTTTCAATACACCTAGTGGACATATATTTTTCATTAAAAGTTGATATCAGTTACTATTATTTTTTTTTATTAACTCGCTTTGTAAATTATCACTATTATCACTATAAAGATTACTACTATTAACTACCTGCTACTAGGCATTACTATTCTATTACTACTTAAAAACTTAAAAACGGTAAATCAGTTGGTTCCGATGGAATAAAATCGGAAGTAATAAAGTGCCTGTCAAAATGTATTGTAAGCCCATTAAAACATATAATAAATAATTGCTTTAACACTGGAACTTGGCCAAACTGTTTGAAAAAGGCGATTGTTACCCCGATATACAAAAAAGGAGACAATACAATATTAACAAATTATAGACCGATATCATTAATCACTTCTTTATCAAAAATCTTCGAAAAACTTTTAAAAACGAGAATACTGGCATTTGTCAAAAAACATGAAATAATTTCACACAAGCAGTACGGATTTAAAGAAAATACATCCACAGAAGATGCAATATTAGCCCTAACAGAAAAAATACACAGTGCACTAGAAAGAACAAAACCATGTTTGTGTTTATTTATTGACCTAGCCAAAGCTTTCGATACGGTAAGTCATGTTTTGTTACTGGAAACACTCGAGAATGCTGGTTTTAGGGGAAATTGTCTGCGCTTACTTACAAGCTATTTAAAGCATAGAACTCAGCAAGTGAAAATTGGCGATAAGCTAAGCGAAGAACGAACATTAAATTATGGAATTCCACAGGGTACAGTTCTAGGGCCTACTCTTTTTAACTTATATATAAATCAAATCTTTTCCATCAATATCTCTGGAGAACTGATTGGCTATGCAGATGATACTGCAATTTTCTACGAAATGGATACGTGGGCTAATCTTAAACAAATAGTTGAAAGCGATTTTGCTGTCATAAAAAAATGGTTTGATTACAAACTCCTCACAATTAATTTGGACAAAACCTATTTTCTACCTTTCAGTTGCAATAGACTCGGTACTTGCACTTTCCAACAGCTAAGAATACATTTTGACAGCCATAATACTTTTAACATAAACCAAGTATTAGAAATAAAATATTTAGGTGTTTATCTAGATACTTACCTCAGATGGGATGTCCACATTAAATATGTCATCAAAAAATTGCAACTAGTACTGTACTCTTTTAAATACATCAATAAAATGTTGCCTATTGATACAATGAAATTATTATACACTGCTCTTGTAGAAAGCCATCTCCGTTATGGCATTACAGCTTGGGGGGGCGCACTCCGGGTTCACCTTGGCCCATTAGAAGTTATTCAAAAGAGATTTTTAAAACTGATTCTTCTGAAAGACTATAGATACCCATCGGATCTTTTGTACAATGAATCCAAAATTTTAGACTTGAGACAACTGTACTACTTCAGTGTGATAACAAAATTTTGTTTTGAAAAACAAATAAATAAAAATCTACCGAAACATAACTATACAACGCGACAAAAAGACTTGTTAATACTACCAAAAGTAACAAAGTCAATATCGCAAAGAACTTTCGCATATATCTCTGTAAGAATCTACAACAGCATGCCCAATTATCTCAAAGAAGATTTGAATAAGTACAGATTTAAGAAGCGGGTAAAGATATTTTTACTTTCCACCGATAGAATGCAAATAATAAATGTGATTGAACAAATTTAATTAATTACTTTACAGCATTGTAGGTATTTAGAATTCTAAGTTTTTAATGTGTTTTCAGTCTGGATGTATTTTAATATTTTGATGTGCTTTAAAATTTAATGTTTTTTAAATTTTAACGTGTTTGAGTTTTAATATGTATTTATTTCGTTTGGTATGTTATATTGTAGGTGAAAATTATGCAGTCGAAACAAGCACTGCCTGTGCTTATCGACGTAATCACTTTATTTACTAATATTTTCTCTGTTTTTTGTCTATTTTAGTTTTTGGTAAATAAAGTTTTATTATTATTATTATTATTATTACTTCTACGGTTATTACTATTAATATTGTGTTCTGATGAAGCCACTTTTACAACATGTGGCGTTTTTAATACAAGAAACATTCACTGTTCTTCATCAGAAATTACACAACAGTTTAATTCAATTCAACGAAAAGGTCGAACTTCAATAAATATGTTTGGTGTAGCATCATTCGGAATCACATAATTCGTCCAGTATTTTTTGAAGGTGGTTTAACTGGACTAAAATATTTACAGCTCTTAAGAGGAAATATTTCTGCTCTACTGAATCAAGTTAATGAGCCGAATATTGTTTAACAACAAGACGGTGCTATAAATCAAATGCTGCGAAGAAGCATTTAGATGACACTTTTGTACAGTGGATTGGTTCAAATGGAACTATTTTATATGGCCCGCCAGAAGCCCAGACTTGACCCCACTCGATTTCTTTCTGTGGGGCTCTTTGAATGACCGGATATATGCGGAGAGGTCAAATAATATCGGCCAAATTAACGAAAAAATATCTCAGGTGATCGGAGAGATGAACGAGGTAGGTATCTTGGCTAACTACAAGAGATGTTTATTAAGAATATATGCTCTATAATTTAATTCATAATAAAGTATCGCGTTTCATCCATAAAAATATGCCCTTTTTAGACTAAAATGACAGAAAAAAATAAAATATAACTTATGGAACCCAGAAAAATGCGTAGATTTCTAAAATAGAGAAATATACAGAGTGTTTTATCTAAAAAACACAAGTTTGGTCTACCAAGCAGCATTAAAGTTGCGGTAACTGAGATGGGAACTTTGAATAAGTAGTTATTACGTAATTATTACTTAAAAATCGACTTATTAGTTTTTATTACTTATATTGAGAAAGTATGAGTAATTACGTAGTAATTATTACTACAAGTTGGAACTTTATGGTTTCAGTACTTCTAAGTAGTTTTTGAAGTATCTGGAACGGAATTGTTACTATGCAAAATTACGTTAAAGTCACATTAACTCTAAAGTTATATTCAATGGTCACAATTACTTTGTCGTGTTACTTGTTTATCACTTTAAAGTTTTCATTACTTTATGGTAACGGTGAAAGTAACTTCTACATCTACCTCCAAAGTTTCGGAACTATATAGTCATATTTAAAGTGAAATTAACTTTCCCGCTACTCGAGAAAACTACTGTATGGTAAGTTTTACTTCCCACTCCATTTTAAAATTACTAGAAAGTTCCAATTACTACAAAAAAATACTTTAAAGTAACTGTCACTTCTATAGGGACCAAAATGGAAAAGGATTGAGTCGTTTTTGGGAAGTGATGAAAATGTCAGCCATTAGAAAGAAGAAAAATTATAGACACACATTCACATTTTATAGAAAATTAAAGTAGCAGTTGGATGAAACGAATCGAAACAGGAGCACTTGTCTTCAATACAAAATTACAAAACGCTTCTCTTGAGTGGCTAAAATTTTAAATATCAACTTTTCGAAATATAGCACAAAACATACCGGCTGAAAATAACACTCTCATATAAAAATTATAGGTTAAAGTTCCAAATGAGACCTAGTAGTAGCATTCGGAACTTAAACGAGGCTTCTGGAACTTTGAAGTTCTCTTGTAGTAATTAGGACTTTAGAGTTTAAAATATCTAAAACTAATTTTCGTCTTAAAGGTAGGAATTACCTTAAGGTGAAAAAAGTCTAGTTGCCGTTACTACCAGTTAAGTGGCAAAGCCTTCAAACACCCATTTTAAGGTAAATAATACTTGGAAGTAATTACTGAAAATTACGCCATATTTGATAGACGCCATTAATATCAAATGTCAATTTCCTCTGGTACTGAAATAGTTATTTCTTCAAAATTGTCCCAAAAAAGATAAAATTGAGCAAAAATGAACTCGTATAACTTATAGAAATATTAAAAAAGCATTTTTCGGCATTTTTAGGTAATTTCGCACATTTTCGTAATTTATCTTCCCGATAAAAAAGTGTTAAAACATGCATTTTGAGAGGGCGCGTTGTTACTTTTCAATCTATCAACGTCATATTTGACAGAAAATTTTCAATCGTTTTAGTTTCTTGAATCTAGCAACGAGAAATAAATCAGCAAATTAATACCTTTCTTATACCTACCATTATTCATAGATATGAGTTCTAAATAAATATTAGGTACTTCCATTTTCCACGGTTATTGAAAAATGACGGAAGATGCTGGGCTAGAATACTTTTTAATTATTTAGACAAAGACAAAGCGAGGACGCGAATGTAAAGAAGCAAGCAAATCCAACAAAGTCTCCACCACGTTGCCGGAATGTAAGCGCGTCGTAGCGGTGTAAGTTGCTAGGTGGTCGCCGTTACGTATCTATCACCTTCAAACTGTTCCCCATTTTAGTCGCAGGGACGTAATAGGAACGTAGTAATTACGTTCCTATCAGTAGTAATTATAACTTTAAAGTTGCAAACTAAAGTCGCCGGAACGTAACGGCGACTAAAAATGCTGCTTTCTAAATTTTTTTTTCTAAAAAAAATCAAGCAATTAAGGGGTCGAATAATGTTATGTAAATAACCCTGTACTATTATTTGGAAAACAAGATTGAGTGCTTTAAAAAACCGGCAACCTCTCAACATTTAAATTTGGCCGGATTGACAGAGATAGCGCAACGTTGCCAAATGTAAGTTCGATGTTCTGACAATTTTAAGCCGCGCCTTTTTGCCGCTGGAGCCTTAGTTTATGTCTCAAATGGAATGTTGGCATTTTAAATTAACGTCTGGCCCGCTTCATTTTTTTTAATTTTGTCCGCACGTGTAATTTGTAAGCCGCAGAGAAGATGGGGGCGTAATGCGAAAGGGCAACAAATTAGAGGATTGTACTGACCCTTAGGGTAGGGCAATTCAAACGCGGGAAACCCGGGCTCGCCTCATTATCTCGTACGCTGTTTGACTTGCTATGCTGTTTAATTTGCGAGCTTGTTAACGCGGGCATTCTTGTGTCTTGGTTTTGTAATTTTCGGCGCAATTAAATTTGCAGCCGGGTCTGGGCAAAGAATGTACAAATCTTATTATAGCACATTTATATATATAGGTAATGTGTCCCGGATAAGAATGAACAGCATGGGGATCTTGCAAACGGTGAGAGATAGAACAATGGTTAAATGAAGACAAAGTTGCGCAATTTTTAGGTCCTTTTTAGGTCCTATAGCTCTATGCGTGATTATTATTATCCTGGGTAGATGCTTATCTTGGCCAGAGTATCCGGTGGCACATTTTCTTTACTTATTTTCTATAGCCTATTAATCACGAATTCGATTTATTTTCTTATGAAGGAATACGAGCTGGAGGTCCCACATTTTCATCTGTACCCGAGCTTGTCATTTTATAATTAAGCCACGTCCAAAAAAATATCTATTAACTAAATTATTATAAGCGATCATTAATATCATTAATATGCAATGTGCGTCCCGGATAAGAATGAACAGCATGGGGATCTTGCAAACGGTGAGAGATAGAACAACGATTAAATGGGGAAAAAGTTGCGCAAATTTGAGGTCAATAAAATGGCACAAACAGATTTCTAATAAATTTTTAAAAAAAAGTGAAATTTTGCGTTTTCACATTTTTTTCTGAAGTTGTTATCACAGATAGGAAAAAAAAAAGAAAAACACTTTCATATGGCACTTTTTAACGGACTTTAAGATGACGTTTTTAGATTTGTTCTACAACATTCGTTTTTGAGAAACCATCTTCAACTTTTTTTTAAATACGGACCTGGATTTTTTGCAGATTTTGAAAGCACCTTTCATTACAAGTACCATGATGTATGACGTCAAATATTTTTTAAATGTTTTGAGACAATTATACTGAACACATTCCTTTTTTTCATCATTTTTTTCTATTGCGGCCTTGTATACCTATAATAATAAGAAGTCTAAACATTAATCAGTATTGTCAACAATTTAACTCTGTTGTTGTACAGCAAACAGTGTCGCATTGTGTTTCCAATAATACCAATTATTAACTAAATGATACAGTGGGAGTTATGACAAATGACAAGGGGTTGATTTCGTTGTTTCAAAGGCTTCTAGGTGGAGGATTTTTATTTATTTCTTATTATCGTATGTGACTGTTATTAGTCTTTGCCGTCCTTTTTTTGGTTCTCCGATTGAAAGATAAGTTGCAAGTTAAATTGTTGACAATATTGAATAATATTTAGACTTCTTATTATTAAATACAGGGCCGTAGTGGAAAAAAAAATGAATGGAAAAAAAGGTATTTTCAGGGGTAATATAATATAACAAGTGGTGTGCCTATTATCGATAATACCTTTCGTTAATTTTACGAATTATAATCCCAAAGCTGAAAATACCACGACTGCGCAGCAGGAGTGGTATTTTCTTAGCATTGGGATTATTATGAGTGATAAATTAAGGAAAGGTATTATCTATTATTAGGCACACCACGAGTTGTATTTAAAAAGAGAATTTAACAACTGCAAATAATTAGTTTGACAGCTAGCTGTCATTTACATTGAACTTTCAGTTCTGAATATGTTTTTTGTGCTAATAGATATTTAAAGATCAATGTGGTAACGGAAAACATATATTCTAGTCCTATATTAAATTAAAAACACTTTCTTATGGCATTTTTAACGGACTTTAAGATGACGTTTTTAGATTTGCTCTACAACATTTCGTTTTTGAGAAACCGTCTTCAACTTTTTTTTTTAAATACATACCTGGATTTTTTTATTATTATGTATGACACGAAATATTTTTAAAATGTTTTAAGACAATTATACTGACCATTGATTTCAGCGATTATTTCTCTCATACTGCTTGTATCCAATAAGGTAGCTCCTTTCATAAAAATCCAACCAATGATATGCCTCTGCTAGCAAATTATCACTTCGTTGCTTAGCAACCGCGAATCTGTTGGATACAAACACGTACCTACTTCTTAAAGTGTGTTTCACACTGTTCTAAATTATGCAGCTTATAAATTATGTTGCGGTATTATTAAGCATTATATCAATGAATTTATATAACTTTTACATTGCTAAATTCTTGTTATTTAGACCTCCGCCTCCGTTTAAATTTATGACACATTCAGAAAATAAACCAACGCCGACAGGGTGTAGGTATAATCGCATTTGCCTTGGATACACCCAAGTGTCGTGTTTGTTTACTCGAACGCTACAGTCGAAGCTGTCAATGAACTCGTTCAAAATGAGTCGTTTTGTAAATGTAAACATAGAAAAATCGTATTCGTGAAATAATCTCGACAAATACCACTCGTGCCGGAAAATTTTCTAGATTATTTTATTCTCAAGCCCTATTTTGCCCATTAGCAAAACGACTCGTACAAATTGGGCTTTTATTTTCAGAGATAAAATCCCTCGAGCTTCGCTCTCGGGATTTTATTAGAAAATAAAAGCCCAATTTATACTCGTGATCTTTTTAGGCAAAATAGCGCTTTCGAAAAAATTATCGATAAAATTTCCAGCACTAGTGATATTACATACGAAAATACCACTAGTGGTATTATCGCTGAAATCATCACCTGATTGGTAAGTATTTCAAAAATCATATCATTTCATTGGTTCATATTGGCAGGCGTTGAATTCTCAGTATAATTGTCTCAAGACATTTAAAAAAAATTCGTATATTATTATATCATGGTATTTGCAAGGAAAAGTGCTTTCAAAATATGAAAAAAGAAACCAGGCTTTATTATAAAATGACAAGCTCGGGTACAGATGAAAATGTGGGACCTCCAGCTCGTATTCCTCCATAAGAAAATAAATAGAATTCGTGATTAATAGACTATAGAAAATAAGTAAAGAAAATGTGCCACCGGAAACTCTGGCCAAGATAAGCATCTACCCAGGATAATAATAATCACGCATAGAGCGATAGAGTGGTAGGTGTTGCTGTGCTTCCCAAATGGCATAATGGGAAATAAAACGGTTAAAAATGTTTTTGTTTGTAACAACAATTTTTTTATAAAATTTTCAATACACTTAGTGGACATATATTTTTCATTAAAAGTTGATATCAGTTACTATTATTTTTCCACGTTTTTATTAACTCGCTTTCTTGTCCTCTCGTTTGTCTGTTCGACAAATTTTGCAATCGATTTTAAACTTATTTTTTTATATGAATGTATATAAATTGCAAACATACTAATACTAATTAACGTATGTGTGAATGATTTCGTGTATTACTACTGAAAACAAATTGTATTGATATAATATTCCCATTTAATTGTGCAACTTTGCAAATGGATATTAATTGCATATTATATCCAAATAAATAGTTAGGGATACAATGATTTGAAATTTGATTCATATTATAATACCTATATAATATTTCTCGCAATAAATTATCTTTTCGATACCCCCAAGTAACAAGTTAGTATATTTTTAGGAGAACCATAAAAAGCATAAACAATAAGTTGAGAATCAGGAACCTTTGGCACTTAGAAAATATTTCTTTTGCTAAACTCCACACACCAAAACTTTGTTTTTTTCACTCGACACGCGTTTCGTAAACCATGTTAGCATCATCAGGAAATGATTAAGTCCAATCTACTAATTTCTAACCTATTCTATTAATACTGTGAACTAACTGCTATTATTCCTAAGTCTCTACCTCTCAGTTTATTAACATGTATAAGGGGATGTAGGGGATTGGTACTTTATCTTTATTCAAACTAAATTTATATTTTGAAATTTCCAGACTTTCATAAGCCTCTAATAATCTCCTATTAGGGTAATTTTAATTTTTTTTATTCTATGATTATTTTCAAAAGCATGTTAGGCAATGCTAGATTTTTTCAATCGACCATATTTTAACATATACCAAGTATACCATAAACAATGTTTTAAAAATTTTTAAAAAGAAAAATTTGTTTATATAATTCATGGAATATTAGTTATAATTATAGATTTGGGGAAAATGCAATTTTCATTAGATAAAATTTTGCGCGGTAGTGATTTTTTTGTAGAACAAGATTGTATTTTGTGTCAGAAGAAGAAAAGTTTGTAGAATTTAAAAATGTAGTCTAGTAATTATGCCATAGTTAACCTCGTACTTAGTACAGTAAAACTAACGCAAAATTAGGCCAAACCCAAACATACAAAAAAAGTTCTTTCTAGCGCGAAATAGTTCCATACCCTCCTAAGAGTTAGTACTAAAAAGTTACACCACCACCAGCGTCGGGTTTCGGGGGGAGGGGGTGAAAAGGGCAGGAAATTCTTATTTTTCACAGTTTTGCGTGAATATCTAGTAAACTATGAGGTTTAGCGCAAACGTCATTCTATACGCAAATGATATACATTAAATTCCGAACAAGAATTGTTATATACAGAATTATGGTAAAGTGAACGGTTTCCATGATATGGAAGGGTAAAGATTTCTTTGTTTTTATTTCACGTAGTTTTTGTTGAAAAAACTTAAAATGATTACAGTATAAATTAGTAACTGAATAATGTATGTAGAATATATATAGATATATCTATGCATATATAGATACATATTACACCCATAGATTGTTATTTTTTGTCACAACATAACCTCATCAGTATATGACTGTGAATATGTCCAATACAAGTTAGTAGCCTTAGTTAATTTGTACTCACTTTTTGCCCTCATTCATTATAGCGTTCTGATTTCCATTCGTTCTTTTATGTCAAATCATTCTCATATCTAATTTGTCCTTAGCTTGTAAAAATGAGAAAGTCATGAATAGAAAGATCATGTGAAAAACAAGAAAATATATATTAAACAATCCTCATCGTATGCTTTTGCAGAGATGAATGCGTCCAAAACTGCGAGTGTCGAAGAAGTGGTCTCAATTGTTCAAGTATATGTGCAGCAATTGCTTAGGACTTGCATGTCTCAATAGAGATACTGTAATCATCGACTACGATTTAAATGATGATTCTCAAGTGGACGAAGAACACGAAGATTTGTTTCCTCTCACCAGCCCGAGTGAACTATTTGGTGCTGACTGATAACGCAATTAATGATTCACCTAAAACGTATAACCTTTTGTATCATTTTGATTTCCCTCCCATTTTTTCAATATAGATTGTTTAATATATTTTCTTGTTTTTCACATGATTCATGACTTTCTCATTTTTACAAGCTAAGGACAAACGAATGGAAATCAGAACGCTATAATGAATGAGGGCAAAAAGTGAGTACAAATTAACTAAGGCTACTAACTTGTATTGGACATATTTACAGTCATATACTTATAAGGTTATATAACAAAAATCTATGGGTGTAATATGTATCTATATATGCATAGATATATCTATATATATTCTACATACATTATTCAGTTACTAATTTATACTGTTATCATTTTAAGTTTTTTCAACAAAAACTACGTGAAATAAAAACAAAGAAATCTTTACCCCTCCATATCATGGAAACCGTTCACTTTACCATAATTCCGTAGGATGACGTTTGCGCTAAACCTCATAGTTTACTAGATATTCACGCAAAACTATGAATAAGAATTTCCTGTCCTTTTCACCCCCTCCCCCCGAAACCCGACGCTGCTGGTGGTGTAACTTTTTAGGAGGGTATGGAATTATTTCGCGCTAGAAAGAACTTTTTTTTTATGTTTGGGATTTGGCCCAATTTTACTGTACTAACTGTAGCCATATGCACAAAGAATATTCTGCGATAGGTAACTTTCTACTGTGCGTGAAGAACAGCAGCTGTTTGATTTTTTTCTATTTGAAATATTTAATTTGGAGGCCATTTTCGGCCCTTACAAGTGACTGCCAGATATTTTCTGGCCGCAACTAAACCTGCTCATAACTTCAAAACAATACTAAACATTTTGCAAATAACCCTTCTAACTAAAACAAAGATTTCTATTAAAGATTTTCATGTTTCACTTCAAATCTAGAAGCCCGTGTAACCCCAGGGGAACAAAAGCAGTCCCCCTCGCGTCAAGCCGGCCGCAACAACCGCGGGTCACAAAACAAGTGACCGTCGACCGTTTGTCCAACCGACCGGGTAAACATCGGGGCAGGCCGTGGAGATCACCGGGCCAATCGCGCGGACGCGCGTGACAATTGACTGACTATGTGACGTTATTAACGCCTGCGCTGATTTTGACTCGAAAAGGGGGGAAGAGGAATGTGTTTACGAAAGAGCGTTGTTGTGACAAGGCCACAAAATAAAATAGTATGATTAAAATCCAGCGCCGGAGGTGAAGAATTTTGTCTTCCCATTATATAACTAAAGTGAACATTGTCATTATAATATCATTTTAACTTTAATATTGTTATGATTTCACATTTTTTAAAATTTAATACCTGTTTTTAAATTTTCTTAATTTGTGTCCTCTGACGTCTCATATACCTACAGGTTGTCTCATTTTGATCTGGAACACCCCTGTAAAATTTGAACTGGCTTACGGATCTTAACGATTTTTTTTTTGTATACAGGGCTCTCCTAGAGGTACTTATCAAACACTTTTCAATGACCATACAATTATTCCAAGGCCGGAATAAAAAAAAATTTTGACCAAAATTTTCGAGTTAAGGTATCAGCGATTTTTTTTATCGGAAATCTGATAACGTGGTGTTAATCAGCGCCCCTGAAAACCCCCAGATTCCAAATTTCAAGAAATTATTCCCACAAATTATACTTTTTACACTGCATCACAATAACTGCAAAAAATCAAAATTTCAATTTGAGTTCAGCCATTAAGGTGGCTATGGAAACAAGTGAAAATGGTAAAAAGAGGTCCACAGGGGACAATAGTAATAAACCTGATCGGAAACTGGACTCAGTTTCTCTTTTCATTATTTATGCCATTTGAGACGCAAGAGAGCTCGCTGCCGTCGCAGGCAGTCGTGCAAGTGCAAACACTTTGAGAAACGTTAATTTTTACATTTTTTTACAAATAATAAAGTATAAGATTATACACTACAAAGTACGTATTTAAAGAATGTAAATAAAAGCAGCAACATTTTAATCGGCAGAAATGTATTGACGAATCGATTAGAAATTACATTTCATACCCACTAAATTATTTTTAACACCTAAATTATTTTAGCAACATAAACCCCTGAATAACATTTTGTTGTAAATGCATAAACTGACATTTTTGCAAGCCATTGTTTGTAAGCATTTGTACTGTATAGTGTACCTATACAGCAATAATGAAAAGAGAAACCGAGTACAGTTTCCGATCAGGTTTATTACTATTGTCCCCTGTGAACCTTTTTTTTACCATTTTCACTTGTTTCCATAGCCACCTTAATAGCTGAATTCAAATTAAAATTTTGATTTCTTGCAATTGTGATGCAATGCAAAAAGTATAATTTGTGGGAAGGAATCTGGGGGTTTTCAGAGGCGCTGATTAACGCCAAGTTATCAGATTTCCGATAAAAAAAATCGCTGATACCTTAACTCGAACATTTTGGTAACATTTTTTTTTAATTCGGCCCTGGAATAATCGTCTGGTCATTGAAAAGTGTTTGATGAGTACGTCTAGGAGGGCCCTGTAAAAAAAAATTCGTTAAAATCCGTAAGCCAGTTCAAATTTTACAGGGGTGTTCCAGATCAAAATGAGACACCCTGTAGGTACATTTTCATACTTTCGATGGGCTTAAAAATGTAAAAATCGGTCAAAATCTCGATTTTTCCTTACAAGATTACGCCCTTATTTCAACCCTTCATCCACCAGCAACACTGAAGCCTTTGGTTTTTCGAAGCCAGGTTCTATTAACTAATCATTTAGCGAACACGGCTTGCGTGAAAATATGGACAACAGGCACCTTTTATTTATGTTAAGAAAAATCGAATTTTCTATATTATGTTATCTCCAGGGGCCACTCGCAAAGTTCCCATCATTCTACTCAACATCGATGTACTCTTCAAGGCTCTTCGAGGCTTCTACGCGAACGTGATGACCTAAATCTGTCACTTTCTGACCGTCTATCTGTTTGTGAGCGAGTTTAACTGGCTATCAGGCGGTGCCGTCAGAACCTACCCACTATACCACGTTTTAATCTTCGACAAAAAAACTTGTTTTCGCATTTTCCTATTTTACAATAACTTTGAGCCAAAACAGTTCAACTAATGTCCAACAGAAAATATTATAAAGTGGTGTATAACGACCGGAACTAGAAAAATCAGGCGCAGAATTCGGAGGTGCCGACGAAAGATGATGAAGTTCCGTATAAGTTCGGGTAATACCGAACGCCGGCAAGCCCCCGAAAAATCCCCGAATTTCCAGAGCGCGGGAGGCTGTCCCCGGTCGGGGGAAACCTATTTGTCACGCGGGAATCTCGCACGGCCACCGCCAACCGCCGAGATAAGTCCCACGTCCCGACTGATTTGTAAACTAATGTAAGTTTTTTAAATTCCGCCCGCGTACCGCCGTCGATCAGGATCATTTCTACACGTACAAATGTTGCCGCATTAATAAAAATGTCGCTGCCACCAAATTGACTTATTCTCGCCCCCGCACATTTTACATTTTCCCAACAGAATTCTGGCCTTCAGATCGATACTTTTGTCCGTGACGCCGCGGTTCTGGATCATTGCCGCTCTATTCAACTACACCACTTTTCTTTTTCTTCAAAGTGCAGCAACGACGGGCGCGGTCGGCTTATGAACGGGTGACCACGCTCCAAATTATATTTTTTCGTTTTGTGGTTTCAGAAGGATTTGCTTTATTAACCAAAATTTAATTGTAAGGTTTTACTAAAAATCGGTATTTCAAGAATTGCAAGGTAATATAAAACAACACAAATGCATTTTGAGTAAGATGAAACTTTGCGGAACTGTTTTAAATATCTAATTGGTTTGTTCGCTGCATGAGGTTTATTTGAGATATTAAAATTAAACGTCGATTAAATTGATAACTTATTCTGAACAAGAAGGAACTTAATGACGATATGGATTCAATATAGATCAGAAGAATAATACACGAGATGAGATATGCCTACAATACAATGTAAGATGAGAGTAAATTTTCCTATAGATACTACCTAAAGTAAGGAACCTAAAAAAGGTACCTATTTTGAGCTTGAAACTATTTTATTCACATAACAAAAATTATACAGGGTGAGTTTTTTTCGATGCCCACTATGGGGACCTCGGAAACTAGCAGAGCTAGAACAAAAGTTAAATGGGGAAAGAATTGCAGTTTTGAATGCTCAATCTAATGCCCTTTTTGTATTTTTAAAGAAGTTCATGGTTCACTAGATATTTTGAAAAGAGTGATTTTTTGCTATTTCATCAGATCTCTGTAGCTCCGTTATTTCTGATTATACAGAAAAACTGTAGAGACAAAAATTGTAGATAATTTTGGGCCTAATAAGATAATTTGATCCAATATTTTATATTGTTTGTGATTTTTGAGATATGACATAAACTTGTGTTTTTTAAATGTAAATCATAGTTGGCTGTGGCCATATAAAATCGGCCATTTTTTGATCTTTCAAAAGATATAATACTCGGCATAGTTATTATAAAAAATAAAAGAGCTATGGCTAATTTTCTGTTTTTTTTTTAATTTTCACATTGTCAGCCATGGAATATTTTCATAATTACGTTCTATTTTATAATTAGACATACTTCAAACTTTCTAATATTTTGTTTTTAGCTGATAACAAAATGTATCAAAATAAAACAAAAATAAAAAAACTTAAATTCAAATTATTATTATTTTAAAAGGTACCTTTGTTTTAAGAAATGTATTATCCCGCATCTGACGACGGTTCAAAATATTCTTGATTTAAAATGGCCGCCGCTCCAAGATGGCGGATGATGTATTTTTTGTCAACCCCCTTAATATGGGTATCAAATGAAAGGGCTTGAAAAGTAGAAAAAATGGCGGATTACCTATTTGATACCCAACATGGGTATCTAATGAAACGGCTCGACGGGTAGAAAACAATTAGGTGAATGACTTCATACGAAATCCAATATGGCGGCAGCCCCAAGCTCTCCTCCTGACATGGGAATCAAATAGGTACTAAAAAGCACAAAATAAAATTGGAAATAAAGAAAACCTTTTTAAAAACAAGCTTTTATTTAAGCCATGTACCAAAAAGAAAAAAATAAGTTTAGGTTTTCGTTAAGACAAATTGCGACAAGTTTTTGCAAATTGAAAAGCTTGTCGCGCGAATTGTAAAGAAAAAAATGCGTATTTTGGCAAATAGGTACTTGCTTATCAACCAATCACCGTCCAATAAAATTAATTGGTACCTACTTTCATCAACATTTGCAAAAACTTGTTACTATGTAAGTATTATTAATAAATAATTTGCAAAAATCTCAAATGCACCTTTTTTAATTAAAAATCCAAATTATTCACATGCAAATTTATTAATATTACTGGATTATTTACCTAAGCAATTTCCATGGTAATCTTTCAAAAAAAAGTTTGAGGTTTGAACTTACACTTGGATTTAGTCGCATAAAGAAATAAATATTTTACTACACCTATCTTTGGCTACGTTGCTAGCTTTACATAAATGCTGTTATTTACAGTTATAAAATTGCACAAAATATTCATCCAACAAATTAAATGAATCACTAAATTTGTAGGTTAAGTCTGGGCTCATTACAACCCTGACTAAATACCGGATGGAACTGCCAAGGCTCATATTGGCCAACTTTGGATCTTGAAAATTGAAATTGACAGTTACAGTCGGAAAACTTATCGGTGGACGTAGTTTTTTAACGCAATCGCTGTTCTGTACAAGTCGTAACCTTTTTTTGCGATGTTTATTCATAGCTACAACCGTTTTCATGTAAAAATAAATTCAAACGTTGCGTGTATGCAAATAAATAATTATTTCTGTACTAGTTTGTTTCCATTTGCATAGTTATAAAGCTTAATTTTATCCGTAAATCTTTACGCGTCGCAAATTTTTAGGTTGTTGTAAAGGACACAGTGTGTAGCTCGTTAAATATTCCATATTTTTATTGTTCAGAATGATTGTGTGAATATAATTTTGGGGAACACAAAGAATCCAGTTTAGGGCGGTTTCTAAACCTCTCCTTGGAAAATTTTTTGGATATACAATACACTGGACTTTATGAGTTTCATATAAATGAGGTCACTTGTAATATTTAACCTAAAACGGGCGCATTTCACCGTTGACAAGTGACAATCCGCACGCATGCGCTCTTATATGTTCGCCAACGGTGATCGCGCCCAGTTTTAAACACAAAAGCTGGCAACCAGGGATTCAAGCTTCGTCCAAAACTACTCCGACTAGACAGGTGTATTCTTTTTAGTTCTGTTGTGCCGGCGGCTGGCTGTCCGAAAATTACAAATTGCCCGCGGTGTGTCTCGGCCATGGCACACCCTGCGAAACCGAGCGTGAGAAATTTCATTAACAGGGCCCGGTGTTTGACCCTGACTGATTGCGCTGCCGTTCGCCGTCGTAAACAGGACCGGTTTCGGACCTTTGAAAAAATAATCTGGAAGTTTAACGTCAAAGTCCGCTGTTTTTCTATTAGATTTAGCCAATTTCAACTTTCTTCTGTATCTTCGTATCTTACTTTTTTGAAACCGGCATTAAAAAGCCTGAAGCCAGCCATTAAAACTCAAAATGCGGCACTAAGGAAAGCCATTATAGTACTCCTTTGTTTGTCAGTTGGCCTTGGCGAGATGTAAACAAACCAAACGTCAGACGCGTTCATCGCCCATATTCAAAGCCCGGCCGATAAAGTAGCATTTAACGTTTCAGTCTCATTGCGGAATTGTTGTACTTACACAGGGTGTCTCAAAAGTAATGGGACATAGAGCAACTGCATATATTCTGGGCCAAAATATTACGATTGAGGCTAATAATATGCCTGATAGAAATGTTCTTCGTTTAAGAGATACAGGGCGTTAATGTTTGTTTTTTGAAATTGGATTTTGGCTACATCTCCCAACATAATCAAGCTGCTGAACTGAAATTTGGCACTGCTATGTTATTGGGGTTGGGAAATAAGCAGAAAATGGTAATTTCGCCGTATCTCACAGAGGGCGCCACTTGCCCTGTTTTTTGATCGTGCCTTTACTCGTAACTTTTTTGAGGTTATCTTTTTGGTCCTGCAGGTCCATCATTTTAGTGCATCTTTTCATTATGCAGCAAAGAGGTACCCTTGTTTCATAACGATCAAATCAACCGTTTGCGTTGAAATTGACAAAACGTGCCCCAAAACACCTGTTGACTTCAATATTCAAAACATAAAATTTTCACCTTCGAAATATTGAAGTTTTTAATTAAGGTTTTAATTATTTGATGAAATATGATAATATGGATGTGTAATCAATGTTTTAGTTTACGTTTTGTTAAAATTATATATCATGCTAAACAAAATATACAGTGTGTTTCACTTCAAGTCGAGACAATTCATTATTTTTTTTAAATATTGTGCTCCGAAAGATCTACATTTTGACAGTAATTTTTTTCAGTTTCATCTTTTCCATGACCTACTACGATTAAAATTATACCCTCAAAAACTGCAAAAGTAGATTCTTTAGGAAAAAAATGAATAGTACAGTCGTATTGGCCATACCCGCAAACCACACATACCTACCATATTTCACGGTCATAGCTTATACAGGGCGTTCAGAAAATAGCTTCAAACATGGAAAAAATACGGTTTTTCGAAGTACCTTGTACAAACACCGAGAGATATTTTAAAAATATTTCTTTGCAGTTTGACTAGGGCTCTCATAATCCATCAATTCCCACGATTTCCTGACCCTGTACAACAAAATGTAAAAAAAAACACCAAGAGAAAAATCGATTTTTTTCTATTTTTGTATTTCTAAGGCAGGGCCATGAAATCATGGGAATTGATGGCTTATGTGAACCCTAATCAAATTGCAAAGAAATAATTTTAAAATATCTCTCGGTGTTTGTACAGAGTACTCCGAAAAACCGTATTTTTGCTATGTTTGAAGCTATTTTGGGAACGCCCTGTATAAGGTATGACCGTGAAACTTGGTATGTGGGGTTTTCGGGTATGGTCAATATGACTGTGCTATCAACTTTTTTCCTAAAAAAAATGCCTAACGTACTTTTGCGGTTTTTTGGGGGTATAATTTTGATCGTAGTAGGTCATGGAAAAGACGAATCTGAAAAAAATTAGTGTCAAAATGTAGATCTTTCGGAGCACTATATTTTTTAAAAAAGTGAAGTGAAAATCGGTCAACCCGTAAAAAAATAATGAATTGTCTCGACTTGAAGTGAAACACACTATATGTATTTTATGAATGAAAAAATGAGTTTTATTGGTATGATATTTTTATTAAATTTTAAAAAGCTACAAAATTTACGTGTCTTTCTAGTTGAAAATTTGCCATAGGTATACTTTCCATACTTGCAGCGAATGTGCAAAATTTATTTACTGTTACTATTATAAAAATCGACGTAAAATAAAATTGTTTGTATCTGTGAATTTTTCATTGCAAGTTATAACAGAATTTTTTTATGGGAAGCTACACGGGCGTAGCCAAGGGGGGGTTTCGGGGGTTCAACCCCCCCCCCCCCGAAATAAGCAAAATATTACCTAATATTATACCGAAAAAATACTTTGCGTTGTTTCTCGATTATTCGCCACGCCCCTCGGTCGAAATGAGCGGAACTTTGTGGAAGTTCGTGGAAGTTTCTGGACGGCTACTGGGATGCTATATAAGCGGCGCGTGACCGCGCTTACGGCAGTATTGTTCCATGCGAACTCGAAGCGAATAAAAGTGAAACGTGGTGAACGAATAGTGAAGAAAATTAAGTGTACCGTGTAAGTGAGTAATTATTTTAGTGCACTGTTATTCGATGACCTTGTTAAGGATAGATACGTGAATCATTATTACTGTCGAAAAATGGAGGGGAAAAAAAGGAAGGGTGATAAACCTAAAGGTATGGACTACTGGAAAAAGTGGTGTAGTCAAGGTCAAGGGGTTTCTAATAAAGAAACTAATTTGGATTTAGCTATCAAAGCTTCAGCTACCTTGCATGCTGATAAGAAGACTGCCTACCCCGAAATCTAGTTTGGAATGCCTAGATATGTGCGATAAAAACCTTTATCCTAATATTTACACATTACTACAAATCTTCGCTACCATTCCTGTATCCACTGCTACCCCAGAAAGGTCTTTCTCGAGCCTAAGGAGACTGAAAAACTATTTACGAAACACTACAAGTGAAAACAGACTTAATGGTTTGGCTCTAATGAACATTCACTATGGAACAGAAATTCATGCAGATGAAGTAGTGGATATATTTAAAAGAAAAAGCCGAAGATTTCTTCTTCAATGGTTTTAGATTTAGCGCAGAGGAACGAAGTTAATTTATCCATTTCATTTAAAGTTAAGAACTTTATAAATATGTCGTAGTTTTTCGGATGAATATATAGATATTAAATTTCATGTAAGTATATTTTTGTTGTTTTATTTACTTCTCAAACTAAACCCCCCCAAAACTAAATCCTGGCTACGCCCGTGGGAAGGTATTTCCATTTTATAGCCGCATGATAAGATTTCCCCTAAAACCCACAAAGAAAATCCTCATGAAAATTGAATGAAAAGAGCACCTGGATATATGCGAGGACCGCTCCGAACAAGTGCAGTTTTTTTAATATTCCCCAGTGGAAAGTAATCTGGTAATCCCCTGGATAGGGCCTTTGGGGGCATATCTTCCAATATTTCGCCGCACTTCCGCGAGATACTGCCGAAAAATGCAAATTTCCCAGGGCGTTACTCATCCGGTGAGCCCAAAAATGTACTCCGGAGCACTGGTTTATGTCCCTTGATACGCTCTAATAATTTCCAAGTCCGGGCCCTACCCTCCAAAAAGGTTAAAGTGCATAATAGACTATTGGCAAAATGTAACTTAATCCTATAGGATGATACAGGGCAATATACAGGGTATCCCAACGAAAACTTGACCCCCCCCCCCCAAAAATTCGAAAACCGAACAATATTTGAAAATTCGCCGAGACCCGTCGATTTCTGTTTTTGGGGGGAGCTTTTTTGACAGTCCCCAACTTTAAAATTTCAAATGGAACTACCCCCCTCGTGGCGCATCATTTTAAAGCCCTTTTTATTGCGAATACATGCAGTGATGTATCGTTTTTAGAATTCTGTTGAGATTTGACAGAATTATTGGCTAAAAACGGAAAGTTGACAATCCACTGTACGCGTAGTAATTTCTACACAAATGCTCGCCACTATTAAGTTTTTTATCTACTACACACGACCAAATTACCTAGTTTTTATTGACGGGTCGATCAGTTTACAAAAAAGTCACAAATGAAAAAGCTGAAGCAAAACAAAAAACGTTCATACGAATTCAAACCTTATATCTTTTTAAAATATGTAACAAAAGTCACGGTAACAAAAAAGTCCCCGTTTTTGCTTATAACTACGAAATCGTTAGTTTCAGACTGCTATTGAAAGTGTAAACGTGTTTATTCTATCATGGAAAGGTTAGAAATTGTTGCAATTCGTGCTGTAGCTTTAGCGCAATCGTGATTTTGATAACAAATTGCAACAATTTCTACCCTTTCCGCGATAGAATAAACAAACCATTTCGAAAATACGTTTCCACCTTCAATAGCAGGCTGAAAGTAACGATTTCGTGGTTAGAAGCAAAAAAAGGGAACTTTTTTTTGTGACAGTGACTTTTTGTTACATATTTTAAAAAGATATAAGGTTTGAATTCGTATGAACTTTTTTGTTTTGCTTTTTCATTTGTGACTTTTGTAAACTGATCTGGACGTCAATAAAAACTATGTAATTTGGTCGTGCGTAGTAGATAAAACACTTAATAGTGGCGGGCATTTGTGTAGAAATTACTACGCGTCCAGTGGATTGTCGACTTTCCGTTTTTAGCCAATAATTCTGTCAAATCTCAACAGAATTCTAAAAACGATGCATCACTGTATTCGCAATAAAAAGGGCTTTAAAATGATGCGCCACAGGGGGGTAGTTCCATTTGAAATTTTAAAGTTGGGGTTGCTAGGGATTAGGGGGATGAACATATCGGGTTGGCTTGACTGTCAAAAAAGCCCCCAAAAACAAAAATCGACGGGTCTCGGCGAATTTACAATTATTGTTCGGTTTTCGAATTTTTGGGGGGGTCAAGTTTTCGTTGGGATACCCTGTATTCTACTTGTTTAAAATTATGGGACCCGTTTTCTATTTTCTATTTTTTGTTCAATGCGCTGTTATTTTTGTGTGGCCCTGTATGTTGACTCATGAGAAGAGTAATTATTTATAAATCGCAAACCGAAGTCAGTGGTTTCCTCGTTTTAAATATTATCAAACAGCGATTTATTAAGATTGTCATGAATTTTCTGGAGTCATAAGCATCGGGAAGTTTGGAGAAACGCAATATTTCTTTATTAGTGAAGCAATTTCAGTTATGAAAAGAAAACTCGCGGAGGCCCACTCCTAAATCCTAAAAATATGCTTCGACTGGGGAAAAATGAAATTATATTTCCGCGTGGACTTAACACTCATTTAAATGGTAATTGGGAGTCCTTGAGTCCCAATTTATCGATACAAATAGAAATCTTTGTGGAAATTTAATCTGACAATCACAAACAAATATTTGAACTTGTACTAAATTAATGAAATAAAATAAAATCGATATCAAATTTCAATGGATTATTGCATTATTTTGATTAAGGGATTGACCTATATTTTACCCTATATGTACCACAGATTCTACAAATGATGAAATAATAGCACTACTTATAATAACTATAAGGCATATAAAATTTAGATTTAAAAAGGGTATACAGATAAAAGTAGTTCAAATAGATCCTTTTCATAATTTTATTTATTTATTTTTTATTGTAAGGTTCCCAAAATTTTTTTCGTTTTTTTTTTCAGACGGGAAGTGACTAAAAATAGTTAATTGTGTACTGAAGTTCAACTTTTTTTTACTATTGTGGAATTTAGTTGCCGAGGGCTCTGGCCGAGGCAAATACACAAAAAAAATTATCAAAATCGTTCAGGGCATCATAATTTTATAGGGAAGTTGCGGATCAAATCTGAACACCCTGTATGTAAACAGGCTGATTCGGTTTTTTTCTAGGACACTTCAGGCGATAGAATAGTTATTTATGTACCAAGGCACTGAAGTTCAACATTTTATGACTCATGTGGAATTTAGTTGCCGAGGCCTCTGGCTGAGGCAAATAAACCACATGAGTCATAAAAAGAACTTCAGTGCCGAGGTACATCTTATATATTTTTTTGAAATCGGAAAAAAAAATGTTTTATTAGACAAGAAAATAATCATAAGGGATCACCCGTTCATGAACCAATTGCGCGCGGCGTTGCTTGACTTTGATGATCGCTCTACCTAACCTAGGTCAAGTAAGATAAGACACGGCGTCTTCGAACAGACAAACCAAATTGCTGCCTGTTGTGCATCCTCCACAGCAAATCTCTTGATATTCAAACCTACTAAAATATTTATACTGAAAGATTGCGCTGGTATAGGTAACAATTTCGCAATGTGTACGAAAAGTTTGGTCACTTTTCTCGCCAAAGCCTACTTATTGAAAAAATCGTACAATAATGGGCTACTTTAATGCCGATTTCTGAGCTTTTAATGACGATTTTGGGACACTTTACTGCCGATTTCAAGAAAAACCATATTATTTAAAATATGGGATATACTAAAGTCAGAAACTGTCATAGTACCTATAACCTGTAATATAGTCGCCATTTTTTCCGCAATTTCAGATCGCAAACAAACAACGACTAGTTGGATCACACTCTCGTAGACTCTTGAAAAGAATCCGTAAGAGAAAATCCACCCTGCTATCAATAAATCTGGTTTCCGTAAGCGATAAAGTGTCAGTGGCGGCTCGCAGAGTTTAAAAATGGGACGTACCGGTACGTAAGGCCGGCTAATGAAGCTTTTTACTGCGAGATAAGCCGGTAAAACTATGCGGCGGTATGAATAAAGGCTCCTCACCAGCTTTTTCAAGTTTTTCCCAGATAGAGCGCGCAGCTTTATTACTTGCGAACTTTTGACTCCGGAATTTTATATAGACTGTATTAAATATGAGTTTAGCTTAAGGGTAGGCATTTATTTTGTTTTTTCCGAATGGGTGATAATGCCTTATTTCTTTATTTTTTTGCCGAGTTGGAAAATACCTTATAGAAGACTATCATGATGAGAATATAAGCACACGCGCATGTTTTGACTCGTCCAAGACAAAACGTCCTAAGAGACATTTCAATCGAAAATAAGATATTGATGTCACTTAAAAGATCTAAGCACCATCTATCGATTGGTGAAGGTAGTTTTCATGTGATAAAGACACTCTGCGTTGACTGACGTATTAATAAAGACTGCCCATGCACGGCTGCCATGTGTGACAGTTCTATGCCTCGCCATATGATTTCCGGAGACAACATTCAATGGAAAACACATTTTTGGCCATTAGCTCCATCTATATTCCAGAATATTAAGCTATAGCCGTGAGACGTCTAATATAAATTCGTCAGCCAACGCACTCAAGACCATATTATTTTATTATGTCTATAGAAATTTATTTCCTGGTGGGCCCATAAATAAGATTATTGATTTTTGAAAGCAGGTATTAAAATGAAGTGTTTGTTTATTAAAATTATAAAATTACATCATCATGATCTGCTTCCTCTTTAGACAAAGAAAGAGACAGGACGCCTAACAGCGCTCGCGGCAGTGTTACTGACTGACGACAAGCCAGTGGCGTAGCATGAAACGCGATCTTAGCCAATATCACAAAAATTTTAAAAATGAAAAGTTAGTTAATTTAGACTTACATGTAGTTTGAAATATTGGTATTTATTTGCAGATAATTTCCCAAATGTAAAGCTGGTGTCAAGTGTTGAAATATATTTATTTTGTGGCGATTTCGAATCAATCAAAATAAAATAAATAATGCATGCCCATGGAAATTAAGAAATTTTTAATAAAATCGATGTTCAAAACTAATTATATTGGTCCTATTCACAAAAAAAACAATGCACTTTATCATACTAAAAGGTAGAAGGAACTTTAAGAAGTTATATTGAGAAAAAATAAAGTTTTATGGCATCTTTCAAAAGTAGCTTGTTAAATATTTACCTGTGAAACGAAATCCCGGGCTCTTGATTTTTACTTCTGCTTTTGCAACCAAACTCTGAACAATACACCATCATAAGAGTATATTTTCCCCTTAACCACCGATACTTTTAATTCAAAAATTCCCGAAATTAACTCACAACGTACTCGCTTTGTCTGCCACATATAAAATGGCCGCCGTTCAAAACGACGTAACTAACAAAATCTATACGCGGCAGGGTATGCAAGCGCGGTGTCCTCTCCTTTCCTTGTCTAAGGTTTCCTCCTTTAGTTTTAGTCAAGCGAATTTAACATGTTAACAAAATATTTTCTTAAAGTATCTGCCAATTACTTTATAAACCATTAAATATACCTGTCGGTTATGACCTTAAATGATATTTTTATACATTATGACATTTTCCACAATAAAACTTAAACCATCTTAGCTGCCTCCCCAGAAATAGAAGTAAGTGTATGAGAGGCGGCTAAAGTTAGGTTTCCTACGTCTTTTATCTTTCCCAGAAATATAAGTTGTCGTAATTCTGTTCCAGGTGCCCTTATTCCTGCTGGTCTTGGAAATAACTTTTATCGTTGTAGGAGACGCTGTTCACCCTGGTAAGTCTTTTCTAAGATAGGCAACGTTGCTAATTTTATACATCAACTTACTCGAGTCATGCCAGCACAGGCAAAAATTACTAACTTAGAATATAGACTATTCAACTATATAATAAAGGTGGCGACCTAAAATTTATAATCATTGAAAAATGAAAAAGTTTAAGCAACGAAGAACAAAACTATATAGAACTTTTGAGATTGTACACTTTATTTTAGTGTCTTAGTGCCCTACCTTGTCAATTTCGATGACCCTAGATAAGCGACGCTATGAGAATGAGAATATGTTCCAAGATAATAAACTACAATAGCGTATTACAATATTGCGTTAGAAACAGATTATTAAACGACATTAATACCACAACCAACCTCAACTAAAGTTTTGTAATGATTATTACAAACGAGAAATTTGTGAACGGCTGCAGCAGGCGTAGTATTGGTTTGACATTACTACCAAAACCTGGCCTGGGTGCGTTTTTCGAAAAAATATCACCGTAGGATTATTCGGCATACCTCAAAATACGTCTGTATCAATTTTGTTAAAAAGTTCCATTGATTATTTTTCTGTATCTTGCCAAACTTTGAAAAGAGAATAATTAAAATTCGTAGCATGGTGCTACGTGCTACGAAATCAAAAACATCAAGCTAAACCGCTATTATGTCTTATCTTAAACTATTTTTTATAGTCTACCTTGAAATGAGAGTAATAAATCATCAGATTATACTAAAACGGGTAAGGTCAGAGGCGTAGATATTTCTGATGCAAATAATGTGTTACATCAGTTATTAAAAATAAATTGTGTTTATTCAATAGTTTCATCCAGCGGCGTACACATAATATAGAGGCAGAATATTTGCCGGGTGAGCCAAACAATAAACGTATGGGTCTTCTTGTTGTGGTTGTGACAAAGCCCTATCTTTATTTTTTTCACCCCTCTGGAGATTTGCATTTATAATGAGCATTTATTACTCGATAGACTTTAGTAATTTGATTCAAGGGAATAGGTACGAGCATTGAGTAAAGGAATAATTATTCCTTTACTCAATGGTACGAGTTACGTTTACATAAACATTGTTTCATCTAGTGCACCCACGTCGAACAGACATTTAACCCTTTGTTTCACAAATCGAAACGTTTACACATTAACCAACGAATCGTGCGTTGACATTTTCACTAAAGCGCACAAACAGTGAATCGACAAACAAAAACGCAAATTGCGAACACGATATGCTTACCGTCCGGACACCCATGTAATTGATTGTCTTAAACAACAAATTACCTAATCACTGCTTGTATGGAATCGTTCTTTGTTAATCTCTACTAATATTATGGACCTAATAAAAAAATATAATAATTATGATTACCACCGTTACAATACTCGTTTATAAACGAGGAGTATCTACCCCGAAAGCTTGTGCTGGGAGATTTTGCCTTTGTCGCCATTTGCGGCTAGGACCGACTTTTCCCGATAGCTAGGATAGCATTTGCACGCTCGCATTAGGTACAAATTCTTCAGAGACGATTTTTTTCTGCTAAAAAATTAAAACGCACAAAAATCAAAGTCAACCTAGGCTTTTGAAATTTTTCTCACCTATCCAGTTTTTCATTCTGAACAAGTTTTCTTAATAATATTTTAATGTGAAAGCTACACAAAGTGCACTTTTCTAAAGAAAAGTGGGAAAAAATGCCAAAAAATCAAAGTAGGCCTAGACTTTCGAAATTTCGCAAACCTACTCAGTTCTTCATTCTGAACAAGTTTCCTTAATAGCATTTTGTCATAAAATCTACAGAAAGGGCACTTTACTGATGTAGAAAATTAGTTTTTTCAAAATTCCCAAGGCATACGTGATTTTTCGAAAGTAAAATTATGTCACAAATTAGTTTCAAACCAAGCAGGGCTTATCCCTAGAAGCTCAAATTTCAACTCGAAATATTTTTGTCATTTACACCCTATCCGAACTCTATGGACACACTGAATATATATATTTCTTAGGAGGCCATGTTTTGGTATTTGGGGCATAACTTTTAATTCTAGACAAGTTTTCTTAATAACATTTTTGTGAATTTTCTGAAATAAGGGTACTTTACTCTTGTAAAATTTTTATATTTTTTGACCTAACCTGTATGCTGTTTGACTTGCAACCATTCTAAGTACGCATAATACGATTATCGAACATGCACTAACTTTCGGGAATATGTGTATTTTCGTTGTGCAATTAATAAAAAAAATTCCCATATGTTGCACACTTAAATGACTACACTGTATATTCCTGAAAATCTGAAAACAAGCTGAATCCAAATATCTATACAAATACAGTTTTTTTTTAAATATATGTATAAATTTGCTTTATATCTCCAAAATGGATATAGCTAGCAAAAATCTGACTACGCCACTGGATTCTACAGAAAAAGTTATATCAAACCGCGTTTCTACATATCCTATATGAGAAAAGGTAACTGAGGTACATGGGATAGCCAAAAAACGCCAATTTTCAATTTCACCCTGTATCTTAGAAACGAAGGTGGCTATGGAAATTTTGATTGGGGAATCTTTCATTTCATAAAAAAGTAGCACGGTGTCGTGAAAACCGCAAGTCTCTATATCTAAAAATAAGATAGCCTGCAAAAGTGTCGAAAACGGGAAAACCTGTACATTGTATCCGTCTGATTCCGACTCATACGCTCGTCAATTAGTTAAAACTTTACAAACCACCGTGGATTATCATCGGTAATTTCGCGGGTCTGATGTTGAAGTACTGTATATCAAATAATTGTATTACCACCCATCGGGACCGTCAGCTATTGGTTTCCATTACATGTATAATTGTTTATTGGACAATGTCCGGCGGCGTGTGGCCAAGTAACGCAACAAATTAGCGGGTTACTGCCGTTACTGGCTTACTGCCAATATTTGTACAACCAGGCTGTTGTTGGCCAAATTTGCCATTAAAATAATTTGTCTCTGGTCTGAATGAATTATTAGGGGCAAGTGTTAATAGGTCGAGGTGGTACATTTGCACTTTTAGATTAATACGGTCGTTAGATTAATACGGTCGATCTGGTAGTGCTGATGGGGGGTAAGAATATATCCATAATAAGAAATCGAATAAGCATGATAGAGATGGGTATGAATGTGCCGTTGCCACTACTTCCGAACTCAATCGAAGCGTCCGAATCGGTTCAACCCATCGCAATGGACGGTTGCTAACCGCAAGTAACTTCTCCCTACTAATAGATTAGATGGGGAATCACCCCACCACTTCTCACTACTTAATTCTCCGATAATAATATTTTATTACAATCACGTCCCATTTGCTACTCGCTCGTGCCTTTCCCTACCCTGGTTCCTGGTTATATTGCTCTCAAGTATTTTTCTCACTATGGATAAATTTTTAAACATTGTTCGCCAGACGACACGTTTGGAACTATGAGATCAGTATTCGAAACTTCCAATATTGCCAATATTTATAATATGCATGATTTGTTGTATTGTCACTTACAATTTATATAGAATTTATTTACAGCATTAAAAAACATATGAAGAGTACAGGCCAAAATGCATTATTTCCTGCCTAGCATACTATACAGAGCAAAGCAGATGGCAGTACCTAGTAAAATGCGTTTTAATATTGGCTGTACTGGGTAAAAAGTATGAAGGCACTTGATGTATGCAAAACGGATGAGAGTCCAAAATTCCCCCACTTTCTGCTGGCATTTCTAAGGTTATATTACTTACATGTGGTTTATTTTATTAAAAACCGATCACTTTTTCTTGAAGCCAGAGTACCTCGCGTGCGTTTGTTTGCGATTTTTTTGCGATACGTGTGTTACCATTGCATTTTTAAGATGTCTGAGTGACTAAAAAAAAATTAGGACGAGTTTTTGTAGTGTAGAACCTCAACTCTATTTTGAAAATTTACCGTGTAACTAAATTTCATTTATTTAAAATATATTTTTAATGAATATTGATTTTTTTGCCGACTTTCATCTTTTTTCCCTGACTTGATGTTCTTAACCCCCTTTTACAATTTCTCTGGACGCCCATGTCAAAAAAATACTAATAACAAAACTTTTAACCAAAACAAGAGACCCAGCTAACATTTTAAAAATTGGTTACTAACAACAAGTCTATTTCTTAAATAGATAGAGGGATTTAAATTTTAAAATTTGTTTTACTTAAAACTTTTGTTTTGTGACCCTCATCCTTTTTAGCCTGCACTCTTCATATTAGAAAACAGGAGAATACAATGATTAGCAACCACGTTAATAGGAATTAAATCAATTTCATATTAATTTCATTTTCATTCATATACTCCCATCTTTCTTTTTTATTAATTTTTAAATAATATAAAAAATGCTTATCTGAGCCTGAACTTCTGCTAGTATAAATACTAATAATATGTTAGAAATGTTTGATAAGTGTTTCAGTTTGATTGAGCAAGTCAAATTGTGTGAGAAAACGACGATTTTTAAGTCTCAACCAAATGTATTAGAGGTAAATTAAAATATCATGATATGACAAACAAAATCCGTATGTTCTTTTAGGACTAGACTAGCACATAGGACGTTAATTGGAAAGTCTAGACACTTTGTGTTGCCATAGACGGGCTCATATGCTAATTTTAAAGCCTTTCTGCAATTACAATATCATCTTAGGCAAATTTCTATTCATAAATTATGTAACTCTAAGAGAAAACTTTCAACCATTATACATAATCATAGTACAAATCGTATTTTCGATTTTTTTTAAAAGTAGCTTTGTTCCCACACAGTTTTGAACAAGCACTAGCGAATCAGAATACAGAAAAGTGATTCAAGAACTGTTTTTGACCAATTAGATTGCCGAGAACTGTTGTTGGAACAAACCCTCATAATGATTTTGATTTTTTGAGAAAAACTCCTATATTTTGCTGAATTTATTACAGTAACCACCCTGTGTAAATAAAACGTTTTCACATGATTTAGTTCAGTGGCGAAATAAAAAAAAAAACACTTCGATCGAAGAAGGGTCGTATCACTCATGTTAGAAACGAATGACGGTAGCATTAATCTCTTCTAAAAGATTTGTAGTTTATTTTCACACTAGCGACAACATATAAATTATTATACAAAAAATGCTGGATTTATTTTTATGCCGTAGGATATTTCCCTTCAATTAGTAGTAGAGTAAAACAAACAAAAATATCCATTTAATTTTTAATTGGGTTTTTCGCCACCAAACTGATTGAAAGACAACTTTTTCAAGTTGCCTCGAAAATTCATAAATTCTGAACACTAAATGAACGAAACTTTAAACGTGTAACTCAAAAAATAACTTCAACAAATTTGTTTTCTGAGCTTTCGGAGGGATAAATCTTCCTCCTTTCTCAAAGATCATGTCACGTCAAAGTGAAGTGACAGATTTTTGACGTGACATGATCTTTGAGAAAGGAGGAAGATTTATCCTCCGAAAGCTCAGAAAACAAATTTGTTGAAGTTATTTTTTGAGTTACACGTTTAAAGTTTCGTTCATTTAGTGTTCAGAATTTATGAATTTTCGAGGCAACTTGAAAAAGTTGTCTTTCAATCAGTTTGGTGGCGAAAAACCCAATTAAAAATTAAATGAATCTGTTTGCGCCACAAATAAATTTTAGAAAATATCTAAACAAAAATATATTCTTGGCAATTTAAAAAAAAATTGTCAAAAGTTTGCAGATTTTCATCCAAAGGGGAGATTAGCATGGGGTTTTGACAATCCTGTATACATAAGAATTCAATCTAATTTAAGTTTCTTACGATTTTTAAGCTGCATAATATCGCATGTTTATTTTCATTTCTGCAAGTATAACAAGAATTTCGCGTAACTTTTCCGTACATCAGCCATTTATGGCTTTATAGCTAGGCGCTGTAATTTCTCGAATTTAATAAAACTTAGCCATAAAAGAAGGCGAACTTCTTATTAGAAATTCTTGCTACGAAATGCAAAAATTTAAAATTTATGCGACACACATAAAATTGTCCGATGTTTGCAAATACGCTCGTACATGTTAAATCGCATTTTTCATGATTACGTACGTCGAAAGTTTGTAGGATTTACAAACGTCGAGGATATTTGCAGGTTATAATAAAATAAAACTAGGGAAATTAATGGGCAAGACAAAGTCTAAATGAATCATGGCTTATTTTCATTCCTGTTATTAAGAGCTTAAAATATATCCAACAGGAATGTTTACTTTGTGCATTTTACCACAGTAGGAACTTGAGTACCTAATGCTAATGCTGCTTAGTATTAAGTAAATACCAAAGTAACATTTTCGGTTACCATTTGTAACTATTAGTTTTATAACAGCTTTTTAATAGTATTAAAAGCCACTAAAGGTTTCTAAAGTTTTACAAGTGTCTTCTAGATGACCGCTTACCGATAGTTTTATAATAAGGTCACGATCTAGTGTTTGTAAAACCTTTTTAATAAAACCCCGAGTTCCTGTTACCATAACTTTTATAACCGAGTTATATAATGGTCTTGGAAACTACTTTATAAAACCTGTAGGACTAGGTTTTATAGAGGTAAGAGTAAACTTTTTGTTCCTTCGGGGAAATTAAGAGGCTGCTATATAACTTCTAAGAGCTATAGTTCTATAATGGTCTTCTCCTAATAAATTAAAAAACCTCAAGTAATATATCCCCTTATGCAACCCAAAAAAAAATAATTTCGATCTACGCATGTCCCATAACATGAGGGTTATTTATAGCTTATGAATACATTCTAAATATACTCTTGTTAAACATTATACATTACATAAATTCTTCTGTAGTCCTATATAGTCTATTATAATAAGACAATACAATAAAAGAACTTCAAAAAGTTATACGGTAAAACAAAATAACAATAAGTAAATAAAAACAAAAAACAGGCGCTGAATAATGGTTATTCATTTTATTCACTGTCACTTATATTTTCTTCCCTATTTCGTTTTTATTACTGGTATCTTTATCTGAATTTCCATTTCTTTCTACAATTGCCCATGCGCTCGGTACCACTGATAAACTAGAATTATTTTTGCCAGTACTGTATAATTTTACATGGCATTGTGCTCGTAAAACACAGACAATACCTAATCACAATTATTATTATTAATGTTTCTGATGCAGGTAGTAAAACTAAATTAAAGGTTATGTCATATATTCGTTTTTACTAAATATGCGCGTGAGCTTGCTACTCTGGGTGGTATAAGGGTTACTTGTATTACCAATGGTTGCAAAATTTACTTTTAGTTTTATTAAAGTATCGCTCGAACTCTTAGGTTTCCAGGTGTCACTAAAATTGGTGATTAGAGTTACCTAAAGTTATTACTCTGTAACTTTCAGCAACCACATTTTTATAACAGTTGTGGGGTACATTATAAAACCTATGGTGAAATCTATTACCAAAGGTTAATGGCTGCCATTTTAAACGTTTTACTGTTATAGGTTAGGTGTAAATTCATCAAGGAAAATTAACTACAAGCATCGATTAAGGTATTCGGTCCTTATTTAATGCTACAAGGTTATTTTATGATATATTTCGTTACTTTTACGTTACGTTACTTTACTGTTTATTAAAAATAAATAAAAATCGAAAATTACTAATTCAATCAAAAATTTGTTAACACATCATATTTGCAGAGCCCGTGAATTTTCTGGTGGTAGAATCCAATTTCACCCGATGCAGAAAAAGTTGCACGTGAATTTACTGCTCTCCTGAAATCGAGTCTTCTTTTTCTATGATCAAAATAGCAAGCATGGATGATTTAAAGAAACAAAACATGATATGTCAACTTTGAGAAAACGAACTATCCATTCGTTTCAAACGATAAATATGAAATTCTTTAATATTACAATGGAATAAAGAGAGACAAGTAATACTTGTATTGTAAGACATGCGCAGTACGAATAAAAGGGAAGTGTTATAAGGGTGTCCAAAAGCGCTTGAGAAGAAACTTAAGTAACCAGAAGAACTAAGGATGCAGTTATAAATTGATGGATTTAAGGCATATAAGGGTTTCTTAATTGTATCGGGAAAGTTCTCGCAACTTCTTAAGTGGCTTCAAGTTTTATAATATTACTAACGGTTGCTTCTCCGCGACAATTATAAAACAAAAAATGTTATTTGGGTAGTTTCTTCTATTTTGAAAACTGAGGAGAGCAATCGACTTTTGTAGCTCCCTGTACGCCTTTTTTTTTCATTGCGCAATGAATATCAAGGCCTGTGTATTTCGTTCTGTACAACATCAGTCCATTATCATATAAATTCTCCGATATTGAATTCGAAAATTGGTTGTTCGTTACTTGATTAGGGTACCTAATTAATTGCCAATTTTAAATTTTCATTAAACCCGGGAATAATATTATTTCCTCGTTAAATCGAATGAACGGGAGCACAAAAAAAGCGTCAGCATAGTATAACACGCATTTCCATTATAGTTACCTCGAATTTTATCGTTTAATGAATTCGCGTAATTAGTGGAAATTAATAATTAGCTGGATGGTAGTTTTATAAACCAAGGATTTTTTTATCTGATTTATATTTTCGCATAAAAAAAACTAAAATGGCAAATTTCGTCGCGTAATCAAAGTGATCCGAAGTGATCCAAACTGATCCGAGCTGATCAGAACAGCTCCGAACTGACCGAAATGATCAAAATGATAATTTTTACAGTAAAATCGCCCCGCAGCGTGTCCCTTCCGAATTTTACCATCTCAAAGAGCTCTTTCCGTGTTTTTTCGGGACGGGAAGGACCTGATGCGGATTAACATATCGGGCATTTCCCGTTTGACGGGAAGCGCCCCGGCCGGCCGAACATTATTAATCCTGTTTGTACACCGGCGGATCGTCCGGGCCGGGCCCAAACAGGAAGGGCGCTTGGGTTAACCGGACCGATGAACACCGCAAAAAAGGCGCCGGTGTTTTTTCCCTCTTCGGGTGTCGAGCAAAAAAACGGAGGAATTTCCGTTAGGGTTCAGTTTGCATTCGGTTGTATTGGTCCGGATCAGTTCGTTCAGTTACAGATCAGGTTTGATCACTTTGGATCAGATCACTGTTGAAGCCGTTGAAAGTTTACCGGTCATCCTACATGTTTTCGGATATTTTAAAATTGCTGAAGCGTAGAAGATAAGTTTTTTTATATTATTTTGAGTATAAATTCAAAATTTTGAAAACAAGTAAGAATTTTTAGAAGAAATGTCAAACGTCAAATTTATTTGTTAAATTGTTTAAATAGTTAAACTTTTTAAAAATGACAGGCTTTTAAGAAAAAAGTCAAACTTTTTATTAAAATATGAATTTTAAGACTGGCAGGAAAACAACATTTTGATGATAAAGGCAAAATTTTGAGAACAAAGTCAGAGAGTCGAAACTAGCACGTATCACAATAATTATAATAAATATAATAGTTAGAGAATTGTCTTTTATTCCTAATGTTTGTTTTCTGAAAATTAGAACTTTTTATTCTAAATTCTGAGAATAAAATAACAATATTGAAAACAAATAAGAATTTTGAGAAAAAAGCCCAACTTTTGAGAAAATAGGTCGAGGATTGGAGGAAAATACGAATTTAAGAATTATTTGAAAAAAAAAACAGAATTGAGAAGAAAGTCACACATAAAAAATTGTTGAGAAAAAAAAAGCAAAATTTTTAAGAAGGAAGCTACATTTTCGAGTTTAAATGTCGTAAAAATGTATAACAATAATTGACAGCATTAGAAAATGGTGGTTTATGATATTCCGAGAATAAAATAACAATTTTGAAACAAGTAAGAATGTTTGAGAAAAAAGTCTAACTTTTTAAGAAAAAAATTAAATTTTCGAGTAAAATGTCCGAATTTCAAAATTGCTAAAAGAATGAAGTTTTGGCAACAAAGTTAGAATTTTAAAAAATAAGTGGAAACTAGAATAATAACTGAGTGTTAGAAAATGGTAAATTATCCCTGACATTATTTTTAAAAAATTGGGATTTTCTAATCTAAATTCCGAGAATAAAATAACACTATTGAAAACGAATTGAAAACAAGTAAGAATTTTGAGAAAAAAGTCAAACCTTTGAGAAAATAGGTTGAAGTTTTAGGGAAAACCCGAATTTAAAAATCACTAGAAAAAGAGGAAATTGAGAACAAAGTCAACATTTAAACAACTTATAAAAAAAAACAAAATTTTTAAGAAAACAATCAAATTTTTGAGTAAAATATCAGAATTTCAAAATTGCTAACAATTGGCAACAAAGTTAGAATTTTAAAAAAGAAGTGGAAACTAGTATAACAATAACTGACAGCGTTAGAAAATAGTAAATTATCCCTGACATTATTTTTTCGAAAATTAGGACTTTCTAATCTAAATTCCGAGAATAAAATAACACTATTGAAAACGAGTTGAAAACAAGTAAGAATTTTGAGAAAAAAGTCAAAGTTTGGAGAAAATAGGTTGAAGTATTAGGGAAAACCCGAATTTAAAAATCACTAGAAAAAGACGAAATTGAGAAGAAAGTCAACATTAAAATAACTTTTGAGAAAAAATTCAAATTTTTAAGAAAACCAATTAAATTTTTCAGTAAAATGCCCGCATTTCAAAATTGCTAAAAAATGGAATTTTGGCAACAAAGTTAGAATTTTAAAAAAGAAGTGGAAACTAGTATAAAAATAACTGACAGCGTTAGAAAATAGTAAATTATCCCTGACATTATTTTTTCGAAAATTAGGACTTTCTAATCTAAATTCCGAGAATAAAATAACACTATTGAAAACGAGTTGAGAACAAGTAAGAATTTTGAGAAAAAAGTCAAACTTTGGAGAAAATAGGTTGAAGTATTAGGGAAAACCCGAATTTAAAAATCACTAGAAAAAGACGAAATTGAGAAGAAAGTCAACATTAAAACAACTTATGAGAAAAAATTCAAATTTTTAAGAAAACCAATTAAATTTTTGAGTAAAATGCCCGCATTTCAAAATTGCTAAAAGAATGAAATTTTGACAACAAAGTTAGAATTTTAAAAAATAAGTGGAAACTAGTATAGTAATAACTGAGAGCGTTAGAAAATAGTAAATTGTCCCTGACATTATTTTTTCGAAAATTAGGACTTTCTAATCTAAATTCCGAGAATAAAATAACACTATTGAAAACGAGTTGAGAACAAGTAAGAATTTTGAGAAAAAAGTCAAACTTTGGAGAAAATAGGTTGAAGTATTAGGGAAAACCCGAATTTAAAAATCACTAGAAAAAGACGAAATTGAGAAGAAAGTCAACATTAAAACAACTTATGAGAAAAAATTCAAATTTTTAAGAAAACCAATTAAATTTTTGAGTAAAATGCCCGCATTTCAAAATTGCTAAAAGAATGAAATTTTGACAACAAAGTTAGAATTTTAAAAAATAAGTGGAAACTAGTATAGTAATAACTGAGAGCGTTAGAAAATAGTAAATTGTCCCTGACATTATTTTTTTGAAAAGTAGGACCTTCTAATCTAAATTCCGAGAATAAAATAACAATATTGAAAACAAGTGAGAATTTTGAGAAAAAAGTCAAACTTTTGAGAAAGTAGGTCGAAGTTTTAGGGAAAACCCGAATTTAAGAATCACTACAAAAAGACGAAATTGAGAAGAAAGTCTACATTTCATCAATTTCATAAAATTTTCGAGTAAAATGTCCGAATTTAAAAATTGCTAGAAGAACGACAAAAAAGTTAGAATTCATAGACTTATAGTTCATAAGTCTATGTTAGAATTAGTTTAAAAATTATTTATAGTGTGTAGCAAATGGCAGTTTACTTCTGGGCTTGTTTTAAAATAAATGCTAGGAAATCGTACGTACCTACGTCAAAAGCATAATTTCAAAATATCAAACTAGGTACGTATTTTTCGCATTACAAAGAGAAACTTTGAAAATATGTTAATCCCTTTATTTTACCACCCGCCAGAAAATTTCTTTTAGAACATTTTAGCTGCAAAGAAGAAGATCTCCCTGAATTCTTTTCTTATGTTTTTCTTTGAGAATAAACTGTGTAACAAAAACATTCAAGGTTCCACATTTTTGTTGTGTCATGCTATTTTCATTCTCCCCGCGTCTCTTCCAGTCACAAACAATACCATTTAATTAATTTCCGAAATAACTCAATCTCGAAAACGTCTTGCCCAAATATTTTCCATCAAAACACAAAAATACCGCTTCCTGCCTTATAACTCCCTCCTCAAATCCATCGCGATCACATCCCCCTCTAATTCTGGCAACTTTGACACCCCCACCTCCTGGAAACTCGCAGATTCTCCGGCGGCATTACATTGTTTATTAAGGGGGGCGGATTTCCAGATCCCCCCCCCCCCATGCCGCTTTCCTCGATATTCGTCGCGCTACGTAAACAACCCCCGAGCAAATACGAGCGGAACGTACGCCTGAAAGTTGCCTAATCACTTTAGGAATAACGAAACAAGATTCCGAATGGAGAAGGGTTCATTGTTCAGGTTACGAAAATATTAAACGCAATAAAAATAAAAATAACAAGAACGTCGAGCCGAAATGTGTACCTACCTATAGACGTGGTGCCCCATTGTTAAAGTGCCCTTTATTTTGACTCCAAGATTAAATATATCCATACTACTCTAACACATGCTACAAACAAAGACAGAAAGTCAACCATCAACCAACTATACACCCGGTGATTCCCGGTTATAGTTCCTCCAGAATCACACTTAGATATCGCATGTTCTTTCTTGTTTGGGGGCGCCGGAAGCATCGGAACCTCACCTGAAGACTCGGGGGATGGTCTAAGGACGCCAGCCTCCGAGCCCAGAGTCGAAATAAGTTCGCTGCGGCTCGACAAAAAGGGGAAATTTCTGACAATCTCGCGACATTTTCGAGCGCTTAGATTGTGATTCTGGGCGTCAAGCGTTTATCAATACAAACCTGTCTATAGGTTCTGACGTCATTGTAATAAACATTAGCTGTACCACAGAAAGCCCTGAAGTTGAGAAATCTGGCAACATGGCTTGCGGGTCTACGCGGCATGACTTGTGGTGGCATAAATGGCATTAAATACTACCAACCCAAGTGAGTTTTTTGTGTTTATTTTGAAAATCATTATGTTTTTCAAAAAACCAATGCCCAACTCAAGTACTGCATTATATTGGGCATATTTGGACAAAAAATCAGCCAAATCTGATGTCTCGTTTGGAAAAACAATATACCTAAAGTTTCTGGTAAATTTTTTATTAGAGAAGAAGAAGAAAATACATTTCAGGTATATTGTTTTCGCAAACGAAACATCAGATTTGGCTGATTTTTTGTCCAAATATGCGCAATATAATGTAGTATTTGAGTTGAGCATTGGTTTTTTGAAAGACCTAGTAATTTTAAAAACAAACACCAAAAACACACTTGGGTTGGCACTATGTGTGATAATGCCCCCTTAAATCGTAATAATAACTTGAAGTAGCTAGATTTTCATAACTTGCCGGCAAGCGGTCAACTTGTATTCGTTTTAGGCTTTTCAAAGGATGAAAATTTAAGAATAAAATGATTAAGGGCCAATTGCATAGACAAACTAAAGTACCCTTTAAAATTAAAGGAGCTTTCTAACAATCCAACAATTGTTTAATATTGTTGCAAAAGTTTCGTTACCTAATGTTAAACTCAAAAAATAATTTAGTTGAATATATTATGAAATTGGCACTAAATGCCATTTCAATCAGAAGAGATTACTCTCCTTCACAACATGCTGTTCTCTGTTCGCTTGTTGTTTGTATTTCTATGAGTTTAGCCTTGTACCTATCCACACCAGGAATCGTACTTATTAGAAATACTTACACTTTTGTGTATATTTTGTTACTTGTTGCTGCTTTTATTGTATGTTAAACAAACGTACCTACTTACTTAGGTACCCAATTATTGAAACAAGGTTCACAAATGTATCTAATTATAATTAAAAAGAGCACCTTCCTTTAGCTTAGGTGATATTCTCTATAGGTATTTTCCTCCCACAACACATTTTTTGTCCACTTTAATTGTTTCACTTTCTTGAAAATGTGTTAGCTACACATACGTAAGAATTTTTTAGAAATCAAATCTCAGTTGGAATTTGAATTTTTGGCGCAAATTTTCATCCCGAGGCAAAGCAAATGTTGTTATGGTGACATTTTCTTCCTGGCTTTTGTAATAAGTATAAATATAATATAAATAGACCCAATATTTGGTATTTAGGTTATTTTTTACGAAATAAAATTGGAAACTCACCTCAGTATACTGTAAATATTGACGAGGTCCCAGTTGATCGGCAGCGTGAAAGGCCGAATAGGAACCGCATCAGGGCGTGGGTCGACAACGAAAACCCTCGAGTACGTTACAACACTGATTTATTTCGCACAAGGTGAATGGTGAATACAAAATACACAGACCCGAACGTGGTCAACGGGAACGGCTTCCAGCTACCCGGACCGCCTGAACTCGCGGATCTTCCGTAAGCAGTTCACCCGTCTCTGTCTCAGGCTGCACTGTCCATAGTGTCCAATCCGGGAGAAGAATTCCCCTTACAGCGCTCACGCCTGGGCGCGAGCGGCACCAATACTCTTGGACGGCACGGCTCTCACCCAGAGGCCATATAATAACACCTGGGCGGTTCCCCTCCGCCAGGACACACGCGCACTAGACACAAACTTGTTTCTAAAATATAAACTGAGACGTTCAAAAACTCTTTAAACATTTAAAACTTCTCAAAACCCAAGCTGCCGCTTTCAGTTATGTGACAAATGACATGTAACGTCGGACTAAGAGGGTTACGTGATTTTTGTGCGCCATGGCCTGTCTTTGTCGTAGGCCTCGGGCAATTGGTAAGGAATCTTATACAATACTATAATCACTGCTTATGCCCTTGTTGTATAAATAACTGTTTACACATACATTTGAGTGAAATAAGGTGTCTAATTTATTTAACGGATGCAGATAACTAACGGCGTCTGCACCGGAGCAGCCAAAGCTTTCCATTGTTTCCGCGTTGCGCTGGCGGATTGAGTCCGGATAATAGAAACTGATGCAATTAGTGATGCTCCCCGCGTGCCACACTCATTACCTCGACACTTGCGCGGCAATTATCTCCTTTACGTTCAGACGTCGCGGCGCCGCCGTTCTTCGACGGAGCCCGTCCCGAACTGTTTCCGCTAGAATCGGCGGAATTATTCAGATTGGGCCAAAGTATATGGGATGTCGTGATCAGATTTTACGGTTCCCTTCATTAGGACCGATGGAAAGTTAGTAGGGTCGGTTGTTCGGAGGATGTTATGTAAACTGTTTTAAATTTTAACCACAATCGATAATCTCGGACCAATTATCGTCAGTTAATTCGAAAATATAGCCAGGAAACAACGAACTGACACATTTCAGATTTATTTTCGCGCCTAGCCAAGACAACGGTTGTCACTTGCGGAAAAATAATCCAGCCTTTGTGGTCGAAGCGAAACAAAACGAGTTCTTTTATTGTTACGAGAGGGGTATTGCAGGAACTGAGGCCTGCTCTGATTTACCGCTGATTTAATTAAAAAGGAGACAGTTAAAGGCTTACTAGGGATGCCTATAGCTCATAAAAAGCAAAAGGAAACGAAAGTTACGAATATTAGTGCCAGTAACTTTGGAAATTGAGTTGTAAGAAAAACGAAAGTAGATTCCTGTGTTTTTATGTACCATGTGATCACGTATATTTTACACCCCCCTTTTTTCTATATTTTGAGGTTAGGAAAAAAAGTTTCAGATAAAAGTTGTAGAAGCCAAAGCAAGTTTTTTCGGCCTTTATTTAGTTTTATACAGGGTGTTCAGAAAAGAGGTGCCGAACCAAACTTGTATTTTTTTAAATGGCACACCCTATATATTTTTAGATACTTACATATTTTAAATCTGCTCATTGATACAATTTCAGTGATGTATACATGTAATATATTTAAAAATTCAAATTATGCACTTTTTATCACAGAAGGCTCCTTAATAACATCTGTCAAATGGACTTTCAAGTTTAATATTTTCCAAATGCATTGATATTGAGGTCCACTATTAGATGTTGGCTAATCTATAAATTGGGAAGATTATATTTTAGGAAAATATCTTAAGAAATGTAATCTGCTTGTTTTTGGAGTCTAAAGTTGGAGTCCATTTGACAGGAAGTATTAAAGGGCTTTCTGTTGTGGAACTACCTATATATATTAAGTTGGGAATCAGGAACCTTTGGCACTTAGAAAATACTTCTTTTGCTTAACTCCACACACCAAAACTTAATTGTTTGCACTCGACGCGCGTTTCAATCGAGTGCAAAAAACAAAGTTTTGGTGTGTGGAGTTAAGGAATAGTATATTTCCTAACAAGTGCGGAAAGTGTCACTTTTCCGCACGCGATTGCAGCTACGCTACGCGTCATTCAGCCAAGAAATCGCGTGTGGAAAAGACACTTTCCGCAAGAGTTAGGAACACTATTTTTTCTACAAACGTGCGGAAAAGTGACACTTTCTAAACTAAAATGCGTGCGGAAAAATGTACTTTTCCGCACGCTTGTAGAAAAAAGAAGTATTTTATATAGGAAAAATATCAAAATTTGTATGCAACCTGTTGATTCAGTAAATAAATTACATTGAACCATTGACTTAATCAATGATTGAACTTAAAACACTCTAAAGTTCATCCATATTTTAACGGCGAATACTCATCATCATTTATGACAATGGGCAGATATCAAGTATCTAAAAATATTCAGGGTGTTCATAAAAAAACGTAATTTGGGTTTAGCACCGCTTTTCTGAACACCCTGTATAAAACTAAATAACCGATGAAAAAAGCTTGCTTTTTCTCATACAACGTTTATCTGAAACTTTTTGCCTAAACTCAAAAATATAGAAAATAAGGGTGTAAATGATGTCCTAAAACAAGACATTCCTAGTGCCCGCTTATTGTCTTGAATATTACAGCAAAATAGTAAGTTTGTAGTGGATTTTGTTTTGTTCTAATAAAATGTCATTATGAAAAAGAGGAAAGTATCTAAACATGGCGGAAAATTAGAAATATCTTTCAATTATAAAATAGTATATTACATAGCGAAAGTTCTAAATCGCCTAGAACTATAGACGAATCTAGGTACTACGATAGATTTTACGCACCGAAACTGCGTAGTGTTAAATGTAACAAATTTTTTTTTCTTGGTTTCACGGGAGACCCCATAACGATAATTGAAAAACGGAATTTGCGCGCTCGAGAAACTTTTATTCCTAGCGTAGACAACGGTTTTCACTTTCAGAAAAATAATGCCGGTCTTTGTGCCTAGAAAGAGCGAACGAGACCGGGTCGTTTTATTGCTTCCGCAGAGGTTGTTTTGTAGGAGCGAGCGCCCTGCGCTGATTTACTGCTGTTTAAATTAAAAAAAGAGCTCGTAAAGGCATACCGGGGATGCCAATAAGAGAAATTAACCCCGTTTCGAATTCCAAATTGCATATCAGGGTAACCGGTACAAAGGAATTTCCACGTTCGATACTTAGGACATTAAGTCGCTAAGTCGCTATATGTCGAATTTTGTGGGTTGATAAACAAATAGGAAGTTCACATAACCAACAATCATGAATGGTTACCCTACACCCTTTAACCCTTCCTAGTAGTTGTAGAAGACGCCGTAGTCTTCTAACATCTCACCGCTACTAACTAATATTAATTGGAACAAATAACACCTAGCCGATGAAAACCGTATCTCCGGTAGTTTAGTTGGTTAAAGTGCCTACGGCTACAGTAAGAGTCCCGACATGCCACTAAAACATCCTTTATAATAACATTTTTCGTCGTCATGTTTTTTTTTCAGGGGTAATATAACGAGTGGAGTACCATTACCGATAATGCTTTCGTTAATTTTATACATTATAACCCCAAAGCTGAAAATACTATGACTGCGCAGCAGGAGTGGTATTTTCTTAGCATCGGAGTTATAACGAGTTAATAAATTAACAAAAGGTACCTATTATCTGATTATTAGGCATAAAACGAGTTGTATTTAGGAGCAGAATTTAAGTACTGCGAATAATTTAATTTTTCAGTGTTTAGGCGTAATTTTACACTCAATCTTATTAAATGAATTAACTACAAAAATTATAATTATTTTGCATTTTCGAAAATTTTATTTAAAAAATAAAAAAGTTGCCGCAACTGGGATTTGAACCCGGGTCCTCTCGCACCCAAAGCGAGAATCATGCCACTAGAACATTGTGCTTGTATATAAAATTGACATAACTGGCCGCATTTAAATTTAATTACCGCATGCCTAAAAGTTGAAGTCTATTTGATAGCTGTCATTTAGGATGAGGCTTCAGTTTTGAATATATTTATAGTGTTAATAGATATTTAACAATTAATGCGTTTACTGAAATTATATCTTCTAGTCCTATATTAAATTTAGCACTGTGAAGAAGTTATTGGGTTACCTATTAGTTTTAGCTATCACAATAATATTGGTTTAGCTTGACTAGGGCCAAAGAAAATGTTAGTCAAATTTGGCGAATACAACAACTATAGTGCACTAGGTATTTTTATGTGTAGTATAGCTTTGTAATCGTAATCACCGATATATAGGGTGTCCCATTTGAAATGGAAGCACCCCCGTAATTTTTCATCCGATTTTAGCCTGATTGGTCGCAAAAAACCTCGCAAAAAACTCTAATTTGGTGCAAATTTCAACAAGGCCCACTGAATGAATTTTTTTAAAATTTATCTACCCTTATGCACAATTAAACTAAAATTTTAGAAATATTTTTCTCTTTCTAAATTAAGTTATCTTTGGAGTCGGTGACAGTAAGTTATGATGTATGTAGGATATGATGTATTCATATCTACCTAAACAGATTTAAATTCCTTGCATTGACTGTCACCAAATCCAAATATAACTCGATTTAACTAAAATTTTAGTTGAAATGTGCATACGGGCAAATTTGTGAAGTCGGTGTTATTTTTTGTTATTTTTAAAATTTTTAGTGGAGTGTGCATACGGGCAAATTTATTATATTAATATATATTCTTTTAAATATATATTCTTTTACTCAATGATCATAGTCAGCTTATTAAAGAATGATGAAATCTTTAAAATTGATGTTGTTATCGAAGCGAACATTCGGGCGAATATTGCTCGTGTTCGCGTTGGTTCGCTTATGTTCGTTTGACATACCCAACGCAATTTAAGACAAAACGATTCCATAAAACCATTCTCGTAATTCCTAGCCACTTTATTTTATGGACCCACTTATTCCTCCTTTAATTAAAACATCAGTAAATCTGCCCGAGACGTGGCAATGCAGAACGCCCGCTCCTAACAATAAAAAGAAATTGTTTTGTTTCATTCCGGGCACAAAAGATTGCATTTTTTCTCAAAGCGAAAATCACTGTCGACGCTAGGAAGAAAAATAAATCCGGAATGGGCTAATTTAATTTTTCCAGGCTATTTTTTCATACTCAATGGCATTGAGGTGTCGACAGCTAATGGGCTACACAAATATAATTTAGTTGCTATTAAGGGGAAAAATCCTGATTAGGTATCTATGCTTTTCGTGGAAGATACAAGCATTTGTCTTTAGGAATGCTAAGGTCTATAGGGTGGACCATTTGAAATGGAAGCACCCCCGTAAAATTTTTATTTTTCATCCGATTTTAGCCGGTTTTTTTTAAAGATATGGAAAGTGTATAGACTTCCTGAAATATTAAATGGAAGCAACTTTAACTTATTGAATGTACAGGGTGTCCTCGGGTTGACTGAAATTACACATTGTCATTTATAATAATTTTGCATTTGAATTTTGTAAAGAATATCTATACGTAATGCAATCTCAAAATCTGATTAAACAAAGTCACAAATCCTTTTTATGTTATGTTAGGCTATATAAATCCGGAAATATTCCTTCTATATCCCCTAAATAGAAGTCCAGATTTATTGAATTGCCCTGTTCGAATTCAATAAGAAATAAATTTTATCCCCCTTTTCTTCCTAATATTATCGAGCTCCAGTTTGCAGAAATAATTCTAAATAAAATATGCCGGATGCCTGTTATTACGTCTACTATGGTATTACGGAAAACGCGTTACGTGCTATTAAAAATCAGCACGATATACCTTTAAAAATTTAGTCACTAGACTCGTTGGGTAAAACAAGGACTTATTAGGGTGTCAATCAAGAAAAAAATTTTAACCACACAATGAAAAAAATGTGAAATTTTTTTGGCGAAGTAGCTCCCGTGTAATTCGACGCACCTGATTCCAAGGAACATCTGAAGTGGGCGATGTTGCCGCATTTATTATTGAAATTTAATCTGAAAAAATGAGAAATTCTTATCTTTTATCGGCAATATCGGGGTTGTCAAGGTTGATTCTTCAAATGGAAAGCGGTATAGCACTTGAAACACGTTGAGAAAATGTTTTAATCACACCACAATCACTAGCATTTACATAAGAAGTTTTCTCGAGTTTCCGCTCACACAATACTCCTAGTTTTTAAATTAACCCAAGAAAATTATCTATCCGTTTTGCAAATTTTCGGTTTTTGGTAAACCACAGCCTGCCAACTAACGTTGTTGACGTCTACGTGTGGTTCACACGTTCACTCGGTTGACTGGTTAGTACAGTGACCGCTAGTGGCGCTCTCTTTTAACTCTTGTTGACATTAAAACTGCAGAGGTTGTTACAAATTTTTGTATACAGAAACAACTAGGGCAAGCCACTGGCGTATACAGAAATCTGTAACAGTGTAACAAGTTGTATTATAAATTGTACATATCGTCCCTCTTATCACGTAAGGGCGTAACTAACAAAAAATGCGAATTTGAGTTACGCCGCTTAATAAGTCCCTCTTGGGGATGGCTTCGATTTCACAAAGTGGCGTATCTGTAAAACTTATAGGTGGGGCATAGTCATAACATCACCTGACGGCGTAAATGCGAACATCCACAAAATATTTCTCAAGTATAGGCGTAAGTCAGATACGCCCGTTCGTGTGAAATTAAGTGACAACTTGAAGGGGAATTTTGTGGGCATAACTTGCAGCAAATGCGCGCAAAGGAACCAAGAAACATATGATTCTAACCTATAAACCAGCGTAGTTGTTGTATTTCGAGGAACTTTCAGAGGCGTGGATATTTTTCTATTGTTAAAATGGACGTACTTGTGGTTTGGAAAGACGGTACCGTGAATGTAGTGTCTTCTTTAGAACTAAAAACTGTGAAGTGCCGGAAAATACGTAAAGGTTGTGCAGTTAAAATGTTAGATATACGCGCCGGTGGTATACAACACAAAATATTTCAAAAATATTTTTAAATGATTCCAAAGATTCAGAAAATATTACAATATTTATATAATATATGACGAAAATGTTTTGCTAAAATATTTTTCCTCACATTATATTAATATTCCGACAAAATATTTTGTAAATATTTAAAAATAATTCCAAAGTACTTGAAAATTTAAACATTTAGTAATATTTCCCAAAATCTGTTTTATAACATTTTATAAATATTATAAGAAATATTATTACAACAATCACTTAAATGTTACGCCGAAGTGCCGTGAATTTCAGGATTTTTTTTAAAGTTTGTCTCATGAAACTGAGTAGGTACCTACCTAAGCTTTTGTTTTATTCTTATAAAATACAAAGAATTCTATTTTTTATTTTTGTATTGTCGCTGTAGCTTGGTAGAAATAAAACCTTCACTTATAACTATATTATGGTTTATGGTTTAATGTTTCACTACTCTTGTTTCCAAATTTTATTTTAAGAAAGGTCGTAACTTGATTGCTATACAGAAAAAGAATATTACGTAGAGGCGTAAATGCAAACTTTTTTCTTTTAAAAAAATACCTAACAAATGTATTAACAAATAATGCACCAGCTTAAACTACGTTCTTTTGTCGTATCACTATAAAAATATTATTTGATTCTATCGTGGAAGTTACATGTGAGAGTATTTAATAGGTTAACCAATTTTGATATATCTAGTTGTTATAATGTGTAATTAATGGAAATCTATAGCGTTAGAATGTATGAGTTTGTTAATTTATCTGTCAATTGAAACTCAAGAAAAACTAATACATGGACTGTTAACTTAGCGCTATCTAGTGATAAAAGAGCAGCAGTGCACTGGGCCATTTATTCTTACACGCTAATATTCTTGGCTTGACATTATAGGTTATAATGTCGTCCACGTTCGATACTTGCATTGAATCGTATGTAATATCACAAGTGCCGGAAATTTTATCGATAATTTTTTCGAAAGCGCTATTTTGCCTAGAAAGATCACGAGTATAAATTGGTCTTTTATTTCTGAAAATTGCTCTAAATTCTTGTTATTAGACCTCCGTCTCCGTTTATATTTATGACACATTCAGAAAATAAAAGAAAGCCAACAGGTTGTACGTATAATCGCATTTGCCTTGGATATTCAAGCGTCATGTTTGTTTACTAAACGCTACAGTCGAAGCTGTCAATAAACTCGTTCAAAATGAGTCGCTTTTGAAATGTAAACATAGAAAAAATCAATACAGAAATTATTAAATCGTATTCGTGAAATAATCTGGACAAATACCACTCGTGCCGGAAATTTTTCTAGATAATTTAATTTTCAAGCCCTATTTTTTCAGAGATAAAATCCCGAGAGCGAAGCTCGAGAAAATAAAAGCCCAATTTATAGGTACTCGTGATCTTTCTATGCAAAATAGCGCTTTCGAAAAAATTATCGATAAAATTTCCGGCACTTGTGATATTTCATACGACAATTTGCACAAGTGCAATTATCGCTAGCAAAGGCATATGATTGGTTGGATTTTTATGGAAGGAGCTACCTTATTGGATGCAAGCAGTATGAGGGAAATAATCGCTATAATTTGTTGAATATTGTGGGTAGAAGAACAAATAGGAAGTCCACATATCCAACAATAATAAACGATTACCCTATACACCGTCTAATCCTTTCTATTAGTTGTAGGAAATGGCGGAGTCTATACTACATCTTACCGCTAGTTACTAATAGCCAGCCAACTGCACCGAACCGACCGGAGTTGATTTTTTCGTTCAGGCGACGAACAGAGGCAGGAAAATTAGGCTGATGCGGTCGGCTGGATAATTTATGATGCGGCCATTTATGGAGCAACGTGGCCGGCCATTTATCGGTATTTATCGGGGGTCTTGGCCCCCAGGCTCCCCCACCGAACCGCCCTGATTATGATTGATAGCCGACGGATAGTTGTTTATGGCATTATTGGGGATATAGAGACGTGAAGGCAGGTTTAAAGAGAGCTTTTTGGCGTTTATTCTGTGACGGTGGACCTACAGTGTTCTTCAAAAAGTTCGCATATCACGATTGTCTAAAATTCTTATTTGTGCAGGGTGATTCAGTTTTATTACGGGACACTTTAACAGGTGATATAAAACCAAAAAATATCCGCACTTTCTCATATAAACTATATCTTTTTAAGGCCTTATAAAAAAGTTAGAGGGTGTTAAAGTTGTAAAAAATATAAGGACTTTATATTTGACTACTTCCCTCGTCTTAATTTCCACCAATCACAAACGCGCAATTTTGAATTACAAATGGTTTCTAGATGGAAAAACTGTATGACAGAACCCGTCAGCAGTTTTCTCGAGTTTACCCGCGGCAAAACTTGACAGCTGTTGTATGCAGAATAATTTGTTACTCATGAAATAGTCGTTATGTAATATCACAAGTGCAGGAAATTTTATCGATAATTTTTTCGAACGCGCTATTTTGCCTCGAAAGATCACGAGTATAAATTGGTCTTTTATCTCTGAAAATAAAAGCCCAATTTTTACGAGTGGTTTTGCTAATGGGCAAAATAGTGCTTGGGAATAAAATTATTTAGAAAAATTTCCGGCACGAGTGGTATTTGTCTAGATTATTTCACGAATACGATTTAATAATTTCTGTATTGATTTTTTCTACGTTTACATTTTCAAAACGACGCATTTTGAAAGAGTTTATTGACAGCTTCGACTGTAGCGTTCAGCGTTCGAGTAAAAAAACATGACTCTTGAATATCCAAGGCAAATGCGATTATACCTACACCCTGTTGGCGTTGGTTTATTTTCTGAATGTGTCATAAATTTAAACGGAGGCGGAGGTCTAATAACAATAATTTAGCAGTGTAAAAGTATAAATTCATTGATACAATGCTTAATAATACCACAACATAATTTATAAGCTGCAAAATTTAGAACACACAAACTTTAAGAAGTACGTGTTTGTATTCAACAGATTCGCGGTTGCTAAGCAACTTAGTGATAATTGCACAAGTGGTATTACCGCGATAATTTGCACAAGTGCAATTATCGCTAGCAGATGCATATGATTGGTTAAATTTTTGTGGAAGGAGCTATCTTATTGGATGCAAGCAGTATGAGGGAAATAATCGTGTCAAATACCATTCGAGCATCTAATTTTTCCTGTGAAAAAAATCCAAAAAGCACAATGCTAAGTAGATAATATTTTTTTAACAAAAAATATATTCGATTATTTTTATAGTGTCCTAGCCAATATAGAGATATTTAAACCAACTTTATAGGGTAGCAGATTTGGTAATAATATGAAGGCCCACAAACAACCAATGGCGGAGTTGAGGGTTTCGCTTCCATGGATTTAAAAAATTACTAGTACGATCCTGTCCAAAACCAAATTTGAAATCTTACTTCAAAAGGGCGATTAATTCTCAACGAAAAGTGTATCTTGACATTGTTTCGTATCTACCTCGGTTTCGTCCAAAATTTTGGTAAAATTGAAAATTAAATCCGAACGTGTTTTGGGGTAGAACGTCAATTTAATTATAACACTACTTAAATTAGTTATATATTAAATTGAAATTAGGAATTGAGAATTTATGAATTACAAATAACTATAACTGAAGTAGATGTTCAAAATATATGAACCATTTCGTTGAATACTTAATTCACACTTATGCCCAATGGATTCTACACCAGCGATTAAATTGTAAATTATGCTAACAAAGAATAATGATCACTTTTTTGTTGAGAATTAACCCCTTTGGCATAAAGTTTTAAATTTGATTTTCGGCAGTATTTTTCTGATTATTTATTAAATTAATGGAAGGAAAACCTCATAACTAAGACACTGGTTGTTTGTGGGCCTTCATATTATCGCCAAATCTGTTATTCTTTAAAGTGGTAGGGCATACAAAATTTTGTTTAAATATCTCCATTGTTTGGGACACTATAAAAAATAATCGTTATTTTTTTTGAAACTTTCAACACTTTGTATCTTTAAAACGAAGCGTTCGTATTAAATTTCCTGCTACGGAAAAGTGGACCGCCCTGGATATATTTTATATTTTTATTTTTTTTTAACTTTTTAATTTTCGATATTTTTAGTAATGAAATAACAAATGATTGGAATGATGAAGCAAGTGATATGAAATAATTTTTAGGAAAATTTAGGAGTGCGTAAGAACACTTCCTACACACACATAAAAAAATTCATCAAAATCGTACAGCGCATTAAAATTAAAACAAAATCTTATTTCTTTTCATTCGAAATCAATAAAAAAATTGCGTATTCCTTTTAAACCATGGCAATTGATTTCTTTCATAATAAGAGCAAAGAAGTGTTTATAAAAAATGTATTAGCCCCCAATTTGGTTGGTTTTCTAAATGCCTACCTACAGACAGTTGGACCCGAATTCCCCAAGTGATAACTTTTCCTGAGCAGCAACTTTAAGTTGCTTTGTTTGCTCAAAATCCAATGGTTTTAGGGAATGATGACGAGGAAGTTTTTTTTGTTCAAATTTGCGAATTATAATGTAGCATTTGGGGTTCATTTGGTTTAATGAAAAACATAATGAAAAAAATTAACAAAAACACAACTGGGCTGGTAGTATTCAATGTCACACGTGAAAATTTTCTCCTCTATTAGTATGAGAGCCGGCCGCATGATTTAAACTCTCATAAGACTATACAGGGTGGTTCACTTTTATGTGGTAGGACTTTAACATTAGATAGAAAAAGATAATCTAAAATGAAAATTTTATATCAACATATATCGGGGAAAGCTTAGTTTCCGAGATACAGGGCGTTGAAGTGTTGGAAAAATATGAAGTATTTTTTACACTGTCCGAACCAGTGGAGATATTTAAACCAAATTTGATGTGTAGTACCACCTTTTTGACTACGATATTTAGTGATAATATGAAGGTCCTGAAATAACCAGTGGTGGAGTTATGGGTTTTCACTATCACTAAATTTAAAAAGTAATTAGTACGGACCTGTCTCACATCAACGTAAATTTTTTTTCGTAAAGTTCTTTCAATTCTCTACAAAAAGTGTATCTTGACATTTTTTTGTATCTGCGACGGTTGTGTAGTAAATAAATTATTTCGTTTCCATCTCAGCCTTTTTTGCCTAAAAATGTGTTTTCTAAGATTATTGATAAATATCGCAAATAACAGAAATTAATTATGGAACACTTATCGGATTCAGCTATTTTATTTTTAATTTTATGGAAACAATTTTAAAAATAAACTGGCACTTGGTTTGAGGTACATTACTTTATTATCATTTTAACATTTTTATCAAATCTGTATTATTTCTTAATAATTTTTATAATTCTAAATTTGTAGAATTCTAAATTATACCACGACGAGTAAAACATGATTCTTCCGCCCATAAAATGTTATTTAAAAATTGTCTTATTTCCTTTGACCACAAAATCCATCGGCAAAATACTAATGTCCTTTCCGCATCGCCGTACTGGTGAAGATAAGTGTGCCATGGAAAAGAAAATCTTATTGACAGTTAATAATACAATAATCTGTCATCCAGTAGATGAACGTAGCAGCGCCGCAGTTTGTCTTTGTTAATAATTAAAATGCCGTTCCAATTTACAAATGAAGAGCAGGCTGACATCCATTTCTGCTATGGAGTTGCAAATGGGAACTCTGCGGAAGCAGCCAGAGAATACCGGAGGCGATTTCCAAATAGGCGCCATCCGCGTCCCTCGGTGTTTGTTAACATGCACCGGCAATTCAGAACTCGTGGTCTGAGAACTAGAATCGTCGAACGAGGAAATGAAAACAATATCCAACAAGTCAGACGCAACAATGAGATTCTTCGTGAATTCGATAGGAATCCTACAACAAGTAGCAGAAGAGTGTCAGTGGCCCTACGTGTTTCAAAGTCTGCAATTTTGCGAGCTTTAAAAAGAGATCACAGGCATGCGTATCATCTACAACCCGTACAAGGTTTAAGGCCCGGCGATGCAGAAAGAAGATTAGTGTTTTGCCGATGGATTTTGGAGTCAATTGAAGGAAATAGACAATTTTTGAATAACATTTTATGGACGGACGGGTCGTGTTTTACTCGTCGTGGAGTAGTAAACTTTCATAATCAGCATATTTGGGCACAAGAAAACCCACATGCAATCCGGCCAAGAAATTTTCAGGTCGAATTTAGTGTCAATGTTTGGATTGGACTGTACAACCATCATCTGTTTGGACCCTTTTTTTTGCCACAGCGAGTGAATGGTGATAATTTTTTGGAGTTTTTAGTAGCTGAGCATAATAATATGTGGGAAGACATTCCTTTAAACTTAAGATTGTTGGCTTGGTTCCAACTTGACGGCTGTCCTGCACATTTTCACCGAAATGTGAGGAACTGGTTAAATAATAACTTTCCAAATAGGTGGATCGGACGAGGGGGACCGGTCGCTTGGCCACCACGTTCTCCGGACATAACACCTCTGGACTTCTTCGTATGGGGATTTTTAAAAGAACAAGTCTATGCGACTCCTGTAGAAACAAGGGAACAACTTATTGATCGTATCAGAAATGCGTGCGATGAATTGAGAAATGGCAATTTAATCGATGCTGTGCAATCCGTTAGGCGTCGAAGTGAATTATGTGTGCAACAGAATGGATCACATTTTGAACAATTGTTGAATGTTGTACAAATTTAGAATTATAAAAATTATTAAGAAATAATACTAGATTTGATAAAAATGTTAAAATGATAATAAAGTAATGTACCTCAAACCAAGTGCCAGTTCATTTTTAAAATTGTTTCCATAAAATTAAAAATAAAATAGCTGAATCCGATAAGTGTTCCATAATTAATTTCTGTTATTTGCGATATTTATCAATAATCTTAGAAAACACATTTTTAGGCAAAAAAGGCTGAGACGGAAACGAAATAATTTATTTACTACACAACCGTGGCAGATACAAAAAAATGTCAAGATACACTTTTTGTAGAGAATTGAAAGAACTTTACGAAAAAAAAATTTACGTTGATGTGAGACAGGTCCGTACTAATTACTTTTTAAATTTAGTGATAGTAAAAACCCATAACTCCACCACTGGTTATTTCAGGACCTTCATATTATCACTAAATATCGTAGTCAAAAAGGTGGTACTACACATCAAATTTGGTTTAAATATCTCCACTGGTTCGGACAGTGTAAAAAATACTTCATATTTTTTCCAACACTTCAACGCCCTGTATCTCGGAAACTAAGCTTTCCCCGATATATGTTGATATAAAATTTTCATTTTAGATTATCTTTTTCTATCTAATGTTAAAGTCCTACCACATAAAAGTGAACCACCCTGTAGAATAAAGGTTATGTAAAATGTAGACAGTACATTTCTTTACTTGAAGCGAGTAGGTTGCCTCAATTAATATACGGGCCCGATCATTGTTATTTAAAGAAGTTGTGGAGTTGTGGTTATGATTATAGAACAAAATAGGAAAGGCACATTTAGCAACAATAAAAAAGGGTCCCTTGGTCCTTTAGAAATCCGATAGGCGTATTTTCGGAGCCCCGAAAATCCTCCGCTGTTAAATACGGCAAGTCTGGACCTGAGGGGCGCGAGTTGCGTGAGAAGTCCCGCTATACAGCCAGTGCCATATATCGTTTAATGCCCAGGAAAAAAAATTTCAAACGCGTTTTTCGGGAGATCTGACGGTACGGCGAGATGGCCGGAGAACGGGTCAACATTTTTAACGAAACTTTTTGAGGTAAATTATTTCCCGTTTTCGAGTTATTAAATATTTTCGGCGAAAAAAACGACCAACGCAGGTGGGACGCATCTTTTTTACGCGATTGGTCGGCATTTCCCGTCACCTAAAAGCCAAAGTCCGAAAACTGTCGGAAATTACCCCTTTTCGCCGAGCTACAGCTATGTTATTTCGGCTCGAGGCTCTGGGCTCGGAATTTTTAAAGCTTCCCTCAAGCCTTCAGGTGAGCTGCAGATGCTTCCGGTGCCCCCGAAAAATCAAAAAATGAGAAAGAACACGCATATTCTAAGAGCGGTTCCTCAGGATTTCCTGTCAATTTCGCTAATTCTACAGCAGTTCCGTTTCTCGAAACTTGAAAATCGGGAGTCGGGAAATTTGGTTAAATATCGGATTTTCGAGGTTTCTTTCGGTACTGGAGGAAAGTACAAGACCCAATTAAGAAATTTACCACCTTCTTCGATTTTTAGAACGGCACTTTTCGAATTTATCAAAAGACTTTTGCCAAAAAGTAGTAAATATGTTCGTGGGACGGGTTGTACCACAACTTCTTTAAATAACAATGATCGGGTTCATATTTTCTGAGGCAACCTACTCGCTCCAAGTAAAGAAATATACTGTCTACATTTTACATAACATCTTATTCTATAATCTTACGAGAGTTTGAAATCATGCGGCCGGCTCTTGGACTGTACAGGGTGTTTCATCTTAAGTGCGAACACCCCCGTACATTTGTATTCTCCATCCGATTTTAGCCGCGTTTTTTTCTAAAAATAGGCCACAAAAACTCTACGTTGGTGCAAAATTTCAGGTCTTAATGTCAATTTTCAAGGCCTACTACAATTTTTTTTCTAGTAAAAAATGACGAAAACCATTTAGCGATTTTTTTCTTTAAAATCTGACACATCAGCGTTAATCAAAACAACCTAATACCCCCATATACCAAATTTAAACAAAAAATATACAGGGAGTTCCATTCTGCAGGGTGTCAAATTTGAGCAAAATAGGAATTTTAAAGGCATCTGGAGAGTCAAGTGTGCCATGGAATCCCGTCAAAACAGATGAATGATCAACAGGACTACTCAAAGTGTTGATGTGCAAAGATTCAATACAAAAATGTACAGGGTTTTTTTCTCTGGGCGATGTCAAAATGCTGATTTTTTATTAAACTTTATATTGGTCAGGAGTGCTCTGGAATCATTGAATAAATATTAATAATTACAAAAGCAATTTATTTCTTTACACCATCCAACCAACAAATAAAAACAATTCAAATTGTTGGACCTTTATCAATAAAGTCACTGTCTAAGATGATACATTTTCTGTGCGTTTCCTGTTGTGGCACACCAGCTACCTTAACTCATATATGGACTTACTGACTTGCAGGCTTCTGTATTTTTTGACTTACTTCGTTTGTAATGTCTGGGGTGGTTTTGATATACTCGATTTTTGACCTGTATAAAGTTTAAAAAATTCAGCATTTCGAGTTGCTACAGAGAAGAACACCTTGTATATTTTTTATTGGATCTTTGCACATTGACACTGTGAGTGGTCCTGTTCATCATCCAACTGTTTCGAAGTAATTCCATGGCACACTTGACTCGCCACATGAGTTTAAAATTCCTATTTTGCTCAACTTTCACAGCCTGCAGAATGGAACTCCCTGTATATTTTTTGTTCAAATTTGGTATACGGGGGTTTTAGGTTGTTCTGATTAACGCTGTGGTGTCAGATTTTAAATAAAAAAATCGCTAAATGGTTTTCGTCATTTTCTACTAGAAAAAAAATTGTAGTAGGCCTTGAAAATTGACATTAAGACCTGAAATTTTGCACCAACGTAGAGTCTTTTGTGGCCTATTTTTAAGAAAAAACGCGGCTAAAGTCGGATGGAGAATACAAATTTTACGGGGGTGTTCGCACTTAAGATGAAACACCCTGTATACTGTGAGTTCACAACAGTCGGACTCCCCGCTCGGACCTACTCCAAACAATGTCCCGATTCACTCCAAGTTGCCCCGAACCGTCCGCGATGAGGGTCGTTAAGTTTCGAAGCCCCTTTTGTCCCGAAATTGCGGAACCTTAGAGGCCGGGGACGTCGAGAAAAAAAGGCCTTCCCGCGTATTTGCATAAATCAATTTGGGCGGGGTGAACTTCCTAAAGAGCGAACATTATCGGGGTTGCGTTAGGCCCCGGATTTATACGCGGAGATAGGAATCCGGGGACGCCGGCTTGAGTAATAGGCTTGTTGAATACGCGGCGTTTTTTCCGGGGAAATTGTACCCGCAAGTGATGGTAGAGACTCGAAGACGTTAAATACCCTTAATAGAATTTAGGTTGAAAAAATAAATTATAATCAAAAGGTTACAACATTGGGTTATACCAGATGTAAACACCACAAACACCACACAATGGCTATTATACTTAGAAACATTTTTACGGGGTGGATTTTGAAGGCGAATAATAATTGTATTGTTATTTATTCTTGCTGGAGAATAAAAGTTGAAAGCTGAAATTTCCGTCGGGCGTGTAGCTGCAAATGAAATTAAAAATAGCAACGAACCACTGTGAAAAATTACGTCATTACAAAATTTGAGGAGGAAATTAAACATATAAGACATGTTCTTGAGAAGAATATTATAGTTATCCTATTGAATTTGTTGAGCAATTTTTTCAGGATTGCCAAAATAACAATGCTAATAGATAAATAGTTAAAACGAATCAATTTAGTGGGGTACAAAGTTCAAAAACTTTGCATTTATAAAATTCCTTGTGAATGTGGAAAGTTCTATGTTGGGGAGACTTGTAGGCCATTCAACGTTCGTTTAAAAGAGCATAAAAATTATATCAGGCAAAATCAAACTTCGAAGTCGAAAATATGTGAATACCCATTGAATAACAATAATCATAGGATTTTGTGGGATGGGTCCAAACCAATTCTCAAAGAAGAAGTAGGAAATAGACGAAAGAATCAGCATTTATTCTAGGAAATCCAGACAACCGCTGAATGTTCAGTGGAATTCAGTAAAATATTATTGCCACTTATTCAAAAAGAAGTTAATATAGATAATTAGATAGAACACAGGGTACAATATCAGACAGGTGGCTAGGATATTATTTCTGTTGTCATGACATTTATAAATCTGTCATTTCACTTTGACGTGACATGATCTTTGAGAAAGGAGGAAGATTTATTCTCCGAAAGCTCAGAAAACAAATTTGTTGAAGATATTTTTTGAGATACAAGTTCAAAGTTTAGTTCCTTTACTGTTAAGAATTTGTTGATTTTCCAGGCAACTTGAAAAAGTTGTCTTTTAACCAGTTTGGTGGTGAAAAACCCAATTAAAATTCAATGGATTATACAGTTCGTGACTATTTTGTTATAAAAAAGGTACCTATTTATACAGGCCTTATAAAATAATATTTTTATTTTTGCATAAACTTATGCTTCTAAAGTATTATATCGTTGACTGACGTATTAATAAGACTTCTCACGGTTATAGCTTCATATTCTGAAAAGTAGATGGCGCCTATGGCCAACAATGTATTTTGCATTGTATTTTGTCTCCGGGAAGCGCATGGTGAGCCAGAGAACTGTCAAATATGACAGCCGTGAGCAGTCTTTATTAATACGTCAGTCAACGATTATATAATTTTAAAAGAAATTATCGTATTAGGCCGTTATAGGATATAAAGTAAAAACTATTATAAAATGATTTAATACAACAATTTTCTTTAGAAATCAAAACTATCGCAACAAGACGTTTAATAAAACAAACGTCCTTAAGTCAACGCTATTAGACTATTATACAATAATTCAATATTTTTAGAATTTCGTTTTGCTAGCTGGGAAATAAATTAGTGTAATAAAGTGGTATATATGACTATAAGCAGGTTATGGTGAGTGCTACGTCATTAAGAAGTGGTTTGTTTTGTCGTAAATGTATAGTGAAAAGTGCAAACAAATAATTAGTGAGGTGGTAATTGTGATTATGGTGAGTGTTTCTGTACTAGGCGAGTCTTGATATTTAAAAAGGTAACGCACCCCATTGAAAGTGTGTAAATTTGCAAGTTTTTACAGATTTTCAAGGAATTATATGACGTTATGGCAACGCTGTAGTAGGAATCTATCGCTTCAATAAAATGAAGGGACCTTGCGACCAGTGACTCTCAAACTGTCTAAAATTCGGAACCTACCTCTAGTTAAAATTTATGTACTAATCAAAGTATAGTATGTACAACGATCTAAGAATGTTGTTTCCTAATCAGAATAATACCGGTGCTGCCTCCTTACTTCCGCCTTAATTCTTGCCGCCCCAAACCTTGGCTTCGAACTTCCCGAAAGTAGTTCGACAATTAGCGCCGGGCGCAGTTGATTTCTAGTTCGGTTTTATCGAGTTTCGTCGCTAACGCAATTATTTTGTTTCCCGAGAGGAACGACCTCCATCTTTGTAAATTAGCGGGAATTAATACCGTGCTCCGGAGCCATTCCAAGTTTAGGCGGAAAATCGACGAAGTTTCTCGCCAAATTGGGTTTACAATAAAGGGGGACGGGGGACTTTCAAAGACAAGCCGCAATTTGTCCTGTGGACATTTCGAGAAATATTCTGAAGAATGCCGTGATCGTATGTGGCTAGATAATGGTTGAACCTACCACCTACCAAACATACATATAGATTCGTTCTGGGCATCATTCCCCATGTGATATTAAAGAACGAAGAAAAAAAAAACTGGAAAGAAAATTTATTACTCCGAAACCTTTTTCTGTCGTGTCCGTACTCTTTGTATTCGGCCAAAGCGAGCGTTCCCCATTTCATAAATCTCGTAGAAATACTGCGCGGCATGTCAAGAGTGCATCAAACGCAACTCCGCATTTTTACTTGGTTAAATGGAACTCCGTTTTTCGTTCCAGATTGTGGATAACATAAATATGTATTTCGTTTGGTTGCTCCTCTGCAACCCTACTCAAAAAATCTAACATATCTGATTTGGTCAGTGTATCTATCATCTTTGTAGGTACAGCGTGTCCCAAATAGTTTGTCCTACCCCCTGGATCTTAGGAACCGTAAGAGATACGAAAAAAACTTGTATACAAAAGTTGTAAGGTTGGTAGTGGACATAACCACTCTTTTATTTTCACATATACAGGGCGATTCGTATTTGCAGGACAAAAATAAAATATTTAGATTTTGACAATTGCATTAATCCTTTCGAATATTTGCATTCTCCATAAAATTTGCTCCAGAACCGTTTTTTCGTTTTGTATTTTGGATGCAGCGTTGCCAAGATATAGAATTTTTCTTGGAATTTAGGGACTTCGTGGAGGTTATGGAAACTGAATGCTGTATATTTATTTTAATAGATATCAAAGATATATTTTAGTCGAAGTATGACAGCACAACCATGTGTGGTGTGGTATGTCGAAATTGGTTTTTGAATATACAGTGTGTTCATAACAGGCTCTCAAAATCAGAAAATTTCAGACAGCAATAACTTATTTTTTTCAAATGGAATGACCCATATTTCTTGCATAGATTTGTGCCCTTGTTTTTTTATTTATTTTATGGCTTTAAACTTATCATTTGGTTACGAGATATACTACCTACATTACCGTCGAGGGAAGGCATATCGAAAACTTATTGTAAATATAATTTTTTGTTTCTGTTTTATCGATTAAGAAAATATAAATATTAATTACTGTTGCCCGTGAAAGCTTCTTTTTATTTCATATCCTAATCACTAATGTAAAGAAAGCGACCTTTATAGTGTGACAAGCTGTATACGGGTATCGGGTATAGGAATTGTACTTCCCGTATTATCTAAAATGACAATTATTTCTGCCACTGTCTGGAAAAAATGGCTTGCTCGATAAAACCTTCTCACCTGAATGAAAAATGCAAAGAAATTTTCTTAAATACTAAATATCTCGAAAACGGGTAGTTTTTGGTATAGAATGTTATTTACATAAAATGTGGGGCTTGGACGCCGGCATCCAACAAACTATAGAAATATGGGTCATTCCATTGGAAAAAATAAGTTATTGCTGTTTCCATAACCTCCAGTCCCTAAATTCCAAAAAAAATTCGATATCTTGGCAACGCTGCATCCAAAATACAAAACAAAAAACGGTTCTTTAGCAAATTTCATGGAGAATGCAAATATTCCAAAGGATTAATGCAATTGTCAAAATCTAAATATTTTATTTTTGTCCTGCAAATACGAATCGCCCTGTATATGTGAAAATAAAAGAGAGGTTACGTCCACTGCCAACCTTACAACCTTTGTATTCAAGTTTTTTCGTATCTCTTACGGTTCATGAGATACAGGGGGTAGGACAAACTATTCGGGACACGCTGCACCTATTGCGTGCTTGTTGAATTTATGATACACGTACTTTATGCATAAATATTTAGTACCTCCAAATAACTTTTGAGTAAGTGTATTAGGACCGAAAGAGACTGGAGGGGAGGGTGATATTATCGAATTTTCTGGACGAAAATTAGCGTCAACAGGATCCCTTTCTAACTTAATATCCTACAGAGACTTTAGGATTATCCTCGGGAGTATAAAGGCAACCCGTTAACTCGCTCGTGTAAACGTTTTAGATCAAAGGAACGAAGTAGGTACTCATTACACCCTTGGGTTTGTGTCTCAAAACTGCGGAGATAGGCTGGATCAAATATCTATGTTAATAGAAAGAAACTTTTTTTAATTATTAGAAACCTCTCACAAAATTTAGAATCATAATACTATAAAAAAAAACTAATTCCCGCAGATCCTGGCCCGTGATCGATGTAACGGAATGTAGGTGCCTTTTTAGAGGTAGGCACTTACAGGGAAGCCCCCCGATAAGCCCAGGTCGTAAAACTGCAAGTAAAAAAGTTTCCCTGCCTCGTTAGAAGTTCTCGAATTTAATTTGGGACCGGGAGGAATTGGGAAGAGATAAAAAGCGCTAAGGAAGAGTCCCGGCACAAATTGTGTGCAGTTTGGATAATCCCCACCGATGTAACTACACCCAACGAGGTTTTGGAGCAGGACGTTTAAAGAATACATGTCCAGTTTTACAATCATCATCACAACTTGGCAATTCCCAACTAGCAAAATTAAATTCTAAAAGGATTGAATAATTATTGTATAATAATGGTTTTCAAAATAAGTATATATCCTATATCGCATAATACGATAATTTCTTTTAAAATGATATAATACTTTATAAGCAAGTTTATACAATAACAAAAATATTATCTTATATGACCTGTATATTGTATAAGAGTTCTATAATATACAATATAACTAGTAGTTACAACATTATAAAATAGTTACCTTATTAGAGCTGTATAATGTTGTATAACAAATATTTTATTGCGTTGAATTGCGCTGCTTTATAAAACACTTTTATACGTGAACTTAAAAAACTATAAGACTTTCTCTTTTATAAATGCCTTATAGGATAAAACTTTGTATGAAAAAATAAATTCGTTCTAAGATACACGATATAAGGCTGTGATGTAAACGTAACCTCACTTTTGTACTACAATATTTTACTTTATGTTGGGTGACAAATACAAGTAAAATAATAATATGAGATTGGAAAAAAATTAACAAGCGTAGTGTTATAATTTTAATGGAAGTAGGCCGCAGAACTTGAGAACATACTAATTCCTCACACAAGACAAACATGACAATAATAGCAAAGTATAGTATTCTCTAGACTTTGATAATAGTATGGATGTTCAAAATCATGAATCTGTGGAGGACTGAGGTAAATGATGATACGGCTATACTACTGATGACGAAAAAAAATATACAATTGCTTTCTGAAACCGAGAGACAGCAAAGCGTGCCATGGAAATTTGAAGTTAAAAAATTAGCTTTTCTAACGGTAAAAATTTTTTTTTGGGGAATTTTTTTATTTTTTGATTTTGATAAAACTTTAGATTTTGGATTTTTGGTTCATTCTAAACAACTTTTTTTAGTAAATTTTTTTGATAAAAAAATGTCTAATATGATTTCTTGAATTCTGGGGGTATAAAAAATGTCGCAGTTAGCCAGGTGTTTGGTTGTCAAAACAAATGGAAGATGTGTCGAATGGTATTTTCAGAGACCTATCTAAAAAAAAAAAGTTTTTTAAAATCGGAGCAAAAAAATCAATTTTACAGAGGTGTCTCCATTCCAAACGGGCCACACTGTGTACTATAACATATTCAGCATTAAGGGAGCTCTTTAGTATATGGACTATAAATAATAAGACCCTTTTCTTCAAAGAGGTATAGTGAGCCTCGGTTCATGCCGAGATTCAACACACTGCTATTAAATTATTGTCTATTTTGAAGTTTAAATACTTACCATATAAGATCTGGCAACCTGTTGTACCTTTCGGGAACCTCAACATCTTATTATTGGTCAAAAATAGTTGTATAGTGCCTAAATATTCTTCGTTATAAAACAGTTTTATCGTATACCTACCGTTTCATTTTACAATGAAACATTATTTAAGGCATTTACTAATAATATAAATTATTGTATAATGAAAATTGTTGTATTATGAATCGCCATGTTGAAATAAAGAATTCTTGTATCGCCTATCGCCGCCATTATGTGCAATTGAGTTAAGGACAAACTAAATTGTAAAATGTGTCTTTATTATTATTTAGAGAATCATATTGTGAAAGGATTGTCATATACAGTAATAAACTATTCAAATCAGTTAAAAAAGAGTATTTTAAGAAAAAAATATTCTTTTATTTTTTATTTACATAAATCCCAGCACAAAACTGAACCAAAATAAAAGCGCTTCATTTTTTGCCAAACACATACCTACAATCTATCAGTAAAATTTGCGGTGCAACAAAATTTGTACAATCCAAACCTTCCAAATGATTTTATAAAATATTTGTTATACCTACCTAACTTCCCTACCATTTTCACAACCCTCTCCATATTTACAAATGCACAACCTGATTTATTTCAAGACACCCTTAAAACATAATTTGGTTCTATCCTTGTTCTATTATATTCTTCTAAACTGCTTAGCTAAATGATAAAATGTTTCCATTGCGCGCACAATAGCACCATTATAAAAAATATAATGCATTATACAACCACTTTGTAAAACTACGGGACACTATAAATAGTTATTTACATTGCCAGATGCGTAAGTGCACTTTTTTGGCCGAGGAGGTTGTTTAAAGACAGAGGCAACGCGAGCGTTGCCTCGGTCGTTAAAAGTACCTCCGAGGCCAAAAAAGAGCTTACGCATCGTGCAATGTATTACATTTTTCCTGCTACCGAAAATTTCAAGTTATATGTACTTTGAATAAAGCTCTAAATACATATGGAGTAGATTGTGAGTAATAATGATCTTCCAAATAACCTTTGTTCAATTACTAAAAATGATAATCAGTGATAAATATAAGAGACAGAATGCAGCGATAACAAAAAATAAATAAAAAATGTTGAGCTTTGGATGGGATTTGAACCATGGATCTACGAATTACTAATCGCGTACTCTTACCCCACCGGTAGCGCGGTGCTTGTCAAATTTGTTCTGTTATGCGGCTCTTATTGGACGCCAGAGAAACATTCAATTTACTAATTTTTCTTTGGTATAATTCGTGTTCTTTATGATTATAACCAGTTTGTAAAACGATTGTTGTGAAACCTGTTAAAATTGACGCAAGATTCGCGTTGCTACATATATTGTATTAATGGTTTTAAGGTCCTCGCTGCGTAAGGGTTGCAAAGCAATACTTTTTGTACCTAGCAACCACTTTCGCAGCTAGCAACCAAAATAACAGGGAAACTCGAACATTTGACTTTCGCTATCGGGCCTGTTGGCGAGTATGTAAAGTGAACTTACGGGGGAGGGAGCAGGAAAACCATTTTATAGTAGCTGTATAACGCTGTATAAAACAATCCTATAAAAGTTGTATACACTTTTTATGGAACTATTATACTACCAAACTGTTGTATAAAAATGGGCCCCTTTTTGGTTGTATAAGGATCATTTAATTGTTTTGTAGCACGTTATAGGGATTTCGGAATCCTAAATTATATCTTATAGCTATTTATACAGATCTTATAAAAAAATTATTGCTAGTTGGGTTGTGCAATGAATCTGACAGGTTATTAGGGTTCCATGGGGTGATTCAAGATTGTATATTGTTCCGGAAAAATCTAGTAAATTTTGTCGTTGGCTGGTTTCCATCACCGACCATTTTTTTTTGCTTCTGGCCGCGCAGCCCGGATTCGTAATAGCCCGTCCTCTCTCCCCCACAGTTTTTGCTGATCCCGGATTCCCCGGGCCGACCTTTTCCCCACGTTCTGCGGTCCCCGCAAACGAACCCATTGAAGGAATATGCTCGTCTTTAGGGACCTCTTTCTGGGACAGACCGGACAGATGCGCCACGACACGAGTGCGATGATGGGGGTAACGTTGAAAGATGTCCCGGTTGCCATGTCTATAATACTCCATTTCACGGGCGTAGCCAAAAGGGGGGTTTCGGGGGTTCAAACCCCCCCCGAAATAAGCAAAATATTACCTAATATTATACCGAAAAAATACGAGGAGTGAAGAGTTAAATTATTATTACGTTTGAATATATGTAGTAATAGTAGCGCCTAGCGCCATCTTTTGACGAGAGGCAGACGCAGTTGCAGCCGAACTATTTTGTATTGTAGGGACACTTTGCGTTGTTTCTCGATTATTCGCCACGCCCCTCGGTCGAAATGAGCGGAACTTTGTGGAAGTTCGTGGAAGTTTCTGGACGGCTACTGGGCTGCTATATAAGCGGCGGCGCGTATGGACTACTGGAAAAAGTGGTGTAGTCAAGGTCAAGGGGTTTCTAATAAAGAAACAAATTTGGATTTAGCTATCAAAGCTTCCGCTACCTTGCATGCTGATAAGAAGACTGCCTACCCCGAAATCTAGTTTGGAATGCCTAGATATGTGCGATAAAAACCTTTATCCTAATATTTACACATTACTACAAATCTTGGCTACCATTCCTGTATCCACTGCTACCCCAGAGAGGTCTTTCTCGAGCCTAAGGAGACTGAAAAACTATTTACGAAACACTACAAGTGAAAACAGACTTAATGGTTTGGCTCTAATGAACATTCACTATGGAACAGAAATTCATGCAGATGAAGTAGTGGATATATTTAAAAGAAAAAGCCGAAGATTTCTTCTTTAATGGTTTTAGATTTAGCGCAGAGGAACGAAATTAATTTATTCATTTCATTTAAAGTTAAGAACTTTATAAATATGTCGTAGTTTTTCGGATGAATATATAGATATTAAATTTCATGTAAGTATATTTTTGTTGTTTTATTTACTTCTCAAACTAAACCCCCCCCAAAACTAAATCCTGGCTACGCCCGTGTCCCGGCTGCCATGTCTATAATACTCCATTTTATATCACTTTTTCTTTTTTTTTTCAGACGAGCATATTTTTTATGCGCTGGGTATTTTTTGAGTTTCAACTGGTTAGTTAGGGGGGGGGGGGGGCGGGTTAACCCAACTAGCAAAATAAATTTTATAAGGTCTGTTTTATAAACAACTATAAGATATACAGGGTGCTCGAAAAATAGACGGAGATATTTTAGAGGGTGATTCCCTGTTAAGAAATTTGAAAAAAAGTTTCTATAAACATGGGTCCGGAAATGCAGAGTTTTCAAGATACAGGATGTTAAATATATTGCATGTCACTGGACAAAATTGGTTTATCAATTTTTGCAAAAAAATCACAAGTGCCTTGGAAAACAAATAATCAAAAGCATTTCTAGGAAAGAGTGTTATTGCAACTTTTCCAATATCATAACACAAAGCACACTACAACCAATTTTGTCCAGTGACATGCAATAAAACGGTTTTTATTTTTTTTTCTCGAAAACGAAGTGAGATAGGAAAACAATACAAGAGGGAAAGAAGTTGTATTTTTAGATGCTTAATCAAACAAAAAATATTAAAGTTACAAAAAAGGTAGTGGCGTACATTTTTTTGATAATAATATTCGCTAAGGTGCCCCCCGGGACGCCACTGGACTTAATAAATTTAATCTAGTTAGGGCGAAATTAGCCTCTTAATACAACAAATAACATTGCCAAATTTCAACAGAATCGAGTAAATAATTTTTAAGACATTAATAATTTCATGTTTTTTTTTTTTATTTAACATCCTGTATCTTGAAAACTCTGCATTTCCGGACCCATATTTATAGAAACTTTTTTTCATATTTCTTAACAGGAAATCACCCTCTAAAATATCTCCGTCTATTTTTCGAACACCCTGTATTTTATAGGATACTGAAATTCTTATAACGTGCTACAAAACAATTAAATTATCCTTATACAGCGAAAAAGGACTCATTTTTATACAACAGTTTGGTAGTATAACATAACAGTTCTTTAAAAAGTGTATACAACTTTTGAACGATTGTTTTATAGAGCGTTGTACCGCTACTATAAAATGGTTTTATAGTGTATCACGTAGTCACTTCTATAAAAGTCTTATAAAACAGTTGAATAATGCATTATATACAGGGTGAGTTTTTTTCGATGCCCACTATGGGGATCTCGGAAACTAGCAGAGCTAGAACAAAGGTTAAATGGGGAAGATGTGCAGTTTTGAATGATCAATCTAATGCCTTTTTTTTATTTTTAAAAAAGTTCATGGCTCACTTGATATTTTGAAAAGAGTGTTTTTTTTGCTATTTCATCAGATCTCTGTAGCTGCGTTATTTCTGACTATACAGAAAGACTGTAGAGACAAAAATTGTACATAATTTTGGACTTAATAAGATAATCTAATCAATTTTTTATGTTGTTTGTGATTTTTGAGATATTATGACATAAACTTGTGTTTTTTAAATGTAAATCATAGTTGGCTGTAGCCTTATCAAATCGGCTATTTTTTGAGCTTTTTAAAGATATAATACTCCGCATAGTTATTATAAAAAATAAAAGGACTATGGCTAATTTTCTGATTTTTTTTAAATTTTCACATAGTCAGCCATGAAATATTTTCATAATTACGTTCTATTTTATAATTAGACATACTTCAAAGTTTCAAATATTTTATTTTTTTTTAATAAAAAAGGTGTTCAAACAATCCACCATTATTATTTATGCAAATATTGCATTTTTTTAAAACTGAATTTGTCGCCTTTCTTAGAGAGCGCCTGTCAATACTGGCAATTGCTTCTAAAATACAGCTCTTAATTCAACAATTGTCTCATACTTTATTTTGTACTGTTCCCCGCAAAAAGAAATCCAAAACAGACAAATCGGGGTATCGGGGCTGCCAGCAAATATGTCTATTTCTCCCTATCCAACTATTTGGATAGAGCTGATCTATAGGTAATTTTTTACGGGCGGTGGTGGTGGGTGGAGCTCCATCATGATAATTTTTGTTTTACTTTGTTACATTTCGTTACCAGTTAAAAATAAAATATTTGAAAGTTTGAAGTATGTCTAAATATAAAATAGAACGTAATTATGAAAATATTCCATGGCTGGCTATGTGAAACTTTAAAAAAAATCAGAAAATTATCCGTAGCTCTTTTATTTTTTATAATAACTATGTCCAGTATTATATCTTTGGAAAGCTCAAAAAATGGCCGATTTGATAAGGCCACAGCCAACTATGATTTACATTTAAAAAAAAAACACAAGTTTATGTCATAATTCAAAAATAACAAACAACATAAAAAATTGGATTATATTATCCAATTTATTATCTTATTAAGCCCAAAATTATCTACAGTTTTTATCTCTACAGTTTTTCTGTATAATCAGAAATAACGGAGCTACAGAGATCTGATGAAATAGCAAAAAATCACTCTTTTCAAAATATCTAGTGAGCCATGAACTTTTTTAAAAATCCAAAAGGGGCATTAGATGGAGCATTCAAAACTGCAATAATTCTTTCCCCATTTAACCTTTGTTCTAGCTCTGCTAGTTTCCGAGATCCCCATAGTGGGCATCGAAAAAACTCACCATGTATATTTTTAATGCTGCTATTGTGATAAAACCCCCAGATCGAAAACAAAAATACAACCTTAAACTTTGCACTACAATTATCTAAAATGTATTTTTGTATAAGCAATGCCAAAACATACTAGATTTGTACATTTGTACTAGCTCTGGCAACACCGCGGTGAAAAGCCGACAACTACTGTAGCTAAGTTCACCCCGCGAATAAAAACCAGTTAGCAACTTCATTGCCTACTTAGTTCCGATCGATCGGTGGTGTATGGGGAATTCCTGAAGTAATAAATTCCGGAAACAAGTTTGAATTTTATCTTAGCAAAGTAGCGCAGGAAGACCAGGACCAAAAAATCTTGTAAGGCGGAAAGAATATAGAGTAATATACGTATACAGCTCGATGGTGAACCGGAAAAAATAGGGCGATAAGATAGGATGGAAAGAACGAGAGGGGTTGGATAGCAATTTTAAAAATGGGAAATTTGAATCTAAATAGACCAGAATAAAAACATGTTATGCAAGGGGTACAAATCAATGAACGGATTCGCTTCTTCATAGTATACTGGCAAGCTTTGTGTCTTTTAACACAAAATTTTTACCGATTGCGTGGAATAATAGAAAAATACTGGAAATTTTAGATTTCCAAACTTTCCAAAGACAGGTTACTTTTTCGTTATGTAATCACTTCACGCGTGTTTGTATGCCTGGTTGCATAACAATTGTCAAGCGGTATTGATCATTTTCGAGGCCAACGATAAAGACAGGCCATGGCGCTAACGCATAGTCGCGTAGTCACGTGACCAGCTTAGTAGCATTTTTGGAGATAAGTAGAAAAACATATTTCGTAACAATTTGGAGAGTTTTCTTTCATCTATTACATTATTGGTTTTGTGCATCCAGGCCTTCTTTAATTGTTTTTTCAAAATTTTCATCCTGCCTCAGCTGTTTTGGGCTGACAGTTAAACGGCACTGCACTCAAATATTTTGGCACATTCTCAAAAATTGTTGGGACAGCACCTTCTTTAGCTTAGGTGATATTCTCTAGGTATAGGTATTTTCCTCCCACAACAAATTTTTTGTCCACTTTAATTGTTTCACTTTCTTGAAAATGTGTTAGCCACACATACTTAAGGGTTTTTTAGAAATTAAATCTCAGTTGGAATTTGACGAATCCATTTTTGGCGCAAATTTTCATCCCGAGGCAAAGCAAATGTTGTTATGGTGACGTTTTCTTCCTGGCTTTTGTAATATGTATAAATATAATATAAACAGACCCAATATTTGGTATTTAGGTTATTTTTTCCGAAATAAAAATGAAAACTCACCTCATTGTACTGTAAATATTGACGAGGTCCCAGTTGATCGGCAGCGTGAAAGGCCGAATAGGAACCGTATCAGGGCGTAGGTCGACAACGAAAATCCTCGAGGACGTTACAACACTTATTTATTTCGCACAAGGTGAATGGTGAATACAAAATACACAAACCCAAACGTGGTCAACGGGAACGACTTGCAGCCACCCGGACCGTCTGAACTCGCGGATCTCCCGTAAGCAGTTCACCCGTCTGTGTCTCGGGCTCCACTGTCCATTCCGGAGGGAGAATTCCCCTTACAGTGCTCACGCGTCGGCGCGAGCGGCACCAATACTCCTGGACGGTACGACTCCCACCCAAAGGCCATAACACCTGGGCGGTTCCCCTCCGCCACGACACACGCGCAGTAGACACAAACTTGTTTCTAAAATATAAACTTAGACGTTTAAATTTAAAAACACTTTAACATGTAAAACGTCTCAAAACCCAAGCTACCGCTTTCAGTTATGTGACAAATAACATGTAACGTCGGACTAAGATGGTCACGTGATTTTTGTGCGCCATGACCTGTCTTTATCGTAAGCCTCGGATCATTTTTATATGACGTCCCAAGTCGGCGGCCATGTTTGCTAGAGGACAAACACAACAAACTGCCATATACTATCCTATTGTTAGTTTTGTCAATTTGTTTAGAAAAATACTGAATGTGGAAAGCTAATTTTCTTTCAAAAGAGAGGTGTGAAATGTGAATTAAAGCTTTAAATAGTTATTTATGTACCAAGGGACTGAAGTTAAACTTTTTGTGACTCATGTGGAATTTAGTTGCCGAGGCCTCTGGCCCATTATTATAAAAAAGTCTACAAACTGTCAACAGAACATTGCATTATAAAAACGGGCTTTGCTAAATTTTATCTTCTCTACTAACGCGGGCATCTATTGAGTATTTCACAAATTAATAGAGCAGACATAGTATTCACTGACCGACTTGACTAGGACAAATAATTATATACCTACAGATTGATGGTCGACGTCAAAGTCCACACCTACCTAACCGAATTTATAATATTTGCCTGCAAACATCACCACAAACTACACCAGGGCAAACGTTTACACTTCACCATCAATCGACTACCCCTGTCGACTGGTCCATAAATTTCCTCTTAATTCCCACTGAAGGCCATTGAGGCGACTATTCCAATTTTTCCCCACATTTCAGCGTACAACGCAAATTAACTAATGGGATTAATCCAAACATTCAATTTGCATGTTTAAAAAGGGCGATTTATTGTTTTTGCGTTTCGCAGAACCAATGTTAGCGGGTAGTGGGAGCGTGGATGCCAATTATTTATTGTTTAATTGATTGGGGCAGTGTTGTCGGACTTAATTTTCGTGGGTGGAACTGGGGAGAAAGGAGGAGACTCGGTAACGCTGCATTTGCTTTGTAAATTTTGGGACAAGATTTTTATAGAAACCACTATAATGAAGGTTTAGAAAGAATAAGCAATAGGCAATGAACTCTATACTAACGTAGTTACGTTAGTTTGTCGGGGTCTCTATTAGGTGATACAGAGGCCTACGATAAAAACAGGCCATGGCGCACAAAAATCACGTGACCATCTTAGCCCGACGTTACATGTCATTTGTCACATAACTGAAAGCGGCAGCTTGGGTTTTGAGAAGTTTTAAACGCTTAAAGTGTTTTTAAACGTGTTAGTTTATATTATATATATCAGACGGTCCGGGTGGCTGGAAGCCGTTCCCGTTGACCACGTTCGGGTTTGTGTATTTTGTATTCACCATTCACCATTCACCTTGTGTGAAATAAATCAGGGTTGTAAATTGTAACCCACGCCCTGATACGGTTCCTATTCGGCCTTTCACGCTGCCGATCAACTGGAACCTCGTCAATATTTACAGTATGCTGAGGTGAGTTTTCATTTTTATTTCGTAAAAAATATCCCAAGTACCAAATATTGGGTCTATATTTATACATATTACAAAAGCCAGGAAGAAAATGTCACCATAACAATATTTGCTTTGCCTCGGGACGAAAATTTGCGCCAAAAATGGATTCGTCAAATTCCAACTGAGATTTAATTTCTAAAAAACCCTTAGGTATGTGTGGCTAACACAATTTTAAGAAGGTGAAACAATTAAAGTGGAGAAATGTGTCGTGGGAGGAAAATACCTATAGAGAATATCACCTAAGCTAAAGGAAGGTGCTGTCCCAACAATTTTTGAGAATGTGCCAAAATATTTGAGTGCAGTGCCGTTTAACTCTCAGCCCAAAACAGCTGAGGCAGGTTGAAAATTTTGACAAAACAATTAGAGAAATCCTGGATGCACAAAACCAATAATGTAATAGATGAAAGAAAACTCGACAAATTGTTACGAAATTTGTTTTTTCTACTTATCTCCAAAAAGCCTTTTATTATACAGGGTGTTCGAAAAATAGACGGAGATATTTTAGAGGGTGATTCCCTGTTAAGAAATATGAAAAAAAGTTTCTATAAACATGGGTCCGGAAATGCAGAGTTTTCAAGATACAGGATGTTAAAGTTGGTCACGTGACTACGCGATTATGCGTTAGCGCGATTGCCTTTCTTTATCGTTGGCCTCGGGGTGATACCAAAGTCTAGAGAATACTATAAGTCGGCGCACTCGGCCTTGTGTAAACAAACGTTTCCCCCCTGCCGTCTCCCGCTCCCTCGGCCCGCCGTCATCGGAGTACGGCGATCGATATCTGATTTGATTAGAAAATAAGCTTATAGACCGGGAGATAGTGACAGATTTTTGGACGCGATTTTACTCAGTATGCCTTGCAAAGGGCATTATGTGGCACATATTCTCACAATAATAAGGTATGACTCAGAGAGTCATCCTGGGTTCTTCATGTGAAAAACTGAGTTTTCAATTATTCGAAAAATATGCGTTTTGATATGATTTTATACAGGCTGCCATGTGTTTTATAATGAAGTTCAAATAGAAAATTCCTCGGAAAACCATAGGCATACCGTTGGGATGGGTCCAAAGGGCTATTATTGCCGCGTGATCTTGTATTTTAATAATTAATTTTTCCACGTTTCTAAACAGGCTGCCAATGAGTAGTATGCAAGTTCTTGTTATGAAACTGCTGAAGAAAAGATGGCATACCGTTTGCGCATATCCAAGTACACTTAACATCGAATAAATCGTTTAAATTATTAAATAACATTCAATTTAAACAGTACTTGGACAAGCGTAAAAGGTATGCCATCCTTTTTTCAGCATTTTCATAACAAGCACTTGCATACTTCTTCTTGGCAGCCTGTTCAGAAACGTGGAAAAACTAATTATTAAAATACAAGTTCACGTGACAATAATAGCCCTTTGAACCCTTTGAACCTAACGGTATGCCTATGGTTTTCCGAGGATTTTTCTATTTTGAACTTCATTATAAAACACATGGCAGCCTGACTAAAATCATATCAAAACGCATATTTTTCGAATAATTGAAAACTCAGTTTTTCATATGAAGAACCCAGGATGACTCTCTGGTTCATACCTTATTATTGTGAGAATATGTGCCACATAATGCCCTTTGCAAAGCATACGTCCAAAAATCTGTCGCTATCTCCCGGTCTATATGTAGCTGAGAGCGGTTCGAGGCTGATTTACGACCAGTCGCAAAAAATTGCTGTTTTTGCTGACTTTGGTGATACTGAGTGACGTCAGGGTAAGTCTTGCGACAACGACAGCCCGACATCACGTGCATGCGGTCTGCAAATGTTTACATCGATATAATGTTAGAAATAAATAGACATAGTAATGCGATACAACATTAAATAAATAAATAAATAAATACCCTCTTTATTTTCCAAAAAAACGAACACACAAAGGTATTATGGAAAACGTCATATTATTATTGTACACATTAAAAAATATACATTAAAAATATACATAGGTATACAAACATACACCAAGTGTAACATATTAAAAATACGAATAAAAAAGAAGAAAACCTATCAAAATACATCCTTTATTTTAAGAAATTCACTTAGGCTATACACACTGTGTCTCAACAAATAGGATCTTAAGCGTCGTCGAAAAATATTTATGTCAGGTGAGCCTACAATCTCCAAATTCAATCTGTTGAAAAGTTTAGTACCTAGAAAGATTGGAGATTGACGCCCTATTCGGTAGCGGAAGAAAGGAGTTCGGAGCAAACCCTGGGTTCTCGTATTAAAACTGTGCACGTCAGAGTTAGCCAGAAAATTATCTCTATTTTCAAATATGTAAGAACAAAGTTCAATAATCAGAAGTGAGGGGAGCGTCTGGATGTCAAGCTTCTTGAAAATATCTCTACAGGATTTTCTTGGAGAAGCACCCACAATACATCTTAATATTCTTTTTTGACATATGAAAACATCTTCAGCAAAAGAGGAAGATCCCCAAAAACATACGCCATATCTTAACCGCGATTCTATATGGGCATAGTAAACTGACACCAATTGACTAACTGTTAAAACTTCTCTTAGGTTTCTAATTAGATAGCACATGGAATTAAGCTTTGTGACCAAATATTCACAGTGCAGCTTCCAGTTTAGGTTTTCATCTATAATAACACCAAGAAATTTAGTGGATCTAATTCTATCAATGTTAGTACCATTTATACTTAGTTTATAATCTAAATTTGATTTATTATTATAATTGTGAAACGAAATATAATTTGTTTTTGAGCTGTTAATATATAGGGAGTTCAAACTGAACCATCTATACAACGAATCCAAATTAGTGTTTCCTCTAAATTCAAGTTCATTTTTATTTTTTGCCGAAACAACTATGGAAGAATCATCCGCATATAATGAAAAACTGCAGTCAAGCTGTAATCCAACGTCATTTATGTACAAGATAAACAGTACAGGGCCCAAAATGGATCCTTGGGGCACTCCAACTGTCGTTGCCAGGGGCTCGGAAACCGAAGTACGCGTTACACCATCACTTGAAATGTCAATTGAGACATACTGAGTTCTGTCAAGCAAGTAGCTTCGCAGCCAATTCAAGGCCCCTCCTCTAACTCCATATGTCTCAGCCTTAAACAGAAGCCGCCCGTGATCCACACAGTCAAATGCCTTGCTGAGGTCGCAGAAGACCCCAGCAGGGCATTCACCCTCCTCCACATGTTGCACTACCTTTTTGCACTACCTAATGCAATTAATACTAGGGTTATACTTACAAATTTGGAAAACTGGAAGGAAATTCTCGAAGTGGAACTAAGTTACTTTCCAACAAGCAAAACAAATTCTTGATATCAAGTATCTCCTTGGTCACTCTCCATCCGCAATCTAGAACATTTGCCCTCCCAACTTGGGCGATATATTCGCCTTGGAAACTCGGAATTATAATTGAAATATATCTATGCCGCAAACGGATTACGTGGCCATGTGAAATTTATCGGGATTTTGCGTGTCTCGCCCGCCCAGTTTTTTGTTCCCGAGATTGTGTGAGAGAACAAAATAGAGACGCATCGATTTTGTGGAGGGGTCGTTAGCGGATGTGTTGTGTTGTCTGGTTTCTTTAACAGGTTGGTTATTAGAAGCGAAGGAAGAGGGTTTAAATGAACAATCTAACCGAACAGAGGAAGTATTTTTGTTTTCTTTTCGTTGTTTGAGACACGAAACCGGAGATGCGAGACATCGGACGTAAAGCGTTATGTCGAAAAATTTCTCGAATGATTCGTAGAGCAACACATTATGATAGCAGTGATATCTACCACAACATAGTGGTTTCTCGAATGTTATAAATTGTGCAAAAAGTTAAGCAATGTGCATTGCTTAGCGAGTTGTACACTCTAGGTACTTTGTGCACGACCTGCAATTTAAGTTTCAATTAGACGATATTGCAACCACAGTTTTGATTAAAATAAAGTAAATTATTATCGAATTAATATCGAATATTATATGCGATATCGACACTATTAAGCTAACGTAAAATCCATTCTAATTAATGTAATTCATATACTCATCATAATTAATTAAAAATGTTGCTAAATTTGAGATAATATTTTTATTAAACAAAATGAATATTTAGTGTCCCCATTATAATTTTAAAAGAAATGGCTTGTGGCATATGGGACAAAATGCTTTGGTAATTGGCAACACCTAACTAGTTTTCAATATCTAATGGAAATTATGTATGGGTCTTTCGGAGGTGTGCAGACCACGACAGGTAGGTACCTGTTTCGGGCTTGTTGGCCCTCATCAGGCAGACGTAGCGCACCTCAACCGAAAAGACCCAGACACGTTGGCTAAGTGGAAAAGGAACTAGTATAATGCGGTGAGCATTTACCATCCAACGCCATCTAGCTGGTACTGCCAAAACCAAAGCAATGTGAGTGTGTATATATCAACCGGTCGATCGACATATAAAAAGAACTCGGCAAAGCGGCGCGGCTTGAGCTATCGGTTTGAGCTATCTGTTGACGATTTATTAAAGTAATAATCAGCTACTACAATTACAGCCCAATTTAGTTTTAGTTTAAAATTGTTACATACAGGGAATTTATAGCTACATTTGTTAAATTAGTGTTATGGGAAGTGTACCTTCATTTTATCCCATTATTAAACCCGTTTATTTTGAAACGATATGCTGTAAACAATGGAGTACGTGGCAACACTCAGAAAGATGTTGGCTCTGTTTACTTTTTGTTCTTACTCCCTCTATCCTTGGGTATTTCTCTGCGGTTTTGACCATGCTTCAAGGCACACTTGATATCTGATGCGATAAACTGCTTGGCTTGAGAGGCAGTTTTTGTTGTAATGCCGAATTTTTTTCGTAGATATCTGGAGTGTTCACAAGCAAACTGTATAATAAAAACAATAAGAGACCAGTAAAAAATTGCGTGAAACAGCGGCTATAAAACCTACACCTACCCATTTTTGGACACAAAGAACTGCCCGGCATCCTGGAAATCACTGTCAATTGCCAATTATTTTCGCAGCGCCCTCGGATGTGATAAACTGCGACGCGGGTGTATATCGTACAATACAGATCGATGGGTTATCGGGGCCCGCGGACATTTTTTGTTTCGCGACTGTAAAAAATCGCCGGATTTGCGTGTCGCTTCGTGTGACACGGGGTCGCCATTTTCGGCGGGGTCGAAATTTACATAGCCGGAGTGCGGGCCTGCCTAAGCAAACAGTGTTCTGGAAAATGTGGCATATTTCCGGACAACCTGGTACATATATCTACATGGGAAGCAACTGGAGCGTGTAACCCAACGACAATTTTGGTCTAACGAGTTTCGTTTCATTGAGATAGGTATATGGAGAAAATTAGACCCTGTCTTTGTTTCATTTTTAAAACGTAGGAAAAATCGTATAGGTACGTTGTTTTCCAGAAATAGTTAAGGAAGAGTTTGAAAAGTATATAAACAACCTTATAACTTCTTTAATTTTTAAGCGGCCAGAACGAAATTTTTACCAAAGGTAGATGGCATTGTTGCCTACATATTTACAAAAATAGCAATTTATAAATTTCCTGCCTTTAGAAAAGTGTGCAAAGAAGAATCAAATGAAAGGAATATAAATTATTATTTTAGACCCCTTCCCGTCTTGCCACATTATCAGGGGTAATATAACAAGTGGTCTACCTATTATCGATAATACCTTTCGTTAATTTTACGAATTATAATCCCAAAGCTGAAAATACCAAGACTGCTCAGCAGGAGTGGTATTTTCTTAGCATTGGGATTATAATGAGTTATAAATTAAGGAAAGGTATTATCTATTATTAGGCATACCACGAGTTGTATTTAAAAAGAGAATTTAACAACTGCAAATAGTTAGTTTGACAGCTAGCTGTCCTTTAGATTGAACTTACGGTTCTGAATATGTTTTTGTGATAATAGATATTTAAAGATCAATATGTTAACTGAAAACATACATTCTAGTCTTATATTAAATTTGGTAATGTGAAGAAATTATCGGGTTATCAGTTTTAGCTGCCACAATATTGGTTTAGCGTAACTAGGACGTAACTAAGAGAGTAGGATTTCAGCGATTATTTCCCTCATACTGTTTGCATCCAATAAGGTAGCTCCTTCCAGAAAAATCCAACCAATCATATGCCTCTGCTAGCGATAATTGCACTTGTGCAAATTATCGCGGTAATTGCACTTGTGCAAATTATCACTTCGTTGCTTAGCAACCGCGAATCTGTTGGATACAAACACGTACCTACTTCTTAAAGTTTGTGTGGTTCACACTGTTCTAAATTATGCAGCTTATAAATTATGTTGCGGTACTATTAAGCATTGTATCAATGAATTTATATAACTTTTGCATTGCTAAATTTTTGTTATTGGACCTCCGTCTCCATTTAAATTTATGACACATTCAGAAAATAAACCAACGCTGACAGGTTGTTAGGTATAATCGCATTTGCCTTGGATATCCAAGCGTCATGTTTGTTTACTCGAACACTACAGTCTAAGCTGTCAATAAACTCATTCAAAATTAATCGTTTTGGAAATGTAAACATAGAAAAAATTAATACAGAAATTATTAAATCGTATTCGAGAAATAATCTCGACAAATACTACTCGTGCCGGAAATTTTTCTAGATAATTTTATTCTCAAGCCCTATTTTGCCCATTTGCAAAACCACTCGTACAAATTTGGCTTTTATTCTCAGAGATAAATTCCCGAGAGCGAAGACCAATTGATACTCGTGATCTTTCTAGACCAAATAGCGCTTTCGAAAAAATTATCGATAACATTTCCGGCACTTCTGATATTACATACGAAAATACCACTAGTGGTATTGTCGTAAGTAATATCCTAAGGGCATATAATTTTACCGAAAAAATGGAAAAACACGTTGCTAAGTAATATTTTAACAAGGAGCATGAGTCCTGGTGAACCTGCACGAATGCATTTTGTTAAAAAAATATTACCTAGCATTGTGTTTTCTGGATTTTTTCACAGGAAAAATTAGATGCCAGAATGGTATTTGACATGACTATTTCATGGGTAACAGATTATTCTGCATCAGGGACTCTTTAAAATAAGGGGACCCAGCATGTCACAGTCTATCACATAGGAAAAGTGAAGCCTTGTTTTCTGTATATCTCCAAGGAGACCACATAAGTGGGCTGGTACAAGGTTATGTTATGTCAGTGTCCAACTGCCATCAAGTTTTATGTGACATGCCAGTGCCATAGATTCCAAAGGAGGCAAAATATTTCCCATCATAATTCACAATTTTTAAGTTTTTTAACTTCCAGATAGTCAGTTAAAGGTAATGCGGTCGCTTGTAGTAGTCCCAATAATTGCAACCAGATTTTTCTTGTCTCACCTTTAGTAATCCTACAATTCCCATTACGTGGGCATTACGTATAAGTAAGTAGTTCAAAACAAAAATGGTATATCCTAAATATTAAATTATTAAGCAGGTAGCTTCAGTCAGGTCTTTTTTAAACAGTTTTTATCTACAACTATAAGTTTATTTTACGTTTGTGAGGTACCTTGTGAGAGAAATAAAATTACAAAAATGAGCACCAAGAAAAACTACACGATTAGAACTAAGTACAAGACCTAATCTTATTAGTCCATCCCGAAATCTGTGAAAGTTCTTTGGGTAGATAGATTCAACAAGGGAAGAAAGTTCAAGTACGTACCTATTATACCTACATATTACAAATGGTTTGGTAACAAGGTGCAATAGCGAAAAATTCTCAAATAAGCAAAATCAACACTGACTTACCTTACTTATATTACTTAAATTCCTAGAAATAATTGCAGGAAACCAAATTCAAATATAAAATAAATTTTATTCATTTGGCACTTGCCATATTCTGTGTTTGTTGACAGAACATTGTCAAGTCTAATTTTTAGAAATCATATTAATTTTTACTAACAATCAAAGTACCTGTTATGTCCATAGATTCTCCAATAAAATGGCATAGTTGGCATCATTGAGACCATTAGAATGGGGAAAGAAACGGCCTCACTTTGGAAAGTATAATGCTAGGTCCCCTTACTTTAAAGGGTCCCTGTTCTGCATACACATAGCTTACAAAACATACTACCTATTATACAACAGCTGTCAAGTTTTGTCGCGGGTAAACTCGAAAAAACTGCTGACAGGTGCTGTCATACAGTTTTTCCATCTAGAAACCATTTGAAATTCAAAATTGCCCGTTTGTGATTGGTGAAAATTAAGACGAGGGAAATAGTCGGTGAAATCGTCACCCGATTGGTTAATATTTCAAAAATTATGTCATTTCGTTGGTTCATATTGGCAGGCGTTAAATTCTCAATAATAGCCTACGAATAAAGAATCCCAGGAAGGAGCCAATTTGGTCCAGTCTTTGCATATGGCGGCATGCCGTTTCCGGTTTACAAAAGTACTTAACCGATGGAATGTTATCCCCCAAACATTTTGTTCTGGTAGTCACGGAAGAGCCGCAGGCTGCACAGCTAACCATAATAGATCTCCAAAAAGTACTTATCGAAGAACTACACAAATATCTAATAGCACAAACCACCGTGACAACTGTCAAATATAAAAATATTTTGTCAAAATTCAGTCTCCATACAGGGCGATTTTCGTCTCACGTAATTTACAACGCCCATAGAGCTTTGGCTCCTTCCTGGGGTTCTTTATTCATTGATAATAGCAGATCTACCTACTTGCCCCCAATTCTCACTATCTTACCAAGAATTTTAAATGAAGTTTTAGTAGAAAATGAATGACTGTGGGCATTCTTACTCCACAAAATATTGAAATAAATATCTACTTAAAACTTGCAATATTTTAATAGCATCCTGAGTGTCACGGGCGTAGCCAAGAGGGGGGTTTCGGGGGTTCAACCCCCCCCCCCCGAAATAAGCAAAATATTACCTAATACTATACCGAAAAAATACGAGGAGTGAAGAGTTAAATTATTATTACGTTTGAATATATTATGTAGTAATAGTAGCGCCTAGCGCCATCTTTTGACGAGAGGCAGACGCAGTTGCAGCCGAACTATTTTGTATTGTAGGGACACTTTGCGTTGTTTCTCGATTATTCGCCACGCCCCTAGGTCGAAATGAGCGGAACTTTGTGGAAGTTCGTGGAAGTTTCTGGACGGCTACTGGGCTGCTATATAAGCGGCGCCGCGGCGCGTGACCGCGCTTACGGCAGTATTGTTCCATGCGAACTCGAAGCGAATAAAAGTGAAAAGTGGTGAACGAATAGTGAAGAGAATTAAGTGTACCGTGTAAGTGAGTAATTTTAGTGCACTGTTATTCGATGACCTTGTTAAGGATAGATACGTGAATCATTATTACTGTCGAAAAATGGAGGGGAAAAAAAGGAAGGGTGATAAATCTAAAGGTATGGACTACTGGAAAAAGTGGTGTAGTCAAGGTCAATGGGTTTCTAATAAAGAAACAAATTTTGATTTAGCTATCAAAGCTTCAGCTACCTTGCATGCTGATAAGAAGACTGCCCACCCCGAAATCTAGTTTGGAATGCCTAGATATGTGCGATAAAAACCTTTATCCTAATATTTACACATTACTACAAATCTTGGCTACCATTCCTGTATCTACTGCTACCCCAGAAAGGTCTTTCTCGAGCCTAAGGAGACTGAAAAACTATTTACGAAACACTACAAGTGAAAACAGACTTAATGGTTTGGCTCTAATGAACATTCACTATGGAACAGAAATTCATGCAGATGAAGTAGTGGATATATTTAAAAGAAAAAGCCGAAGATTTCTTCTTTAATGGTTTTAGATTTAGCGCAGAGGAACGAAATTAATTTATCCATTTCATTTAAAGTTAAGAACTTTATAAATATGTCGTAGTTTTTCGGATGAATATTTAGATATTACATTTCATGTAAGTACATTTTTGTTGTTTTATTTACTTCTCAAACTAAACCCCCCCCCCAAAACTAAATCCTGGCTACGCCCGTGCTGAGTGTATCGCCTTGAAGCCAGCTGCCCCAGCGTGTTTTTTTCAAAATTGCCGAAGTTCCCACCCAAAACGGGCGCCGGCTCCCCCGGCCTTCCCCAGATTAATATTTTTCCCGCGGAGAACCCCGCAACCCGCCAACCGGATATGATACGTGCGGATCCCGCGGGGGCAGGTCCTAATTCGGCCCCGGAATTTTTGCCCGGTTTTGCCGGCGCCGCGCGCGGCTTACAAGTTTTGATAAACGGCCGAGACGAAGGATAAATTATTGCGGCTTCGGAAAACTGTCGGTGGTTAATTAATATTCGGGGATTTGGGGGGATTTTACAAGGTTTCAATTCGAGGGGAAAAGCCGGAAAATTCGTAGGGGATTTTTCAGTTTGTCGGATCTGTGGATATTGCAGTTATTGTAGAGGGTGGATATAGTCCCGCACTCGAAAATTTTTTGGAGTGCTACGCAGAAACTAACCTTTATGTGTTTTTTAATATGGAGATAATTCCGAGGATTATTTCCCTCATACCACTTACATCCAATAAGGTAGCTCCTTCCATAAAAATCCAACCAAGCATATGCCTCTGCTAGCGATAATTGCACTAGTGCAAATTATCGCGGTAATACCACTATAGGGCAATTATCACTTCGTTGCTTAGCAACCGCGAATCTGTTCGATACAAACACGTACTTCTTAAAATTGGTGTGTTTTACACTGTTCTAAATTATGCAGCTTATAAATTATGTTGCAGTATTATTAAGCATTGTATCAATGAATTTATATACCTTTTACATTGCTAAATTGTTGTTATTAGACCTCCGTCCCCGTTTAAATTTATGACACACATTCAGAAAATAAACCAAGCCTAATAGGGTGTAGGTATAATCGCATTTGCCTTGGATATCCAAGCGTCATGTTTGCTTACTCAAACGCTACAGTCGAAGCTGTCAATAAACTCGTTCAAAATGATTCGTTTTGGAAATGTAAACATAGAAAAAATTAATACAGAAATTATTAAATCGTGTTCGTGAAATAATCTCGACAAATAACACTCGTGCCGGAAATTTTTCTCAATAATTTTATTCTCAAGCGCTATTTTGCCCATTAGCAAAACCACTCGTACAAACTGGGCTTTTATTTTCAGTGATAAAATAAAAGACCTAGGCAAAATAGCGCTTTCGAAAAAATTATTGATAAAATTTCCGGCACCTATTTTCGAGGTCCCTGTACACGAATATGGCCTTGGTTATTCCCGGTCGGACGTAGTTTTCGAGAAAATGGACTTTCAAATTTCGTTTTTATATACCGGATTTTACGACGATATTTGTGGTTGCAATCGTGATGAATTTTTACTGTACGCGCAGGTCAAACTAGTCACCACAATATTTTGCACCTTTTGCAACATCGGAGCTTTGCGAAAACCCGCGGAAAAACCGAAATTTTTAAGTATTTTTGCCGTGTTTACGTACGCTACTTTCGCCCATGCTCGATATTGGGCGCGCGGCGACGTACCCTCTCTACTCTACTTACGCCTAGTAGCGCTCGACGATCGCAGTGAGTGTTTGGTATAAATATACCTGAGTACCTTCATCGATGTTGTTATGTTCTAAGTATTACATATTGAAATTATTTCAAGTTCCTAGAATTTTTGTATACCCAAAACATAAAAACAAAGAAAAGTCTCTTTCCATCAATTGAATTTTTTTTATATTCTTTTTAAATTGTTTTAGGTCTATGTAACAATTTGTTGACGTTTCAATTAATTTTTAATTTTTGTATCTGCAGATGGCATTGACAATATGCCGAAACGTACGTAACGTAATAGTAAAGAAAATACACAACAAAGAATATTATTGTTGCTTTTGTTTTTCTTTAATTATGCTCGAATAGGTACTCAGGAAACTCACAAATATTTGTTTATTTCACTTATTTTATCTATTATATTATTTATATTATTTATTATATTTATATTATATTTATTTTATTTATTATATTTATTATATTTATTATATTTATTATATTTATTATATTTATTATATTTATTACATATCTTTAGTTTATTTTATCCACTTTCCAAAAGGTAATAAAGGGCAGGGAAAAATGCAGTATCTACCTACTATTTACATGCTAATAGTACGAGAGCCCAGTGGCGCAACGAGGCGGGGGGGGGGGGCTGCCGGGCTGCAGCCCTCCCTCCGAGCTCGTACCAACCAAGCGAAAAAGCGCTAAACAATGCCAGATAAAAACAAGACCGAATGATTTGTATTTTGTTTAACTTGTATTTTTTAAGTTTATGTTATGATTTATCAAATTTACAATATTGAGGATATCGGATATCGGTGGTAAACATTAGTAGTTGACATTTAATGAAAGATTAGTTGTCTGGCCGGCAGTCGGCACAGAACAGAAACACAAGACACGCACACGCGCTTCGCGCCGCCGGCCTTAAAACCTAACCAAACCTGCGCCGAACTTAAAAATAATCTGACCTGAATTATATGCGCCTGGCCTTCTGTTTTATACTGTCCTTCATATACGGCAGGGCCGTAGATAAGGGTGGGGGGGGTGAGTGTTCAAACCCTTCCCATTGAGAAAAAAAAGAAGAGGAAACATATGGTGATGTAACTTTACAATTTTCTACGCCTCAGGTAAATTGCCTGTCCTTAAAATTTCTAAAAAATTTCGCATGCGGCGCATTTTAATAAGCGAACATCTCATTTTAGTTCCTGCTTTTGAAAATCAATAATCATTATGAATCCACAAGGAAATAAATTTCTATAGGAAGAAACCTACCTATCTATATATATTCTACATTTGGCCCTTTGAGAGGACATGTTAATTTATAGGATGTGGCAGTAAATGTATAGGCACTAACTTATATTTTTACTTCCACATCACTCAAGGAATTCTCTCTCGGGCTTTTATGTAAAAGAAAAATAAAAGAGTACCTACTTCTTACAGTTACTGCATAGTTAAATTATTATTATTATTATTATGGTTCCACAGTTAACAAAGAAAAAACTGCAATCAGTTGGCTAATATTCATTAAAAATATTTGACCTTGAAAATTTGAAAATTTTCGCCTGCGGCGCAATTCTTAACAATGAAAGATGAACTTTGTCATCCAGCCCCCCCCCCCCCCCCCCCGGACAATAATTTCTGGTTGCGCCACTGCGAGAGCCGACTGCATGATTTCAACTCTCATAAGCTTATAGAATAAGATGTTGTGTAAAATGTAGAGAGTATATTTCTTTACTTGAAGCGAGTAGGTTGCCTCAATTTATATGGGCGCGATCATTGTTATTTAAAGAAGTTGCGGTCAATTTTTAGGCAAATCTGCTCTCATATGATTATTTTAAGCATTAATTATTTTGGTGATTAATAGGAAAGAAGGCTTTTAAAAAAGGGTACCTTGGTCCTTTAGAAATCCGATAGGCGTATTTTCCGGGCCCCGAAAATCCTCCGCTGTTAAATACGGCGCGAAAGACGGGGGCAAGTCTGGACCTCGGGGACGCGAGTTGTGTGCGAAGTCCCGCTATACAGCCAGTGCCATATATCGCTTGATGCACAGGAAAAAAAAAAATTTCAAACGCATTTTTCGGGAGATCTGACGGTACGGCGAGATGGCCGGAGAACGGGTCAACATTTCTCGTTTTCGAGTTATTGAGGACTTTCGGCGAAAAAAACGACCAACACAGGTGGGACGCATCTTTTTTACGTAATTGGTCAGCATTTCCCGTCACCTAAAAGCCAAACTCCGTAAACTGTCAGAAATTGCCATTTTTCGACGAGCTACAGCTAAGTTATTTCGGCTCGGGGCTCTGGGGTCGGAATTTTTAAAGTTTCCCTATAAAGTCTTCAGGTGAGGTGCAGATGTTTCCGGCGCCCCCGAAAAATTAAAAACATGAGAAAAAACACGCAAATTATAAGAGTGGTTCCTCAGGATTTCCCGTCAATTTCGCTAATTTTACAGCCGTCCCGTTTCTCGAAACTTGGAAATCGGGAGTCGGGAAATTTGGTTAAATATCGGATTTTCGAGTTTTATTTTGGTACTAGAGGAAAGTACAAGACTAAATTAAGAAATTTACCATCTTCTTCGATTTTTAGAACGGCACTTTTCGAATTTGTCAAAAGACTTTTGCGAAAAAGTAGTAAATATGTTCGTGGGACGGGTTGTACCTATAAAAAAAATTAAAAAAAAAACCACAACTTCTTTAAATAACAATAATCGGGCCCATATTATCTGAGGCGACCTACTCGCTTCAAGTAAAGAAATCTACATTTTACATATTATAACATCTTATTCTATAAGCTTATGAGAGTTGAAATCATGCGGCCGGCTTTTAAGTATATCGTTGCAATCAGAAAAATTAGCTCTTTCAAAAAATATTTCGTTCCACTTTTATGATACACCCTGGCAAGCCTGCCTTTCTAATAAAGCTCGATCGTTCCCTCACATTGCATCGAGCCATTACAGCGCCGCTATTTAACAAACCCACCAAACCCCTCCGGCAATCGGCCAACGCATTACCAACGATTCGTTTCTGATGGTAACATATATAATATCCCGCGGCAAAGAAAAGCAACATTCCGTTCGATTCGCCCCCACCAGGAACCCTAATGCGAGTCTGGGTATGATCGCCTCGGCGCATCACGGCCGATATGCAGGGGGCCGGAGCTCGATTTCCCACTGCCGAAGTGCAGCCAGATGGGCCCGAGCGCGGCCCTAATGCCCGGCCGATCCATAAAACATTAAAATACGTGAGCGGCGTACCGCGTCGCGAGCCTTTCATTCAAATTTCACGGGGAAGCTGCATCGGCGCAAATTACGCATTACGCCAGCCAGTCGATGTGATGGAATTTTGGGTGCGATTTGAGTTGGTGACCACAAACCCCAGAAAGAAACTCGACATTAATTGCCCAGTCACAACTTCAAGGACGGACTGTTGCGAATAAAGTGAGGTTATATGCTGCGATTTCTGCAAGTAATCTCCCTATGGGCATTTCGGGGCCTACGATAAAGACAGGCCATGGCGCACAAAAATCACGTGACCATCTTAAGTCCGACGTTACATGTCATTTGTTACATAACTGAAAGCGGCAGCTTGGGTTTTGAGAAGTTTTAAACGTTTAAAGTGTTTCTAAATATCTTAGTTCACATTTTAGAAACAAGTTTGTGTCTAGTGCGCGTGTGTCCTGGCGGAGGGGAACCGCCCAGGTGTTATTATGGCCTCTGGGTGGGAGCCGTGCCGTCCAGGAGTATTGGTGCCGCTCGCGCCGACGCGTGAGCGCTGTAAGCGGAATTCTCCCCCCGGAATGGACAGTGGAGCCTGAGACACAGACGGGTGAACTGCTTACTGGAGATCCGCGAGTTCAGACGGTCCGGGTGGCTGGAAGCCGTTCCCGTTGACCACGTTCGGCTTTGTGTATTTTGTATTCACCTTGTGCGAAATAAATCAGTGTTGTAACGTACTCGAGGATTTTCGTTGCCGACCCACGACCTGATACGGTTCCTATTAGGCCTTTCACGCTTCCGGTCAACTGGGATTTCGTCAATATTTACAGTATACTGAGGTGAGTTTTCATTTTTATTTCTTAAAAAATAACCTAAATACCAAATATTGGGTCTGTTTATATTATATTTATACATACTACAAAAGCCAGGAAGAAAACGTCACCCTAACAACATGTGCTTTGCCTCGGGATGAAAATTTGCGCCAAAAATGGATTCGTCAAATTCCAACTGAGATTTAATTTCTATAAATCCCTTAAGTATATGTGGCCAACATATTTTCAAGAAAGTGAAATAATTAAAGTGGACAAATGTGTTGTGGGAGGAAAATACCTATAGAGAATATCACCTAAGCTAAAGAAACAATTTTTGAGAATGTGCCAAAATATTTGAGTGCAGTGCCGTTTAACTCTCAGCCCAAAACAGCTGAGGCAGGTTGAAAATTTTGTAAAAACAATTAGAGAAAGCCTGGATGCACAAAACCAATGATGTAATAGAGAAAAGAAAACTCACCAAATTGTTACGAAATTTGTTTTTTCTACTTATCTGCAAAAATGCCTCTTATTATACAGGACTAAGTTGGTCACGTGACTACTCGATTATATGTTAACGCCATGGCCTGTCTTTATCGTTGGCCTCGTGGGCATTTAACATGACATTTGTGATCTAGGATCCGCATAGTTTACCTACTTGTGCTTCTTTATGCTACAAGGCATCTATACCATATTCTTATCATTATTTGTTTTTGTCTTTACAATATCTACAAAGATAAACATAAACTCTGGGTTTATACGATCTTTTTGTTCCAGGTTGTAAATGTATCGTTTTCTCAGCCACCTACGGCAAGGAGAAAGGTGTTTTTAAAAGTCCAGACTTCCCCAAGCCGTACGCACCGAACATCGATTGTCTTCTGTACAATTTTATTGCCGGTCCCGAGGAAATCATCGAACTCAATTTCGACCATTTCGACGTCTACCAGAGCAGCTCAGAGTAAGTTTTTACGATCCACACAGGTTCCGTCATATGATGAAATCATCGATCAGTTATTGGATCCAACCGTTTACAAAAGTTCAAGTACTTTTGAAGGTAGCAGACACATCCGTTCTCTACACTATACCGTTTAAACCTAAAAGACAGCTTCAAACTTGCGATCAAGCGTTAAAAATGTATCGGTTGTATATCCACAAAAAATTAGAAGTAATGACTATTTTAGGACCATGTTTTATATCTTATTATAGAGAAATATCACCTTATTTATCTGTTTGTTTCGATCCACATTATATTCCTACCCTGCTTTTATTTTCCTGGAAATACAGCCAATTAAGCGTTGTCCCAAGAGGTTCAGTTTGCCATGTTTCTGGATTTACAAAACGTATATATCAAATCGAACCGCGAATTCGGAGAGTATAAAAAGCGTTTCCAGTTCCACAATTTCGCTTGCTGTCCCCTATACTTAATGATCCCTTTTAAACAAAGTAGGCTTAAAAGGGTTTGGTAAAAGACTTGTTGTAAAATGATTATTAGCTTACACTTGTAAACGGTGGCAGTATTTTGGTTGACAGGTCTTTCTGAAATTCATGACATCTAACAGGGTCTCCTCATGAAGAGTTCCTTTATGGGTAGAAAAATGTAGTGACATTTCTTGTGTGTCTTAATGTATTTGAAGTTATAAAATTGAGATTGAGTGTGACACTTTTTCATGTGAGGCGAAGCCCAACACGAGAAGTCATGCAAGCACGGAAAAATCTATTTCTGGGCGTGTATTGAATGATATTTTTTTATTATACTTCTTTGCAAACGCAAACATAAAAACGAAAGTAACTTGGAACAATTTTATTTTCGAATATAAACAACGCTGACAATACAGTGTTTGGTTATGAATGATGCGTTTCCATGGTTACTCTCGAATTATTTCAAAGATGATGTGTTTTAAATTAGTCTATGTCAGATAAGGTGGATAGAACGACAAAAAATATTACAGAAATGTATCTAAATATTCAAACACATAATACGAATTAAAATACGAAATAGGTGGGTATATGGTAAAACGCTTGGGCGGAGTTTGCTTTGTAAAACAAAACCCAGTCATAGGCGGTGCGCAATTTTATTTAAATGCTCTAAAAAAAAAAAAAATAAACTTTGAAATAATTGAAACCAAAGCAAACCAATGATTTTGTTACACAAAACACAACACCACACAAAAATCTATACATAAAACCAAAATCCGTAAAATAAAGCGCAATCCTTATTTCCGCGCACGGCACTGGTTATACTGGCCTCACTGGCCCACGTCGACACCTGATCCGTGGATCTCCGAAACGCCGACCAATCAAATCGCTACGCTCGCTTTCTTACTGGCTGCCTCCTAGACTAGGTCGACGTCGACCGCTTAATAACGTTTGAATTTTATACGGGTGATTTCTGCTGATAAGGCTGGTATTTTTTCCAGTAGCAGAGCATGGTAAATGCTATGAAATAGATCGCGCCCCGTATATCACTGTGCTCCAAGTGAGTTCATTTATATAGACTTTCTTAAATTTAGTTTACTTTGCTGTATATTTCTATTTTATATTTATATTCAGTATTTTAGCGCTAGCCTGAAAAAGCTTATTTTACATTATTACTAATACATACCTATATGAAAATTAGATGTTTTCCAAGAAGTGTAATAAAAAATTTGTTGTCTGTCTATATAGAGTTCTGTGCTTCGTTTTAAGGACTTGATCAACAGCAAAATATTGAAACATAATTTTAATGTTTTACAGTGACAAGATGTTTGGTGGTAAAAAAGTTATAAATGACAAACCTGTTACATGTTTACTGGTGACAGTTAATAACTTAGTTGGAAAAATTGTCAAAGCGCTATCAAATACTATTTCTTCGCCAACGTTTCGACTAATATATATTATCTTTATCATTAATCATTATTAATTATCTACATCTAATATTTTTGACACTGACTTTGAATATACCAATATATTACAATATTTACTAAATATTTACATAACAGAAACAAACTAGGCAGTACAACGTTAATATACCTACTTACAATCAATCTTATTTCTGGTAAGTCTTCTTAGTCTTCTTAGTGTATTAGATTGTATTGTATTTTAGAGCCCTGATGAAGATTATATATTAATCGAAACGTTGGCGAAGAAATAGTATTTTGATAGCGTTTTTTGACCCTTTTCCCAACTAAGCTAAAACCAAAAATTATTTAATATTTGGGTCACCAACCTTTACTAATTACAGTTATTAACATTTAGTAATTTTTTGAAATTCCCTTGTAGATTTTGTATATACTCGTACAAAAGGTATAGTATGAAACATATATTTTGACGCGGGTCCAGACTTCTATTGCGTAGCTAGATTTTCTGTGGTCCTCGTATCTACTGACTACTTATAATGGACATCACAAAAGGGGTTTCCAGTTTCCATGGGGCCATTTGAATGGGCACGCAATCGGCATTAAAACCGTTTAATTAAAAAACTTATTAAGTCGAACGGGCGTCAAATAGCCACCCTTTTGCGAGTTGCCCGCTTTGAGTTATGGGCGATTTTTGAAGGGAGAGGGAATAAAGGGCAGGACTTGCCCAATTAGCTTCGAATTAGTTCCCCAGTCCAAATAAATTTTAATGAACCTTAATGGACGCGCGTATAATTTTGCAAAGAGCGTATGTTTGTACGGAAGCTGAAATAATATGGTGTGTTCGCGGGAATAATATTAATGTTACATCTGAAGTAAGTAGAGCCATTGAGTAAAAGAATATATTAAAATATATATAATTTTATACTCAATGGTAGAGCTCAATTCTGCTGTTATTATTAACGAAAATAAGGAAAAAAGGAACGCGCTAGCGCTGTCTTTATTATTCACCAGGTATTTAGTGTCACCATTTGCCTAAAAGCTACGCAGAGACAAAAGACTGAATAGTAAAGGACTATTTGAATCTTTTTGAGATGAAGTCACGTCATAGTTTGTTTTTGTCAGTTTTCGCTTTCACACAAATTTTTCACAAACATCATCCATTCTCTGAGTTGACTGACAAAAATTCGTAAACGACAAGCCAATATGTCTAAATCAAGCAAAGACGAAACTCTCTGTCCCTTCTCTCTGAAACTACGTAGTGTTTCACAAAACAATACACCTGATTGGACCTCGACAGGAAAACAAGTAATCCGCTGCTGATCGCAGAAAATTCAGCAGTTAGGTTAGGTAGTAACACCAACACCACAAAACAACAAAATATGACAATAAAAATAGTGAATTATGCAATGCCAACTTTTCAAATTAAATATTACTTTGGTTGCACTGGCAAGCGCTAAGGTGGAACTTTCGTCTCTTTTCTCGTCTATCTATTCTCAAGCAGAACCATGTATTTTTGCCACGAAAATTTATCTAGAATTAATTTTTTGCTGCCAAATCGAATTTGTCCTCGGAGAATCATTTTCATCGTCCGACACAATTACAATAGCCGGCAAAGCGTGGTAGCTGGCTATAAATCGAGATAAAAATTTAAATTAGCTTTGTAGATCGGGCTGTGCAAATCCGTTGTGTTTACGGTGTTATAAAATGCTTTATTGGTGGGGTGGGGGCTCGAAATGTATAATAAGATAATCTCTTGGGGGGACTGTTACTCTTTTATAAGCCAATTGGGGATTGGTGGATTCTCCGCCCTCAATATTCAGTACGGAGAAAATTCTCACAAAAATTCGACTTACAACAAAATGTAGTCCCGTCTATTTGCCCAAATTTACCATATTATTTGTCGAAAATGTACATACCAAGAATCGTACTTATTATAAATTTTTATGCTTCTGTGTATATTTTGTTATTTGTTACTGCTTTTATTGTCTGTTAAAGAAACGTAGGTACCTACTTACTTAGGTACCCAATTATTGAAACAAAATTAACAAATGTATCTAATTATAATTAAAAAGAGGGTTGAGCATTTATTAGAAAAGATAAACTAAGCCAAAGTGCAGACTGCTCTATACTGCATAGACCCGTTGAATCGTCCCGCTGCGGCGTTGCCACATGTTTGCACAGGGCTTGTAAGCTTGAGAAGGTTATGACAGTGCAATTTAGTTTTAGTTTCAAATTGTCACATGCAAGGAATTAATAGCTACATTGGTTAATTATTTAATGTTATCGGAGGTGTGTCTTTATTTAATCTAATCTAATTATCAAACCCGTCTATTTTGAAATGATATGGTGTAAACAAGGTAGTGCGTGCCATAACTCAAAAAGATGTTGGCCCTGTTTACTTTTTGTTCTTACTCCATATCCTTGGTTATTTCTCTGAGTATGTACCCTATATGTATACGTACACCCTCTCAAACTACACAAGCATACCTGTAACTTAGCTCCCTCATTTACACCCCATACGGCTAGCAACTAAAATTTAGCACCCCCTTCCTGTCAGGACGTGGAAGGGGTTGAGCCCCATCTTGAGGTATATTCACCTGGAAATTTACCTGCCATATTCTCCGGTGTGAAAACCACATCCCCTAGGAGAGGTTGCCTTCACAAGCCGTTATACTAACAGGGGGTGATCCAAACTTTGGACATCAAAGCAAATACACAGCATTTTTAGAATTTTTGGGCATTTCAAAAAAGCTGTAACGTAAAGGTACCAGTGTCTGACACATCACCTAAACCTGACACATGTTTTATTTAATTGAAAAATAAGCTAATGAGCAGATATAAATCCATTCTATTGAAATATTTATGTTGGTAGAAGTCACAGTTATGAGTTGTTAGATTACTTATCTTGGTTTCTCTATTTTTACTGACTTGTCAATTTATAGAGGTTATATTCAGTGTGGTTTCTTATGCCTGTTTTACATTGACAATTTCTTCATGAATTAATTCATGAAGTCACTTCAAGGACAAATTAATATAAAAAATCGAGTATTACACTGCCAATTTCTTCATGACGTTACTTTATGAATTAGAGCATGTTCTATTTTCCGTCAAGTTTTGCGTGAACTTCAGGAGTACCAACATTGAAAATTTGAACACAAGGAAGGTTATATTGTTATATTTTGATACTGGTTTTTGTTTGAGGCATTAGACGAGGAATAGAGGAGAGTACATAATTTTAAAGATAATATTGTTGACTGAAGAGATAATCCTCACCCAACGATAATATACTTAGATAAAAAGTATGTGAGTATGTTGCAATGTTTTATTTATGTATTCCGCTGCCAAGGCACAGCTCCTTCATTCACGAAATAATCACAAAACTTCTGTCCGGTAGCAACGCAAGCATTCTTGCGGTGAGCATGTTTGGTAAGAAAGTCCAAATTGAAATATTTTCTTTATAAAGCTCTTCTAGGATGAAACTAGAACATTCGGGTCTCAAAAATTATGTAATGTGCAACATGAAAATGTTATGGTTGGCACTTTTTCCACATTCATATTACCTAATCGTAGTAAAAAAAACTCTAAATCGTTTGGCTAAAATTCCAAATGCATTTTCAACTACTCTTCTAGCCAGACTTATAATCTGTAGTTAAAGATGCTTTGGATGAAGATGGATATGGTTAGAAAATATGTTCTGATAGAGGAAATGCAGCACAAAACAATAATTTTGTTATTTATTCTCTTGTGTTGGTATTTGCTAGAATCTAACATAAGGTGCCAAAAAAATTCATCAATTTCTTCATCAGTGTAAAATAGAACTTGTCGTGAATTAATTCATGAATTTATTCGTAAACCTATTCATGAATTAATTGATGAAGAAATTGTCAATGTAAAACAGGCTTTAGCGAAATTGTTTAGTTGAGCGAGGTAGAAAACAGTGTGTAATTACGTGTTTTTAGTGTAGATTTTTCAACTGTCCTAACTTTTGTTCCTTATACTTCTAAGCAAACAGGGTGAGATAATAATTTAGAACTATTTCAAGTTTTTGAAGATTTTGGTTGGGGTGTCAGCTATTGGTATTATGTTATGTTTATGCTAAGCCAATGCCTGACATATAGGTGTCAGTTACTGGGAAAAATCACAAGTCCTGCAAAAATGATCTCTAAAGTCTCTAACAATAAACCTTATGATGGTGTACAAATTTCACGTTAATTTCACGTCAGCCACTGGCTATACAATATGTCAGCTATTGGTCACATTCAGCTCTGACTATGGTAGTCTTCGGAGTACTGTCTTCAAGAGCATCAAAACATGTATAGATTTGTCACTCAACGATTCTGAGACATGTCTTCTTCTTGTCGAAAGGGCTTAGCACGACCAATAACTACTAGTATGATCTTTACAAGTTTACCATGTCAAATTAAATTCAATTAGGTATTCAAAATAAGTTCCAAGAAATTTATGCTGTCTGTCATTTCAGGGGAAGAGAAGAAACCGTATTTTTAGAAAAAAATCGAAAGATATAGGGAGAAGAAAAGAGAGAAGGAAAGAGAAGGACAATAAATAGAAAATATTAAATTAGAAAAAAAAACAGTTGGAGCTACATAAAAAAGAAATACATTTACGAGAATCAATATTATCATAGAAAAATAAAAGAAATAGGTAATAATAAGCGAACATTATTTTTAATAACAACTGTGACATGTGAACAAATAACAATTTCCAAAATTGGAAACCCAAAGATTTCTACTCAAGGATAAGTTAGTATATAATATGTTCCAGAAATAAAAATGTACGAATAAATAAACATTTCTACAGACAATAATCACTTGTCTTTTTCTTTTTAGAAATAGCTGCGTCCTTTTTCATAGGGTGTCAGGTTTTGAGCTTATCAGATTCAGGCTAAAGGTCTAGTCAAAAATCACTATGTCAGCTACTGGTTAAAAAAATACACATTTTAAAATATTTGGGCTGTTGGTAATTATTTCCAGCGATGTGTCTCCTACTTACCATATTAAGAATCATCAATAAACGCGCCAAATTGATTTTTTATAGATTAAAATTTGATAAATCAATCCTTAAGGACCTGCTTTGATTGGACCATGCTACTACGCTCTATTCAAACTAAATGCAAGTGGCGCGTAAACGCGTAAACATTTACACTATGGAAGCACGTGAACACATCTGAGGGCTAATACGAGGCAGGACCGTATTAAGGACGATCTCTATGAATTTCATAATATGAAATATTAAAATAATATGCCCCAGTATTAAGAACTTTAAAAACAAACTTTTATGGCACACCTAGTCATTCACTTACCTGCAAATTTCTACTATTAATACAAATCGTAGGTCCAACAATCAATAAACAGCGAAAGAATTATATCGGAAAAAATAAAGTTCCACTTGCAACTCAATAAACCTCTGTAAGAAACACCGACTCGCTGCAATCGCCCGCCGGGCCAGACTTTATTGCCGGCTAGCCAATAGCAAGCCGATCACGTGCGTATCACGCTCTAGCCATGCAACAACTTGTGTTTATGTTTCACTTGCGTTTAGTTTGAATAGAGTATAGGTAGATGTCACGAGCGACCTGCGGTTCTCAAAATGTCGACGTGTTTTAAAATTGTTCTATATGTAAGATTTAATTTACCGACCGAATTGAACTAGGGCTGAAGCCATTGTTATACGATTAAGTTTTTTTCACGGGAGTGGGGAAGCTAATAAGATAACTTCGCAAGCGGGCGGGTTTTGTGTCTTAGTTTGCCGAAATGGCGGTTTTTCTGGGCCCAGTTTCGCGGCTGTTTTATACGAAGTTTCCCGGGGAAATTAGGTTTGAAAATTGGGAAAGCAAAAAGCGATTTTGGCATACTGCACTCTGTATCGTGCGAGGGCGGCAAGAAATTTAGTCTATTTTTATTTAGAGGAAATTCTTCTTGTGTCATGAAGTTATATGGTCCTGTTTGACTAGTTTGAAATAACTTAAATAATTGAAAGACTGTTTAAAAGCAATATTGTGTTTTATAAGAAAAAAGTTGAACGTTGTTTATTGATAAATTCAAATTGTTATGGTTAGATTTTCGGAACTTGATGCAACTACAAAAAACTACAAAAAAGAAACAACAGAAATATTGACAGGCTCAGTTATGTGTTGAAGGGTAGATATATAGGCAACCAACAGTGCAAACTGTGCAATTTGCAATTTTCCCTAGTGGTCGTGAATAGTTACGCAGTTTGGAAAGTTTCAAAGAAACTGTTTAATGGCAATATTACTTTCATGTGGAAATAAGTTTAATAAAACTTACAAACCATTAGCATCATAATAAAACCCTTGTTTTAATAGACGATAATGTTATTGAGCTGACTCCATAGAAATTCCTTAGAGAGAAACTTTAACCAAAAGTAATTAGCAAAGAAGATCCAAGCTAGTTGGCAACTTGGGCCGTATTAATTAAGCTTTATGGGGGTTTCGCAGATTTTAAATAACCCCTCGCCTTGGAGGCTGTGTTTGTTTTCTCTAGACAAATAATAATTATTGAAACAATGACAAATATTAGGGGGCAAAAGGTTTTTGACAAAAACCACGGTGTGTTTCTTATGTTTATATTATCATAAATATACAGAGCGTCGCAGGCTTTTCATTGTAAAAATCAACCCATCAATTATGGCATAGCGAACAAACAAAACTTTGGGATTAGACATGTCGAAGGAAAACGTAGAGTCGGTATTTTCGCAAAGATAAAAGTGTAGGGATTCCTCCTAAAATACCGCCAAGATTTTTGTTTGTAGTAGACCGAGGATTTCAGTGACGCAGTGTTATTGCTGTATAAACTGGTGGAGAAAAATTTATCGGTTCGAAGCTTTTGACTCTGGATGCAAATGAATTGGAAATAGAGGGACACAAATCTCAGCCGAGTTTCCTCAGTTTTCTAATTCGAGGGCTTTTTGGAAAATTGGTTTTGAACTAAGTTGTTCTACTGAGTAACGAGCTGAGGTGTGTGACATAACAACGAAAGAATAATACTGAACTTTGCTTTTTGCATAAGATTTACATTAGGACATTATTTGTGCATTTCTATATACCTAAATAATATTATACTTTTTTGATAATTCTAGAACATTTTTTGCAAGTTACAAGGTTCAGGGATATAATATTTGTTCTCGATCTATAGAGTGGTGTTTTTTCTGAGGATTTCATGAACCGCAAAACACTAGAACCTAATTTTAGTGTTTTATGGGTATAACCTCGGTCAGTGACAAGATGTTTTGTGGTTAAAAGTGACAAATGACAGGATAATCTTTAAAAACATTCAATAAATTCTGTTGATTTTATATAGGAACACTTATTCTGAGTTCTGAAATACCCAACATATTTGCTCTTGTAGGGCAAGCTTTTAAATTTGGACAGAAAATTTAATATTTTTGGTGGTGTACATACTTTACTCTGTATTATTTTTATTTATTTTTTACATAAAGAATTATATTTTAAGGGTTTGAAAACAAACAAATTTTTTATGAAGAATAGTATATTTCCTAACAAGTGCGGAATGCGCCACTTTTCCTCACGCGATTGCAGTTGGCTGAACGACGCGTAGCGTGAACTAAAATGCGTGCGGAAAAGTACATTTTCCGCACGCATTTTAGTTGTAGAAATAATATATTTCCCAATAAGTGCGGAAAGTGCCACTTTTCCGCAGGCGATTGCAGTTGGCTGAACGACGCGTAGCGGAGTTCAGCCAAGAAATCGAGTGTGGAAAAGACACTTTCCGCAAGAGTTAGGAACACTATTTTTTCTACAAGCGTGCGGAAAAGTAAGACACTTTTCCGCACGCATTTTAGTTTAGAAAGTGTCACTTTTCCGCACTAGTGCGGAAAAGTAGTGCGGAAAAGTGACACTTTCTAAACTTTTTCTTGTAGAAAAAAGATTTTTTCGCGAATATTTAAATTTTTTATCTATTTGTAGCATAGGCAACCCCCAGGCTAACTGGGGGCACCCTGTATAGACTTTTTTGGAAAAATTGGAAAACAAACAAAAGTGGGAGCTAACCATATTATTCACCAGAGAACGTGCAATTATTTTTATAAATTTTAAAATTTATAGAGCAAACTGTAACAACACCCGCCGCTGTGTGGAAATAATGAAAACGGTCCCTTAGCATTATATAAACTATATGACTCGCTTGGAAAAGACAATTATACCGCCCTCCCTTTCCTTTTATTAAATTTGCAAACCGCCAGAATTTATCAACTACCCCCCAAAAAGCGAGAAGGGCGAGAATTGAACAATAACTCACATTCCTCTCTATGATTTAACGATGTTAAAATTGAGAAGTTACACTTTTAATTAAGGCCCTAATTCGCCTTTCGACGAAACGCACTGCCGACGCGGCGAAATAATTAAGAAAAAGCAATTTAACTTTTCAGGGGAGGAATTAGTAAATATAAGCATTAATTAACGTGTTTCTCGAGAACTTAAGGGGGCGGGATTAAGGACATTTTTAAGGGAGTTTTAAGGCCGGCTTTGATTGCTACCAGCCCGACGATTAAAAAAAAAAACAAACGGGAAAATGGCACCAGAACATCAAAAGAAAAGTTAAGATTAGTTAGGTCAGCGTAGGCAGAAGAGAATAAAATTAGGAAACCAGGAAAGAAAACTGATCACAGACTGACAAGCAGAGCTGGGAAAGATCGCGCCAAAAAAATATCTAGATCATAGATCAGATCGTTTTTAAAAAAAAGATGTAAGATCGTTTAAAAATAGATATTTTCATGCAAAAACGATCTTAGATCTAAAATCTAAAAATGGCACCAGAACATCAAAAGAAAAGTTAAGATTAGTTAGGTCAGCGTAGGCAGAAGAGAATAAAATTAGGAAACCAGGAAAGAAAACTGATCACAGACTGACAAGCAGAGCTGGGAAAGATCGCGCCAAAAAAGATCTAGATCATAGATCAAATCGTTTTTAAAAAAAAGATCTAAGATCGTTTAAAAATAGATATTTTCATACAAAAACGATCTTAGATCTAAGATCTTCTAGACGATCTAAGATCTTCTAAACGATCTTAGATCTTCTAAACGATCTCAGATCTTCTAAACAATCTAAGATCTTCTAAACGATCTAAGATCTTCTAAACGATCTAAGATCTTTTAAACGATCTAAGATCCTCTAAATGATCTAAGATCTTTGAACAAAATTCATGATATTATATACTTAGTTAATAGATATAGATGTATATAAATACTTTTCCTAATTTTAACATAGTATAAAGTGACATCTTTCAAAACCTGAGCAAGTGATGATACGTCCAGTTTTACGTAACTAGTTGTGTATAGTAAAATTTTACGTAACTAGTTAGGTAAAGTTACTACTCTAACTGAACTGGTTACGTAATCAATCGGTTGATATACCTATGGAGAATTAGACTTTTCTTGTAAAAACGTGTTCACCGATTATTTTTGCAATTTATAATGTTATAAAATTCGGAATTTTGAGAAATAGATAATTGAAAATATTATACAAATTAACATAAAGCATTCATTTAAATTTGACCTCAAAATGGGTTCTTGTAGTTGTAGGTAAAATGTACGTCAGTTTGTTTATATTATTTGTCATTTTTCGCGAATTCTGACAATAATTTACACTTTAGCTGAGGCCTAGAGATCTTCTGAGGTAAACTGCTTTAACTGAAGGCTCGATAGTAACGTAAGTAACTGAATTCGTAATACATAATATATTTTAGAAATAATATGTAGATTATACGTATAAAAAGAAAAATCCTTGTTAGTACAAAACTATTATCCATTCTTCTAAAAAATATATACCTACCTTCTACCTACATTATTTTGTATTAAAAAAATCACGGAAACGTTTCAAAAATGAACTACTTATAACAATAATTGAGGTCAAAATGAGAACATATTTTACAAATATGTAGATATAAAAACAAAAACTCTTATTCCTACAACAACCTAGAGCACTATTTTTTATTCTTCAAAAATAAAACATTATTTTATATAAAAAATCACAGAAACCTTTTAAAAATGAACGAAAACAATTGAGGAAAATATCTTAGATCGTTATAACGATCTTAGATCCTTTTAAAGATCTTAGATCCTTTTAAAGATCTTAGATCCTTTTAAAGATCTTAGATCCTTTTAAAGATCTTAGATCTTTAAAACGATCTTGATCCTTAAAACGACCTTACATCTTTTAAACGATCTTAGATCTTTAAAATGATCTAAGATCGTCAAATTAAGATCAAAGATCAGATCTTTTTGAAACGATCTTTTTAAAAAAGATCTGATCTGATATTTTTAAAAAGATCGTTCTTTAGTGAAACAATAAGATCGTTCTTTAGTGAAACAAAAAAGATCTAGATCTAAGATCAAGATCGCGATCTTAGATCTTTAAAACGATCTTTTTTAAATAGATCTGCCCAGCTCTGCTGACAACACTATGATGATTGGTTTCTTTTGATGAAAGCGATAGGAATGTCTGAAAAGTTTTGTGGTAGTATTAGATATTCACGTCGCCATTGAAATCAACTTTGATAAAATCCGTTCGAAACCAAACGGGAATATAACTCCATGGCAAATTCCTCGAAGTTGCGGCCCATTCTCTCGGCCCCCGTTTTAACATATTGATACTGTGTCGCCGTACACTTATTAAACTGTGGAGGTTCGATCTACCTAAAGTTCGGCACCAAGTTTAACGGAGTTGGCGCCGTATCGTGCATGCGCGCCCATAAGTTTCGGGTCGGAGTAAGCGTCGCGGGAGCCGGCAAAATGTTCGTGCATATTGTTAAGCGAATCTTGGCAACTTCAAAGGTTAGAGGGGCAGGAACTACTAATAGTACAGTAAAATTGGGCCAAACCCAAACATAAAAAAAAAGTTCTTTCTAGCGCGAAATAATTCCATACCCTCCTAAGAGTTAGTACTAAAAAGTTACACCACCACCAGCGGCGGGTGTCGGGGGGAGGGGGTGAAAAGGGCAGGAAATTCTTATTTTTCACAGTTTTGCGTGAATATCTAGTAAACTATGAGGTTTAGCGCAAACGTCATCCTATACGCAAATGATATACATTAAATTCCGAACAAGAATTGTTATATACAGAATTATGGTAAAGTGAACGGTTTCCATGATATGGAGGGGTAAAGATTTCTTTGTTTTTATTTTACGTAGTTTTTGTTGAAAAAACTTAAAAGATTACAGTATAAATTAGTAACTGAATAATATATGTAGAATATATATAGATATATCTATGCATATATAGATACATATTACACCCATAGATTGATATTTTTTGTCACAACATAACCTCATAAGTATATGACTGTAAATATGTCCAATACAAGTTAGTAGCCTTAGTTAATTTGTACTCACTTTTTGCCCTCATTCATTATAGCGTTCTGATTTCCATTCGTTCTTTTATGTCAAATCATTCCCATATCTAATTTGTCTTTAGCTTGTAAAAAAAAGTAATGAATAGGAAGCTCATGTGAAAAACAAGAAAATATATTAAACAATCTATATTGAAAAAATGGGAGGGAAATCAAAATGATACAAAAGGTTATAAGTTTTTGGTGAATCATTAATTGCGTTATCAGTCAGCGCCAAATAGTTCACTCGGACTGGTGAGAGGAAACAAATCGTCGTGTTCTTCGTCCACTTGAGTACTTGAGAATCATCATTTAAATCGTCGTCGATGATTACAGTATCTCTATTGAGACATGCAAGTCCTAAGCAATTGCTGCACATACTTGAGCAATTGAGACCACTTCTTCGACACTCGCAGTTTTGGACGCATCCATCTCTGCAGAAGCATACGATGAGGATTGTTTAATATATATTTTCTTGTTTTTCACATGAGCTTCCTATTCATGACTTTCTCATTTTTACAAGCTAAGGAAAAATTAGGTATGGGAATGATTTGACATAAAAGAACGAATGGAAATCAGAACGCTATAATGAATGAGGGCAAAAAGTGAGTACAAATTAACTAAGGCTACTAACTTATACTGGACATATTTACAGTCATATACTTATGAGGTTATGTTGTGACAAAAAATAACAATCTATGGGTGTAATATGTATCTATATATGCATATATATATATATATATATATATATATATATATATATATATATATATATATATATATATATATAAGAATAAGGATGTAAGATTAGCGAGTGTAAATGTAATAATTACAAGAAAAGGTGATAATGGGCAAACACTCAAAGTTAACAAAAAGAAAAAACTAGTAACCGCATACACGTGTTTCATGCTATTTGGCAATCATCGGTACGGTGTAACATTAACCAAATCAAAAGATAGGCATGATTTGGGAAGCAACAAATGAAGTCCAGGCAGGAGCCAACAGCACATTTGCAGCTTCAGTCAGCACATCCCCGATTTTGGGGCTTGTACTAACATAACTAACCAAATAGCATGAAACACGTGTATGCGGTTACTAGTTTTTTCTTTTTGTTAACTTTGAGTGTTTGCCCATTATCACCTTTTCTTGTATATATATATATATATATATATATATATATATATATATTCTACATACATTATTCAGTTACTAATTTATACTGTAATCATTTTTAGTTTTTTCAACAAAAACTACGTGAAATAAAAACAAAGAAATCTTTACCCCTCCATATCATGGAAACCGTTCACTTTACCATAATTCTGTATATAACAATTCTTGTTCGGAATTTAATGTATATCATTTGCGTATAGGATGACGTTTGCGCTAAACCTCATAGTTTACTAGATATTCACGCAAAACTGTGAAAAATAAGAATTTCCTGCCCTTTTCACCCCCTCCCCCCGAAATCCGACGCTGGTGGTGGTGTAACTTTTTAGTACTAACTCTTAGGAGGGTATGGAACTATTTCGCGCTAGAGAGGACTTTTTTTTATGTTTGGGTTTGGCCTAATTTTGTGTTAGTTTTACTGTACTATAAGAAAACACTAGTTTAGGAAGACGGATAAAGGCAGCATTTATCGGAATAAATTTTAGTTAGATACGTACAATAGTTCATTCACAATCATATCGTAATCTTTACAGTCCTGGCCAAAAAAGGTTCGGGACTCTGTCGTTTCCTATATATAAGTACCTGAGGTCAGAAAGCTTTTCAAACTGACTGGAAAAGTGCTGTTTTCCGGCTAATCTTTAATAGTTCTAGTCATCGATAGATGGCGCGTATGCACTTTTGTGATCAAAAATTGCATTGCTTTACGAGTAACTTTTCTAATTTTGAGAAGAGTACAATAATAATTATTTATGTACCAAGGCACTGAAGTTAAACTTTTTATGACTCATGTGGAATTTAGTTGCCGAGTCCTCTGGCCGAGGCAAATAAACAATGCTACTAACCTATTTTAAAAAGCCTTCTATTTTTAAATCATTATGCACACACGTTTCGGTTTCCAATCGATTTATAACCAGGCGAAATGAAAATTCATAAAATTTATTGCCCACAATACAGAGATATTAAAAATGCAATTGCCGTAGCTACAAATTTTAGCGGGGTTTACATCCAAGGCCCTTATCTCTAGGCTTGATCCCAAATGCCCGCTTTCCTTCTCTGCGGGTATTAGCCAATAAAAATCCTTTTTCCGATAAGGATACAACCGTCGCAGAGGATATCTAGAGACATTCGCTTTCCGAAGGTCCGTACAGATAGTCCTTCGATATACAGGTTTACCTATTTTGTAGCTAGTTTTGTTTTAGTTTAAACGAGACGATATTTTAATGACGAGTACAAAAGATCTACTCACCTGCAAAGGCAATCTGTTTTAAAGGTATAAAATTGCTGTTTTTTGTAAAAAAATATCATTGCATTTCAGTTTTGCTACGTGATGTACATATTTTGTCAAAAAATAAATTATTGGATTTCCCAAAAATAAAGCGCATTATGGAATTTCAGTTTTTGTACACAAATATCCAAATCGAAGCAATTATGGAATATGGCGAATCGCGCGGAAGTTTTAATGGAAGTTGGACTGTTCCATTACACGACAAACTCCCCGCTCTAATTATATTTGATTGTATAAAGCAATACACTCTAAACTTCCAACCACCTTGTTGTTGTTAATTAAATTTTGAAGACTAGGTTCCAATCTCACCGTATAAAATTGACATGGGCGGAATTGACGTGGTACGTTCGAAAAATAATAAGTAGCTTTCAGGAGCTCCGCAAATTAATGAGAACACTTTGAAATAACCTCTCCTCTCTTTTCGAGCAGTTTGAATTGATGCAAGTACTTGAAAATTATTTCTCCTAATGAATCTGAAGGGAATTATTTATCAGAGCCGAATTTTGCATAATGGAATACATTTATTATAGTCTCCTTAACTGCTGAGCTGAATAAAGGCGGGATCTGTTTTGAAATCCGGGATAATCAATATCAGATTTCCGGCTTCTCGGGTTTTTAGCATTAAATGCCATCGGAGCCATTCAGATGCTGTTTGCATTGGGATAGATAGATTGCTTTATGGAGAGCTTAACTCTAGAGAAAGAAAAAAAATCTAGCTAGAATTGAATCTTAAATCCAGGGTGTTATTTGGAGAACGTATTCTTTTATTAAGGAATGATAATGGAACAAAACATTATACCCTCATAGAATACAGGACAAAACTATTGCATTTCCAAATATATGATACTTTCTGGATAACTATTACCGCATAGCATCATAGCATCAAACGAGTATCGTTCGGCTATGATAGCATAGGCCGAGAAGCAATAGCTGCTACAACAACACGAGAACAGTATGTACTACCGCCGATGGAGAAAAATAATAAACTATAAATATGTTAATATCTCGAAAACGGTAAGATGTAACCACAAAGTGTCATATATATTTGAAGAGCTAATATTGTCCTCTATTCCATTAAGGTATCATGAAACCCAAATATACCTATATATTTTTCAAAATAAAAGCCTCTGATTTCCGGGTAAAACAGAAGTGAGATTGAGAAATAAATTAAATATAATGTGATTTATTTTGTTATTATCCCATAATAGGATATTATTTTACATTTTTTGCTATCTTGATTTTTTGGAAATGTTTTTTTGTCATAACTTTTTTGTTTGATGTTCGATTAGGGGAGAGTCGGGTAATATCGGACAGTGGGTAGTATCGGACAACAGCATCTTCTCAATTTCCCTAATAGATGGCGTTCTGAATTTGTCAGAAAATGTTTTATTAGAATTGCCCTAGACACATATTATGTTCAGTATGAGGCCGAGCTTTGAACGGTACACGTCGTGTGCTTTATTTTTTATTTTTTGCCCAAAACAAATTTCCCGGACAAAAAATTTACCAGTCTATATTTCATAGTAAGTTCTTTTAAAATGTTCATATTATATAGCATTTGTTGGTTATTTTGGAATATAAAAATGGTTTTATGGAAATTATCGGAGGGTCGTAAAAAATAAGTTGGTCACTTTTTTCCAACGGTGCTGTTCGGGTAGTATCGGACACACATATTTCGGGTGAAATCGGACACACTGAAATTTTAACTGAACATTCTTATTTTCATATTAACTTTAAAAAATGCCCAAGAACACAAAAGGAAAAAGAAAAATTGACCAACTAGAGGATTACATTGGAAAAACAAAAAATTTAAAGGACAACAAATATAGCAAAGATAATGTGCTCTGAACAGCAACAAGAAGCAACGGAGTGTACCTATCATATTATTTATGTAGTGAAGACTTCGTCGCAAATTGGATACAGCGCATCTAGTGCCATGGTTGGACCCAAAAAAATTATTCTGAGGCAGAAAAACATCAGGTTCATTATAAATGCGACATTTGTAAGAGGAATTAATTCATGTCCGATACTACCCGAAGTTTTCAGAAAATTACAAAAAGAAGCCCACTTTTGTTTTCGACGAGTGGAGTTTTTGTTTAAGTTTTTTTGTTTAATTTTATTATGTATTCTATTCTGCAAAGAGTACAGTTTATTTTAAGCAAAAATATGGTAATATATAATTTTTTTGTTAAAAATTATTTGAATTTTTCGAAATGTATCCGATATTACCCCACTCTCCCCTATTTTTTAACGGCATTGGATTCCTTGGAAAAAACTGCATTAGATTGGTCATTGAATGATGAATTTATCTCGAGAATTACGGAATATAGGTAAATATCGGACCAAAAATCCATAGATAAGTAAAATTGTTTGTCATGAAGAATAACAAAAAACCTAATGTCCCAAAGGCCAACAATACTTTTTCATATTATGTATTTACAATACATTTAAAAAATCATTGGCACCGCTTGTTGCTTTACATATTATACATATTATTTGGTTTACGTTTACATCGTATACTGAGATATGATCTGAACATATTCTTTTTTCTTTATAGCTGTTAGGTATGTTTCCCTAAATGTCAATCCATTTTTGCCTTAAATTCGGGTCTGCAGAAAAAAATAAAATAAATAGTAAAATGAGTAATTACGAAATTGAAATTTGCCAAATATCACCAAAAACATCCTACTTAGTGGTCATATGTCATTTTATTAATCGTGTATGTTGAAAATGTGAAAAAAACAAACTTTTATGTACATTTTCATACACATTGTTTTGTATATCTTACTATAAATACCTTTCTATAAAGCTAAACTAACCATTCCCAAATATTTTTGTAGATTGTGGAAAATTTGAATATTTGATTTTATGAAAAAAAACTCTTGATCTAAATTTAATTTGAATTGAATTTCACGTATGTTTGTATAATGCAACCAAATTTACTACGCAATCGCCCCCACGAGCTCTGCGCCCATGGATATATATTATTATATATTACTCAGCTCAGCAAACGACTCCGTTGTTTGGGTTCTGCAGCTTTTTATACACACCGCGCAGTTTCTATCAACTTTTAAATAGTCCACAAGCCTAAAATTCACTTTCGCAGCACTGAAAATCGTAAGTTTTTTCGCAAAATTAAATAAAGTTTATTTTTGTTAACTCAGGACATACAGAATATAAATTCTGGTCATTTTACGCCTTTGCAAAAGATTTTCACCGCGGTGCATTCCTCTGAATACCTCCCCGGGGATCTGCGTTTCGCTACCTGCCAAAATGGCCTTATTGAAATTTAAAAATGGCGCGAATATATCACTTTTCCCGGGGTAACAAAATGGGCCGGCGCCCGCTGCTAGAGACAAAGTGGCGGCATTTTTCATAGGGCGGCCACCGCGATATATTTCTAGGATATAAGATTATCAGCTTCTCACATATACCGCCTCCGTAAAATATACTGTTACCTGCATTAAAAATATATACGACGCCCCTCCGCCTCAGGGTAGTAGACGTGTTGAGCTGAAAATATTGCCGGAAAATTCAATGGCCCCCTTTATGGAATGTAGACAGAGTGCAAGATAAACAACAATAACAGAGTGTAGATTTACACCATTGTTTTAAAACTACGATATGGAAATATTATGACCACAATAATCATAACCTACAAAAGATCTTTAAAATTTTTAAAACATCTCATTTAGAAGTTTGCAATAATAAATTATACAACTCTTTCAAAAAGTTCGCATAATCAACGAGGCCACGCTATTTTTGCTATAGGTCCTGTCAAAAATTATTTGTTTGGTGGCAAGGTCAAAGGAAGAGGTTTTTTGAAGACTTTTCAAACAGATAAAAGATCATGCGAATATCTCCAAAAATAAAGATTCTATGAATTTGTATATACAGGGTGTAACTTTGATTGGTACATAAATTTTAACTGGTGGTAGATTGTTAATAAAAATGCTCAAAAAACTTTTGTTACTTATGGAGCAAATTTTTTAGATAATTTTTCAGAAATACCCCGAAATAATTCAAAAAATCAAATTTGCCACGAAACCATGTCACATACGAAAAATTACCAAGAGGGCATTTTTGTTTAAAATTACAATCTACATAAGAAATTGAATACATTTTATTGCTGGTGGTTCTATTTTTTTTTCTAAAAAAAAAAATATACTAATTACCCACTTCTACGCCACTGGTTGTTCATGGTGTTTGATATTAACAGGTTTTATGATAACCCATGCCGTTATAACGTGTACCAAATATGACTTAAATATCTCAACTAGTTTGTAAAATATTCAATAAATTCCACATATTTCTTGCAACTTTAACAAACTGTAACTTTTTTATAAGGCCTTAAAATGATATAGTTTATAGAAGAAAGTGCGGTTATTTTTTGGTTTTATATTACCTGTTGAAGTGTTGCAGATTAAAACTGAATAACCCTGTATATAGTTTTTCTCATCATTAATCCTTATAAAATTAGTTAAGTTTTTTTAGTACAGCGCGAAAAGTTGGGCACGGAGGCCCATTCCTTTTTTAACGTTGCCTCGCTGACCAAAATTGCCATATTTTGTTTTCTTACGTATTTTCTGTGCGGTCTAAAATAAGCGAGAAAATCGCTTAATAAGAAATAAAGAAAAAAAATTTCATAGCCTTAAGAGAGCTGAAGACCCTGTGTAATTTTCTGAAACTATCCGAGTACCCAGTTGCATAAAGCTTCTTAGTGCCATCAATTTTCAATATAAAAGTTTTCCTCTGTCTCCTAAAATCAACATTCTACGGCTATTAATAGTTTTGCTCAATTTGAGGTTTTTTTAATATTGCGCGACAAGTTGGCCATGGATGCCGATTTCTTTTGCAGCACCACTTAGCTGTCCAAAATTGCCACATTTTTGTTTCTTACGTTTTTTTGTAGGCCGCAAAATGAGCGAGAAAATCGCGGTGGTAGACCTAAAGAACATGTGCATTTGAAATTTGCCACGTTTTTGTTATAATCCCATCGACAACAACCACAAAACTAAAAAGAAGAAAATAATAAAATGTAAATATATTTTTTTAAATATACATACCACGTTTTTTTAAAAGGGAATAAAAGTGTAATAAAATAATATAGTAAAATAACAGAATTGTCTAACAAGTATAAAATAATTATTTCTAGTCCCATATAAAGATTCGAAAAACGTGGGGCGCACACAATTGATAATCGACAAATGCACTTACGTCACTAACAATTATTATTGTATTGCACTGAAAATGTTTTTCAACGACACCTACTTCTCTACACTCCTTACTATTATCTGCTGCATGCGCCCCACCATTATCGGCCTAGAAAATAGTTATTTATGTACCAAGGCACTGAAGTTGAACTTTATATGACTCATGTAGAGTTTAGTTGCTGAGGCCTCTGGCCGAGGCAAATAAACCACATGAGTCATAAAAAGAACTTCAGTGCCGAGGTACATATTATATATTTTTTTTAAATCGGAAAAAAAAAGTTTTATTAGGCAAGGAAATAATAATAAGGGATCACCCGTCCACGAACCGACTACGCGCGGCGTTGCTTGACTTTACCGATCGCTCTACCTAGGACAAGTAGTATAATGACGTACGGCACCTTCGAACAGAAAAACCACACTGCTGCTTCTTGTGCAGCCTACACAACAAATCTATTGATTTTCAAATTTACTAAAATATGTATACTGAAGGATTGCGCTTCTATAGGAAACAATTTCGCTATGTGTACGAAAAGTTAAATGGGCTTTTATCGGCCGGGTTTTGCATATTTGGTCACTTTTGAGGGGCGATTTCTCCGCGTCTGACGTTTGATGTTTACATCTCGCCAAGGCCTACTTATTGAAAAAATTGTACAATAATGGGCTACATTATTGTACGATTTCTGTGCTTTTAATGACGATTTTGGGACATTTTAATGCCGATTTCAAGAAAAATTATTTTATACATTTTAGTCAATTTTTTATATTATTATATTATTTGGTTCACATTGCTCACTGGTTCACATCCAGTTTGTTTTAGTATAGTAAATAAACGTTATTATTAAGTAGGTATATTATATGGACTTTTCAAATGGAGTAATATTACAATAAATAATATTGTGCGAAGCCAGTAAGCTTCTCTAAATAGGGACTTAAAGCCATGCTTTAACACCCACTGCCATTTTGTTTCCAGATTAATTTCTCCCTAAAAATACAACAACAAAAAACGGTTATCTTCATAGCCCTCGCACGGAGTGCCGACTTAGCAACCTCCACCCAAATTTCAATTCCGCCAGAATACACCTCAGGATATAATTGCAACTTACCTGCACAGTTAATTAAGTCCCTGTTTTAACTAGCTGGCTATACAGTGTGACCCATTTGTTTTGGGGTCAGTCTGTAAAAAGTGTATCAATCGTGCGATTTGGCTGATTTTTTTTTTTAAATTGTAGAGCTCGATGAACTGCACATTTTGAACAAAAATTGCCTGGTTCGCATAAAATCCAAAGCCTACTATGACCGTTTTTATGAGCAAAATTTTAAGAAACCATATTAGCGTTTTTTTTTTTAAAAATCTGTGTACGCCAATGGATTGAGCACCCCTCGAAATGGGTATGTACAAAATTTCATCAAAATATTTCAAGTAATAACGATTTTGTAGAAAAATTAAAAATGCAGCCAAGGTACGTCTTTATTTTCAAAAATTCAAAGTTGGCCATGGAAAATAATTGAATTGTTTACTTTTATTAAGTGTCAAACTGTCTAAATTGAGTTCAGAAATTGTTTGTGCTCAATACAATTAATTATCATAATTATGGAATATTTAAACATAAGAGACAAAATAGAAATTGTTCGACTCGTGGGCGACAACGAGCGCTCGGCAGCAGAAGCTGCGGCCGAATTTAACAATAGACACCCAGGTAGATCAGTGAGTCGAAGTACTGTACAACGTATAAACAATATTTTTGATGAAACTGGATCGATTTCTAAAAATTTATTAAAAACTAGGCAAAATGGACGCCGTGGACTTGTTGAAAATAACAATCAAATTCTGCAATACTTTAGTGACAATCCTCGAAATAGTGTTCGAACGGCTAGTTTAGACCTTCATATACCCAGAGAGAGTATAAGGAGATGTTTGAGACAAAACAAAATAAAACCGTTTAAGCCAAAATTTTTGCACACCCTGGAACCAGGAGATGAGGAGAGAAGATTAGAATTTTGCTATTGGCTGCAAGGTGAATATCTCCATAATGGCAACTTTTTAAATGAAATTTTATTCACCGACGAAGCCACGTTTACTACAAATGGTGTAGTATCAAGTCAAAACTGCCGTCACTGGTCAGCTGAAAATCCAGAGTTTATAATAAATGCAAGGAGACAATATTCACAAAAAATTAACGTTTGGTGTGGAATACTACGCGACAGAATAATTGGCCCATTTTTCTTTGAAGGGAATTTGAATGCGGCTGGCTTCTTGAATTTTCTAGAAATTGAATTTAGAAATGCTTTAGATGAGTTACCATTAAGATACCGTTTAAATTTAAAGTTACAGTTAGATGGCAGTCCTATTCATAATGCTCGTTTAATCAGAAACTGGCTAGATAATAATTTTGAAAACTGTTGGATAGGGCGAAATAGTCCTTTCTGTGAGTGGCCACCGAGATCTCCGGACTTAACTCCTTTAGATTTTTTTCTTTGGGGTACACTTAAGCAAAATGTTTATAAGTCAAGACCCCATAATTTACAAGAACTACAAGCTAGGATAAACCGTAGTTGTGAGGAAATTACTCCACAGCAAATACGAAATGTAATTTTGAATGTACGCAAGAGGAACGACAAATGCATTGTAGAAAATGGAGGCTTGGTAGAAGTTACAAAAATTTTATAATTTTAATTGTTTTTATGTTTTGTGTTTATAAGCATAAGGTTGTATTATTACAATTCAATTATTTTCCATGGCCAACTTTGAATTTTTGAAAATAAAGACGTACCTTGGCTGCATTTTTAATTTTTCTACAAAATCGTTATTACTTGAAATATTTTGATGAAATTTTGTACATACCCATTTCGAGGGGTGCTCAATCCATTGGCGCGCACAGATTTTTTCAAAAAAAAACGCTAATATGGTTTCTTAAAATTTTGCTCATAAAAACGGTCATAGTAGGCTTTGGATTTTATGCGAACCAGGCAATTTTTGTTCAAAATGTGCAGTTCATCGAGCTCTACAATTTAAAAAAAAATCAGCCAAATCGCACGATTGATACACTTTTTACAGACTGACCCCAAAACAAATGGGTCACACTGTATATAATAGGACGGGCATAATAAGAGCAAGTTTTCGCTACTTCCTAGGTGGGGAATAATTAAAATATGAAGTTTGCGCGGGAACCGGCAACGCCGCGAATACATAAATGACTAATCACTACTTCAAATAACAACCCAGAATCCTAGAATTCGTTCTCCATTGGCGGCAAGGTTGTCAATTGTACTTGCACGGACATTCTAGCTTCTAAAAGACACATTTAAATTTATAAATTTAATGTGTCTGTATTTGAAAATAAAGATTTTTAAGTTGTAGACAAACTGCCTTTTTGAGCAAAACAATTAAACATACTGTGTGTCCACGGATTGATGTCGGAATAGGTGTAAATGACAAAAAAATTTCGAGTTCAAATTTGACCATTTGGGGTTCAGCCCTGCTTGGATAGAAACTAATTTGTGCCATATTAGTAGTTTCGAAAAATCAAGTAGGCCTTGACAGGAACGATTTATTTATTTTCTGTGTAGGTTAAGTGCCTTTTCTGAACAAGATATCGAAAAATGTTATTAGAAAAAGTTGCTTAGAATTCAAAATTATGTCCCTGTGCAGATTTTCAAAATAATTGGCCTACTTTGATTTTAATCCATTTCATTTAGGTAGTTGAACTTTTATATTGCCGAACACACATTTTCAGTCAAGTTGGCATGTTTTTATTATTTTTTTTAAACTGTTCAGTGCAGTTTGGTAGTTATATCCTGTGGGTTTTAGCGTATTAATAAAAAACTGCCAGAAATGGATTAAAATCAAAGTAGGCCAATTATTTTGAAAATCTGCACAGGGACACAATTTTGAATTCTAAGCAACTTTTTCTAATAACATTTTTCGATATCTTGTTCAGAAAAGGCACTTAACCTACACAGAAAATAAATAAATCGTTCCTGTCAAGGCCTACTTGATTTTTCGAAACTACTAATATGGCACAAATTAGTTTCTATCCAAGCAGGGCTGAACCCCAAATGGTCAAATTTGAACTCGAAATTTTTTTGTCATTTACACCTATTCCGACATCAATCCGTGGACACACTGTATATATATTTTTAATATACCACGTATTTAAAAATGACTAAAAGTATAATAAAATAAAATAAAATAAAATAAACAAACCGACTAAAAAGTATAAATATTACATTTCCTAGCCACATAAAAATCCAAAAAACGTGAGGCGCATGCAATTGCAATAGATAATAGTAATATACGGGTGTATAGAGGAGTAGCTGCTGTCATTGAGAAAACATTGCAGTGCGATATAATTATTGTTAGTATCTTTAAGTACATATATTAATTATTATCTATTGCATGCTCCCCACGTTTTTTGAATCTTCATAGGGCTCGGAAAAGTTATTTTCTACTTTTTAGTCTGTTATTATATTATTTTGTTATACTTTTAGTTCTTTTTAAAAACGTAGTAATATTAAACAATTATTTAAATTTTATTATTTTCCGCTTTTTAGTCTTGTGTTTGAAATTTTGTAATCTTAAGGTACAATGTACAGCACATATGTGGTGATTCAACATTTTGACCCATAAAATGGCTTTTTTCGATCTGTAGCGAGTAACACGCATAATTTTAAACTTTTGGTCAATTCAAATTTTAATCTAAGTAATTACTCACATTTTGAGACAAAAATTATTTAAAAATATTTATCACAATGGCCGTCATTAGGCTTTTTGCGCAAATGTTAATGCCGGCCATTGTGATAAATATTTTTAAATAATTTTTGTCTCAAAATGTGAGTAATTACTTAGGTAGATTAAAATTTGTATTGATCAAAAGTTTAAAATTATGCGTGTTACTCGCTACAGATCGAAAAAAGCCATTTTATGGGTCAAAATGTTGAATCACCACGCACGTGCTGTACATTGAGTCATTATGACAGATTTATTTCAATTTCTCTTCACCTGATTATATTTGAAATTGAAAATTGTTATACCTACCTAGCAATATTATATATCAATCTGCTTAATTGTTATTTTCCTGAAAATAAAATAAAGAAGGAATCAAATTGAATGTCATAAGGATTTTATTTCAATATTAAAACAAATTATTTCATATCCTTCTTAGTTACCAACTTATGGTTAAATAACTTGCTTTCTTGTCTGTCTGCTTGTTTGTTTATCATCCTTTCTTTTTAACGCACTTTTAACTCGTTATTTTTATTTGTTACCAGCTTATAACACGTGCTCATCTGGTCATAAAGCTCCACTAGTCCAATATTTTTATTTAATGTTCATATTTTTAATAGCAAATAACATAATAACAATATGTATATAGCGAGTTATTATTGCAATGCTGTCCAGTTCTGAGCTATGTTTAGGACAATAAAAACATGGTAAAATGACATCTTCCTAATTTTCATTATTGTTTTTTTTTTTAGAAAAAATCTGTATATGTCATTGGATTCAGCATTGCTTAAAAAGGACCTTTACCAAATTTTACCACAGAAAATATATTCAGACAGAGAGCTCCTTACAGACAGCTGTCAAATGGACTCCAACTTTGAAGCTTAATATTAAATGTTGGCTAATCTACGAATTGGGAAGATTATATTTTGCGAAAATATCATTTGGTTAGTAATGCAATCTGCTTGTATTAAATGTTGGCTAATCTACGAATTGGAAAGATTACATTTTGCGAAAATATCATTTCATAAGAAATGCAATCTGCTTGTTTTTGGAGTCAGAAGTTGGAGTCCATTTGACAGGTATTGTTAAGGAGCTTTCTGTTGTGGAACCATATTTTCTGTGATTTTACTAAAAATTTCAAGTAATAGCGATTTTGAAGAATAATTTAAAATGCTACATTAGGTACTTATTTATTTTAAAAAATTCATAGTTAGCCATCAAAATACATATAAAATTAAACTCTAACAACTTGGTAATATTAATGTGGGTTTTATGCTTAGACCTCCAATGGAGGAGTAGTTCGAAGGCTTTGAAATTATCTATAAATTCTTCATTTACAAAAATAAAACTACAAAACTAGCAATTTCCTTTTCAAACCTCATTATTTCTTGCCTACAGTATTGCACGAATCGCTCCAAAGCCTTTGAATAAAATCAATTACACAAATATTGACATTTATACAGGCATAAGCCCATAAAAATGGGGAACATGCGATGTATGAAAGGTCGGCCGGTTTTATCGATATTCCGTGACATTTTCACCCTGATATTTCAATCTAGTATGCTCTGGTCTCGGGGGTGTACTGGTCCTGGAGTGTCGTTCCACGGAAATAGGTCTGAAAGTTTTCTGGAATAGCCATACATTGTCTAGGCTATAGGATACTATAGGGGGTTCAATCGAAGAATCGCCAAGGAAGTATTATACGTGTACAGAAATTTATCCAGATTTTCCCGATATAGGAAAACTTAAAAACATCGATATTATCTCAGTGATGCTGATAAGTATAGACACAATAAAAGCTACACTCTATGTCATTGCTTCACTCCCGTTACGTCTCATTTTGCATAAAAATATGTCGCTATTGACTTTCATTTTATTGTTTTATATTCTAATAAAACCCTTGACGTAGGTACCTACATATTAATGACTAATGTTCTATATAAAGTGAATTTATTACATCTGTAATATCTCACATTATTGACAATATCAATTATTATTAGTGACTATTTCCCTCCTCTTAATTTACACCAATCACAAACGGGCAATTTTGAATTACAAATGGTTTCTATTTAGATGGAAAAACTGTATGACAGCACCTGTCAGCAGGTTTTTCGAGTTTACCCGCGGCAAAACTTGACAGCTGTTGTATAATAGGTAGTATGTTTTGTAAGCTATGTGTATGCAGAAGAATCTGTTACTCATGAAATAGTCTTGTCAAATACCATTCGGGCATCTAATTTTTCCTGTGAAAAAATCCAAAAAAAAACACAATGCTAAGCAATATATTTTTTCAACAAAATGCATTCGTGCAGGTGCAAAAATCCTCGTCCTCGACTCGGATTTTTGTTGCCACCAGCACTCATGCTTCCTGTTAAAATATTACTTAGCAACGTGTTTTTTCGATTTTTTTCGGAAAAATTAGATGCCTTATGATATTACTTACGATAATCGAATTATAGCACCCAGCACCCACCCACCAAACTGCACCATTTTTTCTCAAATTTTGATAAACTATCCTTAAAGTTTTGATAATTTTCAAGTTTTAAACAAATCTCCCTAAAACTAGACCATATACATTTCAACTTTATGTTCACTCGAAGGAAGCATATCAAAAAGCATTGCACACAAAGTAGCTAAGCATTTGGAAAATACTTCTCTTTTTCAAATGATTGTTCGAATATAAAGTTTAAATGCATGGCCTAGATCCAGGAATATTTTTGGAAAACTCACAAAATATATTTATTGATATATTGTGGAGCTATATTGATTTCTTTGGAGCTAGTTTATCAAAATTATTGGGAAATTTTGAAGTTTGGTAGCTTATAATTCGGAGAAATTATCATTAATAATTGATATTGTCAGTAAAGGTCATATTGTAGATTTAGTTTGACCCTGTATATTTTTAATACCTCTAAAATTCTACTCAGTTTACAGAAGACGCACCAACATAACACGTAATAAATAAAACAACGGCTTTTAAGCCCTATTTATTTATGATAATTAAAGACGAAGTTGCACAATTTTTTCACACTGAAATCTTCAGTTTAGTCGTTTTATTGTCTAGAACGCCAAACGTGGCAACCTCTGTCCCTGTTAGGAGAAACGGCATTGCAATGTTGCCGGTGCCCGTTTGCAATAATTCGTGGAACAAAGGCAAATTTTACTTTTCTATGCGAATATCTCCAGGTTGCCTATGAATACCTATTATATTTAATATATTGCAACCTTTGAGCTGAAACTAATGCAATTGCACACAAAAATGTCGGCACATAAATACTTTTTTATTACGAATGTGTTCCGTGTCTTGACTCTCCTATACAGCAAAACGATGTCTGTTTATGCTGCACACGCTGGAAACTATATCCTTTATATCTGTGTCGTGACATTTTGGTTAAAGTGTGTGTATATGGAACACACACTATAAATATTCAGACTTCAATAATGCGGAAATATTCGCGTATGTGGCAATCCACCCGCGTCATTCCGTATGCCGCTCAGTCAAAACATTAGTAAATATTTGCGATTTATTTTAGTGTTATTTTTATTTATTAATATATTGTTTGTATATTTATCGTGATGTTAGTTGTGTAGACTACACAGTGTAGTGAAATGGATGCTTTCATGGAGCTAATAATCCGATGTACACGTTACCGAAATTCGTGGGATAAAACTGCAAAGGTTTATTGTATGTTGGTAAAGTATTATGAGTTATGAATAAACGGAGGACCATCTTGAAGGAGCTTTTATGAAGGTGGCATAGTGCTTAGCCGTAGGTACTGAGCCTGAATTCCGTACGGCATTGCAACCTTGCCGAAAAAATTTGTAGAAAAAAGCGAGTGAATATTTACGAAAATACACTTCTTGGCTAAATGAGGTTTCACGGGTCATCCTAAATCTGGGGGTCTGAGGTCAGAATTTTGAAATTTCAACAAGGGTTATGCTATCGCCATGTTGCCAAATTGCCTTTTTAAAATACGTGTGACGAGCTTTCCTGCAAAATTTCTTAGCATATATCCAGGAATTGTTTTATCAAGTCCGTAAAATTTCGTCAAGTACCCTATTGGAGAGGAACAACTTTTCCTTGTAAAGTCAAAAATTTTAAACGATTGTTTTGAAAAGAAGAGAAAGTTACGCCTCAGAGGCTTATTCTCCATGTCTCTTCATGCAAAAGTTGATGCCAAAGTAAAATGTGAGCCACTTCCTTGATCTGATTTCTAATTAATTAAGAGTAGGTATGTGTCTTCTGTATCATGTCCTTTCGTTGACGCGGCCATCAGCGCACAGAAATCTTCCGTTTGCATTTGCACTCAGCTCCGGTTAGTGCCATTCAGTTCGGTTCAGCTGCGTGCAGTTCCGTTCACTTCCGTTCAGTTCAAAGGTATCTTCTTCATGATGTTTGCGTTTTGTTAGCCGGCCATGCCACAACGAGACCTATTTGCATGGCGAGTAATTCCTTCGCCGCTTACACCGGAACGCTTGCATTTGCAGTGGAAATTCGGCCCGACTAATCAGGTCAGTTGGAGTATAACGCGGCCATTACGAGTGGACGCGGCACTTCCCGCGTACGATGTTTATACGGGAAATTCGGATTTAAACGGCAAACCCACCAACTGCGGGCGATAACGAAATAGTGGTTTTAATTTCGCCGGCGGACGCTCCCGCCGGTTTGGGGACGTTTAATTTTGTGGGGCGCGTTTAAACTGGACTTGTTTTCATTTTAGTTTTTGCTCGATTACGTTGGACACGTTCCAACAAGTAAATTTCTGAAGCAGCCTCGAGAAACGGTCACAGTGTGCCGTGAGGTTCACATAAGTCGTTAAGAGCCGGGTATTATATAGTTGCTTTATAAATAGCTTTCGTTTGTGAATTGTATGTTTGGTTGCATGTATCAATGTAATTTTATTTACAAAACTATCTGGAAAAACTAGCGAATTCGAAAGGTTTACAAAAAATAACGTTATTTTAGAAATATTCATAGATACTAATGACACTAGTTGAGAAGGTAGTCGTTATTTTATTTTTTTAATTTGAAACTTTTCGCGGGCAGAGATTTGGCTACTTACAAAAGTGTACCATTATTTATCAGATGGCGTGGAAAACAGACTATCGATATGCAGTTGGCGATGTTTGATCAAAAACAATACGAATTATGCCAAAGAAAATCTAAGAATATGGATATATTTTTCAGTGTTAAATAATGTGGCTAATAGCAAAGTCAAGCAGCAGTGAACGTAGCGTTGGGTTAAAAGCGTCCGGATAGTAAACCGTAGGTCATGTGTTCGAGTCCCACACAAAACCCAAGTTTTTTTATTTCTTTTTTATTATCGCTGCATTCTACTTCTTATATTGCTGATTTTAACTTGTAGTAATTGAGCAATGGTTATTTTGAATATTATTACTTACAATCTACTCCATAGGAGTACCTAATAGGAACTTGTCGGAAGCAGCAAAAATATGATACATTGCATCTTGCAATGTAAATAACTATTAATTTTTAAATTTAAGTGAGGTTTTAATTTATTTATTTTTACGGATGAGATGTTTGTGCGGGGCTTAATTGTTCCTTTTTTTATAAATTACCTAATAAGAGAATATATAAAACGTCGTTATTAATTAAAAAATTTGATGTACAAGCCTTGATTTGCGACGTTATATAGCCGGACTGCTCGGGGTTTGTTGGAGTAACATAAAAGGGGTGATTCAGGTAATTAAAAGTTATTTTTTTCAAAGTACTGTGGGAGCCATCTGCATAGACACAGAAGAACTTCACACTGTTTTACGTGCTAATTTGTAATAAGATAAAAACTGAAAATTACCAAAAATAAAAATTAAAGTTATTATCAGAACTGAAATTATCACTTTTTAATCTCCCTAGAGCATGAATTACCTATTTCCGGACATTTTTTTCGAGGTGCGAATTTCCTTAAAAAATTCGCAACCGAGAAAAAATTTCCGGAATTTTAATTCTTGCTCGCGGGAGATTCGGTACGAAAATTTCATGTCAAAACTATTTGAAAATACAATTAAATTGGTGACATATGGTGACTGGTGTTATTGTTGTATAGGAGGGAGATTTCCACTTATTAATCTTACAGCTATAGGTGCTTATGGGAGGGTGATTTCCGAAAAAATATACAAGTTGCCACGGCAACGTTAAGAAATGCTTGTGTTTTATTGGTTGCACCTTGTCGACATGAAATTTTCGATAAAATTTCCGGCACTTGTGATATTACATAGGATTATTTCCCTCATACTGCTTGCATCCAATAAGGTAGCTCCTTCCATAAAAATCCAACCAATGATATGCCTCTGCTAGCGATAATTGGCACTAGTGCAATAATTACCGGTAATTGCACTTGTGCAAATTATCACTTCGTTGCTTAGCAACCGCGAATCTGTTGGATACAAACACGTACCTACTTCTTAAAGTTTGTGTGTTTCACACTGTTCTAAATTATGCAGCTTGTAAATTATGTTGCGGTATTATCAAGCATTATATCAATGAATTTATATAACTTTTACATTGCTAAATTCTTGTTATTTAGACCTCCGCCTCCGTTTAAATTTATGACACATTCAGAAAATAAACCAACTCCGACAGGGTGTAGGTATAATCGCATTTGCCTTGGATACCCAAGCGTCATGTTTGTTTACTCGAACGCTAGAGTCAAAGCTGTCAATAAACTCGTTCAAAATGAGTCGTTTTGGAAATGTAAACATAGAAAAAATTAATACAGAAATTATTAAATCGTATTTGTGAAATAATCTCGACAAATACCACTCGTGCCGGAAATTTTTCTAAATAATTTTATTCTCAAGCGCTATTTTGCCCGTTAGTAAAACCACTCGTACAAATTGGGCTTTTATTTTCAGAGATCAAATCCCTCGAGCTTCGCTCTCGGGATTTTATCGGGAAATAAAAGACCAATTTATACTCGTGATCTTTCTAGGCAAAATAGCGCTTTCGAAAAAATTATCACTTATAATCTCCCTAGAGCATGAATTATTTCTCTCGGCTACCGCCTCGGGAAAATATTCAAAAAATTCGCACCTCGAAAAAATTTCCGGAATTTTAATTCATGCTCCCGGGAGATTCGGTACGAAATTGGTGACATATGGTGACTGGTGTTATTGTTGTATATAGGAGGGAGATTTCCACTTATTAATCTTACAGCTAGGTGCTTATGGGAGGGTGATTTCCGAAAAAATACACAAGTTACCATGGCAACGTTAAGAAATGCTTGTGTTTTATTGGTTGTACCTTGTCGACATGAAATTTTCGATAAAATTTCCGGCACTTGTGATATTACATAGGATTATTTCCCTCATACTGCTTGCATCCAATAAGGTAGTTCCTTCCATAAAAATCCAACCAATGATATGCCTCTGCTAGCGATAATTGGCACTAATGCAATAATTACCGGTAATTGCACTTGTGCAAATTATCACTTCGTTGCTTAGCAACCGCGAATCTGTTGGATACAAACACGTACCTACTTCTTAAAGTTTGTGTGTTTCACACTGTTCTAAATTATGCAGCTTGTAAATTATGTTGCGGTATTATCAAGCATTATATCAATGAATTTATATAACTTTTACATTGCTAAATTCTTGTTATTTAGACCTCCGCCTCCGTTTAAATTTATGACACATTCAGAAAATAAACCAACTCCGACAGGGTGTAGGTATAATCGCATTTGCCTTGGATACCCAAGCGTCATGTTTGTTTACTCGAACGCTAGAGTCAAAGCTGTCAATAAACTCGTTCAAAATGAGTCGTTTTGGAAATGTAAACATAGAAAAAATTAATACAGAAATTATTAAATCGTATTTGTGAAATAATCTCGACAAATACCACTCGTGCCGGAAATTTTTCTAAATAATTTTATTCTCAAGCGCTATTTTGCCCGTTAGTAAAACCACTCGTACAAATTGGGCTTTTATTTTCAGAGATCAAATCCCTCGAGCTTCGCTCTCGGGATTTTATCAGGAAATAAAAGACCAATTTATACTCGTGATCTTTCTAGGCAAAATAGCGCTTTCGAAAAATTATCACTTATAATCTCCCTAGAGCATGAATTATTTCTCTCGGCTACCGCCTCGGGAAAATATTCAAAAAATTCGCACCTCGAAAAAATTTCCGGAATTTTAATTCATGCTCCCGGGAGATTCGGTACGAAATTGGTGACATATGGTGACTGGTGTTATTGTTGTATATAGGAGGGAGATTTCCACTTATTAATCTTACAGCTAGGTGCTTATGGGAGGGTGATTTCCGAAAAAATACACAAGTTACCATGGCAACGTTAAGAAATGCTTGTGTTTTATTGGTTGCACCTTGTCAACATGAAATTTTCGATAAAATTTCCGGCACTTGTGATATTACATAGGATTATTTCCCTCATACTGCTTGCATCCAATAAGGTAGTTCCTTCCATAAAAATCCAACCAATGATATGCCTCTGCTAGCGATAATTGGCACTAGTGCAATAATTACCGGTAATTGCACTTATGCAAATTATCACTTCGTTGCTTAGCAACCGCGAATCTGTTGGATACAAACACGTACCTACTTCTTAAAGTTTGTGTGTTTCACACTGTTCTAAATTATGCAGCTTGTAAATTATGTTGCGGTATTATCAAGCATTATATCAATGAATTTATATAACTTTTACATTGCTAAATTCTTGTTATTTAGACCTCCGCCTCCGTTTAAATTTATGACACATTCAGAAAATAAACCAACTCCGACAGGGTGTAGGTATAATCGCATTTGCCTTGGATACCCAAGCGTCATGTTTGTTTACTCGAACGCTAGAGTCAAAGCTGTCAATAAACTCGTTCAAAATGAGTCGTTTTGGAAATGTAAACATAGAAAAAATTAATACAGAAATTATTAAATCGTATTCGTGAAATAATCTCGACAAATACCACTCGTGCCGGAAATTTTTCTCAATAATTTTATTCTCAAGCGCTATTTTGCCCATTAGTAAAACCACTCTTACAAATTGGGCTTTTATTTTCAGAGATCAAATCCCTCGAGCTTCGCTCTCGGGATTTTATCAGGAAATAAAAGACCAATTTATACTCGTGATCTTTCTAGGCAAAATAGCGCTTTCGAAAAAATTATCACTTATAATCTCCCTAGAGCATGAATTATTTCTCTCGGCTACCGCCTCGGGAAAATATTCAAAAAATTCGCACCTCGAAAAAATTTCCGGAATTTTAATTCATGCTCCCGGGAGATTCGGTACGAAATTGGTGACATATGGTGACTGGTGTTATTGTTGTATATAGGAGGGAGATTTCTACTTATTAATCTTACAGCTAGGTGCTTATGGGAGGGTGATTTCCGAAAAAATACACAAGTTGCCATGGCAACGTTAAGAAATGCTTGTGTTTTATTGGTTGCACCTTGTCGACATGAAATTTTCACCAAAATAAAAGATAGATTTTCTTTAGCCCAACTAGATATACTTACATACTTGTCATTTATAAACAAAATAAGTGAAAAATTAGCAGGTGAATTTATAAATATTTACCTTCAAATCTTAACAAAAATAATAATAATTGTTAAGTCTATTTCAACACATTAAATACCATAACCTTTAAATGTCAACAAATTCTGAATTTGTTCTACATATTTACAAATTATCCAAAATATGAATAAGAATAGCAAAAATAGCAATAATAACGATAAGATAATGGTAAAGGTAAGATATAAGCAAATTTACAGGTAGTGATAGATTTCAAAAGCAACAAAATAATGCAGGCAAATATTAGCCGACAAAATCTTATAATGCCATCATGAAATAACTTTAATGAACAATATTTAAACGTATATTTATAATAAACTGGCATCGTAACTCAACAAACATAAGTTTTCCTAGCTTGATAGAGGAAAGTAGCTAATAGATTAGCTAAAATAGATAAACAAAAATATGTACATAAATGTTGTCAGTTTGAGGATACAACGGTGCAAATAAGTCCAACAATAATAATAAAGTGTTAACTGATGTTTTGATTGAGGCTTTGAGCGAGGTTTTCGAAATTCGGCATAAATGCCTTTCACAAAAGAGAATAATTCAAACAAAAATAACAACAAAAGTATATTAATCACCTGTAGTTCTTGTATGGCCTCTTGGTTTTGCTGGATGGGAATCAACAAACATTCGTAAAAATACTGTTTTTCAGATTTAAAAAATCTCTAAAAAGACATCATAAAACAGAATAACAAAGAGCAAAGCAGACAGAAAATCGATATTTTTGGTTAGACACCTGCGGTGTTGCACCAAGCGTTATAAAAATGTTAAAGTAAAGCATAAACTGAATAGAAAAGTGTTAAATGAGTTGTTGAAACAAAAATTAAGCTTGGTTAATAGATTTAATGGAAAATTTAAGAAAATAATAGGCATAATATAGATTGTATCGGACAAACTGGATCAGTTCCGAACAGTATTTGAACGCAGCTATCGATAATTTTTGACCAAGGATTATTTGAACGTCAGAGCTATATACCAACTGTGAGAAATAAAAATAACCAAAACCCTAGGCACGTGGCAAAATAAAAAAGGTAGAAAACTTCGTTAAAGAAGGTGATCTGTGTTTAAGACGGCGAAATATACCATTAAACGAAAAGTTTATTAAATATGAAACTTCAACCTATGTATAAAAAAACTTGCGGAAAATATTCGTATTTGATATGCGCCGAAATAAAATCGTGGTAATTTAGAAGTTAATATTTTAAATGATTGACCAAATTGTTGGTTGCTATTAAGTTGTAATTACAAAAGTTCCGTTACAGTACAAAAGACGTTCGTTTGCATTAATACTACATTGAAACACACATGTTAAGTAAAGCAATTTTGTAAAATCTTTATTTGTTGACATATTTTGATAAACTTTCTTTTGTTAGATGTTCAAAAGGCCCGTTGAACAATGTGAGTTACTCTACTTTTGGGCTGAAGTTGTAGTAGGTATAGCCACTTTTATGGGCTCAAATTTCAAAAAGTATCTATTAATAGGAACTAGGAAAATGCATTATTAATGGGCGTTTACAAATATTAATTAATTTAAACCAAAATTAAACAAAACACAGTCCCTCTATGCCAGTATCGGCCCGCACGAAATGTTATCTGTCGGTGTACCCCTAATTTTCCAGCGGTAGATTTGCCCAATTTTCCACTGGAAATCCTGGCAATTGTCGAGGTCGTCCCTTTCAATAAAGTAATGAGCCGGAGGCCCGCCGGCAATATTCGCGAACAACGTAAATTGCCGCCTAGTAGAAAATGGACGTTAATCGGTATAGCCGGGGTCCCTGGGAAGGACCGGCATCAAGAAATATGGCCGCTGATCTTGGCGCAACGGTGGCGCACGAATTTCTCAAGGAAGTTTATAGACACAAGCGTAAAATTGCGCGTCGTAAAAATGCTAGTGGGGTCTCGGAATTCGGGACAGTACGATGCCTACAAAGGAATTAGAAAATCCTTGAAATAAATGTATAACCAACGCTAAAAAACATCAATTTGAAGCAACTATAGTTGATATCTACAATCTACATATAGTAAAATCTAGGACAGTTATCTTTTAACATTAAATTTTACTGATTTTGTGAACTTACCGATCCTACTTGGTCTATAAATAATATCCTTAATAAATTGCTTATTCTGGCTAACGTGGCAACGCTGCACGAGCTCTTTGTGATCGATGCGCATTTGCTTTATTATCTATGCCCCAACAGCTGATCCAGAGTTCGTTGGGATTTCGCCGGTTTGTGTTGATGTGTTTCGAGTGTTTACTTTTGCGTTATTCTTCTTTCTTGAGGAGATTTTGGGGTATTGGACAAAATACAGATAGTTAAGTTAGTGAATTAGTGTCGTTTTAAGAACGACGGGAAGATTAAAGTGTTAGATTTGTGACATAGGATACGTAACCTCTGGTTATCATATATGATGCAGGCTTAAGTATCAAGTTTGTTGTTTTTGTTTTGAGTAGTCATTTTTTATGTTGGCCGATTACAATACAGCCTTTAGGTTAGTCTATTATTATTATTTGTCTGAGAGAAAACCTATATTCGATATTTTCTCAGAAGATACAGTTTCTGACTAATAGGTCTAAAATATGAAATTCGATTGGTAGATAAAAAAGCCGAATAATCCGTCCAAAAAGGTGGCGTCATAGAGGGGAATTTTTTTCGTTAATGATTTTTTTTTGAAATTTAAAGAAGCAAAATGTCCAACTCAAACGTGGTCACGTAGCTTTCGCTATCTTTAAAAAGACATGTAAAAAATCGATAAATTGGGCTTATTTGTTAAAATTACAAAAACTTTTACTTGATAAAGGTAATTTTTATAGTTTCGTACCAGATTTGAACACTAGTTTAAGATGCAGTTTTTTTATATATTTTTTGTGAAATTTCTGAAAATTTAAAGAAGACAATATTGATATTAACACTTTAAAATAATGTTATGTTTGATACAATATTGATGTACAGCATTTAGGGAGCATTTTCAATAAATGTATTTTATCTTGAAATAAAACATCTTGAAATAAAACATTAATAAAAATTTTAAAAATAAAAATTTTACCCTATGATGCCATATACATAGGTATAAGAAATTAATCAATATAATAGCTATTAGCTATTTAAATGTCATTATTTACATACAATACTACAATAATTAATAATTGATACCAGCAAGCGTCTAAAAAGAGAAGGCAGACGCATGCATATGTCTTTAAAGAAAAACACCGCTATGGCCAAGAGCGCTGGGCAAATGTGGGTTCACGGTATTGCTCCTAAATAGGCTTTATCCGTGTGATTTACTAATTGTCCTACACTCACTGGGATTACTACGGTTTTCTAGGGTTTTCCGTAGTACTTGAGCGAATGCTATCCTAGTTCTATCGGGAAAAAAGTCGGCCCTAGCCGCAAATGGCAACGAATACAAAATAAGAGTAATTGCCCCCCTCCCCCGCACAAGCATGTGGTTGCTTCTGGGGTACTCCTAGTTTGGAGTATTGTGAGGGTGAGAATTATTATTATTATTATTAAGCATTTTCTCCCTATAACGGTTTTTTATGAAATAAAATTAAGATAATTTAATTTTAAGTGCTTTTATGTTTTTTATTTTATTTTCTGATTTTTCTGATTCCAATAAGTGCAACTTGACGATATTGTTGCATATAAGAGAGAAAATCGTGAAAATAATTATGGATGATTTTACTTATGTACCTACTAAAATTTAATTTCAAAAAGATGAGCGAACTCACAAAGGTGGTCTGTGAGTGAACTTATGCAATACCTAAGTAAGTAAATTCTATTTTTTTACTAAGAAAATAAAAACGGAAGAAACTGCACCATGTGCTCCAGCTAGAAGATCATAAGTTCCAGTAGATAATGTAATTTTGTCCTTTTAAATCACATAATGTACTTACCAGATGTAATTAAAATTTTTAGATATACAGAGTGTCTACTTTTAAACATATACAAATCCATTAAATCTTTATTTTTTGAGATAATCGCCTGAACTTTTTTTGTTTGAAAGGTCTTCAAACAAAAAAAGTTCAGGCTATTTATTATCTACAAAAATAAAGATTTTTTATTTAGACTTGCCTATTGTGGAAACACGGAATATATAATTTATTTTTCTACTGTGGTAATATGCACAAAGGACAGTGACGTCAAGTTAGTGGATAGCGTTCCGTAAACTAAAACGGATGCTTCTCTCTATTTTTCCCAACAGTATTGGTATTTTTATTTCACATTAGGAAGCGATTCGGCTCCCTTTTTGGCATCTAAACAGAAAAGTTTTTTGAACATCTCTATTGCCTCCTTCTGAAAGTATTTTGTTCTCAAAAAGCTAAAAACTTATTTTTAGAAAAATTATATTAACAGCCAGAAAAATACCACCACCTGGATGTGCTTTTAGAATCTGTCCTCGTACTTCTCTGAAGATAGGACTGCTTTTAAAAAATTAAACCTGTCGGATATGGAACGTATTCCGCTTTTTATTCCCGGAAATATATCTCTAGGGTAATTAATGCTCTTTACCGCGTTTTAACTAGGCTCATCCTTTATCTAAATACTATTCTTTAGAGTGCTACTGCATTAAAACTTTACCGGCGGCGAATATATTGCCTAATTTACATTTTATGTTCGGCTTCATTTCCGTAGACAACTAGCCGAGCTCCTCCCTGCACCCAGAGTGGCTATTTATATTATTTTCAGAGTTGGGAAATCTGCGTGTGACAATGTGCGAATTCGTGCCGTTAAAACCTCAAAAGAAAATATATGGTTTTTAATTATTCTGTTCATCAAAGCTGCGTTTACCGATATGAATATGTAACGATTTCCCGTTTGAGTATGCATTGCAACAGTTTCCAATAAATATTTTTTTCAGTATGTTTTTAAAATCGGACAACGTTATAATTATTATTATAAAACGGCTCTGTATTTATGGGTTTTAAAAAATCTGCTTGCACAAAAGTGATGGTTATGTACACAAAATATACCTATAGATTAGTTGTTTTGTATTTCGTATTCACACAAAAGAAATAATTTGTACAAATCTAGTACATTTTTGCATTCCTTATGCAAAAATACATTTTTGATCATTCTAGTACATTTTTCAACGGTCATTTGTTTTCGATTTATAGAGGGTCTATGATTTATTTCTGTGGGTTTGATCAACCACAATTCCACAAAACATTACAACCTAATTTTAATATTTTATGCGATATTTTGTAGTGAGAAGTTACAAATGACCAATGTTATATAGTACGTCCATCGATAATTTTTCCGACCGTAACTGTCAATTTCAATTTTCAAGACCCAAAGACGGCAACCATGCGCTGTCAGTGTCATCCTGATATTTGGCCAGGGTTGTAATGAGCCCAGACCTAACTTACAAATTTACTGATTTATTTAATTTAGTGGATGAATGTTTTTTTTTCAATTTTGTAACTATAAATGACAGCATTAATTTAGGTAAAGCTAGCAAGCTAGCGGTAGTGAAATAATTATTTTATTGTGATTAAATCCAAATATAAGAACTTCAAACCTTAAACTTTTATTGAAAGGTTACTATGAAGATTGGTTAAACAGTAATATTAATAAATTTGGGTGTAAACCTTTGGCAGTTTTGCTAATTATTTATTACAGGGGTGTTCCGGACCTAATCTGAACACCCTGTAGGTATAGTACCTCTATAAAAGAGAATTGCTTAATGTAATATCCCTAGTGCATAATTTCTACTGTATTTTTTTTCTGAGAAAACATTTTTTAAATATTGAAGTAGACAAGGGTTGAAGAATTCCCAATTTCTCATTTAATTAGGTGGGAAATTCTCTAGGACAATTTCTCATCAATATTAAAATTAATTAATTAATCTTTGTACAAGGTGATGCAGTCATTATGTAAAAAAAATTAACCACACAGTGGGGGAGGCCTACTAAAATGGAAAATGCGAATTTTTTTGCTGAAGTCTATAACATGGGACAAATCAACCTTATTACCCCAAGTACCTCGGCGCTCCGGTATGCTATGTTGCCGCTTGTGCGTGCCGCGCAGTTATGACGTACCAATAACCAGCCTACTCGCCGCCGACAGCTGTTCGGGTGAACGACCGGACAGAGTGACCCGGACTGCCGGCTCGCGGCGAGGCGCAATCGCTACTAATGCCGAAGACTCGGGGAAGAACCTGCTTCTCTCTCCGTTTCGCGCTGTAGGCCGTAGAAGCCGCGGTAGTCGTACTCTACTCACATTTTGTGCTCTTGTATACCTGGTTGCTGAGTGTACCATAGTATAAGTAGAATCGGCTTGCTATAGGAATAAATTACAAATTACTACCGGTACAATCTTATTGAAATACAGGTAGTGCGTCATTGTACCTATACGTGTTGTGCACAGTTTTAATTGATGTTCAACATTTTTGGGCATAAGTTACATTGATATTTACAAGTGCAGTTGTGTAAAAATGTTGTTAATAAATTCTTGGCAATTTTATTGCCTTTATTGCCCTGTGCTGTCCTAAAATTAGATTAGATTTCTTAATTCTTGCACGCAAATCACAGCTTAGTTGAAACGTTTCCAATAATGTGATCATTAAAAATGTAACAGCGTTTTAGAGTAATATTCGCAAAAATTGCAAAAAGTTTGAGAAGCATTGTCAAACCTCAAAACAATCTAAGTCCGTCTTTTATGTTAGCTAGCCTTATTTGAGTTGTTAAAAAAAATTGCAAATCAGGATTCTGGTATAGGTAAAATCGGAAATTGGAGATAAGTAGAAAAAACAAATTTCGTAACAATTTGGCGAGTTTTCTTTCATCTATTACATTATTGGTTTTGTGCATCCAGGCTTTCTCTAATTGTTTTTTCAAAATTTTCAACCTGCCTCAGCTGTTTTGGGCTGAGAGTTAACCCATTAGTGCATAATGTCCCTTTAAAGGCACTGCACTCAAATATTTTGGCACATTCTCAAAAATTGTTTCTTTAGCTTAGGTGATATTCTCTATAGGTAGGTATTTTCCTCCCACCACACTTTTGTCCACTTTAATTGTTTCACTTTCTTGAAAATGTGTTAGCAACACATACTTAAGGGTTTTTAAAAAATTAAATCAGTTGGAATTTGACGAATCCATATTTGCTGCAAATTTTCATCCCCAGACAAAACAAATGTTGTTATGGTGACATTTTCTTCCTGGCTTTTGTAATATGTATAAATATAATATAAACAGACCCAATATTTGGTAATTAGGTTATTTTTTACGAAATAAAATGAAAACTCACCTCAGTATACTGTAAATATTGACGAGGTCCCAGTTGATCGACAGCGTGACGGGCCGAATAGGAACCGTATCAGGGCGTGGGTCGACAACGAAAATCATCGAGTACCTACGTTACAACCCTGATTTACTTCGCACAAGGTGAATGGTGAATACAAAATACACAAACCCGAACGTGGTCAACGGGAACGGCTTCCAGCCACCCGGACCGTCCGAACTCGCGGATCTCCCGTAAGCAATTCACCCCTCTGTGTCTCAGGCTACACTGTCCAGAGTATCCATTCCGGGGGGGTAATTCCCCTTACAGCGCTCACGCGTCTGCGCGAGCGGCACCAATACTCCTGGACGGCACGGCTCCCACCCAGAGGCCATAATAACACCTGGGCGGTTCCCCTCCGCCAGGACACCCGCGCACTAGACTTGTGACAAATGACATGTAACGCCGGACTAAGATGGTCACGTGATTTTTGTGCGTCATGGCCTGTCTTTATGGTAGGCCTCGGTGATCTATCTGATGACGTCAATATGTTTGCTACAATGGGTCTGTTACCTAACGCGACCAGCATTTTAGGGAAGTGCCAGATTCTAACATCGGGCAAAATGGCAAAATGATAAAACTTATCGGTGGATTTAGCTTAGATGTTTTGTACCTATAGTATGCAATACCACTTCATTGTAATAAGGAAAACGGTAAAAATAGAGAGGATACAGCGATTCCCCATTCTGCGCGTGTCACCGAGTCTGGACAATGTCAATACGACATCATCAATTACAGTGGAGGGTCCGCAGGACAGCTCTGAGCTCGGTCTGGTGCAAGTCAGACAGTCGGGGCATGTAGGCATCCTGTATGCAAGCGACGTTCCCTCCAGAAAATCCCCTGTCGAGTGCGGTAAACCGAACGCGTATGGAAAAATAAAGTGTTTGGATACCTTGTAAAACGCCGTGTCTACAAAATGTTGCAGGGGGGGGGCGAAAGTATAATAAAAGGATGATTCGTTATACAGAGAACATGAGAAGAATGCGAGCAACTTTTAACAATATTTTTAGTTTGTTACAGTTTTCAAATCATGTGCTGAATTCCTGAAAAATTTCGAAGCCAGCTTTATAAACTACCTTCCTATTTATCACTTTGTGGTGAAATGACAGTTTGCCCTTCGAATTATTAATTTGTGGATGAAGGTATCTAATTAATTAATTTAGTTTTAGGCAGCCATTGTCAGTTATCAGGTTATCAGAATATACTCGTAATGCTGTAAAATTTTAACTCGCACAAATGTTAAAAATATATCTAAATAAATGCCATATGCTGATTCAACTATATTTATAAGTTTATTACCCTTATTTTGATTTATTTTGAATGAGAGAATCATATGTGCTTTTAACAGTTTCACGATGCAGTCTTGCCACATTTATTATCCAATAGGGCACTTGACGAAATCTTACAAACTTGATAAAACAATTCCTGGACACTTGCATAAGACCCTACTATTTATCTAAAAATAATATATGTATTTAGCAAGTTTTTACACTTCCTTCGATGCCCTCATAAAAGCTCCTTCAAGATGGTCTTTAGCCCCAAGTTCTCCGTTTATTAATAAATCATAATACTTTACTATTACTACAACATATAAACCTTTGCAGTTTTATCCCACGAATTTCGGTAGATGTTGAGTTATTTTGAAAAAAGTAAAATTTTGCGTTTTCTATTTTATTTTTTTCTGAAGCTGTTATCACAGATAGAAAAAAAAATAATTATGGCACTTTTTATCGGGCTTTAAGATGGCGTTTTTAGATTTGTTCTACAACATTTCGTTTTTGAGAAACCATCTTCAACTTTATTTTTTTAAATACGGACCTGGACTTTTTTTGCAGATTTTGAAAGCACTTTTCATTGCAAATATCATGATGTATGACACGAAATATTTTTTAAATGTTTTGAGACAATTATACTGAAAATTCATTTTTTCATTCATTTCTTTTTAATGCGGCCCAGTATTTAATAATAAGAAGTCTAAATATTAATCAGTATTGTCAACAATTTAACTTACAACTTATCTTTCAATCGGAGAACCAAAAAAAAAAAAGGACGGCAAAGACTAATTACAGTCACATACGATAACAAAAATAAATAAAAATCCTCCACCTAGAAGGCTTTGAAACAAAGAAACCAACCCCTTGTCATTTGTCATAACTCCCTCTGTATCATTTAGTTAATAAATTGTATTATTAGAAATGGAGGATGCTTTTTCAAATGACGACAAATTTGACATGTTAGCATGTTATATCTTGTCACAGAAATAGGGCAGAAGCCGAACGAATGTATTGTTGCAATTAATAAATGGCAAAAGTTATTGGTTTTATTGGCTTAAAGCTTTCTTCCCACAATTATAAAAAGCGAAGTATTTATTCCAAAACACAATGCGGCACTCTTTTCTGTACAACAACAGAGGAAAACACTTACCAGACCAGACAGGGCCGAATATAAAAATATTAAGTTTTCGAAGTAAAAATAAACTGTAAGTTAAATTGTTGACAATACTGATTAATATTTAGACTTCTTATTATTAAATACAGGGCCTCAATAGAAAAAAATGAATGGAAAAAAGGAATTTTCAGTATAATAGTCTCAAAATTTTTTAAAAATATTTCGTATCATACATAATGGTATTTGCAGTGAAAATTGCTTTCAAATTCTGAAAAAAATCCAGGTCCGTATTTAAAAAAATAAAGTGGAAGATGGTTTCTCAAAAACAAAATATTGTAGAACAAATCTAAAAATGCCATCTTAAAGCCCGTTAAAAAGTGCCATAAGAAACTGTTTTTCTTTTTTTTTCTATCTGTGATAACAACTTCAGAAAAAATAAAATCGAAAACGCAAAATTTTACTTATTTCAAAATAACTCAAAAACGAAAAAATATATTAAAAATCTGTTTGTACCATTTTATTGACCTTTTTCTTTTTCCCCATTTAACCGTTGTTCTATCAATCACCGTTTGCAAGATCCCCATGCTGTTTATTCTTATCCGGGACACGTTGTATATTAATATAGGAAAATCGAATTTAATCCTCAGGGATCACTCGTAAATTTCCCTTAATTCTATTCAACATCGATGTAGTTTTGAACCCTCTTCGAGGCTTGTATACGAAATGGACCGGGAGATAGTGACAGATTTTTTACGTGGTTTTACTCAGTATGCCTTGCAAAGGGCATTATGTGGCACATATTCTCACAATAATAAGGTATGAATCAGAGAGTCATCCTGGGTTCTTCATGTGAAAAACTGAGTTTTCAATTATTCGAAAAATATGCGTTTTGATATGATTTTATACAGGCTGCCACGTTTTTTTAATGAAGTTCAAATAGAAAATTCCTCGGAAAACCATAGGCATACCGTTAGGGTGGGTCCAAAGCGCTATTATTGCCACGTGATCTTGTATTTTAATAATTAATTTTTCCACGTTTCTGAACAGGCTGCCAATGAGAAGTATGCAAGTTCTTATTATGAAAATGCTGAAAAAAGGATGGCATACCTTTCGCGCATGTCCAAGTACACTTTACATCGAATAACTCGTTTAAATGATTAAATAACATTCAATTTAAACAGTACTTGGACATGCGCGAAAGGTATGCCATCCTTTTTTCAGCATTTTCATAACAAGAACTTGCATACTTCTCATTGGCAGCCTGTTCAGAAACGTGGAAAAATTAATTAATAAAATACAAGATCACGTGGCAATAATAGCCCTTTGAGCCCACCTAACGGTATGCCTATGGTTTTCCGAGGAATTTTCTATTTGAACTTCATTATAAAACACATGGCAGCCTGTATAATATCATATCAAAACGCATATTTTTCGAATAATTGAAAACTCAGTTTTTCACATGAAGAACCCAGGATGACTCTCTGATTCATACCTTATTATTGTGAGAATATGTGCCACATAACGCCCTTTGCAAGGCATACTGAGTAAAATCACGTCCAAAAATCTGTCACTATCTCAAGGTCTAAAAATGGGGCATCTAAATCTGTCACCAAAAATAAACTTCATAGGGAGGTCAATCAATTTGTGTTATTGTTCATTTAACTTTTATTTATAAAAAGTTGTGTGTAAAAATTCACGTATGTAGCACTGCAAAAGTTAAAAATAATGTTACATTTTGGCTTGTGTAGACCAGGTGGAACAACAAGAAAATGTTGTATTTAACATATTATTTTTAACTTTGATTTAACAATAGATATTACCCAAGCAGCATTAAAGTTGCGGTGACTGAGATGGGAACTTTGAATAAGTAGTTATTGCGTAATTATTACTTAAAAATCGACTTATTAGTTTTTATTACTTATATTTAGAAAGTATGAGTAATTATGTAGTAATTATTACTACAAGTTGGAACTTTATGGTTTCAGTACTTCTAAGTAGTTTTTGAAGTATCTGGAACGGAATTGTTACTATGTAAAATTACGTTAAAGTCAGGTTAACTTTAAAGTTATATTCAATGGTTGCAATTACTTTGTTGTGTTACTTGTTTATCACTTTAAAGTTTTTATTACTTTATGGTAACGGTGAAAGTAACTTCTACATCTTAGCGACTTTAGAAATCCCTCCAAAGTTACGGAACTATATAGTCATTATTTAAAGTGGAATTAACTTTCCCGCTACTCCAGAAAACTACTGTATGGTAAGTTTTACTTCCCACTCCATTTAAAAATTACTAGAAAGTTCCAATTACTACAAAAAAATACTTTAAAGTAACTGTCACTTCTATAGGGACCAAAATGGAAACTACATTTAGTTCCTTACAATCGTTTGAAGGATTGGGTCGTTTTTGCGAAGTGATGAAAATGTCAGCCATTAGAAAGAAGAAAAATTATAGACACACATTCACATTTTATAGAAAATTAAAGCAGCAGTTGGATGAAACGAATCGAAACACGAGCACCCGTCTTCAATACAAAATTACAAAACGCTTCTCTTGAGTGGCTACAATTTTAAATATCAACATTTCGAAATATAGCACAAAACACACCGGCTGAAAATAACACTCTCATATAAAAATTATAGGTTAAAGTTCCAAATGGAACCTAGTAGTAGCATTCGGAACTTAAACGTGGCTTCTGGAACCTTGAAGTCCTCTTGTAGTAATTGGGACTTTAGAGTTTAAAATATCTAAAACTAACTAAAGAAGCCTTACTGTTTCAAAATATGTATCATAATTAACTTACCCATGCCCGTACCCACCTTATTTCATTTTATTTTATTTTAGCTATATCTTTATATGAATAGATTAAGTCGTTTCATTGTTTTACCCACGCACAAGGTTCGCCTTTTGTGGGAATTCCATTTGTTCACTTATTTCTTATTGTAGTACCTTCACATTATGTGCTGTAGATATTGTAGTGAATAAATTATTATTATTATTATTATTATTATATCGACTTAGCCAAAAGGCATTCGCACTCCCTCTACGGGGAACATTCACTCAGATCCCGGGCATCCCGGATACCAAAAGGATCTGGCTCGGACGAGACCCTTGCCATGTTATCGGGCCCTAGGTGACATTGATGTTCTTGGACGATCCTGCATTCCCCATGAATTTCCTGACGGTTCGGGCTGTCGCAAGTAGTACCGCTTTCTGCATGGACCTGTAAAGACTATCAGTTAGATTCAGCTCCTTGATGTTTCTCAGCAAACTTTTTGGTATAACACCAGTTGTTGACATGATGATTGGAATCGTCTGGACGTTCTCCATTTCCCATTGCCTTCTAATTCGTTCTTCTAAGTCTCTGTACTTCGCGATCTTCTCGACTTGCTTCACACGCAGGTTGTTGTTGTTCGGGATGGCCACATCAATCAGAGTTGTCTTCCGGGTCCGGTCTGTTATGGGCAACTCGTTGATCAGTCAGAACTGTACGATCCCAGTACATCTTGTAGTTGCTGTTCTCAAGAACAGGCTCAGGTGTGTAGTTGTAATATGGGACCCTTTCTGTCTGCACAAGCAGCAGCTTTTCCGCCAGTTCCCGGTGCAAGATCTTGGCAACCGAATCGTGTCGTTCCTTATATTCCGTTGATGCGAACATCTGACATCCTCCTGTTATGTGCTGGATTGTTTCTGAAGTTGGGCACCCGTATCTGCATCTGTCATCCACTACCGATGCATCTCCTACAATGAATTTTAGGTAGTTGCGAGTTGGTATAACCTGATCTTGTATGGCCAGTAGGAAGCCTTCCGTCTCGGGGAACATTCGTCCCGAGGTCAGCCAATAGTTCGACGCTAACTTGTCGACATGTTCCTGGTTAACCTCATTAGGATGTCTCCCGTGCAGCGGCTTCCCCAACCACCTCTGTAGTTTATCGTTGTCGGTTCGGTGGTGATTTTGACGCTCGTGTTCCGTCAGACGTAGCGGTGTTGAGACGTCTGCTCCGCATATAGCCCTATGTAGTGTGGAGCTGTTGGCCTGCCTGTAGAAATAATTACGCAGATTTAATATTTGTTGGTCCAATTGCTTGCTGAGATCTGCCAATCCTCTTCCTCCTAGTTGACGTGGCAGAGTTGTTCTTTCTACGGCGCTACGGGGATGATGTTTATGAGCTTTTGTCAGTAGTGTCCTAACTTTTCGTTGCAGGTTGTTGATGTCCGTGTTGGTCCAATTCACTATTCCGAACGAATATCTGAGTACAGAGCACGCATACGTGTTCAGGGCCTTAAACAAATTCCTGCTGTTAAGATCAGTTCGCACTACTTGTCTTACTCTCTTGATGAATTCATTCGTTAAATCAGTCTTCATTGTTCGATGGTCTATCCTTTGAGCTTGTTTCATCCCGAGATACTTGTATGTATCTCCCTTGCTCATTGCTTCGATCTCCTGGCCGTCCTGCATCTCGTGTGCGCTTTGTTCGAGCTTTCCCCGGATGATATTAAGGGTGCGGCACTTGTCCAGTCCAAACAGCATTCCGATGTCCCTGGAGAACTCCTCTACAATTTTAAGCATTTGCGTTAGTTGGTTTTTGGTTGCGGCGATCAGTTTTAAATCATCCATATATAATAGGTGATTCAACTTGATCGCTTCTGCGTTGTTGCTTTTGATAGCGAAGCCATATTTTGTAGAGTTCAACCGATGTGATAGAGGGTTCATCGCCATGCAGAACCACAGTGGACTGAGTGAATCTCCTTGGAAAATCCCTCTTCGGATGTTGATTGTGTCGGTCTCGATGTTACTGTCTGCGGTTCTGAGTTGTATCTTAGTGCGCCAGGTTGTCATAACGTGTTCTAAAAAGGAAACTGTATGATGATCTATTTTATACAGCTTTAAGATACCTGTGAGCCAGTCGTGAGGTACGGAATCAAATGCTTTTTTGTAGTCCACATAAGCCATGTGGAGGTTTCGTTGCTTGGAATGAGCCTGGTTGCAGATGACAGAGTCTATGATGAGTTGCTCTTTGCATCCCATTGCGCCCTTCGAGCAGCCCTTCTGCTGCATTGCAATGATGTTGTTCCGCTCGCAGTGAGCATATATTCGCTGCGTAAGGCAAGATGTGATTATCTTGTAAAGCGTAGGCAAGCAGGTTATTGGGCGGTACTTGGCAGGGTTATCCGTATTCCGCTGGTCTTTTGGTAACAGGTAAGTTGCACCCTGTGTAAGAAACAATGGCATTTTCAGAGGATCGAGCAAGACTTCATTAATTAAGGTAGTTATTTGTTCATGCGTGCACCACAACTTCTTAATCCAATAATTTTGGAGATGATCTGGACCTGGTGCCTTCCAGTTGTGGGAATTCTTGATGACATCGGAGACCTCAGCGGTTGTGAATTGCTCGTGTTGCATCTGGCTATAGTTCCGGCCCATCTCGCGTTCTTCGCTGATCCAGCTTGCACTGACATTGTATGGACCTGGTGTGGCAAGTTGATTTCTCCAGAAACCGTCGACCTGTTCTCTGCTAGGGTAACTCGCATTTGTGGCATCGGCGCTAGAATTAAAAGCACGGTAGAAACCCTTTTCTGATCGTTCAAAGAGTTTATTGTCTCGTTTCCTGTTGTTACTAGCCTTGTATCTCCTCAGACGCCCTGCGAAAACAGAAAGTTTTTGTTTTAATGTGTCAAGACATTGTTGAGCAGTGATGTTCGCGGGGTCATGCCGAGAATGCATTTGGGTGCGGCTCATTACTGCCTGCACCGCCCTCTGGATCCTTCTAGTTCTAACTCCTCTGATATATTCCGTCACTTGTCCTATGTCTTTACGAAGACTCTCGATCTTCCGATTTAGTCGCATTTCCCATTGAGCCATTCGTGGTTCTGGTCTTGCACGATTCAACTCTTGGGCCGTTCGGATCTTGGCACCCATTACAGTGATGACTGCCGTTGCGGCACAGTAGATTAACATGTGCATACGTTCTAATGTTGGTGTCACTGAAACATAGCTTGGTAAAATTCTTGTGTTCATAAGATCGAGCACGATCGCAAGTTTCCTGGAAGAATTTAATCTTGGTAGCGGTGGCCTGCTAAGTGGGTCTGTGCCTTCGTATCGCAATACTGCCTGTCTCATATGTGTGTCCAAGCCTTCAAAATGTTCTTCGTTAACCCGTTCCAGACTCTCGGTTGTTGGTTCTACCGTTTCGGCTTCTAGTTGTTGTCCAGGCTCTTGAAGTTCCCCATTGTTGTTGTTGTCATCTATGTCTATGTGTTCGCCGTGGATCTCTAGCTCAACTTCCCGTTTGATAGCGTTAAGTCGCGTTTCTGGAATTCGGTTATTTCTTAGAATAGTTCGATACTGATCTGACACTCTTTGTTCAGACACTTGCATGTGTGGAAACTCCCTGCAGAACTCGGCATGCAGTTGTTGTCGGTAGCCGATAATCTCTTGTCCTAAGTTTGTCACCCTGTAGAAAATACGCATAATCGATTCATTCATGGACACAGTCCATTTCATGCGTCGTCGTTGTAATCCCGCCTCTGTGAACGCTGGCTGAAGTTCCCGCGCAGCACCTTCGGTGGGTGGAACCCTAGTTCTCGTTTGGCTCCCATGTTGTAGATGTTCGTGTTGTTGTTGGGCTGTAGCTGTTTGTGCAACAGGGGCCCGCCTCATCAGCGCCCTGTCACCGACGTCCCGCTCGCTGTCATGCCCAGCGCCGGCTCCAGACATGCCCTGGCGATCCCCAGGCAGCGGCCCTATGACAATCATCCTATCATTCTCCATTCCATAGTTTTCTCCCGTAACGTGGGAGTGACGGCCCTCGGTCGCCTTTTACGACTCGCGGAGCCACGATAGGAGTATTCTAACCCGCTACCCATACGGGTCAACTAGGATAACGCGGGATCGTTACTCCCGAGGATCTGCCCCTGTCACCGGCCAAACCCCTCCTTGCGTTAACTGGGAAACACGGGATCGTTACACCCGAGGATCTGCCCCTCTCACAGGCTAGACCCATCCCTGTGTAACTGGGAGTCGCGGGATTGTCACCCCCGAGGATCAGCCCCCGTCACCGGCTAGACCCCTCCCTGCGCAACTGGATATCGCGGGATTGTCACACCCGTAGGTCTGCCCCTGTCACAGGCCAAGCCTCTCCATGCGTAACTGGGAATCGCGGGATCGTTACACCCATGAATCTGCCCCTCTCACAGGCCAGACTCATCCCTGCGTAACTGGGGAGCGCGGGATTGTCACACCCGTGGATCTGCCTCTCTCACAAGTCAGATCCCCCCTGCGTATTATTATTATTATTATTATTATTATTATATCGACTTAGCCAAAAGGCATTCGCACTCCCTCTACGGGGAACATTCACTCAGATCCCGGGCATCCCGGATACCAAAAGGATCTGGCTCGGACGAGACCCTTGCCATGTTATCGGGCCCTAGGTGACATTGATGTTCTTGGACGATCCTGCATTCCCCATGAATTTCCTGACGGTTCGGGCTGTCGCAAGTAGTACCGCTTTCTGCATGGACCTGTAAAGACTATCAGTTAGATTCAGCTCCTTGATGTTTCTCAGCAAACTTTTTGGTATAACACCAGTTGTTGACATGATGATTGGAATCGTCTGGACGTTCTCCATTTCCCATTGCCTTCTAATTCGTTCTTCTAAGTCTCTGTACTTCGCGATCTTCTCGACTTGCTTCACACGCAGGTTGTTGTTGTTCGGGATGGCCACATCAATCAGAGTTGTCTTCCTAGAAATTTTATCAACTATTATAAGGTCCGGTCTGTTATGGGCAACTCGTTGATCAGTCAGAACTGTACGATCCCAGTACATCTTGTAGTTGCTGTTCTCAAGAACAGGCTCAGGTGTGTAGTTGTAATATGGGACCCTTTCTGTCTGCACAAGCAGCAGCTTTTCCGCCAGTTCCCGGTGCAAGATCTTGGCAACCGAATCGTGTCGTTCCTTATATTCCGTTGATGCGAACATCTGACATCCTCCTGTTATGTGCTGGATTGTTTCTGAAGTTGGGCACCCGTATCTGCATCTGTCATCCACTACCGATGCATCTCCTACAATGAATTTTAGGTAGTTGCGAGTTGGTATAACCTGATCTTGTATGGCCAGTAGGAAGCCTTCCGTCTCGGGGAACATTCGTCCCGAGGTCAGCCAATAGTTCGACGCTAACTTGTCGACATGTTCCTGGTTAACCTCATTAGGATGTCTCCCGTGCAGCGGCTTCCCCAACCACCTCTGTAGTTTATCGTTGTCGGTTCGGTGGTGATTTTGACGCTCGTGTTCCGTCAGACGTAGCGGTGTTGAGACGTCTGCTCCGCATATAGCCCTATGTAGTGTGGAGCTGTTGGCCTGCCTGTAGAAATAATTACGCAGATTTAATATTTGTTGGTCCAATTGCTTGCTGAGATCTGCCAATCCTCTTCCTCCTAGTTGACGTGGCAGAGTTGTTCTTTCTACGGCGCTACGGGGATGATGTTTATGAGCTTTTGTCAGTAGTGTCCTAACTTTTCGTTGCAGGTTGTTGATGTCCGTGTTGGTCCAATTCACTATTCCGAACGAATAGCTGAGTACAGAGCACGCATACGTGTTCAGGGCCTTAAACAAATTCCTGCTGTTAAGATCAGTTCGCACCACTTGTCTTACTCTCTTGATGAATTCATTCGTTAAATCAGTCTTCATTGTTCGATGGTCTATCCTTTCAGCTTGTTTCATCCCGAGATACTTGTATGTATCTCCCTTGCTCATTGCTTCGATCTCCTGGCCGTCCTGCATCTCGTGTGCGCTTTGTTCGAGCTTTCCCCGGATGATATTAAGGGTGCGGCACTTGTCCAGTCCAAACAGCATTCCGATGTCCCTGGAGAACTCCTCTACAATTTTAAGCATTTGCGTTAGTTGGTTTTTGGTTGCGGCGATCAGTTTTAAATCATCCATATATAATAGGTGATTCAACTTGATCGCTTCTGCGTTGTTGCTTTTGATAGCGAAGCCATATTTTGTAGAGTTCAACCGATGTGATAGAGGGTTCAACGCCATGCAGAACCACAGTGGACTGAGTGAATCTCCTTGGAAAATCCCTCTTCGGATGTTGATTGTGTCGGTCTCGACGTTACTGTCTGCGGTTCTGAGTTGTATCTTAGTGCGCCAGGTTGTCATAACGTGTTCTAAAAAGGAAACTGTATGATGATCTATTTTATACAGCTTTAAGATACCTGTGAGCCAGTCGTGAGGTACGGAATCAAATGCTTTTTTGTAGTCCACATAAGCCATGTGGAGGTTTCGTTGCTTGGAATGAGCCTGGTTGCAGATGACAGAGTCTATGATGAGTTGCTCTTTGCATCCCATTGCGCCCTTCGAGCAGCCCTTCTGCTGCATTGCAATGATGTTGTTCCGCTCGCAGTGAGCATATATTCGCTGCGTAAGGCAAGATGTGATTATCTTGTAAAGCGTAGGCAAGCAGGTTATTGGGCGGTACTTGGCAGGGTTATCCGTATTCCGCTGGTCTTTTGGTAACAGGTAAGTTGCACCCTGTGTAAGAAACAATGGCATTTTCAGAGGATCGAGCAAGACTTCATTAATTAAGGTAGTTATTTGTTCATGCGTGCACCACAACTTCTTAATCCAATAATTTTGGAGATGATCTGGACCTGGTGCCTTCCAGTTGTGGGAATTCTTGATGACATCGGAGACCTCAGCGGTTGTGAATTGCTCGTGTTGCATCTGGCTATAGTTCCGGCCCATCTCGCGTTCTTCGCTGATCCAGCTTGCACTGACATTGTATGGACCTGGTGTGGCAAGTTGATTTCTCCAGAAACCGTCGACCTGTTCTCTGCTAGGGTAACTCGCATTTGTGGCATCGGCGCTAGAATTAAAAGCACGGTAGAAACCCTTTTCTGATCGTTCAAAGAGTTTATTGTCTCGTTTCCTGTTGTTACTAGCCTTGTCTCTCCTCAGACGCCCTGCGAAAACAGAAAGTTTTTGTTTTTTATTTTTTTTTTTTTTATTTATTTATTTATTATTATTATTATTATATCGACTTAGCCAAAAGGCATTCGCACTCCCTCTACGGGGAACATTCACTCAGATCCCGGGCATCCCGGATACCAAAAGGATCTGGCTCGGACGAGACCCTTGCCATGTTATCGGGCCCTAGGTGACACCGATGTTGTTGGATGATCCTGCATTCCCCATGAATTTCCTGACGGTTCGGGCTGTCGCAAGTAGTACCGCTTTCTGCATGGACCTGTAAAGACTATCAGTTAGACCCAGCTCCTTGATGTTTCTCAGCAAACTTTTTGGTATAACACCAGTTGTTGACATGATGATTGGAATCGTCTGGACGTTCTCCATTTCCCATTGCCTTCTAATTCGTTCTTCTAAATCTCTGTACTTCGCGATCTTCTCGACTTGCTTCACACGCAGGTTGTTGTTGTTCGGGATGGCCACATCAATCAGAGTTGTCTGCCTAGAAATTTTATCAACTATTATAAGGTCCGGTCTGTTATGGGCAACTCGTTGATCTGTCAGAACTGTACGATCCCAGTACATCTTGTAGTTGCTGTTCTCAAGAACAGGCTCAGGTGTGTAGTTGTAATATGGGACCCTCTCTGCCTGCACAAGCAGCAGCTTTTCCGCCAGTTCCTGGTGCAAGATCTTGGCAACCGAATCGTGTCGTTCCTTATATTCCGTTGATGCGAACATCTGACATCCTCCTGTTATGTGCTGGATTGTTTCTGAAGTTGGGCACCCGTATCTGCATCTGTCATCCACTACCGATGCATCTCCTACAATGAATTTTAGGTAGTTGCGAGTTGGTATAACCTGATCTTGTATGGCCAGTAGGAAGCCTTCCGTCTCGGGGAACATTCGTCCCGAGGTCAGCCAGTAGTTCGACGCTAACTTGTCGACATGTTCCTGGTTAACCTCGTTAGGATGTCTCCCGTGCAGCGGCTTCCCCAACCACCTCTGTAGTTTATCGTTGTCGGTTCGGTGGTGATTTTGACGCTCGTGTTCCGTCAGACGTAGCGGTGTTGAGACGTCTGCTCCGCATATAGCCCTATGTAGTGTGGAGCTGTTGGCCTGCCTGTAGAAATAATTACGCAGATTTAATATTTGTTGGTCCAATTGCTTGCTGAGATCTGCCAATCCTCTTCCTCCTAGTTGACGTGGCAGAGTTGTTCTTTCTACGGCGCTACGGGGATGATGTTTATGAGCTTTTGTCAGTAGTGTCCTAACTTTTCGTTGCAGGTTGTTGATGTCCGTGTTGGTCCAATTCACTATTCCGAACGAATAGCTGAGTACAGAGCACGCATACGTGTTCAGGGCCTTAAACAAATTCCTGCTGTTAAGATCAGTTCGCACTACTTGTCTTACTCTCTTGATGAATTCATTCGTTAAATCAGTCTTCATTGTTCGATGGTCTATCCTTTGAGCTTGTTTCATCCCGAGATACTTGTATGTATCTCCCTTGCTCATTGCTTCGATCTCCTGGCCGTCCTGCATCTCGTGTGCGCTTTGTTCGAGCTTTCCCCGGATGATATTAAGGGTGCGGCACTTGTCCAGTCCAAACAGCATTCCGATGTCCCTGGAGAACTCCTCTACAATTTTAAGCATTTGCGTTAGTTGGTTTTTGGTTGCTGCGATCAGTTTTAAATCATCCATATATAATAGGTGATTCAACTTGATCGCTTCTGCGTTGTTGCTTTTGATAGCGAAGCCATATTTTGTAGAGTTCAACCGATGTGATAGAGGGTTCATCGCCATGCAGAACCACAGTGGACTGAGTGAATCTCCTTGGAAAATCCCTCTTCGGATGTTGATTGTGTCGGTCTCGATGTTACTGTCTGCGGTTCTGAGTTGTATCTTAGTGCGCCAGGTTGTCATAACGTGTTCTAAAAAGGAAACTGTATGATGATCTATTTTATACAGCTTTAAGATACCTGTGAGCCAGTCGTGAGGTACGGAATCAAATGCTTTTTTGTAGTCCACATAAGCCATGTGGAGGTTTCGTTGCTTGGAATGAGCCTGGTTGCAGATGACAGAGTCTATGATGAGTTGCTCTTTGCATCCCATTGCGCCCTTCGAGCAGCCCTTCTGCTGCATTGCAATGATGTTGTTCCGCTCGCAGTGAGCATATATTCGCTGCGTAAGGCAAGATGTGATTATCTTGTACAGCGTAGGCAAGCAGGTTATTGGGCGGTACTTGGCAGGGTTATCCATATTCCGCTGGTCTTTTGGTAACAGGTAGGTTGCACCCTGTGTAAGAAACAATGGCATTTTCAGAAGATCGAGCAAGACTTCATTAATTAAGGTAGTTATCTGTTCATGCGTGCACCACAACTTCTTAATCCAATAATTTTGGAGATGATCTGGACCTGGTGCCTTCCAGTTGTGGGAATTCTTGATGACATCGGAGACCTCAGCGGTTGTGAATTGCTCGTGTTGCATCTGGCTATAGTTCCGGCCCATCTCGCGTTCTTCGCTGATCCAGCTTGCACTGACATTGTATGGACCTGGTGTGGCAAGTTGATTTCTCCAGAAACCGTCGACCTGTTCTCTGCTAGGGTAACTCGCATTTGTGGCATCGGCACTAGAATTAAAAGCACGGTAGAAACCCTTTTCTGATCGTTCAAAGAGTTTATTGTCTCGTTTCCTGTTGTTACTAGCCTTGTATCTCCTCAGACGCCCTGCGATATTATTATTATTATTATTATTATTATTATTATTATTATTTATTATTATAATTTTCGTCTTAAAGGTAGGAATTACCTTAAAGTGAAAAAAGTCTAGTTGCCATTACTACCAGTTAAGTGGCAAAGCCTTCAAACACCCATTTTAAGGTAAATAATACTTAGAAGTAATTACTGAAAATTACGCCATATTTTCTTATAAAATGATAGACGCCATTAATATCAAATGTCAATTTCCTTTGGTACTGAAATAGTTATTTCTTCAAAATTGTCCCAAAAAATATAAAATTGAGCAAAAAGTCGTATAACTTATAGAAATATTAAAAAAGCATTTTTCAGCATTTTTAGGTAATTTCGCACATTTTCGTAATTTATCTTCCCGCTAAAAAAGTGTTAAAACATGCATTTTGAGAGGGCGCGTTGTTACTTTTCAATCTATCAATGTCATATTTGACAGAAAATTTTCAATCGTTTTAGTTTCTTGAATCTAGCAACGAGAAAAAATCAGCAAATTAATACCTTTCTTATATCTACCATTCATAGATATAAGTTAAAAATAAATATTAGGTACTTCCATTTTCCACGGTTATTGAAAAATGACGGAAGATGCTGGGCTAGAATACTTTTTAATTATTTAGACAAAGACAAAGCGAGGACGCGAATGTAAAGAAGCAAACAAATCCAATAAAGTAGCGGTGACCACGCTGCTACGTCTCCACCACGTTGCCGGAACGTAAGCGCGTCGTAGCGGTGTAAGTTGCTAGGTGGTCGCCGTTACGTATCTATCACCCTCAAAATGTTCCCCATTTTGGTTGCAGGGACGTAATAGGAACGTAGTAATTACGTTCCTATCAGTAGTAATCACAACTTTAAAGTAGAAAACAAAAGTCGCCGGAACGTAACGGCGACTAAAAATGCTGCTTGGGTAGGACCGTTAGAAATGGGCTATAACAGAAAACTAATATGTGTCTCCTTTTGTATAAAGCTATATTTTCTGTGCTATAACACGTGATATACGAACGTACATCCACCCACATCCCGTAAATGTCGTGACTGATTAAGGACTTTGTATAATGGCGTGTATTTCGCGTTAATCAGTTTGAAATTGGTGCTCACAATCAGCCGATTATGGTATTTCGATGGCGGAGTTCCATTCCATTATAGATGAGGCGCAATATCGCAGAGTACTCCAAATTTAACCGCTAAAGAGCTTTGTAGCTCGCGGCATCTATACCTATAATGACATAGCGGATTATCCTGTACAACACACGATACCGGACTGGTGGGAAAATGAAAATTTTAGCCCGTTAAGGAACGGCCGGCAAAAATGCGGTATTCGTTTGAGTCAGATCGCAGATTATATAGTCCTCCTTACGGCAGAATGCGTGCGACGTAAGTGGGAAGAACTCGTGAATATTATAGAATTAGTCAGAGTTCAGGGGCGTAGCTCAATTTTGTGTAACTCACTGACTTAATTTTCATATAATTGTTATTTAATTTATAGTTAATATTATTCTTAACGGTGATGCCTTAGACTAGAGAGGAAGGCAAACCCTTATAATATTGGCAATCATTTCTCGTGCTTGAGAATGCAACGTTATTCCCTGTTTACTCATTTTGCCTCCCGAACATACGAAACGCCACTGCGCTCTCTGCCAAGTTTGCCGGCGGTCAAAAAAGTGAGCGCTGTGTGGTAGCCCAAATACGCAGTTAACTTTACGTACTATAGAAACAGGCACAAAACGCGTTGGCTAACTGGTTTTGTCGGCCGATTCGCTGGCTGAAGTGCTTTGTTGCCGTATTTCAAAGGCGATGGTAGACGCGACGATGTTGAAAAAAATATAATAGGTGTTTTATTACACCGCGTTAAAAATAAATGATAAATAAAAATCAGTAAGTGGTCACGCGATGAGAGCTTTATTTTTTCGGTATTACAGAGTTCAGAAATTCGGCTTCAATATGCTAAAACTTGTATTCGCCAATAAATAACGACTATACTCGTATAGGAAATCTCGCAACGTTGCCCGCATTCTTTAGAAACGTTTTCTTTCGTGCGTTGAACTTATAACAAACACGGACAGAAGTTGTGATATGTATTCTGGACTTACACTGTAGATATATTTTATGGGGAATATCAAAGCGAAGAATCGGGGAAGGAGTAAGATGTTACCCGCTTGATTGCCGTCCGAAGGAATGGCTTCATTAAACTGGGATGAAGCGAGGTTTATTGGCATCGTGTAAGACGGACGCCTTCGTCGGTGCTTGGAGTTCTTTATTCGTATGTCCGGGCTTTATTATGGGCATGGGCCATGGGGGAGAAGAACCTAAACCCCAACTAAAAAATAAATAGAAGAAACGGTGTAATCCGAAGGAAACAAATTTTTCGTTGTGAGCTTTCTTACTATAAAAAGATAAAAAGTTCCATAACAGAAAATCTAGATTGTCTGAAACGCGTATATTTCGGATTGCCCGTTAAGCAACTCTGAGAAGTTTATCCTAAAAAGGACGTTACTAGAAGCAATAATAAGGACGTTACTATTTATAGCAATAGAGTGGAGTGCTGAATTTTTATGAACATTATAGGTGAAGAGTGTTCTGGAATTATTGATAAAATAGTAATAAACACAAACACAAAAGTAATTTATTTTCTACAATGCCAACCAACAAATAAAAAACAATTTAAATGATTGGACTTTTCTATAAACAAAGTCACTGTCTAAGACGATTATTTTCTGTGCGTTTCCTGTTGTGACACACCAGCTACCTTAGCTCATATGAACTTACTTACTTACTGGCAGCACATCTGTGCTGGCAATAAAGATTTTATGGAATTTTATATGTTTATGTAGACATCCTGTATTTCAAGTATCTTGAAATAGATTGCTGTGACGTGTATATTACATGACGAAAAAATCGACAGGGTGGTTTAATGTTAAAAACACCATTGTTGCAAACTGTTTAATAAAATAAAAACTGCAAAAGTGTCTGTTACGCCGAATTTAATATCCAAAAGTAAAATAATATTTATTTATGTACCAAGGCACTGAAGTTCAACTTTCTATGGCTCATGTGGAGTTTAGTTGCTGAGGCCTCTGGCCGAGGCAAATAAACCACATGAGTCATAAAAAGAACTTCAGTGCCGAGGTACATATTATATATTTTTTTGAAATCGGAAAAAAAAATGTTTTATTAGGCAAAAAAATAATAATAAGGGATCACCCGTCCATGAACCGACTACGCGCGGCGTTGCTTGACTTTGACGATCGCTCTACCTAGGACAAGTATGATGAGACACGGCACCTTCTGACAGAAAAACCAAACTGCTGCTTCTTGTGCAGCCTACACAACAAATCTATTAATATTCAAATTTACTAAAATATGTATACTGAAGGATTGCGCTTCTATAGGAAACAATTTCGCAATGTGTACGAAAAGTTAAATGAGCCTTTATCGGCAGGGTTTTGAATATTTGGTCACTTTTGACGGGCGATTTCTCCGCGTCTGACGTTTGATGATTACATCTCGCCAAGGCCTACTTATTGAAATAATCGTACAATAATGGGCTACATTATTGTACGATTTCTGTGCTTTTAATGATGATGTTGGGACATTTTAATGCCGATTTCAAGAAAAATAACTTATTCCACTAAGCTGCCGGAGAAAACCAGTGGGAGTGGGAGTCCCGAATTCGATTCCCTACTAGGGTATATCTTTCACATGATATGTCACAAAAATATCTCTCTTTATTTATAATTAGAGGTATAAAAATCCATCCTGGTTTGATAAAATGAAATTCTTGTATTATGATGTCTCCTTAATTTGACAAGTTTACATGGTATATTTCCATACTGAAACGCGAATCGAAAGAGCAAACGAAGAGTACCTTGTAGGTATATTGTATAGTAATTGCGACCCCTCCCCCGCACAAGCATTTAGTTGCCTCTGGGGTACGCTTAGAGTATTCTGAGGGTGAGAATTATTAATATTATTACAGGATTATGGAATCCTGATAATTTTATATATATAAGGTGGTTCAGTTATCTGCTACCAATGACTACTTTTTACTCAGCAAATCCTGAGTGTTCCAGTTAATCTGTTAATCTGAGAAATTTGTTTGTGATAATGAACTGGTATCCGGAAATTCCGAGAGAAACGTCAATAACGAGCGTGGGCTTTAACAGTAATTGCGGACGCACGCGCTGCGTGCTATGGTCATATTATATCGAATCCGATCGGATCTAACCGAACTGATTTCGCTTTGGCATCCGCAAATGAAGTAGGTATTAAATCAGTAGGTATAATATCTGTACTCTCTCTTAAGTTAACCAAACCTCTTTTTTGTCTCTACAGTGTTGCCCGCTGTGTCGCCTCATCTCCATTTATACAGGGTATCCCAACGAAAACTTGACCCCCCCCCAAAATTAGAAAACCGAAAAATATTTGAAAATTCGCCGAGACCCGTCGATTTTTGTTGTTGGGGGGAGCTTTTTTGTTAGTCAAGCCAACCCTATATGTTCATCCTCCTAATCCCTACCAACCCCCAACTTTAAAATTTCAAACTACCCTCATTGTGGCGCATCATTTTAAAGCCCTTTTTATTGCGAATACAGTGATGTGTCGTTTTCAGAATTCTGTTGATATTTCACAGAATTATTGGCTAAAACGGAAAGTTGACAATCCACTGTACGCGTATAGTAATTTCTACACAAATGCCCGCCACTAATAAGTTTTTATCTACTACACACGACCCAATTACCTAGTTTTTATTGACGTGTCGATCAGTTTACAAAAAAGTCACAAATGAAAAAGCTTAAGCAAAACAAAAAAAGTTCATACGAATTCAAACCTATATCTTTTTAAAATGTGTAACAAAAAGTCACTGTCACACAAAAAGTTCCCGTTTTTTTGCTTGTAACCACGAAATCGTTAGTTTCAGCCTGCTATTCGTGTAAACGTGTTTTTGAAATGGTTTATTATATCGCGGAAAGGTTAGATATTGTTGCAATTCGTGCTGTAGCGTAGTCATGATTTCGATAACAAATTGCACAATTTCTACCCTTTCCGCGATAGAATAAACCGTTTCGAAAATATGTTTCCACTTACCTACAATAGCAGGCTGAAACTAACGATTTCGTGGTTACAAGCAAAAAAACGGGAACTTTTTCTGACAGTGACTTTTTGTTACATATTTTAAAAAAATATAAGGTTTGGATTCGTATGAACTTTTTTTGTTTTGCTTCAGCTTTTTCATTTGTGACTTTTTTGTAAACTGATTACGTCAATAAAAACTAGGGAATTTGGTCGTGTGTAGTAGATAAAAACTTATTAGTGGCGGGCATTTGTGTAGAAATTACTACACGTATACAGTGGATTGTCAACTTTCCGTTTTTAGCCAATAATTCTGTCAAATCTCAATATGGGTAGTCCCATTTGAAATTTTAAAGTTGGGGTTGGTAGGGATTAGGGGGATGAACATATCGGGTTGGGTTGACTGTCAAAAAAGCTCCCCCAACAATAAAAATCGACGGGTCTCGGCGAATATTCAAATATTTTTCGGTTTACTAATTTTTTGGGGGGGGGGGTCAAGTTTTCGTCGGGAAACCCTGTATATAAGGAGCTTTAACACCATCTCGGCCCTTTTCTATTTGCCCGTATTTTCAGAATCTGCTCCAGGTATTCGTCCCCGAGCAACTTGGAAGATGTATCGCGTTTCTTAGTACCTATTCCGTCGGCGCCAGCGCTAACATATTGGAATCAATTTGTAACGGGAGAACTAATTCCATCCTGCCGATACGGGGCCGCGCGTCCCTGCAAAAATGAATTTTCCGGGCGAGATTTCTCCAGGGACGTACTCGCAGAGAAATAATCGGGCTTCCTGCAAAAAGCGTCATTAGATTTTTTTGGGAAAAGCCTGAGGGCATTCGGTTCATTTGTGAAATAAGTAATCTAACGAGGAAAAAGTAATAATACCATGAAATGAACATCGCAGACTTGAAAGTGTTTTCTGTATAAATTAGGTACTGAAAAGGAAACTCATCATGTCCACATGAAGGAGGTTACCAACGCCGACAAATAACATAATTTGATATAGTAGGTTTTCATCTTAGCTAGAGCTTAGCTTATCATTCTCTTTACTTTCTGAAAGGCTACAGGTAAAGGAATAATTATCTATACTAAAATCAAATAAGTCTGACGCCTGATGTGAACAAGCGCACGTGTGTTATGAGAGATATATGTATGCCGAATTTTACACAAATATGAAAACAAGAATATGAATGAATAAAACCATAAAATTTCCTGATTTTAAGGTGATTACGTTTAATCGTGTAAAATTGTTAGGTATAAAACTCTCCAGACAGTCCAAATCAAAACCACTTTTACCCTGGAATACTGCGTAGGAACAAAATCTCTTTTGATGGCCTTAATCCACTTTTTTCTTAAAATGGGGTCTTTAGGGAGGCAAAAGCGGACACTTAGGACCGCCTTTATAGTTTCCCTTGCAGTTGAGAACGGAACACGTCCACGGCATGGTTTAAATAAGTTCGAAACTATAGACACAACCTAAAACCTATAAACTAAAATTTAATTTTATATAATCACTTTATTCTGAATCCCTGCTGTTTTACCACCGTATTAAGAAAAACTCCAGGTCCTATATTACTAAAAAAAACACAGTCCAAAACCCAACAAACGTTCTTTAAAACAGGAAAATCGACTGACAAGTAAACGTAAACAACTACAAAAAGCTACCACGCTGTGATGACGTATATAGTGACGTTTCGCGTCGCCAGCTGGCGGGCCTTTATCAATGCGACCAGGGACCCTTTAAAGTAAGGGGACCCAGCATTATACTTTCCAAAGTGAGGCCGTTTCTTTCCCCATTCTAATGGTCTCAATGATGCCAAGCATGCCATTTTATTGGAGAATCTATGAATATAACAGGTACTTTGATTGTTAGTAAAAATGATGCTGATTTCTAAAAATTAGGCTTGACAATGTTCTGTCAACAAACACAGAATATGGCAAGTGCCAATGAATCAAATTTTTTATATTTGAATTTGGTTTCCTGCAATTATTTCCAGGAATTTAAATAATATAATAAGTATGGTAAGTCAGTGCCGATTTTGCTTATTTGAGAATTTGTCGCTATTGCACCTTGTTACCAGGTTCCTGAATCCATTTGTAATAATATATGTGTACTTGAACTTTCTTCCCTTGTTGAATGTATCTACCCAAAGAACTTTCACAGATTTCGGGATGGACTAATAAGATTAGGTCTTGTACTTAGTTATAATCATGTAGTTTTTCTCGGTGCTCATTTTTTAAATTTTATTTCTCTTCCAAGGTACCTCACAAACGTAAAATAAACTTATAGTTGTAGATAAAAACTGTTTAAAAAAAGACCTGACTGAAGCTACCTGCTTAATAATTTAAAATTTAGGAAATACCATTTTTGTTTTGAACTACTTATACGTAATGCCCACGTAATGGGAATTGTAGGAATACTAAAGGTGAGGCATGAATAATCTGGTTGCAATTATTGGGACTACTACAGGCGGCCGCATTACCTTTAATTGACTATCTGGAAGTTAGAAAACTTAAAAATTGTGAACTATGATGGGAAATATTTTGCCTCCTTTGGAATCTATGGCACTGGCATGTCACATAAAACCTGATGCCAGTTGGACACTGACATATAACATAACCTTGTACCAGCCCACTTATGTGGTCTCCTTGGAGATATACAGAAAACAAGGCTTCACTTTTCCTATTTGATAGACTGTGACATGCTGGGTCCCCTTATTTTAAAGAGTCCCTGAATGCGACGGTGCCGGTCAGAGATATTTGATTTTAGTATAGTGGCACTATATTTCAAGACTTAAATTATGAATCACGCTGTAGAAAACCCTATGTAGTGTAAACGATGGCACACCTATGTAAAGTTCAAAAGCTTCTCTCCTTTTTACATCCCCATAACCGACGGTTAAACTTATACCTGTTTTCTCTCCTACCTGCAGGACTTAAAGTCCGAACAATAAAACCTTTATGTTGGGGAGGCTGAATCGAGTTATCGCGGATTTTCGAGGTCGGAGCATTAAAGGCTCCTCCGCACACATAAAACCGTATATCGGTTATGAAAGAACGCTGTGGTCATCTTGGAGGATGAAAAGGTACCTCAGAAACAACAATAGGGGGGATGGGAGTGGGTTTTATCGTTTTTAGCGGCAGGATATTGGAGGTTGCGCGGTTAAAAGTATGCCCCAGGATGCGGTAAAAGTTTGGAATACATTACACATTGTATCCCAGGCGACAGCATCACTATTTTTTCTTGAAATCGGCATTAAAATGTCCCAAAATCGTCATTAAAAGCACAGAAATCATACAATAATGTAGCCCATGTAGGCCTTGGCGAGATGTAAACATCAAACGTCAGACGCGGAGAAATCGCTCGTCAAAAGTGACCAAATATTCAAAACCCGGCCGATAAAGGCTCATTTAACTTTTCGTACACATTGCGAAACTGTTTCCTATAGAAGCGCAATCCTTCAGTATACATATTTTAGTAAATTTGAAAATCAATAGATTTGTTGTGTAGGCTGCACAAGAAGCAGCAGTTTGGTTTTTCTGTCAGAAGGTGCCGTACATCATTATAGTTGTCCTAGGTAGAGCGATCGGTAAAGTCAAGCAACGCCGCGCGTAGTCGGTTCGTGGACGGGTGATCCCTTATTATTATTTTCTTGCCTAATAGAACATTTTTTTTCCGATTTCAAGAAAAATATAATATGTACCTCGGCACTGAAGTTCTTTTTATGACTCATGTGGTTTATTTGCCTCGGTCAGAGGCCTCGGCAACTAAACTCCACATGAGTCATAAAAAGTTGAACTTCAGTGCCTTGGTACATAAATAACTATTAATATCTACCTATTTCTCTCTCTCTCTTCATCGGTCTTTATACAGGGTGTAAATGAATAAGTGCGAAAAAATTAAAGTGGTGAATCTTTGAGTGATTCTAAGACGAAAAGTTTATATAAACGTAGGTCCGGTAATGCTTCCTTTTCAAGATACAGGGTGTCAAACTCTTCGTAAAAAATCGCTTTTTCGTAAATATCTTAATAATCCTTTAGCCGATTTTGTTGAAATTTGGCAGTGTTATTTATGGTAGTGAGAGGCTAATTTAGCCCCTACTAGATTAAAATTATTAAGTACAGTGGCGTCCCGAGGGCACCTTAACTTATAATTTGTAAAAAAATGTGCGCCACTGACTTTTTTAAAACTTTTTTTTCGCATTCAGCAACTAAAAATACAACTTTTTTGTCCCTAGAATTATTCTCGTATCTCACTTCGTTTTCGAGAAAAAAAAATAAAAATCGCTTTATTGCATGTCTCCGGGACAACATAATAAAAAATTAAAACTACCAATTAACAAAACTAGGGTATACCCGATATTTTTTCCATATTAATAGTTTATTATGTCTTAAAACTTGCTATAAACGGTAATGCTAGCTATAAAAATTTTTTGTTTTAATATAATAATTATTAAAAAATATTGAAAACGAAGCATTATCGGACCTATGTTTATATAGACTTTTGGTCTTAGAATCACTCAAAGATTCACCACTTGAATTTTTTCGCACTTCATTTACACCCTGTATATTTCTCTTTTTCTACCTATCTCTCTACAGGGTGGCCCACCACGAACTGCATCGATCTATATATGGAAAACTAAAAGTATGAAAATTCTGAAAATTTGGCACCTTACCAATGCCGATGGGTGCTGCTCAACTAAAATATTTTGGTGAATGTGGCACTTCCGGTTAAACCGGAAGTCGATATCAACTTTCTTATTTCAAATGGAACACCCTGTATATTATTGCATTTTTGGATTCTAGGCATCATTTTGGAACAAAAACATGCAACATGTCCTATGTCTAAATCCAACCGTTTTTGAGATATTTGCATTTTTCCGAAAAAAAATACAGGTGCAGACCTAAAGTCAATTAGCAATTTATACGAGGAAACCGCGAAATTTAAAAAGGAATTTTTGGCATCGTGTAACAGAAGCCCTGACCTAGTGATCTCTGCTGAGAAATAAATCCGTTTTTATACAGGGTGTTCACAAAATATGAATAAAAATTACATTCAAAATGTGCTTAAATCTCGCAATTTTCAAATGGAAGCCCCCATTTTTTTAATGCGATCTTATTCACCACTAAAAATGATGACAATTTTGTGTAAAGTTTCCTATACCTAAATGCATTAATTATAGATTAATTTACGAAAAACCCACTTTTCGCCCATAAAATGCGGGGTTATTGCTTAACGCTTGGAAAATCATATTAGCCGTGGACGTTGAAAAGACAATCGCGGCTGAGGAAATGTCACTTGGTTTATAAATTATTGTCAACAATTACAATATTATCCAAAAAGGTTCCATCTCTTTGGAACCATTTAACAAAAATCTACCCGTTTCATGAAATCATTATCTTTCAGTTCTTGAACCAGAGAAAAGGAGTATGGGTGAAATTTGAGTTTATGTAGTATTCTTTGTATTGAGGTTCTTGATATACAAGATTCCAGTGAACATTGTCTGACAGAATTTTCGGGAAAAGCGGCAAAATATCCCAAAACCACCACTTCAAAATTACCGTCGTCCACGATAGGCTTATTTTTAAGTGATATTTCTCTGACACATCCATACTGTTTAAAATTTTGTATTATTTTTTTAACTGTGTTTGGCAATGGTTTTGTTTTTTGTGGATAGCCCCAAATGTATTATCGCACGTTCTTGATATTACTTTGTTGCATTCTCCGTAGATAATAAACAAATTTAAATGCTCTTCGTTCGTGTAATTTAAGCGCGCCGGCATTATTGTTGACAATAATTTATAAACCAAGTGACATTTTCTCAGCCGCGATTGTCTTTTCAACGTCCACGGCTAATATGATTAATAACCCCGCATTTTATGGGCGAAAAGTGGGTTTTTCGAAAATTAATCGAAAATTACTGCATTTAGGTATAGGAAACCTTACACAAAGTTGTCATCATTTTTAGTGGTGAATAAGATCGCATTAAAAAAAATGGGGGTTTCCATTTGAAAATTTCGAGATTTAAGCACATTTTGAATGTAATTTTTATTCATATTTTGTGAACACCCTGTATAAGAACGGATTTATTTCTCAGCAGAGATCACTAGGTCAGGCCTTCTGTTACACGATGCCAAAAATTCGTATATCTTAAACACGGTTGGATTTAGACATAGGACATGTTGCATGTTTTTGTTCCAAAATGATGCCTAGAATCCAAAAATGCAATAATATACAGGGTGTTCCATTTGAAATAAGAAAGTTTATATCGACTTCCGGTATAGCCGGAAGTGCCCGATTCACCAAAATATTTTAGATGAGCAGCGCCCGTCGGCATTGGTGAGGTGCCAAATTTTCAGAATTTTCCTACTTTTAGTTTTCCATATATAGATCGATGCAGTTCGTGGTGGGCCACCCTCTATATCCCTCTTTGTCACTCCTTCTCTATCTTTCTCTGCCTTTCGTGATTGGGCTAATAATTGTGGTAATGCTCAAAATTCAAGATGCAATGTCTACATTAGTTTTTAATCGCGATAGATCTCCTCTCGAGCTTATCTGAATTCACTACGAAGTCCATCAGAGCAAACGAAGCATTTCTAACTTTGCCGAAAGTAATGAAGTCCTCCGGATACATTACCATTTTTGAGAGCGTCCCTGTGGATTGGCTGATGGAGGAGCTTGTTACTTGATTAAAAATCGTAGATTGGACTCTAGCTTGGTCTAATTTGTAAGCGTCTCCATCTCGACGAGAAAAATAGAGGACGGAAAACTCGGTAGTGAAATATCGACACTCGTTGGGTCTTCTCAATTCAGTTGGATCGATTTGTAAGGGAATAGTTTTTATTAATTTTCTGAGAAATGCAGGTGAAGTATTAGGTAAGACATTCACTGTTAAATTATTATCCAATAGGTTGAAACCAACTATAGAAACTGAGCCAAATGAAACTAAAAGCTGTAGCCAACGAAAACACCGTATCTGTATCGCTATCTCAGAAAAACATAAATAAGATTTTAAATTTATTGCCCCTTGAATGCTCGTCAGCAGGATTTGTGGCCAAGTATTTTCCCGGGGATTCGCTTATTATCTACTCCCGACTTGCCGGAAACAGGCAAATGAGGGGGAAACGGGAGAAATGTGTCGGAAACTTCCTCCCACAAGGAAAACTTCTAATAAGCCGCCGTTACGGGTGTAATGTCGTTTTGGGGGAAAGTAATGCGTGTGATGAGTGAAGACATTGGGGATACAAGCTTATGAATAATTTGGTAATAGAATTTTTGGGGAATCGAAAATTTTAAATGACATATTTTCTGTGTTGCGAATATGACAGGACCAATACTGTCGACTCCTTTTTGGTTATAAATGATGCAGAGACTGAAAGCCATTTTTGAAAAAAGTAACATAAACGTACCAGTGCCTGACACATTGCCTAAACCTGCCACATGTTTTATTTAATTGAAAAATAAGCTAATGAGCAGATATATTTCCATTCTATTGAAATATTTATGTTGGTAGAAGTCACAGTTATGAGTTATGTATGTTCCTACGTTAGTTATCTTGGTTTCTCCATTTTTATTGACTTGTGAATTATTTATAGACGTTATATTCATTGTGGTTTCGTAGCGAAATTGTTTAGTTCAGCGTTGTAAAAAATAGTGTGTAGTTACGTGCTTTTAGTGTAGCTTCTTTAATTGTCTTAATTTTTGTGGCTTATACTTCTAAGCAAACAAGGCAAGATAATAATTTAGAACTATTTCAAGTTCTTGAAGATTTTGGTTGGGAAGTCAGCTATTGGCTTATGTTATATTTTATGTTTATGCTAAGCCAATGCCTGACATAGGTGTAAGTCACTGGGAAAAAAATCACACGTCATGCAAAAAAGTCTCTAACAATAATGATGTACTTTCACGTCAATGGGTTAAGTAATATTTCCAATGCCTGACACCTCTGTCAGCCATTGGCTATACAATGTGCCAGCTATTGGTCACATTTGGCACTACTTTATGGTAGACCTCGGAGTACTGTCTACAAGAGCATCGAAACACGTATAGATTTGGCACTCAACGATTCTGAGCCATGTCTTCTTCTTGTCGAAAGTGCTGAACACGACCAATAACTACTATTACGATCTTTACAAGTTTACCTTGTCAAATCAAATTCAATTAGGTACCTATTCAAAATAAGTTCAAAGATGTATAGTTAAGAAACGACTCTATAGAGAATTTATGCCTTCTGTCATGTCAGGGGAAGAGAAGAAACAGTATTTTTAGAAAAAAAAGAGAAAGGTAGGGAGAAGAAAAGAGGGAGGCTAAGAGAAGAGCAATAAATAGAAAACAGATAGAAAATATTAAATGAGAAAAAAAGGTTGGAGCTAAATAAAATGGTAATACATTTACGAGAATCAATATTATCATAGAAAAATAAAAGAAATAGGTAAATAAAAGCGAACATTATTTTTAATAACAACTGTAACATATGAACAAATAACAATTTCCAAAATTGGAAACCCGAAGTTTTCTACTCAATAATTAGTTACTATATAATGTTTCAGAAATGAGATTGTACGGATAAACAAACATTTCTACTTACAATAATCACTTATGTTTTCCTTTTTAAAAATTGCTGTGACCATTTTTATAAGGTATCAGGTTTTGGGCTTATCAGATTCAGGCTAAGGGTATAGTCGTCAAAAATCACTATGTGAGTTAGGTACTGGATAAAAAATACAAATTTTAAAATATTGATTATAAAAAATATATTACAGATTTTGTTTTGGCTGTTGGTAATTATTTCCAGTGATGTGTCTCCTACTTACTTCATATTAGCAAAATATTAGGAATCGTCCAGAAACGCGCCAAATTAATTTCTATACACTAAATTTTGATAAATCAATCCTTAAGGTGTCAGGCACTGGTAAGTTTACGATAATTAATAAAAATTTTCGCATATGCGGTGCAGACTTTTTGGCACACTGTATTGTACATATACAAGTAATTAATCGTTAGATGTTTTAAGCCACTGCAGGAAACTTCTGTGTTATTTATTAGCTACCTATACTGTATTTTCCATTGCAGTTATATTGCCAAGAATTCAATTCAATTCAGCCACCTTCAGAAAGCTTCAATAATCTCTATATCCTTACCTTTTGTAGAAGTGCTTGAAAAAGACCGAGCAGAGAGCAGAGTGGGGCTTTCAGGATTATTAATGCAGAGAGTGAAAGAAGTTGCATTGTGTCCCAGAAAAAGCAGAGTTGAGAGGAGATTGCGGCTGATGGCAACTTATGTGATTCGAGGAGTTTCTTCGAATTTTAGAGCTCAGGAATATCAATAGATATGAAAAAGTTGAAAAAACTTCCTATGTTTATAACCTAAAATGACAATACTTTTCCGTAAGACTTTTAATTTTCTATGTTACGTTTAACAAAAATGAAAACATTGTATAAAATCGGTAAAACAGAATCTTATCTTACAGAACCATTATGAACCTAACTTTTATATTTTGTGAATGTTAAGACAAACAGCAAAAAACAGCTGATTTGCACTATCGTGTTTATATTTTACAAAAGTGTGTCCACTTGGCAACATGGCCTTGATGCCTGTGGCTGCATTATTAATCAAACCTATAATAAGTAGATCTGTTTGCGTTTAATACAAACATAACACACACTACCCTAAACAACACGCTGTGCCATATTGCCATTAATAACATTATCAAGCTAATAAAATATACCCGGGGACGGTTGACGCCGTTTTATATAAAGCAGACAGTTCCCGAATTTGAAATTATAATTAAACCGTTTGGACTGTATAATAGGTGGGTCGGAGGTTATATTAGGGAAATTTATTGATTTAATTTCGGGCATTTTTGGAATAATTCCGGAATCAAATCGAGAGGGTTTGTGGAGGGGAACGGTCTGGGTATTGTTAGAGAATTGTTTATGTGGAAATTAGCATAATAGCGAGTCTAGGGGAGTTTGTATCTAAATTTAAGGGGAGGTAAGCAAATTCGTAGGTATATCGTAAAATTTCGATTCTTCTATTTAAACTTCATTAGGTAGGAAGAGATCTCATATTATTGCAAGTCTGGCAAAAGTTGAACTTCATTTGGCCTACTACGATTTTTTTTTCTAGTAAAAAGACGAAAATTATTTAGCGATTTTTTTATTTAAAATCGGACATCTCAGTGTTAATCAGGACACCTTAAGACCCCCACATACCAAATTTGAACAAAACAATATACAGGAAGTTTCTTTCTGAGAGTTGTCAAAGTTGAGCAAAATATGAATTTTAAAGACATCTGGCAAGTCAAGTGTGCCATGGAATCCCCTTAAAACAGTTGAATGGTCAACAGGACCACTCAAAGTGTTGGTGATCCAATAGAAAATATACAGGGTGTCTTTCCCTGTGCCATCTCAAAATACTGAATTTTTGGGGTCAAAAATCAAGTATATCAAAACCGCTCCAGACACTATAAACGCACTAAGTCTAAAAATACAGAATCCTGAGAGTCGGTAAGTCCATATGAGTTAAGGAGGCTGGTGTGCCACAACAGGAAACGCACAGAAAATGTATCATACTAGAGAGTGACTTTATTGAGAAAGGTCCAATAATTGAAATTGTTTTTTATTTGTTGGTTGGCATTTTGTAAAGGAATAAATTACTTTTGTGTTTATTAATGTTTTTTTTTTCAATAATTCCAGAGCACACATTTAGTGATAACTTATTTTCGCCCTTTTGGCTGTCTTTTTCACCGCCTTTATGGGCGCCTTTTTTGACATTTTTCTGTCTTTAAATCCGGGATTTAATAATTATTGTATCTAATAATTATCAAAAATGTATTTTTGTATAAAGAATGCAAAAATGTATTTACTAGATTTGTAAATTTGTATTGGCTCTGGCAACACTGCTGAACAGCCGCCAACTGCAACTAACTTCAGGCCGTGATTAAAAATCCGTTGCCAACTTGTGCTCGTGACTTCAGAGTTTTTAACCACGACTAAAAACGCGTGTTTCAAGTGGCATTTAGTCAAACAAAGTTCATTCAAACACCACTAATCAACAGCTGCAGTTAATATATGGCTACTTGAAACTGGCTCTAAACTATTCCTCTACGTCATGTCAAACAAGTTACCCCACAACAAAATGTTTATCTCCAAAGTGTTTTGCGGAGCGTGTGTCCCTGGATGCACCGAATCTACCCCTAAATTGCACGTTAAATTCCATTTTGTAGTGTCTGCCCCTCGGGCTGGCAATGAAAACCAACAACTCCGCTGTTGGCCCGGGATTGCTATTTTCGGAGCCGACGAGAGTTGCTCCTAATGAACTTAGATGCACGCGCTGGAGAACATTATTCCTAGTAAATAGGTGTAAATAGTTTTAGAAGGTGTCTGTTACTGTAGATTGTTAGGTAACGTAGGTGCGAGATTACGAGTAATTTGAAACACTTTGATGGCAACTAGATTGTTTGCTGGTTATTTACGGACATATTTTTGTTTGGTCGTTATTTCATTTCCTAAAATTTCTCACAAATAATTGGCAAAGCCCCCCTCCTTCTAGGTATTCTTATTCTTTTATTAAATATATTCTCATAACGTGATACCCACGCTCCAGTAACTGCTTCTCAGAAGTTTCTCCGGAATAAAAAGACAATGCTGAATATCGCCTTTCCCTCTCATTTCCCCATTTTTGCCTCCGAGGTAGATAATAAGCGAATATCCGCAAAAATGTTTGGACACAAATAGCAGAGAAAAGAACTGAAGGAGCGATAAATTTATTCTATTTATTTTTTGCGAAGGAGGAAACTGCTTCAAAAGTGTTATATCTGCGAAGTATGGGATTATAAATTATATGAACCTAGACAAGCCGTTTTGCAACTTGTCCGTAACATTTTAGCCAGATATACAAGTTATAAAGTTCGTTTTGCATTCTTTTTATATATATATAAGAGAGCCAGTGTAGGTTTTACCTTTATGCTAAGTAGATTTCCAATGCCAATCCTTTTCTTCCTTTGTAGATATGAATGCAATGTCCAAAAATGTGTTGAGCATCGATGGGCTAGTACGATTCAATTTTAAAAATTAATTTGATGATTGCAATGGTGAACTACAGTCATCTATTTCCCTAAAAGTCCCTTGTCCAAGATAAATATCCAAAATCTTAGAAATTTGGAATTACCATATTTATTTAATTATTTATTTACCGACATCATAATGTATCCATGGGTCTGTATCAAAACTGCGTGCGGCAACTTCATGGTACCTAATTGGTTAGTGATTTGTGGGCTGACAGTATATGACAGCTTAAAGTATGGTTACCTGCTATCTGCTGGATGAGGCTGGATTCTAAGAATAAAACTGCTTGCTTCAAGTATCCCTGTTGTTAGATACAAAGGCCTGGAGGGTAGGTACCTATAGGTACCCATTAATACCTTTTATAGATAAATAATGTACCTAAGTACTTAAATGTCACAGTGTTTCCGTATACATATTTTATTTATTTGAAAACATATTGAAGTTTAATAATAAGCTGCAGAAAGTATTGAGTGGAGTTTTGAAAAAGCTTATTGCACCAATATTCCTATTCCTATATTATATATAAACAATTTAGATCTATTGTCACCAGAAAATATAACAGTAAAAGCACAAGGTGGGCAAATTTATATATTTTTAATATTATATCAGGTAGTAAATATTCCTGCTTACAATTAGGTATGTATATACTCGTAAACACAAGACAAGACATTTGCCATGATACTAAGTAGGTATCATGGATATTTGATCTATCTATTTATGTATTTTTCGTCGTCACATAAATATGTCCACCCTCGATAAATTCTTGTTTTTTAAAATGCTTCTTTTCCTCTTTTTCGGAATTTGGGATGCTAGTTTTGCTGAAAAAATATGGGGTAGAACGTCAGTTTTAATCGAAGGCGAATACGTGGACCTTATTCAAAGAATTTTCCCCAATTTAGTGTCTTCTTCAAGCGGGTAGGAAAGAAATACATCGAAATAAAATTATAGCTTGGTATTTAAATAAGTACTTACCTCACGGGCGTAGCCAAGGGGGGGAGTTTCGGGGGTTCAAACCCCCCCCCCGAAATAAGCAAAATATTACCTAATATTATACCGAAAAAATACGAGGAGTGAAGAGTTAAATTATTATTACGTTTGAATATATGTAGTAATAGTAGCGCCTAGCGCCATCTTTTGACGAGAGGCAGACGCAGTTGCAGCCGAACTATTTTGTATTGTAGGGACACTTTGCGATGTTTCTCGATTATTCGCCACGCCCCTCGGTCGAAATGAGCGGAACTTTGTGGAAGTTCGTGGAAGTTTCTGGACGGCTACTGGGCTGCTATATAAGCGGCGCCGCGGCGCGTGACCGCGCTTACGGCAGTATTGTTCCATGCGAACTCGAAGCGAATAAAAGTGAAAAGTGGTTCACGGATAGTGAAGAGAATTAAGTGTACCGTGTAAGTGAGTAATTTAGTGCGCTGTTATTCGATGACCTTGTTAAGGATAGATACGTGAATCATTATTACTGTCGAAAAATGGAGGGGAAAAAAAGGAAGGGTGATAAACCTAAAGGTATGGACTACTGGAAAAAGTGGTGTAGTCAAGGTCAAGGGGTTTCTAATAAAGAAACAAATTTGGATTTAGCTATCAAAGCTTCAGCTACCTTGCATGCTGATAAGAAGACTGCCTACCCCGCAATCTAGTTTGGAATGCCTAGATATGTGCGATAAAAACCTTTATCCTAATATTTACACATTACTACAAATCTTGGCTACCATTCCTGTATCCACATCCAGAAAGGTCTTTCTCGAGCCTAAGGAGACTGAAAAACTATTTACGAAACACTACAAGTGAAAACAGACTTAATGGTTTGGCTCTAATGAACATTCACTATGGAACAGAAATTCATGCAGATGAAGTAGTGGATATATTTAAAAGAAAAAGCCGAAGATTTCTTCTTTAATGGTTTTAGATTTAGCGCAGAGGAACGAAATTAATTTATCCATTTCATTTAAAGTTAAGAACTTTATAAATATGTCGTAGTTTTTCGGATGAATATATAGATATTAAATTTCATGTAAGTATATTTTTGTTGTTTTATTTACTTCTCAAACTAAACCCCCCCCAAAACTAAATCCTTTCTACGCCCGTGACTTACCTTAAAAGGTAATTATTTCGCATTCACTCATTATTGGCTTGATACAGCAAACACCAAAAAACAGAACACGAATCACTAACATCTTCAACAGAGGAATTTGGGAAGTATCTGGTATCTAAATATATGTATATCAACCCAGATTTTATAGATACCTATAATAGACTTTTCTATGTTTCGTACCTCGTACCTGCATTATAAATATTACATATAGGTTTATTATTTTGGTCCTCAGATAAATATGGCCATTTTTGGTTTTAATAGATATAGATAATAATAAAAGACTTGTTATAACGTTAAAACTAAAATTTCAAAATAAAAATTATTTCAGTTTGAACTGTTTGAAGTTTGAAGTATACCAAGGATAGGTAAAGTTAGGTTATATTTGTAAAAATCGACAATTCACAAATAATAACTAGGAAGATTGTGTGAACTTAGCTACAGAGGACTTTCAGCACATCGATTGTATCTAGCGTCATCTTTTGAGAGCAAAAGGGGCTATACCTTAAAATTTTGGATTATTTTCCAGAGGAGTCTACTAAACTTCTATTATTCGCCTGCGTGCTGTTTTCAATAAGACCAGACTAGCCCATTAAAAAGACGCACAAAATGTACAAACGCATAAAAATGCACTACCTGTTACTACCGTTTAGAGAAGTTGTTCAAAAATGCCCCCAGTAACTTAACTACACACACAAGTTTATCCTGTTCGTGAGCGTCAGAATTCAGCACCCCTTAGCGTTTATAACAAATCTGTTATGATAGAGTATAATAAGGCCACTGGCGTACAATAAAGCTGCAAATCCATGATGGGATATTTCCATAAGATTATTGTACCGGTAGCAATGTTCTAGCACGACTACTTTTAAAAAAGCAATAGGTATATGAGATTACGGACACTATTTATCTATGGTTGATCTCTATTGTCGAACACGCAAACCGTTCCCATTAAATCTAGAATCGCCGCTCCTTATTTTCCGGGATCACAATTTACAATCCCATTTCTCCATAACCGGATTTCGGCGGGTACAGCCGTTTCGGACGGTTCTCGGCAGCACGAGAACATAAATAAGATTTAAATTTATCGTCCCCCGAACGTTCGTCACTGCAGCGGATTCGCGGCCAAACGTTTTCCCGGAGATTCGCTATTATATACTCCCGGATTCCTGGCAACAGGGAAATGGGGGGGAAAGCAGGAACGGGCGGTTCTTTTTCCGCCGGGAAAAAGTTCTAATAAGCCTGCGGTGTGGTCGTAACGACTTTTTGAGGGGGGAAGTAACGAGGATAATGATTGGAAATATTTGGGGAGGAAATTCTGGAGGCATGCGTTTCAAAATGTTCAAAGTTTTACTTGGGAGCGATATTTAAAAGCTAACAATCTGCAATGATAAAAGCTGTTGACTTTTTGACACTTTAAATAATACTATTCAGTTTACCATTTATAATTTTTCAAATTTTCAAGGTCAAACAGTATAAATGAATATCGAATTTTAACAAGATTTTTTTTTTCAAAATTTCAAGAATAAAACAATTTAAATGAATAGCAAAAGTTCAGTGGCGTATCCAGGATTAACATCTGGGGGGGGGGCAATCAGTTATAAATAACAAAACTCAGTCGATAATTTTAATGAATAAAAACAGAACAAAAACATACTTGAACTTGAAAAATTAAAAAGAAAAATGGAAAATATGACGAAAAGTTCATATGAACATGGGTCCGCAGATGTTTGGTTTTCGAAATACAGGGTGTTGAAATTGAAATTTTATTTTCGATTTTTTTTAAGTAACTTTCTGAGATGACAAAATTTTCTTGCAAAATTTGATAGCCGGGATTCTTTTGGGAAGAGAGTCATAATTTGGTATTATTTTTGGTGCAATCCGTAGCGGGCGCTGCGTACGCTATCATTATTTAATTTAGTTTGTCCTAACTTTTTTGACAGTAAACTTTTACGACATTTTGTGAATGTATTCTCTTCCCACACGTTTTCTAAGCAAGAAAGGTATACTTGGTGAATAACGCCCAAGGTGACCGTTTTCGAGAAATTTTCAAATTTCTGCTTCGATACAGGTGCATATCGACACTTGTGTGCAATTAAATTCAAAATAAAATTTAAATAAACAAGCACATTTATTTTTTGTCAGTTTAATTAACTTGTTGTTGTTTTTTGCAAGAAAATTTTGTCGGACACCCTGTATAACATAAAAATAATTCTTCTTCGAACCAGTTAAATCTATATGACAAAATCAAGTAATCTTTTTTTGGTCTTGAGCTCGTCAAATATCTCCTCTGGAGATATGGGTATTTCAGGGTACACATAAAGGAATTGCAGATCAAAGTTCCCTCCTTCACCAACGTAACATCAAAGATATTGCTATCTTTGTTGGGACATGTCCTGTCAATCATCTGCAGGCACAATGATCTCAGCCAGCCCATTACCGGTTTCATCCTCTTTGGGAATCATCAGATGGACGTAGGCAAAAGCCAGAGTGGATAGATTCAAAAGATAGAACCAACAGAAACAACTACTCCGAGGGCTAATACCCCTACCGTTCTATGGTTCTATCTTTTGAATCTATCCACTCTGGATTTTGCCTACGTCCATCTGATGATTCCCAAAGAGGATGAAACCGGTAATGGGCTGGCTGGGATCATTGTGCCTGCAGATGATTGTCAGGACATGTCCCAACAAAGATAGCAATATATCTTTGATGTTACGTTGGTGAAGGAGGGAACTTTGATCTGCAATGTTTATTCCCAACGAAAATCAAGAACCAATGGTGTAGTTCAATGCCGGTAGGGGTATTAGCCCTCGGAGCAGTTGTTTCTGTTGGTTCTATCTTTTGAATCTATCCACTCTGGATTTTGCCTACGTCCATCTGATGATTCCCAAAGAGGATGAAACCGGTAATGGGCTGGCTGGGATCATTGTGCCTGCAGATGATTGTCAGGACATGTCCCAACAAAGATAGCAATATCTTTGATGTTACGTTGGTGAAGGAGGGAACTTTGATCTGCAACGTTTATTCCCAACGAAAATCAAGAACCAATGGTATAGTTCAATGCCGGTAGGGGTATTAGCCCTCGGAGTAGTTGTTTCTGTTGGTTCTATCTTTTGACATAAAGGAATGTTAACCCATTCAGTCGGTTTTCGCTATAATATTGTTTCTAATATAAATTTTTAAAATTTTCAGTTTTGAAAATGTTCTTTCTGGCACACTGTAATTGTGTAAAATATGTTTAGTAGGTTGTTTTGCCTAATTTAAGGTTATGCGCTGCGACCGACGGAGTGTGTCTCAAATCTACTGCACAGATTTTAATTTCGAGAAGACAAGATGAAACAAATAACAAATTGTAGATGTTTGATGTTCACTGCATTTTCAGATTAGGCCAGGAGTATATAATTTTTGGTATCATTAATTTTGATATTACAAACCTCGTTTATCTCGACAGCTCTGGGGGGGGGGGGCAATTGCCCCCTTTGTCCCCCCTGAATACGCCACTGCAAGAGTTCCAAGAAAAAATCCACAAGAATTATAGCAACTATAGCAATAATAAAAATGGAATCACTTGACGTTTAATTTGTGAATTGTTTGACTATAAACTAATATAACAGCAGCTGCCTACTATATGATTTATAATTTGTAAATCCACATAAAACTCATTTTGCTAAAACCCACAGCGACAGCCTTCTCTTCATACATTTCCAGATTATTTATTGTTTACCTTAATGTATTTCTAGGGATAATCCTGCCGCCAATTTCCGCTTACTCTTTGAGTTGCGGAAATCAAACTCCCCCCAGTAATGAACGGGGAGTTTTGTCCGGGATGCGGACTCCGGCCGGAGTTAACAGGTTTTTCCTTTGGTTGCCAGCCGAAACCTTTTATATCCGTGCGCTCTCTTGTTGACGACAGAAATTTTCTGTTAAAGAGTATTGTATAGGGAACTCTGACAAGAAACAATACATTTTTTACTATTACCAAAAGTCTGTTCTTATAAAAGGGTGACACTCGGTGTATATTTGGTTAAATATAGTTTTTTTGGCAACCTATACCACATTTTGAGCAGATTACCTAGTTAATGTAATAGTCTTGGGTAAAATATAGTGATGTAAAAAACAAGATTTCTTGTCTTGCTCGGCAATTTCTTGTCTTGTCTTGCTAAGCAAGGCAAGATGTAAAACTACTTCTTGTCTTGCAAATTTCTTGCACAGTTATTTCTTGTCTTGCTAGCAAGACTCTTGCTAACTTCTTGTTCTTGATTTTTAGGGGATTCCCCAACTCTTTTTCGGGGATTCCCTTTATTTTACGCCTTCTGCGCGCTCGCCGGCGCCGAGCGAGCCACCCTATTTTATCTAAAATGGCCAGGGATATTCTAAGTACTATGGCAACGTCAGTTCCTGCCGAAAGACTTTTTTCGAAGGCATCATTGGTTATAAGAAAACACCGAAATAGGCTAAATTCTGAATCATGCCTTCTCTGTCTAAATTCATGGGGCAGTGTAAGAAATACAGATAACTAGTTACTAGTAATGTCAGTAATGTCATGTTCACGTTTAAGCCTCCTACCTTGGTACCTATAGTTTGTTCAGCGAATGTTCGGCCCTACGTCACAACTCTCGTCCTTGTCTAACTCGTGAATATACGACCGATATCCATCGTATATTCATGAGTAAGACAAGGACGGGAGTTGTGACGTAGGGCCGAACATTCGCTGAACAAACTGTAGTTTCAGTTTTTTTTGTATAAAAGAATTACCTACTTTGTTTCTTATGAATATGATTTAAATAAATCACGTTTCCCTTGTTTATTTGTCTCATTTACTTGCCATCGGTAGAAAGCAAGAAATCTTGTTTCTTGCAAATTTCTTGACACAAATATTGTCTTCTTGCTGGAGCTACTCTTGTCTTGTCTTCTCTTCTTGCCCCACTACTTCTTGTCTTGTTCTTGCAGCAAGAACAAGACAAGAACAAGAAATTTTTACATCACTAGTAAAATATATTTTTTTTTGTCTAAAAAAATAAAAACAGCTACCGTTAATTTTCATTAACATTTTCAGCTTATTCTCCATCTCCAAAAACACTGTAGTGCCAAATTTCAGTCCAGCAGCTTGATTAGTTTGGGAGATATATTGCAATAATTTAATTTCAAAAAGAGACCTACAAGGCCCTATATGTCAGAAACGAAGGAAGAATAAAAATTTTGAAACTTCCTGTAGACCTACGGTAATGCAAATCCCTAATAATACTTCTCAAAATTTCAGCACAAAAACACCATCTCAGTGGGCTATGAATTTAACGCACGAGGCACCTGAATTAGTATGCGTTTAATGCCATTTTTAAAGCTCTATTCAACAAAAAAAGTTTATGAAAATAAAAATTGTACAGGGGTGGTCAGTCAGTGGGACACACTGTATATAGATATCCTAAAATAAATAGTTGTTAGTATATTATATTGTTTGCTTTACGTCAATATATAGAAAACAAATGACAGTCGCTCGTCGCTCACGTCATGGGCGAGTCAAGTCGATTAATTTCTTTAATTATCTGTATATCGTTGATTGTAAATTGTAAACGAAAAAAAAAAAACGTTCAAGACAAAAGTTACTTAGAAAGAATGGGTTAAACTAAATATCAGACAAACGTTTTTAAAAACAAGCTTTTATTTAAGCCATTTACTAAAACGAATAAAATAAGTTTAGGTTTTCGTTAAGATAATTCAATTCCAAATTGCAACCAGTTTTTGCAAATTGAAGAGCTTGTCTCGCGAAATGTTGATGAAATTAGGTATCAATTAATTTTATTGGACAGTGATTGGTTGATAAGCAAGTACCTATTTGCCAAAGTATGCATTTTTTTCTTTACAATTCGCACGACAAGCTTTTCAATTTGCAAAAACTTGTCGCATATTAGAATTGAAACTTATTTTATTCGTTTTAGTACATGGCTTAAATAAAATCTTGTTTTTAAAAAGGTTTTTTATTTTCAATTTTATTTTGTTCTTTTTAGTACCTATTTGATTCCCATGTCAGGAGGGTGTGGTAAAGAAATTTATTCCGCCATCTTTCGTATAAAGTCATTCACCTTATTGTTTTCTACCCGTCGAGCCCCTTCATTTGATACCCATATTGGGTACCATCTTGGAGCGGCGGCCATATTGAATTTAGTGTGATGTCACTAAATTTTTCGTTTTCTACTTTTCAAGCCCTTTCATTTCATACCTATATTAAGGGGGTTGACAAAAAATACATAATGCGCCATCTACAATATTGAGTATTACGTATTGTATTGTCACCGGAACTAAAGGTGTATGCCAAATTTCAGCTAAATCGGATGTCAGGAAGTGGTTCTAATTCAGCTTGCAAGATTCGACCCACACACATACAACAGGGCAAGTTAAATAAAAGCTTGTAAAAAGGACGCCGAGTTTAAATGTCTCTGTACACTCTCACTACACTAATATAATACTTAATAATATATTCAAGGGTTTACGTCGTAGGCCCTTAGTCAAGATCATTTTTTTAATAGTAAACCCGCATAGCTATAAATAGATAATATCCTAATCAAGCTTTCCTCATCCTATACAAAACGCAAAACAAGACTTTTGAACCGCCAGCGGCAAGCCAGGGCGCCCGTAAACCGTTTTACGGCGTTGTGTAGAATCCGGCTCTAATCTTTAGGTGATAGCTGATAGCTCAGCTGTGTCTCTCCGCGCATAAAACAGCTTGGAGTTGAGAGATCACAGGGAATGCGATAACTATTTAACGAGGAACTCCCCAGCGGGTGCAACGCTGACGTTTTATAGCCGCGTTAGAACAATTCCGGACGAAACTGCGAAGAGAGCGGTGTAAGTACAGCTTTAGGTACCGTGCTTACAGTTTAGGCGGTGGCTTGGTGGACGATTTTTCTAGCAAAGTTCAGTTCTCGCGATGTGACTATTTTGAGGGGATTCCATGACGCACTACTTGACTCACCAGATGCCTTTAAATTTTCTATTTTGCTCAACTTTGACACCCCGCAGAAGTGCAGAATGGAACTAACTGGATATTTTTGTTCAAGTATAAGTACGGTGGTTTTGGGGTGTCTTCATTGACGATGTGGTGTCAGATTTGCATTTTTAAAATGGTAGAAAGGCCAAAAGAAGCGGTTTGTGGAAGCCTTTAAAACAAAAAAAGTTCAGGCGATGTTATGAATTTGTATAATATAATGTTTAAATGTACACTTATTGCTCCTAAAAATTACGTCCTCGGGCGTCGAAACCTTCAAATTCCCTATTCCTCCAGAATCATACCATTTTTATTATTCCGTTTGAAAGCTCACTTTGTTTGAAGTATTTTTTGCCAATACAATTTTTTTCTTTACTCGCCATTAAGAAGTGAATTTTTTAAAGATTATACAGTGCAGTGAGAAAAACAATTTGTTGTTATAATTTTCGAAATTCCAATTTCAGGAAAATATTGGTGTATGCTTCGAATACCAAATGCGTCTTAAATAAGTTTATGCCTCTATTGCGTATTTGTCAAAGTTGACACTTGATTAAAAAAAATTAACAAAAAAATTTAAACCAACTTCAAAAATTTGCCCATATGCCCACTCCACTAAAAATTAAAAAAAAAAAATACAAAAAATAACACCGACTTCACAAATTTGCCCGCATGCACATTTCAACTAAAATTTTAGAAATATTTTTCTCTTTCTAAATTGAGTTATCTTTGGACTTGGTGACAATCAAGGCTAGGAATTTAAATCTTATTTAGATATGAATACATCATATCCTACATACATCATAACTTACTGTCACCGACTCCAAATTATTAATCCACAATTTAAATAATAAAAAATACTAAACATGTAGACATTCTTTTATTTTATGGAAATAATATTATAAATATACACTTTTCATTTAACGTAACATAAGTTAGCAGGTATCTAATTAAAAATGACAATAACAAAGCAGCCCTTTCTCCCTGACTACATATTTTTTTTATTATCTCACCGTTGAAACTTCATACGATATACAGGGTGTCTCATTTTGATCTGGAACACCCCTGTAAAATTTGAACTTGCTTACGGATTTTAACGAATTTTTTTGTATACAGGGTCCTCCTAGACGCACTTATCAAACACTTTTCAATGACCATACGATTATTCCAGAGCCGGATTAAAAAAAATTTTGACTCAAATTTTCGAGTTTAGGTATCAGCGATTTTTTTATCGGAAATCTGATAACGTGGCGTTAATCAGCGCCCCTGAAATACCCCAGATTCAAAATTTCAAGAAATTATTCCCACAAATTATACTTTTTACACTGCATCAATATTGCAAAAAATCAAAATTTCAATTTGAGTTCAGCTATTAAGGTGGCTATGGAAACAAGTGAAAATGGTAAAAAGAGGTCCACAGGGGACAGTAGTAATAAATCTGATCGGAAACTGTACTCGGTTTCTCTTTTCAGTATTGTACAGTAAAAATTTTATGCCATTTGAGACGCAAGAGAGCTCGCTGCCGTCGCAGGCAGTCGTGCAAGTGCAAACACTTTGAGAAACGTGGATTTTTACATTTTTTTTGTTACAAATAATAAAGTATACGATTATACACTACAAAGTACGTATTTGAAGAATGTAATTAAAAGCAGCAATATTTTAAACGGCAGAAATGTATTGACGAGTCGATTAGAAATTACATTTTATACCCACTAAATTCTTTGTAACAAATAAATTATTTTAGCAACATATCAACCCCTGAATAACATTTGTTGTAAATGCATAAACTGACATTTCTGCAAGCCATTGTTTTCCCACGGCTGCCTGCGACGGCAGCGAGCTCTCTTGCGTCCCAAATGGCATAAAATTTGTACTGTATACAGCAACAATGAAAAGAGAAACTGAGTACAGTTTCCGATCAGGTTTATTACCATTGTCTCCTGTGGACCTCTTTTTACCATTTTCACTTGTTTCCATAGCCACCTTAATAGCTGAACTCAAATTGAAATTTTGATTTTTTGCAATTGTGATGCAGTGTAAAAAGTATAATTCGTGGGAATAATTTCTTGAAATTTGGAATATGTGGGTTTTCAGGGGCGCTAATTAACGCCACGTTATCAGATTTCCGATAAAAGAATCGCTGATACCTTTACTCGAAATTTTGGGTAAAAAAATGTTTTAATCCGGCCCTGGAATAATCGTATGGTCATTGAAAAGTGTTTGATAAGTGCGTCTAGGAGGACCCTGTATACAAAAAAAAATCGTTAAAATCCGTAAGCCAGTTCAAATTTTACAGGGGTGTTCAAGATCAAAATGAGACACCCTGTATGTTAATTATGTCCATTTGGACAATTTCGAACATATGAAAATTCTCAGTGGCGGGGCGTTTTTTACCCTTTCTCCAAAATTTTTGTTGGACAAGGTTACCACTGACTTGATTTTAATATTTTTATTAAACGTTTTAAAAAAAAATCAAGTATGACACCCCCAATATGGAAAAGTTATGACGTCATAAAATTCCACAGCTGCTAATTTTTACAAGATCGTTATATATAATAAAAATATTTAAAATCATGTGGTGACCTTTTCCGACAAAAATTTTCCGGGAATTCCGTTGTGGAATGCTGTTTAGGTAACGTCATATCAAAAATTCCATTGGCGATGTAATTATTAACATCATAACGCTATCATTGCATAATTGTTTAATGGGTAACTAGATCTTATATCAGGAACAAATATTGTCAATATTTGTTCTTAAAATTTTGTTGTAAATACAGAATAAGCAGGCAGGTGTGACACATCAAATTAAACGGGGCATTTTGCTTTACAAAAAAACACATGCGATGGTCACAACTTTACATTAATCCATAATCCATACAACAGACCTAATGTCACATATAAATTCTGTCAGTTCTTGCAAACAATTTCAATGTGAAACTTTAAACGGCAATTTTCATTTTCTGTCAAAAAAGACCTATTTTGAGTTAGCTCCCTGATTATTCATACAGAGGCATAACTTTATTTGAGCCAAAATACGAGTTTCACTAGTTTTTATGCTTATTGGAAGGGGTAGGAATAAAATATATTTCTCAGAAGAATAATTTACAACCGTTTAAAAAAAAACGAGGTGCACAGGGTCGCACTAAGGAGCATTTCGATTCCTTTTATGGTGGATGCGAGGTGCCACGACTTAATTCGTATCATGTTTTGATCTGCTCTATCTCTCTCTATTCGAACGTCATCGCACTATGATTATGATTTAGGTTTAGGAATCCTTGAAAATACAGCAATTCTATTTTTAAATTTTCAATTATGAAGAAGTAGGTAGGTACCTACACAAACGCCTATGCCACTTGAATTTTCCCCAATTTAGAGTCTTCTTCAAGCGGGTATGAAAGAAATACATCGAAATAAAATTATAGCTTGGTATTTAAATAAGTACTTACCTCACGGGCGTAGCCAAGGGGGGGAGTTTCGGGGGTTCAAGCCCCCCCGAAATAAGCAAAATATTACCTAATATTATACCGAAAAAATACGAGGAGTGAAGAGTTAAATTATTATTACGTTTGAATATATGTAGTAATAGTAGCGCCTAGCGCCATCTTTTGACGAGAGGCAGACGCAGTTGCAGCCGAACTATTTTATATTGTAGGGACACTTTGCGTTGTTTCTCGATTATTCGCCACGCCCCTCAGTCGAAATGAGCGGAACTTTGTGGAAGTTCGTGGAAGTTTCTGGACGGCTACTGGGCTGCTATATAAGCGGCGCCGCGGCGCGTGACCGCGCTTACGGCAGTATTGTTCCATGCGAACTCGAAGCGAATAAAAGTGAAAAGTGGTGAACGAATAGTGAAGAGAATGAAGTGTACCGTGTAAGTGAGTAATTTTAGTGCGCTGTTATTCGATGACCTTGTTAAGGATAGATACGTGAATCATTATTACTGTCGAAAAATGGAGGGGAAAAAAAGGAAGGGTGATAAACTTAAAGGTATGGACTACTGGAAAAAGTGGTGTAGTCAAGGTCAAGGGGTTTCTAATAAAGAAACAAATTTGGATTTAGCTATCAAAGCTTCAGCTACCTTGCATGCTGATAAGAAGACTGCCTACCCCGAAATCTAGTTTGGAATGCCTAGATATGTGCGATAAAAACCTTTATCCTAATATTTACACATTACTACAAATCTTGGCTACCATTCCTGTATCCACTGCTACCCCAGAAAGGTCTTTCTCGAGCCTAAGGAGACTGAAAAACTATTTACGAAACACTACAAGTGAAAACAGACTTAATGGTTTGGCTCTAATGAACATTCACTATGGAACAGAAATTCATGCAGATGAAGTAGTGGATATATTTAAAAGAAAAAGCCGAAGATTTCTTCTTTAATGGTTTTAGATTTAGCGCAGAGGAACGAAGTTAATTTATCCATTTCATTTAAAGTTAAGAACTTTATAAATATGTCGTAGTTTTTCGGATGAATATATAGATATTAAATTTCATGTAAGTATATCTTTGTTGTTTTATTTACTTCTCAAACTAACCCCCCCCCCCCAAAACTAAATCCTGGCTACGCCCGTGCATAGAGCTGTGACTCCTTCCTGGGATTCTTCATTCAAAGATTTAGTGGCAAGGAGACGTTAGAACAATGTGTAACGTATTTAAATTCGACGGTGTGACGGCCATCCGCCGCGTCAGGGTGAAAGAGGCGAAAGCACGCAGAGGGGTCCGTGTCATATCGCTCTGTGGGGTGGGCCGTAAAGCGCTTTGATGGCCGCCCGTCGCAAACGGCTTTTCGACGTGACGCAACTGCTCGAACAGCGTTTACTTCCGCGCTAATGCCACTAATTTACGTGCCAACCACTTAGCCGGGGGCTGAGCGGGACCTGGCCTCTATGCCCTGGATGTATTGGAGACGAGCGTAGCACGGTATCGTGGTGGGAGCTATATAGTAGTAGCAAAGTCTAGAAATATCTCTGGACGATGGTAGTAGTAATAGCAGCTTCCAGAGATATACTAATAAGTCCGGGCACTCGGCCTTGTGTAAACAAACGTTTCCCTCTTGCCCTCTCCCGCTTCCTTCCTCATCGAGCCGATCGATATATTATAATATAAGAAAATAAGCTGTACACAGTGAAGCTGAGAGCGGTTTGTTCGCATTCTACCGGGTGCGCGCAAAATATTACCGACCGACCGTGACTGTGTTGTAGTGATGCCTAGTAACGCTTTTTACTGCAGTGCGGATGACCGTAAACCAATCCAAAAGGACTATATTACCTTTTTTTCATTTCCTAAAGACCGTGAAACGTAAGATCGTGTTTGAGGTACCTACCTACAAAAATTGAGACATTTTATGTGACATTTGAATACTTAGGTATTAATTGAAGAATATTATATAGATATAATATTAAAATATTGAAAATTTGAAGGTGCCAGCAATGGAAGAATGCCTTAGGGTCCATCGGAAAACATAAATTTGCGAATATTCCACCTGGAGAGGCATATAAACCTATAGGAATTTGCAAGGCACATTTTGATGATCAGTCGTCATTCACTTCGTCCGGAAAACGTTTAGTAAAAACAGCCGTCCCCTCGGCTGTCCCATTAAGATTATTTCCAGAAGCTTAAGACGCATGTTTGTGTAGGTACGTATGCATAATATTTTGTTCTGTATTGTTTATGTCAATTTAAATATCAAAATATTTACTACAGGATGAAAAAGTAGATATGATTAGTTTAACTCTTTGTCGTTAAATATTTATTTGTTATTTATGTTTTTGTCTGCTCTATGTTTTGTTAGGCTTTATTAAAAATGAACGAAAAATATAAAAAAATGCATTTTTATTCATGTTCCAACCAAAGTCTACAGATATACCTACTAATTATGTAGATTCTGGTAATAGCTACCTTGTATTTTAATTTAACTGTAGCTACAAAAAACTAACGGTACATTTACCTACACAAATATTGTTGTACCAAAGTCTACAAATAGGTATACTAATATTTGTAGACTTTGGTAAATAATGGAAAGTCAATATGAACCTGCCCCCGTATAACTAGCTTGACGGAGATTTCGTTTAGTCGCCCTCGTAAATGCGAAGCGTGTGAGGTGGCGCTGATTTGGTCGCAAAAAATTGTCGCCTTTTCCGAGAGATCAAAGAAGTGAGCGGACTTTAGTATTTCTAGACTTTGGTAGTAGTAACAAATTTTATTTAGCTTTTTCTATAGGCAATAAGTTTTGTTTTTCTTAATTTTTCATTTTTTGTATGTCTTCTAATTATTGTTATTTAGGCAATTGAAATAACAAAATAAATAGATTATTATCAAACCTGTATCACGTTTAAAACTTTGAATTTTTGTTTCATTTCTTAAATTTTGATTTTATTTACTAAATTTAAATATTCCTTTCTGAAATATTGATTTATAACATAAATTTGTACTAGAATTTTGTATATGGATAAAGTTACTTCGAGACCTTGTTACATAATTATGATGTTCAAAATTAAAAGTAGTGTATTTATTTAAACAACTGGAAGTAAGTTTTATTTAACTTTAAAAGCAAAAATAAACACTAAATAATCTACAAAATTTTTCACATTTAACCATTTTAGTCTGTCAAGCAAGTAACTAATTTTTGTATATTTATCAAGATTCAAAATAATTCGCATTACTTTATTCTGTAGAACTTTTGAAACACATAATCATCAGTTCCATACAAAATTGTAGCACAATATAAAAAGTGTGTATATACTGTGGTATTATATATTATTTTTTTAGAGTAAATGCTCAAATCAGCACTAACATCCTCTTTTCGCTGATAATATATGTTCCCTATTATATTTTCATAATGCATGTTAAATTTTAATTTAGTATCTACATTGGTTTCCTTGCTATTATCACATTTTGTGATATTTGATCAATGCATGTTGCGTACCATATTTCGTTTGAATACAGAAATCTAGTTTTCGTAGATTTTCTCGAAAACGGTAATCAAATCTATTTTGGTAGAGATATATAGGTAACTTATTGCACTTAACTATTCCAGAATATTTTCGTTTTTTTTTACTTTGCTACCAGAGGTATAAATGAACTACCCCCCACCCGGTATTCCTTTTACCAGAACATTTTACTTTTCAGATTTGTCTAATAATAATATTTTTGTAAAGGTCAAGGTATCAAGAAACTTTTCTGTGTCTTGTAAAATTTTGATATATCACTTAATATATTATGTACAAAAAACTAAAAATATCGCCTAACAGGATCTAAGCAAACATGCACAATAAGCTTAGAGAAGGAAAGAGAGAGGACACCGCGCTTGTCTACACTGCCGTGTATAGATTTTGTTACGTCGTTTTATATGTGGCAGACAAAGCGAGTACGTTGTGAGTTCATTTCGCGAATTTGTGAATTAATAGTAACATCTTACGATGGTGAATTGTTCAGCGTTTGGTTCCAAAAGCAGAAGTAAAAAGCAAGAGCCCGGGTTTTCGTATCACAGGTAAATATTTAACAAGCTACCTTTGAAATTGAAAGATGCCCTAAACTTAATTTTTTCTCAATGTAACTTCTTCAAATTGCTTCTACCTTTTAGTACCATTTTTAACATCGTTTTCATTTAAAATTCTTTAAGTTTCATAAATTATGGGCTGGTTTCCATGGGCGTGCATTATTCATTTTATTTTAATTGATTCGAAATCGCCGCAAATAAATATATATTTCAGCACTTCACACTTGCTTTACATTTGGGAAATTATCTGCAAATAAATACCAATATTTCAAATTACATGTAAGTCAAAATTAACTACCTTTTCATTTTTAAAATTTTTGTGATACTGGCTAAAAACGCGTTTCATGCTATAATTCAATGTTTTTAGGCCACAGTACCCCTATATCAGTTACTATTTTATCACAGTAAGCTTTTTCACTTGTTATAGTTTGACTATTTGCTTGGATAAAAGCTAAGAAAATTTGAATTTTAGGTAAGATAGATAATATAACGAACCTAATTTGATGATATTTTCTCTAACCTGTTATCGAACCAAGAGAATTTAATACTGATATGTTTATGGGCAATTTTCTATTATTATTGCTCGGGCACGCGTCAAACCTATAATTTTAAACTTTTAATTAAACTTTTTCTAGGTTTGTTCAATCGTTCACACTCGGCGAAAGCTGCCTAATACCACAGAATAGCCACCGTAATGGCTATTCTGTGCTAATACCTACCCAATTAATTTTACAACATGAATCATTATCAAGAAGACGGAAAAAACATTTATAATTAACTAACCCCCTCGCCTGAGTTTTCTTTAATTATCTTTTTTCCGTTTTTTACTTCTCCCGAGGCGTGCACCTTTTAAAGTTGTTTCTCTCTAGACGAAGCGACGGGGACGCGATAAAATGTAGGTAATTTTATTTCTCGTCGGCCAGACTTTTTGTTCCAAGCGCGAAAGCGCACTATCTCCGGCCCCGAAGAATTAAAACTTAATGGCGGTAACGAGGGCGGCGAGCTTTGTGCTTTTTAGTGCCGGGTTTCCTTAGATGGAACAACAAAAATACATAAGAACGGGCAGCTACGAACGTTTTCTCTAAAGTATTTTGTTGTATGTAAAGTATGTACCGTAAAACGGGCTTACTTTTCACCTGTCAGGGTAACTTTGCACCATTTCTACTAATAGATGGAGCCGCAATAAGTAATAGCAACAGGTTAGACTCCCCCTCCCACCATTAGTTGTTGATCATCTGTTACCGGTAGGTATCTTAACCTCAAAATTTCGTTGTTTTATAGTTCCCCAAAATTGTTGCCAAGGAATTTCTAGCTGATAAGAAACGGTAAGAATACATTTAATTGCATGTACCCTCTATTGTTCATACGTATAATAAAAAAAACAAAGGTATTAGAATTTGGAATCGAAGAAAAAATATTTTTTTATTATTACCTATAACGGTTTTCTAGAAAATTGGGGATACTTTGCACCACCTTCAGTGGTGTCTACCCACCATTTTCAGTGGTGTCTACTCTTCAAGCCCTTTCATTTAATTTAAGGAGGTTAAAAAGAAAATGTAACCCGCCATCTTCGAGCGGCGGCCATATTGAATTTAGTGTGATGTCACTAACTTTATCATTTTCTTCTCTTCAAGCCCATTCATTTGATACCCATATTAAGGGGATTAAAAAGAACATGTAATCTGCCATCTTGGAGCGGTGGCCATATTGAATTTAGTGTGATGCCACTAACTTTATCGTTTTCTACTCTTCAAGCCCTTTCATTTGATACCCATATTAAGGGGGAAATAAAATGTAACCCGCCATCTTGGAGCGGCGGCCATATTGAATTTAGTGTGATGTCACTAACTTCATAGTTTTCTACTCTTCAAGCCCTCTCATTTGATACCCATATTAAGGGGGTTGTTACCCTAATAAAAAATAGCAGCTTTAAATGCCTATTATTGGCAAAAAAATGAAGTACCTAATTAAATATGCGGAAAAAAATCCTACGTATCTATTATGGTGCAAAGTAAATATTTACCTCGGGTTTCTTTGCATTAGTGTCAGTTTACAGGCTAAAAATAATTCAAATTCCAACTGGTGCAAAGTATCCCTATTGTAGCCCTTTGCACCATAATTAAAATGAGTGCCACCTTTTAGTGACGCGTTAAACCTAGTTCTAAACGTAGGTACACTTGTTTTATAACCTAGATATACAATTGTCTTCCACAAAAAAAATACCGGTACTGGATTTAAAATATTTTAACTTTTGCATTTCAAAAATTAGCGAAAAAAGTGGTGCAAAATAACCCCGTTTTACGGTATGTAACTTTATTGCTCCAATGGGGAATATTTCTTAATTTTTTTTATTATATTTGCCTACCTTTAGGTGGGTTTGTGCCAGCTGGCACATGATTCTTTAATAAGCTTTGAAACATCAACCTGAAGTGAAAAGATGAACCTTGGTGAAATGACCTGGTCAAATTTGACGCCACCCCCCCCCTGACTATATCTACACAAAGACCACATACCAAATATCAGCCCTCAAATAGAAATATTTAATTTGGAATAAATAATCAAAGTTGTGACCTCAAGCTATTCATTTGAAAAGACACGAAAAGCGCGGGAATGGTCACGTGACCAACTTAGTCCTATATAATATTTGGAGACAAGTAGCAAAAACAAATTTCGTAACAATTTGGCGAGGTTTCTTTCAGCTATTACATTATTGGTTTTGTGCATCCAGGCTTTCTCTAATTGTTTTTTCAAAATTTTCAACCTGCCCCAGCTGTTTTGGGCTGAGAGTTAAACGGCACTGCATTCAAATATTTTGGCACATTCTCAAAAATTGTTGGGACAGCACCTTCCTTTAGCTTAGGTGATATCCTCTATAGGTATTTTCGTCCCACAACGCATTTGTCCACTTTAATTGTTTCACTTTTTTGAAAATGTGTTAGCCACACATACTTAAGGGTTTTTTTAGAAATTAAATCTCAGTTGGAATTTGACGAGGCAAATCAAATGTTGTTATGGTCACATTTTCTTCCTGGCTTTTGTAATATGTACAAATATAATATAAACAGACCCAATATTTGGTATTTAGGTTATTTTTTACGAAAGCGAAAGCGTGAAAGGCCGAATAGGAACCGTATCAGGGCGTGGGTCGACAACGAAAATCCTCGAGTACGTTACAACACTGATTTATTTCGCACAAGGTGAATGGTGAATACAAAATACACAAACCCGAATGTGGTCAACGGGAACGGCTTCCAGCCACCCGGACCGTCTGAACTCGCAACCGTAAGCAGTTCACCCGTCTGAGTCTCAGGCTCCACTGTCCATAGTGTCCATTCCGGGGGGAGAATTCCCCTTACAGTGCTCACGCGTCGGCGCGAGCGGCACCAATACTCCTGCAGTTTTGAATTGCTTACATTTAATACATAAAAATAAAAATAAAGAGTTTTTTTGTGAACGGTGGTTCATTTAATGACAATAAATTACGTTTGTGAGTAATATTTTTCAAATTTAATTTTTGTGCATGACTTAAGAGAAGTTCAAAATTAGGAGATATTTTAACTCGAAAATATCCAATTATTAAACTTTCGTCTTGCTACTTCAGTAATTTGTACATACTTGTCAAAAGCTTCCTAAATATCTATAGTAAGGGCAGAATGTAAAGGCGAAGTCGGCAATAAATCATCAAAGAGAGAGCGCTATATCTATTGTTTTTTGCACTCGCACAATTACACTCATGTCTCGTCCTCCAATTTGTATTTGACGTACGTCTTAAAGTTCGCTAAGCAACTTTCATGAAAGGAAGAGAGATAGAAAACCTAGTACTTGTCTTGTATTACTAGTTGATTGTTTAAGGCAGGGAGGGAGGGTCGGCCTAGAATAAATTATTGCTTTACTACCTGATGTGATCGGACAGATTAAAAATTTGTACTTAGGAACCTGTTGTAATTTCATTTGTAATTTTTGAAGATTAATTCGGTAATTTAGACTGGCAATAAAAAGATAATGATCCTGAAATTCAAAGTAGGTCTTAGGTATTTAAATAATTATTGTTACAAATTAAATATCAACATAAAATACATAGTGAGAAGTCAGTATATACAAATAAATAAATAATAATAATAATAATATACATTTAATTCGTTATGAATTGAAATGGTGCTTGTACTAATCACATTGAAGTATCTATAAATTTTCACGTGTGTTCTCTTTTTTTTTCTTGGAAGTATTTCACCACATTTAATATTAATTTTCTACTTTGGGCACTGAATACTTCACGCTGTATTGTTATTACAAGAAGTCTATCACCAAAATAAACCAAATATTTAATTACTGCCCTGTTTTATAGGCGTACTCTCATTTGAATATATTGTCTTTATTAACATAATGTATCAGACAAGGACAGAGCAATAAAAAGTGGGTCTTGCCGTTCTTTAAGCCGAACCCCTCGCTCCAAAACATAAGGGAGAGCAGGTAGGAAAATCATAGCCCATCTCTCTCGATTTTATGGCCGACTTCACCTTTACATTCTGCCCTTACTATAGTTAATTCCGCGATATACATCATTACGAAGAAAAAACATAATTATTAATTAGCTAACTTCCACGAATAAGAAATATCCGTTCTGGAGTTTTCTTTAATTATTATTCTGTGAAAAGAAACGGGACGGTTTTATTTCAGCCCGAGGCCTACAATTTGAAGATTGTTTGTCTCTATCCAGTTTCTCCTTAAAACGAGTCTAATTTTATAAAAACGTTTTTTTTTTACAAAATATCCGAATAACCAAATTACCTATTTACCAATTTCGCATTAATACTGTGCAAATAGTTATAACATCGTCATATTTTATACCTGCCAAATTCTCTCCCATACCTTATTTTTTATTGTCCTTAATAATTCAAATAAAATAAATTAAGGACTTCTACTTGGAGCACAATTTAACTTGAATAGAGAACTTGCAATTATTTAGTCTTAATTATTTATAGAGCTTTTATTTATTAAAGTGCTTCTTTCGAAGCGCTCGCTAGATTGTAGTGAATTGTATTTTACCTCGACTTTCAGTTTCTACAAAAAGAACATCCCCGATTCCGTAGAATTAAAAGTTAATGCTGGTAATGAGGTCAGAGGGCATTCTACTTTCCAGTGCTGGTTCTTGTATACTTATAATTCAGGACGGCTTGGTCTTAACGGACCAGTCGTTACCAGGCTCCGAAAGATAAAAGTAATTCTCAGGTTTGTAATGCTCTATCCATATGCTGACAGGGGTTATACTTTCGTCTCATTTTCAAGTTGGAAAAATGTTCATTTCGCAGGGGAAGCTTTAGAAAACTTATTTACTCCAAGTTTAATATCAGTCTACCAAAAAACACTTTCTTAATACTCGGGTAGTTTGACCGGAAGTTGAAACTACTCGAAGGAGACTTTCCGAAGCTGGAGTAATACTTATAACTCACTTGCGCCAAATCGGTGTGGAGATAAAATGAAAACTCCGAGTTTTCCGCTATTGAGAGCGATTTCAAAGCTCAGAGCATCCAGACAATGCGGAATTCATTTAAGGGCTGTAACTTGTGGGGTTTGAATCTGGGACAGAATTCGGCAGTGAAGTGCAATGTAGAATTAGGAGATTTAATAGTTATTTACACAGGAACATCCAAAAGTAAGTTGATAATTGATTTATTGAATTGTTACACATATCTTTCTAGTCATTTTGGCATAAGGTAGGTATTGTGGGGAGGTTAGGGTATTTTCTGAATTGGAAGAAGAGGAAATACTCTGCATAACCCAAAATAGACCAACTTTAGAAACTAATTTAGAATTTGGTTTAAAATTAGTATATTTTGTAAAATGTCCAGAGCAATTTACATTATGGCATTATCAATCTAACCTAAAAAAACGTAGATGTCCTTCTGTTCTCTTTACTTTTGTAATAACTCCAGAGCTTCGAATGAGAGTTGAAACAAGTCTTCTTCCATTACAGCAACTGTAGTAATACTTAATTCAGTTACTTCTGCTTCAAATCTAGTCTCGATGGAGAGATAAAATAAAAGTTTCCCACTATTATCGCGTGGGATTTTACAGTTCGGCGCATCCAGACAATGGTATTCCAAACAACGCTTGATGATTTCTTATGGGTTTTGAAGCTGGGATAGAACTGTGCATTAGGAGTGTAATGAGTAGAGTAACCCAAATATGAAACACGCATATTTTGCATATAATATGCATTTTTTAAATATTTGCATATATGCTTAAAATATGGCATATTGTGCATAATTGAAAGAATTTAGGATAATTTAAATCTTTGGCAGGCGTTTCATTCATTTTTGGGAAAAAGGGTCGGTGTCTAGGTTGGTACCTGGTTTTTCCAAAATAATATAGGTAAATTATAATTTTATGGGCACTAATCCTGGTGATCTGAAAACGAATAGAGTAGATATTTATACCTATTTAATAAAGTACAATTATTGAAAGGATTTGTTCAAGAGGAATTTTCAACATTTTTTCTTCCTACACCTGTTCCTGCCGATAATTTTTTGGCACGTTTTGTCAGATGCAGCACCGTTACATGGTAAGAGCCGGACAAAATTTGAAAATCTTTTATCTGAAGTTGATACTTACATGTAACATGCCTTGCTCATGCTTTAAATAGGGTTCCTGAGGAAATTAGGAAACATTTTCCGCTTGTAAATAGTTTAATTTCCAACATGAAAAAGTCTTCCTTAAAGCGCCTATAGGGGTTCAGTTCTACAAAGAAAAACTACCAAACACTCCTCTTCCACCTCAACCTGTTATTACAAGATGGGGCACTTGGTTGGAAGCTGCATTTTTTTATTGCGAGAATTTTTGTCAACTAAAAGATCTAATTTCAGAATTTTCGAACGAATCTTCCCAGTCCCTTACAGATTTTAAACAACTATTCGAAAACAGGCAAATTATAGCTTTCTTTCTAAAACAATAACACAAATGAAGTAATCTAATTTGCCATTAACCCGAAGTGTAGAACTGGCAAAACAATCTGAGGTTGCTTTTCAAAATGTCACAGGTAAAATTGGGGACAAAATATTTCAAAAATTTAGAAATGTGATGGAAAAAATAGTTGGTTTCAGTTTCTTAGCCAAGTAGCAAATATTTTAAAGGGAGATTTTACCGAATCCATCGATTTGGATCCTGTTATAGTGAGCAATTTTAAAGCGCACCTCTTATATCGGTTGATGTGGAAAGGAGTTTCTCCATTTATAAATTTTTATATTCTGGTAGAAGACAAAATTTTTTAATTGAGAATTTTGAGCAACATTTAGTGGTTTACTGTTTTTACAACTAAATTTCAACCTGATTTTTATAATTTATAATAAATGCATATTTAGATTTAGTTCAATCGCCCTCTATGTAAAAAATTTAAAATAAAATATTTTTACTTGTACTATGTATAAATGCATTTAGAAATTTGTATGTACATTATATATGTTTACAATAAATTTATATTTTTAAAGTATTTCTTAATTTGCATATTTTCAACATTTTCCTGCATATTTTGACTAAATTATTTGCATATTTATGCGCATATTTTTAGGGTTTCGACTTGCATATTTGGGTTACTCTAGTAATGAGAATTGGAGGACTAAGGACTAATTTGTTTCTACATGGTGACATGGTTGTTATATTGCCACAAAAGTAACTTAAACCAACAAAAAATATGCGCGATACAATATGATCAGTTTGTTGGTGACTGTAAGAAAAATTCAGTTCGCATTACACTATTAATACGCCACCTTGGCACAGCTTCAAAACCCATAAACGAAATCCTTATTATTCCAGAAAAGCACACTAGCCCCGGTTCTTTGGAATTCCATTGTCTGGATGCGGAAGGCTTTGAAATATCCCCCAATAGCGGTAAGCCGGAAAAACTTCCAGTTTTTATTATATCTCGGATCTCGGCACCGATGGAGGATTTGTAGTTAAGTGAATTAAAAGTACCTACAACTGCATGTTTATAAAAGTCCCACTTGGCTTTTTTCAACGTTTGACCGAACTACAAAAAATAGTTGCTTGTATACAACATTCTACTAGAGTGTTGCGGTATATTTTTTTACCTAAAAAAATTAAAATATATAGTCAGAAAAATACACTTTGTAGAAGACTTTTAAATGCAGAGCATTTAATTCTCTTTGTGTTTTCTAGTGGCTTAAGACCTCCCCACAATAACGAAGTAAGAAACGTCTGGGAAAAGTGCAAAGCTTGCCGCTTTCTACAAGGATTAAGTTTTAATTCTTCAGAGCAATCAGAGCCAGAGAAAGCGTACTACATAAACATTTCATAGAGTTACAGTTTTATGTGAACAGCATCATAACTTCAGTAGATAGGTAGAGTTAGTTTCTCAAAACCCTCGAAAAAATTTCAAGAAGAAGAAAAATTCATAATTAACCTTCCTTTTGTGATAGACATCAGTTTAACCTTCATCAACTCCGATTTTATAATAGAAACGTTTATACCAATGCTATTGATAAACTTTATGAACTACAAGGGATACATATTTAGAAGTGAAATATTTAATTTTTTAATAACTATTAAAATGACAAAATGCAAAATAGTAAGAACTCGAATACTTACTTAATTAAGATTATGACATCGAATCACAAAATATAAAGGATAGGTTGTATCATAGCCGAACGATACTCCATACGACACGTCGCTTACCAATCAGGTGCCTTGAAGTCACATCATAAAGAATATCACTACTATCGTAAAATATTTTAAAGTTATATCTAATAATGTCTCCACTTATTAAAAAAACGCCTTCCAGAAATTTGCGCGCAAATTTTTTTGTAATTTTTCAGGTGGTTGGCAGCGACATTTTCAAAACTTTTTAGTAAATTTCGCGCGAGCCACAATCAATTAAGAAACCCACTCCTGAAAAGCACAATGCATGAAACCCCTGTCACGAACATTAATTTTTAATTCTGCAGGACCCCAGAGAGAATTTTTTGTCGCCAGCCGTTTGAAATTTTACATTTCTTTATTCACAATACGAGCATCCTGTAATATTTGCACTGCTAGCCAAAATTAAGTTGGGGAGTATAATTGTACCTACGTTATTTACTTCTAAAGGTTCTAATGATTGAAGCAGTGGAAACTCTAAATATATTTAAAAAATCTTAAACTTTCGTTATAAAGGCATTTTTCAACTTAACCTCAAATTTTCCGAGAAAATGAGGAAAAAACAATTTTTCGGTTTTTTATTTTTTTTCTCTCGTAAAAATAACTCAATTTCTCAATAACTCATTGAATGAACCCGGTTTCATTGAAATCTGGAAACTAAAGTGTTCCAGAGGGAGGTTGGTTATGTAATCAATTCACGCGTGTTCGTATTCCTGCTTGCATAACAACTTTACTGTCGAGGGATAGTGACGTCCAAAATTATAATTATAAATATCCACGTGTTATTTAAAAATGTCGTTTTTTTTGTTTTCTCTATGGTGTTGGTAGTAACAAAAATATATGATACGTTTTCCAGTCCAATGACTCGACATTACGAGTAGGTAAAGTTTGATGTCGTGATTGTCATGGCTCCAATTCTCGATTCAGGTCCAACAAGAAATACTCTAGAAAGTGGATAAGCAGTTAGTTACAGTTCTTGTGCGAATTCTGGCATTGTCCAGATGCTCTGAGGTTTAAAATCGCTCCCAGTTGCTGAAAACTTTGGCGAGTTTTCATTTTATTTCTGCACCGATGGAGGATTCGGAGCAAGTGAATTATACGGAGAAACTAGAGATTTGTTAGGACTTATGAAATATTATGTTTTGACTAGAGCACATTTTGAACTAGACGAATGTTTAATAAATAAGTTTATAAATTGTAAGTTTGTATTTTAGGCTTTTTTTCCATTTTCAGTAGGTATGACAATTCATACATACAATTCTAAAGAGTGATTCTAAAGTATTTTCTATCTTTAATTACTGAGTGGTTGGCAAAGGACCGATCTTTTTGCTGCCACAGTCAGTTAAGAAACTCTTCCGCGAACTGCCTTGGTTTCTAGCATTAATTTTTAATTCTTCGGCAACCGAGGTTGTCTCTTGCAGGCACAGAATATCCAGCCGAGTAGAAATAAAGTTATCTGCAATTTATCGCGTCCCATCGCAGCGGCTAACAGCAAGAACTTAGGTGCTCTATTTTATGGCGAGATAGAGAAAACTTGTAGTTTAATTGCATAGGAAACAATAATCGAAACTGGAAAACAGAGTTTCCTTAGAGGAAATTAGATAATTAAAACGGGTTTCTGGGCCAACATTTTAATGAAAATTTCATAATAAATTCAGATTAATAACGACTTCAGTTCGTAAATCATCAGCTTGCTGCAGAATTATATATATACTAAAATCAAGTAACACCTGGCGTAAATACAAGCACGTGATCGATGACGTTTCGCGAAATAAGGCGATTGGTCAATAGGCCATAAAATATCAGCGCGTCTGGCAACAGGGATATACTCGATCTCAAAAGCGTATTTGTGCGGTTTTATCTTGTTGGTTTCAGCTATTTAGACACTGCCACAAATAGTTTCGGCCATGTTTTGACTCATTATAATTAAGCCAATAAATTTTTCCGAAATATTTTGACCTAAACAATTGTAAAAGTAAAATTAAGTAAAGGTCGTGCCTCAGTGCGGCTCTGGCTAAAATCTCAACACACACGTTCTTGTTTTTACATCAGGCGTAAGAGTTATTTGATTTTAGTATAGTGTAGGCAACTTAACATACATCCAAATCAAGAGGAACTAAAAATTATAGCACGACTACAATAGTTTGCGTTTTTTTTTTACTGTTTATTGCCTCCCATTCTAATCCAATTACGGTTTACATAAAAATCCAGGGCAACTCGCGCTCGTCATTTTTGTTTGAGTTAATTTGCACATTGCAAAGGGCGGTACTGAATACAAGATTAATTCCGTAATTGCGATTTTAAAGTTTAATTTTACATTGGCCCCAACGCCGTAATTCGGCGGATAGAAAGGAAATAATTTGGAATATGAATAATAAATGGAGACTTGGAAAAATTCGCTAATGACTTTTGGGCGCATATTTTTCAATGGACAAGTATACTTAGGAATGAAAAATAATTTTTTGCCTTGGAATTTGTAAAACATGTCTAGATAATCACGAAACCCAACCAACAGATTTTTTTTCCCATTAGTTTGCTCAAAAATTGAAAAAAACGGTCGCAAAAGTAGGGAATGTGACGTCGCACGATCCCTAATTTCAATAAGTACCTGCTATTTTCTTAGTACTTATTTCGTCTTTTTTTATATAACCAAGCATTCCCAGGCAAATTATTAGATTCAGTTTGTATGCGCCTGATGAGAAATAATCAAATTTCGTAGCATTTCAATGAAATATTTGGATTTTACTGATCCCATTCTGAACTTATTAGATGCCCCCTATAAAATATGACAGATGACATATTACTCAATGCTTTAAAGAAAATCGTCGGCAACGCCGCACTTTGCATATAACCTCACTTTCGCCGGCGGAACGCGGAAACCAAGGTTAATAACCTTAGTGAAAACTACATAAATTCTATTCTCAGTTTTAAAAGAATCTTGCTGTGAATACTTTATTTTTTCGGTTTATAATGAAGACAAGATTTGTTAAAGCTTGTCCTGATAACTTGCCTTGCATAGATTTTGATATGGTGTGTCAATTTTATCAATAAAAACGGGGAGCAAAACATGGAGAAATGAAGAGGTATGTTTGTTATTTGATTTGTATATTGTTTTAATATTGCTTAATGATGATGATATAGCTTAAATTCTGGTTTTAGGTAGACTAGAGAATAATAAGGCAAAAATTACCCCCGAGCACAAAATTAATAAGAAAAATGTTAATGACACTGTGGTTAAAAATGAAGAAATTCAACTGAATAGTTGTGGAAGTAGGTATATTATGTTGTAATTACCCAACATAAGCAGATTAGTCCTAAATTATGCACATACCACGATGTACGAGGATCATACATCGTGGCACATACGTAGATACAGCTTTTTGTGCTTCTAGTTTAGTTGCTAGTACAGTAAAGAAATACTTATTGTGTATATACCTATAGTTAAGATATGGGGGAGGGGGCATGGGGGTGTCGCACACCCCAATGTTGAAATCGATTATCAAAACAAGAAATCATGCGTTTGTAAAAACGATCGTTGATATCTACATGTGAGAACCATGATTAAGAACTAATTTAAATAATCTAGTGCAAGTTCGACAGCAGAGTTTCATTCGATATCAAGTGCTTGACCGTCAATGACTAGTTTTTGCGGGTATTTGTATGATCTAATGAAGTATTTAAGTAATTAAGTCCGTAGTAGTACACTTTGTCGCATCCATTTTGATGCGGAAAGTTGTACTTTTCTGCACTAGTGACATTAACTTTGTCAACTAATAATAGAACTAAGTACGCTTGTAAAATTTTTGCAGGTAGGTACATTATTAATGGAAAACTTATTTTAGATGAATGTAAGCAAGGTATTGCTTTTCTTTGCTGACTTCCTGGAAATAACGAAGAATCATGGACAACATTATCAGTAGATTGTTATATTGGAAAAAGTCAACACAAGTGCAATAAAAAAATATGAAAGTCTACCTTACAGGATAGTTGACAAAGACATACCGACATACCTCAATAATTATTATACGTTGGAGTAGTATGAAGGAAGATTTTTGGCAAAAATCAAAACGTATTACAAGGAGGGATTGTCTGACATGTTAAAAAACGGAAAATGCCCTGTATCTCCGAAACGAATCGAGATTTTGAGATTCAACTGCTTTCCATTGCCCTCAAAAATCGAGCACAGTACACCTACCTACTCTTTGTCCATCTCTTCGCAGAATAGAAGAAACCCCCCCAAAAAAAATCCAGTTTGTTACACTCTGTGCATGCGACATGAAAACTGTATTATTTGATTTTGGAATATTTTCACTAAATTTAATAGATAACTTATTTGAGGTTTTGCCATAGAATGCAAAATAATGTTTTTTTTTCTTGCAAATTAAAGAAATCTTAATTTTTTGCCGGCTGCTGCATTATATTTTTTTATTTTTAACTTCTATTAACCACAATCACAAAATATGCTTATGAAAATTTATTTTCCAGAATGAATATAGGTATAATATGTATAGTGAAAAAATTCTAAAATTCATTTTTTATGAGGATGCTTCGGCAATCACAATATAATTTACCTAAATGGGTCTAAAATAGTTCAAGCTATGACAATAAAGTTTTTCGACTGAAAACTTGGCTTTATTGCGTTTTACATGTTATATTTCTAACATCACCAAGAACTGGCACCTTCTCCAATATTCTAGCGTTACATTTTTGAACCGATGCAGGTCTAACTACTTCTTGTAAGTAAGGGCTCATGAAATTAAAGTAATAAATTTTTTATATTCGGACCAGGTAAGTGCTTGACGTCTATAGGATTAACTTTTCTCAGTTTAGTTTATAACCAATCAATGCTGTTGATTAACACTAGCACAGAATAAATAGGTGAAGCTATTTATTCTGTGACACTAGGTATTGAGGCTAAAATATCATCAGTTTCTTCAAACAACTAGCAGTCGGTGGAATATACTTGATAACAAGTAAAAAATCGTTTGGCAGAGCCACTAATCTAAAATCGTCAGCTAAAATGTTACACCTGGTTGGTTCTTTATTGTCTTTAATATATCAGCAAGTCTAGATATCTAATTTATGCAAGTTCAGTTAGGTACTTACGAATTGTGTCGTTTTATAGATAAAATCGACTTGTTTCCAATAAAAAAAAGTTTTGTAAACCAACCAGCATAACGTCCGAATCATCAATACCAATACCTAGTGTTCCCAGCATTTTCCTCAGCAAAATAGAATGGTTCATTTCCGCCATGGATTATTAGAATGAATGGTGAAAATAGTTCAAATCATAAAAAATAAAAGCTTGTAAAACACGCGGGGCCGCGGGATCCGAGATCCGATATTCCGATTTTTGACGCCACAAAATAGGTTATGTTTATGTTTTCGCAGGCTGACGGCTTGGCATTGAGGGGCGGCGTTGCCAAACCTGGTGCCATGGCGGTAAATTTAGGGAAAAATAAAATCCAACAGGTAGTTACCTATATTGAACTTTAAAAATTAATTGCGGCAAAACGGGGGCGAAAAAAAATTTAAAAAAAATACAGCAAGTATATCTCACCCAATACTATCCCATGAGCAAATAAAAAAAAAGTGGTGTATTAGTCCATTTGTACCTTCTCTCTATCAGCTTTTTTTTCTTTGGGCAGAGGAACGTTTCGATATGAAGAAAAAACAAGAAAAGAAGTCGCATCGACTATATAAGAATATTATTGGAACTAAAAAATAAAATAATAAAAAAATTCAGCGATGTGACACAGGCTGTTTTCTTTCTGTGGGTTAGTATAGTGCTATTTGACAAATAGCCAAACTTTTTTGCACATTTGCAGCAGTACTTGCCATCGTTATAGCGTTGACTGACGTATTAATAAGACTTCTCACGGCTATAGCTTCATGTCCTGGAAAATAGATGGCGCCTATGGTCAACAATGTATTTTGCATTGTACTTTGTCTCCGGGAAGCGCATGGTGAGCATAGTCTTTATTAATACGTCAGTCAACGGTTATAGTTAATTTACTGTACAGGGTGTTCCCGTATATTTTGACCCACCCCTAGAGCCTATTTTTCGAGTTAGAAAAAAATTACTTAGATGAAAGTTGTAGGGTTTTTTCTCAACCGCTAGTATCTGTTACTAGATAAAACAAATGAGCGTCGCAAATTTATAAAAAAATATAAACTTACTTTTTTTAATGGTACAGCCTGCATATTATTTGTGGATTTTTGAATTGCACGCATTTTTCCAATTCCAACAATATCTATAAATCCTATGTTATATGTTTGCTCTAAGCATTCGCATGATATTCCAAATTGCAGATAAATACGATCTTTATATATAATCAAGGTTGCCATGGAAAAACATTTCAACTTAGGCAAGGGCATTCCTGTCCATCCATTATTTTTGGGACAATACACCTTGGTACCCTACAACTTTCATTTAAGTAATTTTTTCTAACTTGACAAATAGAGGCTCTAGGGGTGGGTCAAAAAATATATATATAGATAGATAATTTTTTTCACATATTTTAAATTCTTTATACACAACGGACAACGGCGCTAGGTTCATTTTTGCGAGACCTGACCAGATGGTGTCCCCCACCTAAAATAGGTTTAGGTGCGGAGTTCGTGACCAGAGCGGCGGTTTCAAGCATTAATAAGGGGGATTAATAATTAATTCCGTAAAATATGGGGTGGATCGATTCCAGAGAGCTCCCCCCTTAAACCGTAGTATAATCTAGACTAGCAGAAGGGCAAATTAGAGTGATTTAAACCTCCCCATCCAAAAAGATGCAAGGATTCGTTCGGCCTGGCAAAAGCGTAGGAGAAAATACACGATGCAAATACGCAAATAAATTGGGGCATTACTTACTGGACTAAATTCATATAAATATGTATAGTATAAATATTTAATTTTATACAATTGTATTTAAAAAAATCCTGATGGATCCTCTCAAATTTGTACAATAGGATCAAAAAGTGCTATTATTTATATTATTATTATATTTCGTATCATCTCACATGGGCTCTCACCTAATTCTATTACCTTTAAGCTCGTTTTTTTTAGAGCAAACAGGAGAGCGAGCATGACGAAAAACACACTTTATGGTTTTACAACCCCATAAATATGATACAACCCTCTAAACTGGCGAAAGCCCGCCCCACTTCATTTTTGTTACGGTGCTCCCTCTATATCGCTCAAAAACAATTTACCATACAGTCGACACTCGCGTTTTGAGTGGTAATTTGTTTACCAACCCGTTGATTGTTTTTACTTAAAAAAATTAAAATACAGGGTTATTCCAACTCAATATACAATATATTAGGTATAGGCACATACCTGTATATTATTAACATATACCTACCGCTTTTGGCCCTATTGCGCACGGCAAGGCGCAGGTAACGAAAAGAGATGAAATTCGCCGCCATTTTTAACCCTATATTGGCAGTTTGAATGGTGGCTACTTTATTCCCTGTTTAAATTTTTTGATACTGATTGAATGAAATTTCATTAGGTATACTATTTGAAGGCGCCGGTAAAATCATAAGAGTCACCGTGACATGCTTTTTTTGAGAGATGCGTTTTTAGTGTTTAATCGCGATTTTTTTTGTACTTTGTACGGTTAATAGCTTTTCGTTTTCATATTTACAAAATCAAAAAATGACTTGGTAAAGCGTTGTAAAAATGCGAAGAGACTTTTACATCCAGATTGTGAAATCGACAAGAATATTCTCTGGAAGTACTCTGTGTATGCGTGTTCTATTCATTTTGATGAACATGATTTTTTAATGCAACACGAAAAGACGCGAAAAGTGGCGCTCTTGCTCTACCATCTAGAAACCTAACCGAAGAAGCAGTGGAGTCAGAATTCGTAAGACCACCAAAGAAATTCATTCCGGTTCAAGAAGTACCTACCTAACTCATGGAGATGAGGAAACTGAAGACCCTGTAATTATCGACACGACGAATAGAGCCGCACTTCTCGACCAAATAGAATTAACCGAAGAAATGCAAACAGCAGCAGCAAGTAGGTATACCTGTTGTAACTGCAGATCACCGCCAGCAAAATTATTGAAGCTTACCAAAGAAGAGCGTAAGAAACCACTTCACTTGCATTTTTGAAGCAAAGATTAAAGTGGTAGAAAGAAAAGAAAAAGTTCTAAGGAATAAAACTAGCTGCCTAAAAATTCAGAAATAGGTATAGATATAAATATATATGTTCCTGTAAAATCGATTATTATTATTAAAATTATTCAAAGAAATAATTTTCTCAAGTAATATTGTATGAAAATGTAATTACCTAAAAATATTTTCATGTTTTTTATAAGTTAATGTAGCTTTTGTATAAGGTATAATGTACAATAATAATTACATTAGTTCTCTTTATGATGATTAAAATATGTTGTTATGATTAAGTTGTAGATATAATTTCTCAACCTAGTTAACTGCTTCGTTTCCCGAATGCATTAATTTAAAATTAAAACCAACAAAAATCTTTGACCTATGTTGTACTTTGGACTAAAATGATTTTCATTTTACACAAAACAACAACCAAGACATTACATTACCTTTATTATATATATGGAACCCACCCGTATAAACAATTTCAAATTTCCCGCCTCATTTAGGCTTAAAAAATGGCCGCCAAATTATTCCCCCGGTGGGACGTCTGTTTTGGGCTGTATAGATTGCTATAGGCACAGAATAGCCACCGTACTATAGGAGGTACCTACATGATTATAGGCCTAATACTGTGGACTGTGCCAGGACACTACTGTATTAATACATGAAATACTTGTACCCCAAATTTCATTTCATTTTATCTTAAAAAATTAAGGAAAAATTGGGATTGAGTCACATCCCGTGCCCCTCGGTGCCCCCCCGATATAATTATGAACAAAGTGACCATCTTGCATCGCGTATATTTTCTCTTGGTTTACGATAGTAACTGAATTAAATAAAACTGCAATTTCTGGAACGGAAGAAGACATGCTTCAACTGGCACTCGAAGCTTCGGAGTTATTGCAAAAGCAAGAAGAACAAAAGAAAATTTACAATATGTTTAGGTTGGGTTGGCAACGATTCAAAATAAAAACATACAATGAAAGGATAGAAACCACAATGCCATAATGTAATTTGCTCTGAACATTCTAATTTTAAAGCAAATTCTGAATTAGTTTCTAATATTTCCAATTCAGGAAATATCCTAACCTCCTCACAATACCTACCCTGTCTAAATGGCTACAAAAATTATTATGTGTGACAATTCAACAAATTAATTATCAACGTACTTTTTGTTGTTCCTACGTAAATAATCATTTAATCTCCTAATTCTACAGTGCACTCTGAATGCCGAATTCAAACCCCACAAGTTCCAGTCCTTAAATGAATTCCACATTGTCTGGATGCTCTGAGCTTTGAAATCGCCCCCATAATAGCGGAAAACTCGGAGTTTTCATTTTATCTCCACACCGATTTGGCGCAAGCGAGTTATAGATAAGTATTACTCCAGCTTCGGAAGTCTCCTTCGACTAGTTTCAACTTCCGGTCAAACTACCCGAGTAGGTATTATGAAAGTGTTTTTTGGTAGACTGATCTTAAACTTATCTTGCAAAATAAGGTATGCCTACTCTGGTATTTTCTTACAAAAAATAACATTTTTGTATTAGTTTACCCACCCTGTACAACAAAATTGAAGTTTCTCATGGTAAATCGTATTTTCTAAACAGGCAAAAACTTTTTTCGTATCTTTCACTTTTTGGTCCATTTCACCTCTTGTATACTCCATCCGCGAACACACTGTATAGGTGTTAATAATTTGTCTTAATTTTTGGTTGCTTTGTTAACACTTCGTCTTGACACCAATCACAGTTGTAAATATCCATTAAAACAACGTAGCCAAGTGAATTATGCCAGGGGTCGAAAATTCTCCGCACTCTCCATTATCGAACTTTCCTCCCGGGCGAAAGACCAAGAACTCCGGCTGACCGCGTGGGGTCCCGATAACTTTGTTTCCCGGACCAATAAAAGGGGGCACAACCCCCCCTGCCCCCCTGCCCCCCCCGCCGAGACCCCAAGAGGGGAAACGTGTCGATCCTACACGCGGGCTCTGATTTATGTTCGGCTGCGGCCTAAATTGAAATTGATTACTCGGGTTATTTAATTTGGGGAAGGATTATTGACATACACGGTCTCCTTGGAAGTCGCATTCTCGAATTTATGGGTGTGTTTGGTGTAGGCGTGGTTTTACTCAACGTTTCACTAAGACCACAGTATGTACTCAGAACCAGTAGACAGATGTCGAGAAAACCGAAAAGAGTTCCATAATTTTTCTTTTTTTTCCTTTTTTAATATCTGAAATACGCTCAACAGTAATTAGTGAGTTGCGTAGGAACCTGCCAACAACTGCAGTAGCAAACAAAATAGAAACCTAGGCACAAAATGCAAAACAAGCACCAACACGCACTAGAGGCGCGGTTAGAAAATACCTACCACCATTAACTTGAACCAGTGACTAGACAGTCGACGCTGCATATTAAGTATGGTGTTTCATAATTTTCTCATCCGCTCGGGGTGCCCCATCTATGAATCTAGAAATCCCGACGGGAAGCTACAGTCGCCAGAGTTTCGAGGAACCTCGAAGTTACACTTTCGATTTGACTTTGAAGGCCACTTGCGCGGAAACGGTTAGAGCAACGACATTCTGCGTGGCGCCAATCGAGGCAGCGCCTCGAGATGTATAAGATACTGCGAAATCAGACCCCTGGAAAATTCCATGCGCGCGTGGTGAGATTTTCGGGGGGTCAACCCCTTTGGAAACTGAAATTTGACGATTTCGCGAAAAAATTAAATATAGCCGAAAACAGGATTATCCGACGCAGTTTGGCCCGTAGAAACCGAAAATCCCGTCGAAATTGAACTTGGCAGTTTCTAAATGCCCGGCCAGCGCACATTTTCGAAAAACCCCTAAAATTTCCAAATTGGCAACTTTTTAAACGAACTCAGAATGAGTCCAAAACTAGATACTGTGAAAGCAGACCCTTGAAAAATTCCATGCGCGCGTGGTGAGATTTTCGGGGGGTCAACCCCTTTGGAAACTGAAATTTGACGATTTCGCGAAAAAATTAAATATAGCCGAAAACAGGATTATCCGACGCAGTTTGGCCCGTAGAAACCGAAAATCCCGTCGAAATTGAACTTGGCAGTTTCTAAATGCCCGGCCAGCGCACATTTTCGAAAAACCCCTAAAATTTCCAAATTGGCAACTTTTTAAACGAACTCAGAATGAGTCCAAAACCAGATACTGTGAAAGCAGACCCCTGAAAAATTCCATGCGCGCGTGGTGAGATTTTCGGGGGGTCAACCCCTTTGGAAACTGAAATTTGACGATTTCGCGAAAAAATTAAATATAGCCGAAAACAGGATTATCCGACGCAGTTTGGCCCGTAGAAACCGAAAATCCCGTCGAAATTGAACTTGGCAGTTTCTAAATGCCCGGCCAGCGCACATTTTCGAAAAACCCCTAAAATTTCCAAATTGGCAACTTTTTAAACGAACTCAGAATGAGTCCAAAACCAGATACTGTGAAAGCAGACCCCTGAAAAATTCCATGCGCGCGTGGAGAGATTTTCGGGGGGTCAACCCCTTTGGAAACTGAAATTTGACGATTTCGCGAAAAAATTAAAATTAGCCGAAAACAGGATTATCCGACGCAGTTTGGCCCGTAGAAACCGAAAATCCCGTCGAAATTGAACTTGGCAGTTTCTAAATGCCCGGCCAGCGCACATTTTCGAAAAACCCCTAAAATTTCCAAATTGGCAACTTTTTAAACGAACTCAGAATGAGTCCAAAACTAGATACTGTGAAAGCAGACCCCTGAAAAATTCCATGCGCGCGTGGTGAGATTTTCGGGGGGTCAACCCCTTTGGAAACTGAAATTTGACGATTTCGCGAAAAAATTAAATATAGCCGAAAACAGGATTATCCGACGCAGTTTGGCCCGTAGAAACCGAAAATCCCGTCGAAATTGAACTTGGCAGTTTCTAAATGCCCGGCCAGCGCACATTTTCGAAAAACCCCTAAAATTTCCAAATTGGCAACTTTTTAAACGAACTCAGAATGAGTCCAAAACCAGATACTGTGAAAGCAGACCCCTGAAAAATTCCATGCGCGCGTGGAGAGATTTTCGGGGGGTCAACCCCTTTGGAAACTGAAATTTGACGATTTCGCGAAAAAATTAAAATTAGCCGAAAACAGGATTATCCGACGCAGTTTGGCCCGTAGAAACCGAAAATCCCGTCGAAATTGAACTTGGCAGTTTCTAAATGCCCGGCCAGCGCACATTTTCGAAAAACCCCTAAAATTTCCAAATTGGCAACTTTTTAAACGAACTCAGAATGAGTCCAAAACCAGATACTGTGAAACCAGACCCCTGGAAAATTCCATGCGCGCGTGGTGAGATTTTCGGGGGGTCAACCCCTTTGGAAACTGAAATTTGACGATTTCGCGAAAAAATTAAAATTAGCCGAAAACAGGATTATCCGACGCAGTTTGGCCCGTAGAAACCGAAAATCCCGTCGAAATTGAACTTGGCAGTTTCTAAATGCCCGGCCAGCGCACATTTTCGAAAAACCCCTAAAATTTCCAAATTGGCAACTTTTTAAACGAACTCAGAATGAGTCCAAAACCAGATACTGTGAAACCAGACCCCTGAAAAATTCCATGCGCGCGTGGAGAGATTTTCGGGGGGTCAACCCCTTTGGAAACTGAAATTTGACGATTTCGCGAAAAAATTAAAATTAGCCGAAAACAGGATTATCCGACGCAGTTTGGCCCGTAGAAACCGAAAATCCCGTCGAAATTGAACTTGGCAGTTTCTAAATGCCCGGCCAGCGCACATTTTCGAAAAACCCCTAAAATTTCCAAATTGGCAACTTTTTAAACGAACTCAGAATGAGTCCAAAACCAGATACTGTGAAACCAGACCCCTGGAAAATTCCATGCGCGCGTGGTGAGATTTTCGGGGGGTCAACCCCTTTGGAAACTGAAATTTGACGATTTCGCGAAAAAATTAAAATTAGCCGAAAACAGGATTATCCGACGCAGTTTGGCCCGTAGAAACCGAAAATCCCGTCGAAATTGAACTTGGCAGTTTCTAAATGCCCGGCCAGCGCACATTTTCGAAAAACCCCTAAAATTTCCAAATTGGCAACTTTTTAAACGAACTCAGAATGAGTCCAAAACCAGATACTGTGAAAGCAGACCCCTGAAAAATTCCATGCGCGCGTGGTGAGATTTTCGGGGGGTCAACCCCTTTGGAAACTGAAATTTGACGATTTCGCGAAAAAATTAAATATAGCCGAAAACAGGATTATCCGACGCAGTTTGGCCCGTAGAAACCGAAAATCCCGTCGAAATTGAACTTGGCAGTTTCTAAATGCCCGGCCAGCGCACATTTTCGAAAAACCCCTAAAATTTCCAAATTGGCAACTTTTTAAACGAACTCAGAATGAGTCCAAAACCAGATACTGTGAAAGCAGACCCCTGAAAAATTCCATGCGCGCGTGGAGAGATTTTCGGGGGGTCAACCCCTTTGGAAACTGAAATTTGACGATTTCGCGAAAAAATTAAAATTAGCCGAAAACAGGATTATCCGACGCAGTTTGGCCCGTAGAAACCGAAAATCCCGTCGAAATTGAACTTGGCAGTTTCTAAATGCCCGGCCAGCGCACATTTTCGAAAAACCCCTAAAATTTCCAAATTGGCAACTTTTTAAACGAACTCAGAATGAGTCCAAAACCAGATACTGTGAAAGCAGACCCCTGAAAAATTCCATGCGCGCGTGGTGAGATTTTCGGGGGGTCAACCCCTTTGGAAACTGAAATTTGACGATTTCGCGAAAAAATTAAATATAGCCGAAAACAGGATTATCCGACGCAGTTTGGCCCGTAGAAACCGAAAATCCCGTCGAAATTGAACTTGGCAGTTTCTAAATGCCCGGCCAGCGCACATTTTCGAAAAACCCCTAAAATTTCCAAATTGGCAACTTTTTAAACGAACTCAGAATGAGTCCAAAACCAGATACTGTGAAACCAGACCCCTGAAAAATTCCATGCGCGCGTGGAGAGATTTTCGGGGGGTCAACCCCTTTGGAAACTGAAATTTGACGATTTCGCGAAAAAATTAAATATAGCCGAAAACAGGATTATCCGACGCAGTTTGGCCCGTAGAAACCGAAAATCCCGTCGAAATTGAACTTGGCAGTTTCTAAATGCCCGGCCAGCGCACATTTTCGAAAAACCCCTAAAATTTCCAAATTGGCAACTTTTTAAACGAACTCAGAATGAGTCCAAAACCAGATACTGTGAAAGCAGACCCCTGAAAAATTCCATGCGCGCGTGGTGAGATTTTCGGGGGGTCAACCCCTTTGGAAACTGAAATTTGACGATTTCGCGAAAAAATTAAAATTAGCCGAAAACAGGATTATCCGACGCAGTTTGGCCCGTAGAAACCGAAAATCCCGTCGAAATTGAACTTGGCAGTTTCTAAATGCCCGGCCAGCGCACATTTTCGAAAAACCCCTAAAATTTCCAAATTGGCAACTTTTTAAACGAACTCAGAATGAGTCCAAAACTAGATACTGTGAAACCAGACCCCTGAAAAATTCCATGCACGCGTGGTGAGATTTTCGGGGGGTCAACCCCTTTGGAAACTGAAATTTGACGATTTCGCGAAAAAATTAAAATTAGCCGAAAACAGGATTATCCGACGCAGTTTGGTTCGTAGAAACCGAAAATCCCGTCGAAATTGAACTTGGCAGTTTCTAAATGCCCGGCCAGCGCACATTTTCGAAAAACCCCTAAAATTTCCAAATTGGCAACTTTTTAAACGAACTCAGAATGAGTCCAAAACTAGATACTGTGAAACCAGACCCCTGAAAAATTCCATGCACGCGTGGTGAGATTTTCGGGGGGTCAACCCCTTTGGAAACTGAAATTTGACGATTTCGCGAAAAAATTAAAATTAGCCGAAAACAGGATTATCCGACGCAGTTTGGCCCGTAGAAACCGAAAATCCCGTCGAAATTGAACTTGGCAGTTTCTAAATGCCCGGCCAGCGCACATTTTCGAAAAACCCCTAAAATTTCCAAATTGGCAACTTTTTAAACGAACTCAGAATGAGTCCAAAACTAGATACTGTGAAACCAGACCCCTGAAAAATTCCATGCACGCGTGGTGAGATTTTCGGGGGGTCAACCCCTTTGGAAACTGAAATTTGACGATTTCGCGAAAAAATTAAAATTAGCCGAAAACAGGATTATCCGACGCAGTTTGGCCCGTAGAAACCGAAAATCCCGTCGAAATTGAACTTGGCAGTTTCTAAATGCCCGGCCAGCGCACATTTTCGAAAAACCCCTAAAATTTCCAAATTGGCAACTTTTTAAACGAACTCAGAATGAGTCCAAAACTAGATACTGTGAAACCAGACCCCTGAAAAATTCCATGCACGCGTGGTGAGATTTTCGGGGGGTCAACCCCTTTGGAAACTGAAATTTGACGATTTCGCGAAAAAATTAAAATTAGCCGAAAACAGGATTATCCGACGCAGTTTGGCCCGTAGAAACCGAAAATCCCGTCGAAATTGAACTTGGCAGTTTCTAAATGCCCGGCCAGCGCACATTTTCGAAAAACCCCTAAAATTTCCAAATTGGCAACTTTTTAAACGAACTCAGAATGAGTCCAAAACTAGATACTGTGAAACCAGACCCCTGAAAAATTCCATGCACGCGTGGTGAGATTTTCGGGGGGTCAACCCCTTTGGAAACTGAAATTTGACGATTTCGCGAAAAAATTAAAATTAGCCGAAAACAGGATTATCCGACGCAGTTTGGCCCGTAGAAACCGAAAATCCCGTCGAAATTGAACTTGGCAGTTTCTAAATGCCCGGCCAGCGCACATTTTCGAAAAACCCCTAAAATTTCCAAATTGGCAACTTTTTAAACGAACTCAGAATGAGTCCAAAACCAGATACTGTGAAAGCAGACCCCTGAAAAATTCCATGCGCGCGTGGTGAGATTTTCGGGGGGTCAACCCCTTTGGAAACTGAAATTTGACGATTTCGCGAAAAAATTAAATATAGCCGAAAACAGGATTATCCGACGCAGTTTGGCCCGTAGAAACCGAAAATCCCGTCGAAATTGAACTTGGCAGTTTCTAAATGCCCGGCCAGCGCACATTTTCGAAAAACCCCTAAAATTTCCAAATTGGCAACTTTTTAAACGAACTCAGAATGAGTCCAAAACTAGATACTGTGAAACCAGACCCCTGAAAAATTCCATGCACGCGTGGTGAGATTTTCGGGGGGTCAACCCCTTTGGAAACTGAAATTTGACGATTTCGCGAAAAAATTAAAATTAGCCGAAAACAGGATTATCCGACGCAGTTTGGCCCGTAGAAACCGAAAATCCCGTCGAAATTGAACTTGGCAGTTTCTAAATGCCCGGCCAGCGCACATTTTCGAAAAACCCCTAAAATTTCCAAATTGGCAACTTTTTAAACGAACTCAGAATGAGTCCAAAACCAGATACTGTGAAAGCAGACCCCTGAAAAATTCCATGCGCGCGTGGTGAGATTTTCGGGGGGTCAACCCCTTTGGAAACTGAAATTTGACGATTTCGCGAAAAAATTAAAATTAGCCGAAAACAGGATTATCCGACGCAGTTTGGCCCGTAGAAACCGAAAATCCCGTCGAAATTGAACTTGGCAGTTTCTAAATGCCCGGCCAGCGCACATTTTCGAAAAACCCCTAAAATTTCCAAATTGGCAACTTTTTAAACGAACTCAGAATGAGTCCAAAACCAGATACTGTGAAAGCAGACCCCTGAAAAATTCCATGCGCGCGTGGTGAGATTTTCGGGGGGTCGACCCCTTTGGAAACTGAAATTTGACGATTTCGCGAAAAAATTAAAATTAGCCGAAAACAGGATTATCCGACGCAGTTTGGCCCGTAGAAACCGAAAATCCCGTCGAAATTGAACTTGGCAGTTTCTAAATGCCCGGCCAGCGCACATTTTCGAAAAACCCCTAAAATTTCCAAATTGGCAACTTTTTAAACGAACTCAGAATGAGTCCAAAACCAGATACTGTGAAAGCAGACCCCTGAAAAATTCCATGCGCGCGTGGTGAGATTTTCGGGGGGTCAACCCCTTTGGAAACTGAAATTTGACGATTTCGCGAAAAAATTAAAATTAGCCGAAAACAGGATTATCCGACGCAGTTTGGCCCGTAGAAACCGAAAATCCCGTCGAAATTGAACTTGGCAGTTTCTAAATGCCCGGCCAGCGCACATTTTCGAAAAACCCCTAAAATTTCCAAATTGGCAACTTTTTAAACGAACTCAGAATGAGTCCAAAACTAGATACTGTGAAACCAGACCCCTGAAAAATTCCATGCACGCGTGGTGAGATTTTCGGGGGGTCAACCCCTTTGGAAACTGAAATTTGACGATTTCGCGAAAAAATTAAAATTAGCCGAAAACAGGATTATCCGACGCAGTTTGGCCCGTAGAAACCGAAAATCCCGTCGAAATTGAACTTGGCAGTTTCTAAATGCCCGGCCAGCGCACATTTTCGAAAAACCCCTAAAATTTCCAAATTGGCAACTTTTTAAACGAACTCAGAATGAGTCCAAAACCAGATACTGTGAAACCAGACCCCTGGAAAATTCCATGCGCGCGTGGTGAGATTTTCGGGGGGTCAACCCCTTTGGAAACTGAAATTTGACGATTTCGCGAAAAAATTAAATATAGCCGAAAACAGGATTATCCGACGCAGTTTGGCCCGTAGAAACCGAAAATCCCGTCGAAATTGAACTTGGCAGTTTCTAAATGCCCGGCCAGCGCACATTTTCGAAAAACCCCTAAAATTTCCAAATTGGCAACTTTTTAAACGAACTCAGAATGAGTCCAAAACCAGATACTGTGAAACCAGACCCCTGAAAAATTCCATGCGCGCGTGGAGAGATTTTCGGGGGGTCAACCCCTTTGGAAACTGAAATTTGACGATTTCGCGAAAAAATTAAAATTAGCCGAAAACATGATTATCCGACGCAGTTTGGCCCGTAGGAACCGAAAATCCCGTCGAAATTGAACTTGGCAGTTTCTAAATGCCCGGCCAGCGCACATTTTCGAAAAACCCCTAAAATTTCCAAATTGGCAACTTTTTAAACGAACTCAGAATGAGTCCAAAACCAGATACTGTGAAAGCAGACCCCTGAAAAATTCCATGCGCGCGTGGTGAGATTTTCGGGGGGTCAACCCCTTTGGAAACTGAAATTTGACGATTTCGCGAAAAAATTAAATATAGCCGAAAACAGGATTATCCGACGCAGTTTGGCCCGTAGAAACCGAAAATCCCGTCGAAATTGAACTTGGCAGTTTCTAAATGCCCGGCCAGCGCACATTTTCGAAAAACCCCTAAAA